>JBBDGP010000451.1:0-600000 GCA_037952835.1 Lithobates septentrionalis
TTCCTGAATGGGTGAGCTTATCCTTATTGTATTTATTTGTATGTAATTGTTTAATGTACCATTTAACGATCTTGCTGCAACCATAAACTTTCCATGTACTTGTGGATTCATTTGTATTTATTATAATTTTTTCTATGCTGCATTATAGATTTTGGTCTCCTGAGGAAGCGGTGAATACCGCGAAACCGGTCGAGAATCCAAGCTATATTTGTACCCTCTGTCATTATTGGGTGTAATCCGTATGGTTGTATATATTGCCTTTGCTTTGAACTACAACTGTATGTGACACTGTAATAATTTTTAATATTGTTCCTTATTAAAATTCAATTTTTATCATACTATTATCTCTCCTTCTACCTTTTCTCATTAAATACTCAGCTATATCCAGTACCGTAATAGTCCCCCCTTGCTTTCCCCTGTATGGGGGGTTGGGATATCGGCCGACAGAAGCAGCCAATTGCGGCCATTCCTTACCCCCTGCCTCTCCCTGTAAAATACATTGTTAAGTGACTAGACTAGGTGGATATAGGCCCAGCATGGCATGCTGGGGAGGTTAGTGAAAGCAAATATGCATGCAGGACAAAAAAGAGCATTCAAAAATTACAGCATGCAGGAGGACAAAGGGGACATTCACACTATATTGCAATCGTGGTAATTAGTGTTTGAGTAAAGAAATACATTACATTAGCAAACATTAAATACAATTAAATGATATTAAAAGGATAAAATTCTTACCTTAATATAGTCCTTCTGCAGGACCTGGATGATCCCCAGAGTCTGGGGGGAGATGCCTGTCGAGAACTTAAGGTCCTGCAGGCTTCTCCCCATCGCCAAGTACCGCAACGTGGCGACTAGCCTCTGCTTCGCAGTGATGGCTTGCCTCATGCAGGTATCCTGCCTGCTGATATAAGGGGTCAGCAAAGCCAACAAAAGTCAAAAACGGGGTCCGTCATTCAGAGAAAAATCCTGAAATCCTCAGGGTTATTCTCACAGATCTTACGGAGCAAAGGCATGTGAGAGAATTGGTCACGCTGGAGCAACCAATACTTTGTCCATAAACTCCTCCCCACCTTGTTCATGGACTGGGCTTGGGCTGAAGAATGAACTACAGCACCAAGCACATACAAATCTCAACGACGAGAACGTACCTGTAACATGGCTTCAAAATGGTTGGCTGGTCAGAACGAACTTAATAGAAGGCACTGAAGAACAGCTGTGAAGAGCAAACTGAAAATCAGCAACGAGCGGACAATAACACACTGAATAAATCAATGCGAACTGACTACACGCACTGAAAAGCAGATACAAACCTCACAAGCACAAGCACGATCTGAAAAATACGAGTCTCACAAGCGCGAATCGTCTCTCACCAAACTTCTACTAACACGAGATAAACACGAGATTAGCAGAAGGGGCCCAAAGGGTGATGCACGAGCTATTGAACTTCTGTTTTATAGTCTCGTCGGACCTGGTGTGCGTCACCGCATACTAGACGGTCGGACTTTGGTGTGAGCGTGTGTGTGCAAGTCCGTTCATTCGAAAGTCCGTTAAAAGTCCGCTGGAATGGCCGTTGGACTTTTGTTGCCGAAAAGTCCGCTCGTGTGTACGCGGCATTATAGTTTGTTGAGAAATTACAGGCAAGGTTTGTACAAAAGATTACCATACCTCAGAAAATGTTTGGACTTGTGATTCCTTAAATATAAAGGCCTCCCCCCATTTCATGCTGAAAACAGGGTAATTTGGCTATAAACAAAAAGTGGTGGAGGGTTCTGAGTAGATCCACTTATGAAGTAAGGGTTTCTGTGCTACTAAGGATATACCAATTAGAAGATGTCTATAGCCTCTGAAGATTCTGATACTTGAGGTATTGGTTAGGTCAAAAAGCACCCATTCAAGGGTTAGAGGTAAGTAATTTACTAATTGCGTGGTAGCATAGCGCAGTACTAAGTGCCAAAAATGTTTAATCCTAGGGCACACCCAGAAAAAATGAAATAAGTCTGCATCTAGATGGCCACCTTTCAGGCAAGAGGAGGAGCTTAGGCCCATCAGATAGAAGCGAAATGGAGATATACAAGAATGGGGGAAAACCAAAAGCATAGTTTAGCGGTAAATGGTGGCTTTGATTGTGCCCCAAGATAAACATAGTAATTTTAGAAAGGTGTCAACATGGGCAGCACAGTGGATTGCACTTCTGCCCAGTAGCACTAGGGTTGCCGGTTCCAATCAAAACTATCTGCCTTGAGTTTGCATGTTCTCCCTGTGCCTGTGTGGTTTTCCTTCCTGGTAGGTTAATTGGCTCCTGTCTAAATTGTCTCAAGTATGTGTATGTGTGAATGTAAGTTAGGGGATTTAGAGTGTAAGCTTCTCGAGGGCAGGGACCTACAGTATGTGAATGTACAATATATATGTTAAGTGCTGTGTCATTTTGCAGCACTATATAAGTACCTGTAATAAATAAACTAGAACATGGGGAAAATTCCTAGTCCATTTGTTAAGGTCAGTCATTTCAGAGGTGTAGTCCAGCAGCTGCTGGAGGAAGCTATATAAGATAGAAATGGCTTTTCCACTCTGGGTAGAGTATCCTAAAAGCTTGTTCAATGAATATCATCGGTCCTTCTGAGAGAATGTTTTAATGGTTGAGGTAACATAAGAAGGGAAAGAGAAGAGGTTAATGCGTAAGCATTATAATTTCTCTAGAACTATGTCATAAAGAAATAGATGCTCGCTGTCAACACCTACCAAACATTGGATATAGTGAAAACCTTCATAGTGCCACTGTTTAAGAGTAGGAAGTCCAGAGGACTCCAGGAGGTCCAAGTTGTCCCATTGGGGGAGAAAAACATGTGCGTGGCTATTTAGCATGCATCACTTGTGTATTTTGTGCCATGTCAACCACTTGGAGTATAAGAGAGGATTTGCTGACACCTCGGCAGACAGTTCTTTATGTATATGAAGGACTTATAACACATTATTTCCGAGGGTCATGTTTTGGTCAAGTTCAGTATCTGTGTACATCGAGGTGCCATTAATCCAGTCCCTTACGTACCTAGCTAGAGATGCTAAATGATATAGTTCCAGGTTAGGAAAGTTAAAGCCTCCATTGCTAGAAGGCTTTGTAGGATAAATAGGCCTATGGTTGCTCTCCTACTGCCCCAGGTGAATTATCAGAACATTATATAGACATTTTTGTGGTCAGTGTTTAATGAAAAGAGGGAGCACCTGTAAAAGTTTAGGAAAAGCTTCCATTTTTTATTAAAGCGGTATTAAATCCAAAAGTAAATATTTACTGTATTATATTGCAGCTCGCCAAACCTTATATGTAATGGCTGCAATAGTTTTCTTTTGAGGTTTTCTTTCCTTTATCTTCACCTGTTGATCTGAACAGTAAGATTGTCGGTTTTTCTACGGAAAAATGTAGCTGTCCTGCAACTTTAGCTGTTAGAGTGTTGAGACAAACCATTTGCCACTGACAGGGGTGCTTACAATGACCAGCTTTAATTTATTCATGTAAAACATTTATCCAAAAAGAAAGAAAATGTTGCTGTAACTGCTTGCGTAACTGCAGTTTGGAGTTTAGAGTTTGGCTTCAATGTGTTAGTGTATTTAAATCTGGTAGTACATCTAAAACTCCCCTCCCCCAAGACTGACAATGCCGTTGTCCAAAGGAGCTCCCTGTGCTTCCCCATCCAGAGTGGGAGCACTTAAATATAGGGGGTGTTTTACTGGACAGATCACTGGGTGAAAAAATCACCACGGAAAAAGCCATAAAGGAAAACTAATGTAGCCACCACATATGAAGATTAGTAATCTGCAATATATTATGTTTTTTGGGTTTGGGTTTAATACCGCTTTTAGCTTATTCTGTCATTATATAAGAAATATTAACCACTTGAGCCCCGGACCATTATGCTGCCTAAGGACCAGAGGTCTTTTTCCAATTTGGCACTGCGTCGCTTTAACTGCTAATTGCGCGGTCATGCAATGCTGTACCCAAACAAAATTTGCGTCCTTTTCTTCCCACAAATAGAGCTTTCTTTTGATGGTATTTGATCACCTCTGCGGTTTTTATTTTTTGCGCTATAAATGGAAAAAGACCGAAAATTTTGAAAAAAAATGATATTTTCTACTTTTTGTTATAAAAAAAATCCAATAAACTCAATTTTAGTCATACATTTAGGCCAAAATGTATTCGGCCACATGTCTTTGGTAAAAAAAATGTCAATAAGCGTATATTTATTGGTTTGCGCAAAAGTTATAGCGTCTACAAACTAGGGTACATTTTCTGTAATTTACACAGCTTTTAGTTTATGACTGCCTATGTCATTTCTTGAGGTGCTAAAATGGCAGGGCAGTACAAAACCCCCCCAAATTACCCCATTTTGGAAAGTAGACACCCCAAGGAAATTGCTGAGAGGCATGTTGAACCCATTGAATATTTATTTTTTTTGTCCCAAGTGATTGAATAATGACAAAAAAAAAAAATATTTACAAAAAGTTGTCACTAAATGATATATTGCTCACACAGGCCATGGGCCTATGTGGAATTGCACCCCAAAATACATTCTGCTGCTTCTCCTGAGTATGGGGATACCACATGTGTGGGACTTTTTGGGAGCCTAGCCGCGTACGGGGCCCTGAAAACCAATCACCGCCTTCAGGATTTCTAAGGGTGTAAATTTATGATTTCACTCTTCACTGCCTATCACAGTTTCGGAGGCCATGGAATGCCCAGGTGGCACAAAACCCCCCCAAATGACCACATTTTGGAAAGTAGACACCCCAAGCTATTTGCTGAGAGGCATATTGAGTCCATGGAATATTTTATATTTTGACACAAGTTGCGGGAAAGTGACACATTTTTTTTTTTTGCACAAAGTTGTCACTAAATGATATATTGCTCACACAGGCCATGGGCCTATGTGGAATTTCACCCCAAAATACATTCTGCTGCTTCTCCTGAGTATGGGGATACCACATGTGTGGGACTTTTTGGGAGCCTAGCCGTGCACGGGACCCCGAAAACCAATCACCGCCTTCAGGATTTCTAAGGGTGAAAATTTTTGATTTTACTCTTCACTGCCTATCACAGTTTCGGAGGCCATGGAATGCCCAGGTGGCACAAAACCCCCCCAAATGACCCCATTTTGGAAAGTAGACACCCCAAGCTATTTGCTGAGAGGCATGGTGAGTATTTTGCAGCTCTCATTTGTTTTTGAAAATGAAGAAAGACAAGAAAAAACTTTTTTTTTTTTCTTTTTTCAATTTTCAAAACTTTGTGACAAAAAGTGAGTTCTGCAAAATACTCACTATACCTCTCAGCAAATAGCTTTGGGTGTCTACTTTCCAAAATGGGGTCATTTGGGGGGGTTTTGTGCCACCTGGGCATTCCATAGCCTCCGAAACTGTGATAGGCAGTGAAGAGTGAAATCGAAAATTCACGCCCTTAGAAAGCCTGAAGGCGGTGCTTGGTTTTCGGGGTTCCGTACGCGGCTAGGCTCCCAAAAAGTCTCACACATGTGGTATCCCCGTACTCAGGAGAAGCAGCAGAATGTATTTTGGGGTGTAATTTCACATATTCCCATGGCATGTTTGAGCAATATATCATTTAGTGACAATTTTGTGCAAAAAAAAAAAATTTGTCTCTTTCCCGCAACTTGTGTCACAATATAAAATATTTCATGGACTCGACATGCCTCTCAGCAAATAGCTTGGGGTGTCTACTTTCCAAAATGGGGTCATTTGGGGGGGTTTGAACTGTCCTGGCATTTTATGCACAACATTTAGAAGCTTATGTCACACATCACCCACTCTTCTAACCACTTGAAGACAAAGCCCTTTCTGACACTTATTGTTTACATGAAAAAGTTATTTTTTTTTTTGCAAGAAAATTACTTTGAACCCCCAAACATTATATATTTTTTTAAAGCAAATGCCCTACAGATTAAAATGGTGGGTGTTTCATTTTTTTTTTTCACACAGTATTTGCGCAGCGATTTTCAAACGCATTTTTTGGGGAAAAAACACACTTTTTTAAATTTTAATGCACTAAAACACACTATATTGCCCAAATGTTTGATGAAATAAAAAAGATGATCTTAGGCCGAGTACATGGATACCAAACATGACATGCTTTACAATTGCGCACAAACGTGCAGTGGCAACAAAATAAATACATTTTTAAAAGCCTTTAAAAGCCTTTACAGGTTACCACTTTATATTTACAGAGGAGGTCTACTGCAAAAATTACTGCCCTCGATCTGACCTTCGTGGTGATACCTCACATGCATGGTGCAATTGCTGTTTACGTTTGACGACAGACCGCCGCTTGCGTTCGCCTTAGCGCGAGAGCAGGGGGCGACAGGGGTGCTTTTTTTTTTTTTTTTTTCTTTATTATTTTTTTGCTTTTTTATCTTATTTTTAAACTGTTCCTTTCATTTTTTTTTAATCATTTTTATTGTTATCTCGGGGAATGTATATATCCCCTATGATAGCAATAGGTAGTGACAGGTACTCTTTTTTGAAAAAATTGGGGTCTATTAGACCCTAGATCTCTCCTCTGCCCTCAAAGCATCTGACCACACCAAGATCGGTGTGATAAAATGCTTCCCCAATTTCCCAATGGCGCTATTTACATCCGGCGAAATCTAAGTCATAAAATGCTCGTAGCTTCCGGTTTCTTAGGCCATAGAGATGTTTGGAGCCACTCTGGTCTCTGATCAGCTCTATGGTCAGCTGGCTGAATCACCGGCTGCATTTTCAGGTTCCCTGTTGGGACAGGAGAGCCAGAGAAAAACACGGAAGACGTTGGGGGGAGGGGCATTCCCTCCCACGGCTTGTAAAAGCAGTCTAGAGGCTAATTAGCCGCTAGGATTGCTTTTACATGAAAGCCGACCGCTGGCTGAAAAAAATGATGCCAAGATGATACCTAAACCTGCAGGCATCATTCTGGTATACCCACTCAAAGTCGTGAATGGCGTACCTGAAGACAAAAAAATGGTTAACAATAAAGCACAGTAAACGGTAAAGTATAAAAAATTGCATACCTGAAAAGCAAACATGATAAAACATAATAACAATAAAACATTGCAGAATAGAATACAGTAAAAAAGAGCAGAACAATAGAGAGAATAGAGAGAGAGAGAACAATAAAACGACAACTATTTTTTTTTATTTTATATATATATATATTTTTTTTTTTTACACTTTTTTTGTAACTAACTTTTATAACTGTAACCGGTTCCAGGTTCAGGTCTCTCAAAATGCGATGGCATCTTGGGAGACCCTGTGAAAGTGTGTCCTAGTCTGTGGAATGCTGTACCCTACGCTAATATTCAACTAGTGCATAGTAGCGTTCAAAACATTCACCAATGCAAAGACCAGGATTGTCAGGACAGGAGGGACAATAATAGTGGGTGTCACGCCTATATCCGCGCTTGCTGCAGACACAACATCTTTTTTGGGGGGGTTTGTTGGGTAGGGGGGTACTCGGGAGGACATAAAAATGCCTCTCATGCAGCCGACTGCATTTGGTTGGGGATGTGAATGGGGGAAGTACGGGCGCTGCAGAAGCGGTGGGTTCCCAATTAGGATTGGCGAATGCAGCAGGAAGGGCACTATGGGCACGACGGGCCTGTGTTTGTCTTTTTGGTGGCAGCGGGACACTACTTGTGCTTGCCACCTCACCAGCTTGAACTGCACTTATGGGACTCGCCACGTCACCAAGTGTTACTGCAGTGCTGGTTTGACTACGACCGGGGTGTACTAGGCCGCTGGTGCTTGCCAGTTCACCAAAACGCTACCAAAAAAACTGTTAGCGATCGCAGGGATCAGGCCTGACTCTGCGAACACTGCAGTTATGCGTTTAGTCTTTTGTAAGTGACAGTGATCGATCGATACTGCACTTGGGTGGGCTGGGCTGGGCTGGGCCGGACGGAGGGGCAAAACGCACGTGCTATCAGGTATCTGGGCTGATCCCGCTAACACTGCGTTTTTGGGAACCCTAAACTGCTGGGGACGCTAGTATAGATCTGATCAGATATCGATCCGTTCAGATACTATACCACTAAGGGAGGTGTATGCTGCGTGCGTGGGTGTTAGTGCTACTGGCGCTAACCTGACGCTGCTTGGGGCTGGTGCTTGCCATTTCACCAAAATACTACCAAAAAAACTGTTAGCGATCGCAGGGATCAGGCCTGACTCTGCGAACGCTGCAGTTATGCATTTAGTGTTTTGTAAGTGTCAGTGATCGATCGATACTGCACTTGGGTGGGCTGGGCTGGGCCGGGCGGAGGGGCAAAACGCAGGTGCTAGCAGGTATCTGGGCTGATCCCGCTAACACTGCGTTTTTGGGAACCCTAAACTGCTTGGGACACTAGTATAGATCTGATCGGATCAGATATTGATCCGTACAGATACTATACCACTAAGGGAGGCGTATGCTGCGTGCGTGGGTGTTAGCGCTACTGGCGCTAACCTGACACTGCCTGGGGCTGGTGCTTGCCAGTTCACCAAAATACTACCAAAAAAACTGTTAGTGATCGCAGGGATCAGGCCTGACTCTGCGAACGCTGCAGTTATGCGTTTAGTGTTTTGTAAGTGACAGTGATCGATCGATACTGCACTTGGGTGGGCCGGGGGGAGGGGCAAAACGCAGGTGCTAGCAGGTATCTGGGCTGATCCCTCTAACACTGCGTTTTTGGGAACCCTAAACTGCTGGGGACGCTAGTATAGATCTGATCGGATCAGATATTGATCCGTACAGATACTATACCACTAAGGGAGGCGTATGCTGCGTGCATGGGTGTTAGCGGTACTGGCGCTAATCTGACGCTGCCTGGGGCAAAGCATATTACCGCCGGGTGATCAGGGGGCTAAACCTTTATTCGGTAATAAACGGCGGGTGCCCTGACACTATAAAAAATAAACAAACTAACCAGCGTCACCCGTAACACTTATACGGTGATCAGTGGTGAAAGGGTTAACTAGGGAGCCATCAAGGGGTTAAAACATTTATTCGGTAGTATATGGGGGTCCCTGACGCTATAAAACGCTGACGGCGAACCTCAATATTTACGTCCCTAACTAGCGTCACCAGCGACACTAATACAGCGATCAGAAATATGATCGCTTAGCGACACTGGTGACAGGGGGTGATCAAGGGGTTAAAACTTTATTAGGGGGGGTTAGGGGGGTACCCTAGACCTAAAGGGGGGTAACAGTAACTGTCCCAACACTGTAACTGTCACAAACTGACACCAATGCAGTAATCATAAAAAAAAAAAAAAACACTGCTTGGTGTCAGTTTGTGACGGGGGGGTGATCGGGGGGGGTACGGGGGGCGATCGGGGGGGAGGATCGGGGTGTTTTGTGTGCCTGGCATGTTCTACTGTGTGTGTGTAGTGTTGTGCACTCACATAGATGTCTTCTCTCCTCGGACCGGAACGGAAATTACCGAGCCGAGGAGAGATGACATAATTTCCTTTGCTGCTGTTTAGCATACAGCAGCAAAGGAATGATTCGATTGGCCGGCGGCGATCGCGAGGGGGGGGCCACGAACGGATGGCCTCCCCCTCACCTCCGATCGCCGTGGGACAAAAGACGACCGCCTCGGGCACCGGGGGGGGTCCGATCGGACCCCCCACCCGCGGAAGGCAAATCACGTACATGTACGTGATTTTGCCTGTCCGTGCCACCTTGCCGACGTACATCGGCGTGAGGCGGTCGTCAAGTGGTTAAAGTGTTTCCAAGTAGAGAGAGGTGCTTTTATTGTGTGTGGTATAGGAGGAATGTTAATATTATATAGTTTTTGGGTATGGATACTCTGAGATAAGAATTTTTTACACCAAATAAAGGGATAGAGATTGCTCCAAGGAGGCTTATAAGGGTTGGTTAAGTAGAGTGTTTTTGAATTATTTCATAAGGCACATTATACAGGGCAGCAAAGATTCTGGGTGGGAAACATATAGGGAGTAAGCCATCTGCAAAAGCTGTAATTTTATTTGTTTAATAGCCTATAGTTATTAGACATGTGCACACTGAAATATTTTTCTCAGAATTTCGTTTTCGGCCGAAAAATAAATTTATTTAGTTACTCCCGAAATTCGTTTTTATTTATTTCGTTTTTCGTTAAAAATTGCATTCGTCCGAAAATCCAATTAAGGTTGAATCTGTCATTGAAGCCTTATGGTGTCTGTCGAATGTTCAAAGAAGATTTGATGGAGCAGCTAAACTATACGACTCCATATAGTTTACCTACTCCGTTGAATCTTCTTAGAACTTTCAACAGACACCATAAGCCAAAGTACGTGTGTACTTAGTTCTAGCTATTTTACTGCTCCTCCTCTTTGGTTACAATCAGCCAATAACATTCATCATCATCATTATTTATCTTTTCTCCCCTATGTCGAATCTTTTCTCCCCTACGTCGAATCTTTCTCCCCTATGTCGAACCTTTTCTCTCTATGTCAAATCTTTTCTCTCTATGTAGAATAATCTTGGACTAATAGAGTTAAGGTTAGGCACATTCGACCACAGGTTTGATGGACACAAATTGTTATTATCATCATCATGTCAAATCTCCTATCTATATCGAACTGTTGTAGCAACGAAAACGAAAATAAAGCATTTGTTTGTGTCGGATCTTTCGTTTTTCGGATTCTGCACTTTCGTTATCGTTTGTTATAACGATAACGAAAATACCTGAAATTCGGACGAAAATGCATTCGGATGAAAACGAATGCACATGTCTAATGCCCCATACACACAGTCGGACTTTGTTCGGACATTCCGACAACAAAATCCTAGGATTTTTTCCGACGGATGTTGGCTAAAAACTTGTCTTGCATACACACAGTCACACAAAGTTGTCGGAAAATCCAATCATTCTGAACGCGGTGACGTAAAACATGTACGTCGGGACTATAAACGGGGCAGTGGCCAATAGCTTTCATCTCTTTATTTATTCTGAGCATGCGTGGCACTTTGTCCGTCGGATTTGTGTACACACGATCGGAATTTCCGACAACGGATTTTGTTGTCGGAAAATTTTATATCCTGCTCTCAAACTTTGTGTGTCGGAAAATCCGATGGAAAATATGTGATGCAGCCTACACACGGTCGGAATTTCCGACAACAAGGTCCTATCACACATTTTCTGTCGGAAAATCCGACCGTGTGTACGGGGCATAATAGTTATACCATGATGGGGAAATTGCATATTACATATTTCCTTATTTAAAGTTGTCTAATTGTCTCACAATATTTAAGAATGCCTCCAAGCCTTGGCTAAGGGTCCATACAGGACAAAGTCTGGTTATTTGTAGCTGACTCAAGTGATAGGAATGTGATTGTAAACTGACTATATTGACAAGCAAGCCTACTCCTTTCAGGAATGTGAGATCATTTTGCTCCAGAGGGGGTTGGTTGGACATTCCTCTATATAACACACACAGCTTGTAATATTTGTTCCAAATCAGAGCTTGCAATCATGAATGTGTCTGTGGTCACCTGCACTATGCCATCATGGAAGGGACCTGTGACAGAAACAGCATCTTTAGTAAAGTATTCTTGTCATATTTTCTTTATCTGTATCTGACATTACTTTTAATAAATATTATACTTATAAGTATTTGTGTGATATATCTTTGCACATATCAAATAGAACCCCACAAATGTGAGGAAACGCTTTTGCTAGACATCATCAGATGGCCGCCCTAACTATGCAAGAACTGTCAAATGGCTAGCCAGCCTTTGCCTTCACGGTGGGTGGAGCGATGGGTTTTTTTTTTTTCGTTTTTGGGTTCAGCAGTACGGTGACATCGTGATTGATGATGGATCTACATCGGGGGACCATGTTTTTTTTTTTTTTCAATAAAGGAATTGTCAAAAACCTGTCTACTGTTTTTATTTATTGTGACACTTTTTACTCTACTATGTGTAGCAAAGTCCTGGGCCTCCTTTAGTCTAATCTAGTCCTTTAGAACCTCCAGAGCCAGGGACAGCTGACTTCCTTCTGTATAGAGTGGCTTGCAAGGCATAGTGGGTGTAATGTAAGGTAGATTCATGGGCGCCAGACACTTCTTGAATGCAAAGAGTTTTATTTTCTCTTGATCAAAACAGTGGGAGAGAGGGTTTAGGGCCAGGACAACCTTAGGAAGTTGCAATGTCAATTAGCAGACTCCGAGACTTCTACAGGTAGACAGCCATGCAGGGAAAGGCATCCAGCAAGACATCATATCTGCATGTGTAGGAGCGCTGTCTCCTATGGCAACAGTCCATTCCTAAAACAAATTATAACAAACTCCTTTACTTTTATACAGTCACTTCTTATAGACTCTCAGCCCACTGAGCTCCCAGTCTCTCTCACTAGACTTACTGATTCACTGCCACTAAATCCCGTGAGCTCTTCTAATCTTCTTACTTTAGTATCTTCCTCAAGCGTCACCCCCGCTTCCCTGCTGGGTCCCTGGCTTGGCACTCCAGATACTCCTCAAGTGTCACCCCACTGGCTGGGTCCCTGACTTGGCACCTGCTGAAGTTTCCCAATTCTTCACCATCCCTGGTTGGTGAGAATACTGTTTCAGTACTTGCTTCAGCTACTCACTGTGGTCCCTGGTAATAAGGTGGTTGGTCCCTTAGTGGCAATAGCTTCCCCTCTACCTTCGACCATGACAGGTTCTCCGGCACTTCTGGTTGGACTGCAAGCCACAATCCCAAACCTATGCTGCTCTCTTGCTTCTGGATAGGCCCTCAGACAGCCAAGCAGCCAGATGTGCCTGGGATAGGACCAAACTCCGGCCTAGCAGCCCGGGCAGCACAATATATGTTATAAAATAAGAAAAAAGAAGCTGCGCTGTGTAATTTTAGTGATCAAAAAATAAAATGACTTAAAAGAAAAAATTATGCTTCATCTAAATGGATGGAGATATATGAGAACTCGATAAAACACACTGTAAAGCCCCATACACACGATAGGACTTTGTACAAACTTTCCCTTGGATTATTGTACAAAGGGCGTTGGCCAGAAGTTTGTCTTGCATACAGACGGCAGGACTTTTCCAGCCAACTTTCACCAAATCACGTGGTTTTTCAGCTCTTTACCACCACCCTTTGGTCAACTTCTGTATTGTTGTCTGATATTGTGTCAATCTCGCCACTTTTATTGGCGAGATTGACACCTTGCGAGCCGGGTTCACACTGGTGCAGGGATCCGACTTGGATCCTCGCCAATGCCAGGCACTGTGTTTGGTATGAATCTTGAGGGGGAACTCCACGCCAAATTTTAAATAAAAAACCGGCATGGGTTCCCCTCCAGGGGCATACCAGGCCCTTAGATCTGGTATGGATTTTAAGGGGAACCCCATATGCCGAAAAAACAGTGTAGGGGTCCCCCCAAAATCCATAATAGACCCTTATCCGAGCACGCAGCCCGGCCGGTCAATAAAGGGGATGGGGATGAGCGAGCGCCCCCCCTCCTGAGCCATACCAGGCCGCATGGGCCCCCCACCCCAAAGCACCTTGTCCCCATGTTGATGAGGACAAGGGCCTCTTCCCGACAACCCTGGCCGTTGGTTTTCGGGGTCTGCGGGCGAGGGGCTTATCGGAATCCGGGAGCCCCCTTTAATAAGGTGGCCCCCAGATCCCAGCCCCCCACCCTTTGTGAATGAGTATGGGGTACATCATACCCCCACCCATTCACCTAGGGAAAAAAGTGTCAAGAAAAAAAACACAGTACACAGGTTTTTAAAGTAATTTATTAGGCCACTCCGGGGGTCTTCTTCCGACTTCGGGGGTCTCTCCGGCGTCTTCTCCCGGTGTCTGGATCTTCTGCCAGCTCCTTCGCTATCTTCTGCCACTCTTTTGCTAGCGGTGGCTCAGACATCTGGATTGTCTTCTTCCCTCTTCTCTTCCAGAGATGTTGACATGATGCTCTCTCCGGCTGTAATGCTGTCTGTGCGCTCTGCTATGACTTATATAGGCGGTGACCCGCCCCCTATGACATCACAGTTCCGGGGCATGCTGGGACTGTGAGGTCATAAGGGGGCGTGGTCATAGGATGACATGACCACGCCCCCTTATGCCCTCACAGTCCCAGCATGCCCCCGGGACTGTGATGTCATAGGGGGCGGGGTCACCGCCTATATAAGTCATAGCAGAGCGCACAGACAGCATTACAGCCGGAGAGAGCATCGTGTCAACATCTCTGGAAGAGAAGAGGGAAAAAGACGTCAGAAAAGACCGGGCTCCTCCGCTAGCAAAAGAGCGGCAAAAGAGCAGAAGATAGCGGAGGAGCCCGGCAGAAGGAATAAGGCACCGGAGAAGAACCAGAGAGCGCGGAGACGACATCGGAGAGGGGGAGAAGAGACCTGAGAGATCCCCGAAGTCGGCAGAAGACCCCCGAAGTCGGAAGAAGACCCCCGGAGCTGCCTAATAAATTACTTTTAAAATCTGTGTAGTGTGTTTTTTTTATTGTTTTTCCCTAGGTGAATAGGTAGGGGTACCATGTACCCCATAATCATTCACATAAGGTGGGGGGCCGGGATCTGGGTGCCCCCTTATTAAAGGGGGCTCCCGGATTCCGATAAGCCCCCCGCCCACAGACCCCGACAACTAATGGCCAGGGTTGTCGGGAAGAGGCCCTTGTCCTCATCAACATCCCCCATGTTGAGGGCATGCGGCCTGGTACAGCTCAGGAGGGGGGCGCTCGCTCGTCCCCACCCCCTTTCCTGATCGGCCGGGCTGCGTGCTCGGATAAGGGTCTGGTATGGATTTTGGGGGGACCCCCACGCCGTTTCTTTTTGGCGTAGGGGGTTCCCCTTAAAATCCATACCAGACCTAAGGGCCTGGTATGCCCCCAGAGGGGAATTTCCCCTCACGCTCGCCGCAATAGAAAAATATGTTTTTCCTATTGCATCCAGCGCGAGATGTACAGTAACCTGTCGCCGAGAACCAGCTCGATGGGTTCGCACTGGAAACATTCTCGCGGCCGCGTACTGTAGTTTGTACAAAAGTCCGATGCTTTTGTGTACACACGATCGGACTTTTGTTGCTGGAAAGTTTGTCCGTTCGCACAGCCAACAAAAGTCCAATGGAAACAGAAAAAGTTTGTCCGATGGAGCGTACACATGGTCGGATGATGCTCCAAAACAGCTAATTTGCATGTTTGTTGTCAAAAAGTCTGATCGTGTGTACGGGCCTTAACATAAATATTTGAATGCAATCACCAGTGAAATGTGCAAAAAATTATTAAATATGAAAATAAAAAACAAAATAAAATTTCCAAAAAGGTCAAGTCCACTGCGATGGGCTAGTAAAAAGAAGCCCCACTCAATATACAGTTCATAGTGATCTTACAAGTGATGATTTTGCAATCCCCAAAGTAGTAGTGACATGCAAACGCAACACCAAGAGAAATGTGATGGGGTGCGACAGAAAGGTACCTCCACCTGTAATAACACTGCCGCTTACCAGCTCGTTAGATCTCTTGTTTAAGGAGATCATGCGTGCCTGTAGCTCTTAACCCCAGCCCTGAGTCTTTAAAACATGGATGGCTAAATGTCCTAAGACTCTCTGCTCGAGGTTTTCTCTGTACGGCAGATATGCACTCATTCCCCATGAAAGGATATAAAGACTGGCTGATGGTGTCCTGGTCTGGAGGTTGATGTGAAGCTCCTCTGATGAGTCTTCTATGGTTGGGGTCCTCTTGGATGGTCCCTCTTGGCTCCTCTGATGAGTCTTCTATGGTTGGGGTCCTCTCGGATGGTCCCTCTTGGTTCCTCTGATGACTCTTCTATGGTCGGTGACGTCTGATTCTTCCCAGCACAGTGACTGGACATGAAGGGGGAAATCTCACCCAACTCTTGGCTTCTCTTCCTCCTGCTCACAAGTGTCCACAATCAGGGGAAAGTTCTCCTTAAAGTGTCATTCCACCTTGTGGGAGGTCCTAGGCCTGCAATGTGCAGACTGAAGACATGAAGCTGATTCTGCTCGGACCTGTGCGAGGATCTTCTCTGTCTCTCCTCCGTGTCCCCGATGGAAGATGGAGGCTTCTTGTCCTGGCAGAGAGGTGTGAGGGACATTCTGTGTCTGCACTACGGATCTGGGAAGACTCCAATCACATAGTGAGCCATCTTTCTCCTTTTTTTCACTTTATATATGGTTTATTCCATTATATATGATTTATTGGGATAGCGCAGTAAAGATTACTTTTTCCAGGACAATATATGTCCACTCAGACAGCTGTCCAGGTGCTGCTTTTTTTTCTTTCTCCGGGTCCTCGGGTGGCGTGAGATGGATCTACATCGCGGGACATTTTTATTTTTTAATAAAGTACTTGTCCTAAAGTGTCTCCTGTCTTTTTTGTGAAATGGTAGGGGTGCAATGTACCCGTTACCAATTCACATGGGGGGGAGGCTGGGATCTGGGGGTCCCCTTGTTAAAGGGGGCTTCCAGATTCCGATAAACCCCCCCGCCCGCAGACCCTGAAAACCACCACCAGGCAAGGTCTGGTATGGATTTTAAGGGGAACCTGTGCCAAAATTTTAAAAAAATGGCATGGGGTCCCCCCAAAACCTATACTGGACCCTTATCCAAGCACGCAATCCATACCAGACCCTTCCTCTGACGTCACGTGGCATCAGAGGGGGGGCAGGGTCACCCATTTACATCACCAGGTGGCCCTGCCCTCAGCTATATAACAGCTGTCACCAAGAAGAAGCGTCACTCGGCAGGAGCCTCCCATGGAGGCGGAGCAGTTGCTGCTTTTTTTTCTTTCTTCGGCTCCTCAGGTGGCGTGAGAGGGATCTACATCGCGGAACATTTTTATTTTTTAATAAAGGACTTGTCCTAAAGTGTCTCCTGTCTTTTTTTGTGAACTGGTAGGGGTACAATGTACCCGGTTACCAATTCACATAGAGGGGAGGCCGGGATCTGGGGGTCCCCTTGTTAAAGGGGGCTTGCAGATTCCGAAAGGCCCCCCACCCGCAGACCCTGACAACCACCACCGGGCAAGGGTTGTGGGGATGAGGCCCTTGTCCCCATCAACATGGTACTGTTGGTACTGTTCTAAACACGGGAAAACTGCCCCACTTTACAGGCGTACTATAGACACCCCCAGGCACGATATTTAAAGGAATATTTCATTTTTATTGTTTCACTTTAAGCATTATTAAAATCACTGCTCCCAAAAAAACGCCCATTTTTAAAACTTTTTTTTGCATTGATACATGTCCCCTGGGGCAGGACCCGGGTCCCCAAACATTTTTTATGACTATAACTTGCATATAAGCCTTTAAAATTAGCACTTTTGATTTTTCATGTTCGTGTTCCATAGACTTTAACGGTGTTTGTGTGTTCGTCCAAATTTTTTGCCTGTTCGCAAGTTCTGGTGCGAACCGAACCGGGGGGTGTTCATCCTTAGTGTTGAGTTATTTTGAGGGGACAGCAAATTTACACTGTTATACAAGCTATACACTCATTTCTTTACATTATAGCAAAGTGTCATTTCTTCAGTGTTGTCACATGAAAAGATAAAATGAAAAATATTTACAAAAATGTGAGGGGTGTACTCACTTTTGTGAGATACTCTGTGTGTATATATATATATCTATACATATCTATATATGTATCGATATCGATTATATATATATATTGTGGCAGAGCGTTGCCCTGCCAGGGTCTAGAAGGAGGATGTGACCCAGAATTCTCAACCAGACGGGTTGAGGGGCTCCAGGGAGCATGTACCATGAAGAGGAAACTGGCCTTTCAGTTTCCTCAGTGTTTTTGAAAAGTCCCCTTTGGGACCTGGAGCTCAGGGATTTCTGAGAGAGGGTGGGATGAAATCCCTAGTCCTGGGTCCTGATTTTGAGAACAGCCAGCATACTGATTGGTCAGGTGTGTGCTGGGCTTTTAGTAGTAACCTGACCATGGTTCTGGGCTCCACCCTAGCAGACAGTAAGTCTGAGTACCAGGAGTCAGGAGGGCTTCACGGGGGAGCCAGTGCAGCAAGAGGCTGTTAGCTGTGTGCACCAAGGTGGTCGGTGAAATAGTCTGTATGAGACAGACAAGCACCTGATGTGTAAGGCCAGAGCAGCAGTGCTACAAGTGAGAGCCAACTAGGCTGAATGTAGTTTTGTTGATGAAAAGGAATGCTGAAACCCCTGCGAGGGAAACCTATCTTTGTTTGTTGAACTTTCTTTTAATAAAAATGGGCAAACAAAGCCCTTAAAAAGAAGAACCAGCGAGTGGCGGTCTCCTTCAAGCTCTACACTTGACGCTAGTCCTTTACAAGATATATATTTCCTGGCCCACCTCACATCAGCACACAATGGGTTAATACCTCCTCTGGAGCCCACAGGACCACCTCTTCCTAGCTAGACAGCCCCTCCCCCAACTGAAATGTTCTTCTTTTTTTGGTCATGCTCCAGGCCACCTGTTGATTGTAGTTGGTAAGTACTTTGTTTGCTGCAAGTATATCCCCCCCTGCCGAACCTACCCCTCCTTGTTCAGCCTTTCATGGAGCTGGAAGACCCAGAATGTTGGATGGTAAACCCTCCTAAAAACTGTGTGCCCTGTGTGCCGGGCCCATGGGCAAATGATGCTTAAACAGCATTGATATTGTACAGGTGTGGTATCATAAGAGCTCTGCAATGTCGTCATTGCCTCTCCCTTGGGTTTTTTCCTGTCTTGTATATGCAGCTCGCTGCACTGCACTCCTGGCTTTATTTTCAGTCTGAGAACGGCTGTGAATGATGTCACAGGGGGCGGGGAGATGGGCAGCATGGGATGGTAACCGCCAGTCGCCATGCAATGGCGTAAATTATCTTGGAGGTCTGCAAAGGAAAGGACTTCTCTCCCTCTCTCTCTGCCTGCCAGGTAAAGACTTGCCTCAGATTCTGGTTGTGTCTGCTGCCTGCCTCTGGATGTGCTGTCCTGGCTCCCCTGCTATGCTGTGTACTGTGTTTGACGGTCTGACTGTTTTTTTCTCAGACTCTGACTGTGTCTGCTCTCTGCCTCTGGAAAAGATACCTGAGCTCACCTGCTGCTGTTTCTCAAGTGAGTGGATGAAAGCAGATGGGTCTTAAAGAGACAGTGTACCTGTTTTTTAATGAGAGGTAATAAGATTTTCTCCATATACAGTATGTTGTGCAAATATGAGCTTGCCACACCTGTTAGTGGCACAGAAGACTAGTAAAGATAGGAGGGGGCAACTTGGGATATGGTTTTTAAAGGCTGCTCATGGAATGCAAATTAAGGTGTTTTGTATTATTTTACAAGCAGAGACTCTGAATGCAAATGCTCCAAAAGCCCTACCAATGATCCTCTTATCCTGACCAGGACAATCCGCATCCCATGGATTGCTCCACAGGGTGGCTTTCATGCTCCCCAAGCACCCCATGTGGCACTGGCTCACATGCACTTATGTCAGCATGATAGGAAATGCCTCACCCAGCTCAGGGTGCCTTTTAGGCCTGCATGCAGCCTGCAGTGGCAGAGGAATGAAATTGCACAGGTTGCCTCACAAGGATGTGGCTGTGCAAAATTCTAAGCCCTATTAAGGCGGCTATAGCAGAAAATATGCTGCAAATATTCACACCACAAGCAACACAAAAAGGAGCTTCAGAGTTGAAGGATGGATGAAGAAAGGTCAGGTGAACATTATTTTGATTCTAATCTCATTGGCTCCTTTAGTACCAGGGGCCAGATGCCCTACCATCACAAAAAGCATGCAGATATTTCCAAGGGCCTTCTTTTCGCATAATGATAGAGCGTAAAGAGCTCGTTGATGAAGGATGGCAGAGACCTCATCAGAAGACCAATTTATAGTAACCGGTTCTCTAAGCTTTATCCAAATAAGATGGCTGATGCATGTTTATTCGCTGCACTTCCAGGGATGGATGCTGCCCTCTAGCGTCTGGCAGGTCAAGTGTCTTTTGCCTTTTTATAACTCAGTTGCCTTTAGAGATCTTATGGATGGGAAAGTGGACTTGTTCACACCAGATGCAGTCCAGTACATTTACATTCTGCATCAAGAATGCATGGACAGTGTTTAACTTGAATTCCAATCACCTAGTTCACCAGTGCACCACATTCTAATGCAGTCAACAAAAGTAGAATTTATTCTGCTACAAGGCCATCATGCAGTGATGCCAAAAACATAGAATCATTTGGGGGCTTTTCTTCCCAGTTGTTCTAGTACCTTAGGCAGGACCCTTCTGGCCTGTTTCAGTTTGAGGGTATCGAATATGTACATACACACTAATGCCCCGTACACACGATCGGACATTGATCAGACATTCCGACAACAAAACCCTAGGATTTTTTCCAACGGATGTTGGCTCAAACTTGTTTTGCGTACACACGGTCGTACAAAGTTGTCGGAATTTCCAATCGCCAACCACGCGGTCACGTACACCATGTACGACGAGACTAGAAAAGGCCAGTTCAGAACCAAGCGCAGCACCCTTTGGGCTCCTTTTGCTAATCTCGCGTTAGTAAAAGTTTGGTGAGAGACGATTCGCGCTTTTTCAGACTCGTGGCTTTCAGATCGTTTTCTGCGGTTCAGTTTGTGCTTGTGGGTTTGTATCTGCTCTTCAGTGCGTGCAGTAAGTTCGTATTGGAGTTTTCTGTACGATCTTGCCCGCTCGTTGCTGTTTTTCAGGTCGCTCTTCACAGGCCTTGCTGTTCTTCAGTGCGTTCTGTTACTTCGTTCTGAGCAGCTGACCGTTTTCTAGCCATGTTTCGTATACGTACTCCTCGTAGAGTTCGTGCTGTGCGGGGGCTTGGTGTTGGGGTCCTGACCTTGACACAAGTCCAGTCCATGAACAGGGTGGGGAGGAGTTCATGGACCAAGAATTGGTTGCTTTAGCGTGACCAGTTCTCTCATATGCCTTTGCTCCGTGAGATCCGTGAGAATAATCCTGATGATTTCAGGAACTTTCTCAGGATGACGGACCCCGTGTTTCACCGTTTGTTGGCTTCGCTGACCCCCTATATCAGCAGGCAGGATACCTGCATGAGGCAAGCCATCACTCCGGAGCAGAGGCTCGTCGCTACCCTGCGGTACTTGGCGACAGGGAGAAGCCTGCAGGACCTCAAGTTCTCGACAGGCATCTCCCCCCAGGCTCTGGGTATCATTATCCCAGAGACCTGTTCTGCCATCATACAGGTCCTGCAGAAGGAGTATATTAAGGTGGGAATTTTATCCTTTAATATCACATTTTATTGTATTGAATGTTTGCTAATATATTGTATTTCTTTCCTCATTCCCTAACTACCATGATTGTAATATGCTGTGAATGTGCCCTTTGTTCTCATGCATGCTGGATTTTTAGGTAATCTTTTTTTTGTCCTTCTTACCTATTTGCCTTCACTAACCTTCCCAGCATGTTCTTCTGGCCCTATATTCACCTCATGTAGTCACTTAACAATGTATTTTATCAGCTCCATAGTAGTGCTTTAGCCCAAACACCCCCTAAAATGTTTAGAAATGTGATTTGTGCTTTAAATTCAGGCAGAGTGCCAGAGGCTTTTTTTTGTAGTGTCCCCAAATAATTTTTATTAACCTTCCCTCCCCCCAACTGCTAAGTCAGCTGATCCCAATTCTCTATCTATCCTCAATCATCTATCTGCTGACTTTGCCAAACCCATACACACTATACCCATCTCTTTTGTGGTCAGATGTATGGATGAATTCCCCAAAGCATGTAGTGCAAGGGCCTGCCTGTATACTTTTAAATGGTACTGTTTTAAGTTTTTCTATCCTATTATTATCTTGATAGGTAATAGCAGAATGTCAAAATGTGCTCTAATGTGTACAATGTGTATTTATATCTTTGTATTATGACACGTCTTACCTGTCCAGTGGGCTGCCAATAGTGTAACCTAGGAGGGGCTGTTCCAAGTAATACCCTGTATTTAGGCATTCATCTCTCAATGAAGTGAAGAGGGTTACCTGTCCAAGATCACCCCCCCTATAATGTTAGAAATGGCCCATGAGAGGGGGCGGGAGGGGGAATATGATAGGTGTACCTTATACTTTGGTGTTGTAAAATTCCCCTTAATAAATGTGATCTGGATGTTGGCCAAGAATGTTTTGTGTCTATAATCTGCTTTCCATGGTTATGTGCAATAATAATATTTTTTTTTTCCTTAACAGTTTCCTTACACGCCACAGGAATGGCAGACTGTGGCCTTCCACTTTGCCCAGCGGTGGGACTTTCCTAACTGCGGAGGGGCAATTGATGGGAAACACGTCCACATCGTCCCACCACCCAACTCGGGGTCGTACTATTACAACTACAAGGGGTTCAATAGTATTGTGATGTTGGCGGTGGTGTCGGCTACTTATGAGTTCCTGTATGTGGACGTGGGGAAGAATGGCCGGATGTCCGATGGTGGAGTCATCGCCCAGACGGAGTTTTACAGGCGTCTTCAGAATGGCAGCTTGGATTTGCCACCTCCAGAAGAAAATGTGGAAGGACTCCCATTCGTCTTCATTGCGGATGAAGCCTTTGTGCTGGGGGACCATCTTATGCGGCCATTCCCGATGAGGACCCTCACCCCGGAACAGAGGGTTTTTAATTACCGGCTGGCCAGAGCCAGAAGAGTGGTGGAGAACACATTTGGAATCATGGCCAGCCGGTTCCGCCTATTTCTGACACCCATCCATATGGCGGAGTATAAACTTAATCATCTAATCCTGGCGTGCTGTGTTCTACATAACTTTTTACGCAAACATTCTGCCAACTATGCTGGCTCAGTTGGGCCTGAGGCCGGAATGATCAATGAACCAACCCTGACGGCGCTTGAAAGTGGCCGTCCTGGCTTGCCCTCCCTGAGTGCCCGTGATGTCCGGTTAAGATACCTTGAGTTCTTTGCGGGTAGGGGGGCCATCAATATGCCAGACAATTTGTGAAGCCTTTATCAAATAAAAAACAAAAAAAACAAATCTTTGGTGACATTTCCTGCTTGTGTTTGTTTTACCTGACCCTGTCAGAAATGTGGGGAGTCCTGAAAATGGCGTGATTGTGTAACCTTATACAAAGCACTGTTGTGTGTTATTTACTAAAGGCAAAGACATTTTGCACTACAAGTGCACTTGCAACTGCACTGAAACTGCACTTGTAGTGCAAAGAGGATATGCCCTTAGGAAATAACCCCCATTTTCACAGAAAACACCAATTACATCACCACCAAAGTGTTTTAGCGTTGACACAATAATCCACACATTCTTCATTAACAATCATTTTAATACCTGCACAATCACATGTGCATTTAGAAAAGGTTTTTTAAAACAAACCAACATGTTTGTTGTATAACAATTTTTGGGGTTGCATTATGACAAATAGAAATGTCCATTTAAGATAAAACAGGCATGTGTAAAACCAACAAGAAAGACACAAATCTTGGCACTTACAAAGTTCACATTTGGTAGAACTTGAAGGCAATATCAGACATGAGTATTTAGGAACTGTGTTTGATATTGCGTTCATATGGGGTGAAGTCACCCCAGGAAAAGCCACATTTGGAAGATGCACACCAATTTACAAATGTCAACATGTGCTAGCTGCCATCACGGGGGATCAAGGGACGTCTTTTGGGGGAGAAACCCCTTCCTCTCAGCTACTTTATTATTGAGGAAGGAGTTGCACCCCCAAAATGCGTCCATTGATCTCCCGTGATGGCAGATAGCACATGTTGGCACACTGTGTGCATCCTCCAAATTTTGCTTTTAGAAAAATCGCTAAAACATTTTAAAATTTGTAGAACACAAAAGAAGAAAGTGATTTTGAGGGGTTGTAAACTCGCCCCAAAACATCAATGATGTTCTTATTTTTTTGGATAACATCATTGATGTTTTTCTTGAGGTTTTCCAATTGTAAATTACACCCCATGATCTCCCCGATCAGGATCTGGGCACTTTCTGATGTGAAAGGATCTGGATCCACAACATCACGATCACCTAAAAAGAGAGCAAAACAAAAACAGGTATCAAAAATATGCCGGCATCCATCTCTTACCTGAGCCTGTGGTCGCAGACACTCACCTGTTGTGGTGACAATTTCCCCCACATCTTCCTCCTCCTGCTCTTCTTGGGTTGGGGGTATTTCCCCTTCTTCCAGAGGTGGGGGGTCTGTGGTCTCCTCGGATGAGGGGTGTCCTCCAAGTCTTTTCACAGATATTTGATGGCAGAACTATAAATAGGAAACATTACTTGGAAGTGGAGTTCCAAGATGTAGCATTTTCAGTGTCCTTTGTCAAGCTGCTATACTTTACCTGTTTTGTACAAGCTTCACAGATGGAGACCCCCCCTATAGTATACACTGGAGCACCTGTGTGGCCCCCCTAATAAAAATGGTGTTCTGGTGTCCCACACTAGTGCTCCAGTGTCCAGATGTGAAAACAGCTGCTGAGTGTCATCTCCTTAAACAGAATCTAGTTTGCATTTCATTCAAGTAACAAAGCCATCTACACCACCAAATTAGTTTCATACAAGTAGGGCGTAAAAAATGTGGCCAAATGCATATGGCCAAAACAATGGTGTTTTATAGTCTGAAAGAAAAATGTTTGATACGAACGAATAATGTGCCCATGAACATGAAAGTTGAAATTTTAAAATGTACACTTGTAAGAAAAGCACATGGAGCAGCACGAACGTAATAAACATAAAGAATAGGAACACAGCACAACTACTTACTTTTTTGCAGCACTCTCCGGATCTTTCTGTACTGCTCATGTTCTCGTAATTTGAGGGCCGACCACCGCTTCCTGAGCTGATCTTTCGATCGTCGTACCCCGAAATGCCAGTGCAGACTCTTGACTACTTTCGCCATGATCTTGGCCTTTCAGACATTGGGGTTGGGGTAAGGTCCATACTTTCCATCATAGTCGGCCTTCTTCAGGATGTCCACCATCTCCAACATCTCCCCAAAGGACATATTTGAGGCCTTAAATCTCCTTCTGGATCGGGTCGTGTCTGGATCCGGGCTTTCCTCCTCCTCGTTCCTGTAATTAGCACGCACCTGCTGTGTATCCGCCATGTGCTCTTCCCCCACTGCGCAGAACAAAAAGGGGCGGGGAATAGACTAGAAAGAACGTCAGGGGCGGGGGCGGAGTTACACGCATGCGCAGTGTGTATAAAGCGTACCAAGCGTGCGTATTACGTATGATCTGTGAGCGGAGGAAGGAGCATTGGAGGTGCCGATCGTAAGAACGAAGGTAAGAGACATACTTGTGCCTATACTGCTTCTAGATTGAGGCCTATATTGTAACAAGATTAGGAGAGTTTGGCCTGACATTAAGGTTTGTCTTGTGTTGTGTCTTGCATTGAAAATGGATATCTTTAAAGATACTGACTTCATGGCAATATTCATTGACATGTTCAGGGAGCTGCCTTGTCTATGGGAGATCAACCACCCACATTATAGGAACCAAACAAAGAGGAAGGCAGCGCTGCTGGATCAATTGTTGGAAATTGTGAAGCAGGTAATCCTCACGGCAGACATCACATATTTGAAGATCCTAATTGGTGGCCTGAGGAGCACATATGTAAGGGAGCGCCAGAAAGTCCAGGATTCGCAGAGATCCGGAAGAAGCAGATGACATCTATGTCCCCAGGATGTGGTACTATGACAGGCTGCATTTTCTGGCAGGCGTGACTGAACCCAGGTCATCACTCTCCAGTCTTCCTTCCACGCTTCCTTCCCCCCCAGCTGAGGCTTCTGACGCCCAACCCGGGCCTTCCAGGCAACAACATGTGGAGGAGCCCAGATTGAGCCAGGTATAGCATTCCTCTAAATATTTCTGCTTGTCCAATCAATGATGTTAACTAGATGTTAGTTTGGAGTACTAATTTATGATTGTGATTGATGATGCAAAAACTAAAACCTTGTCCCTTTTTCATACATAGGGAAGTCTCAGCCAGGAGGTGGCCAAGCCGAGCAGGCTGCCTGATATGCAGGTCCCTTCCCTACACCTGGAAAGAGAAAGTGGCAGGAGGAGGAGTACCCTAGAGGAGGCTGCCATAGGCCTCATTTGGAAGGCTACAGAGGCCCTGGGAGCACCACACACCGTGGAGGAGGACTTCACTGCTATCATTGCCTGTAAAATGCAGCGGATGGAGGAGGGCCAACAACTCATGTGTGAGTCCTTAATGTTGGAGGCTCTCAATAAGGGGTTGAGTGCCCAAATAACATCTGATACCCACCTTTGTGACCTCACACATGGTCCTCCTCCTCCTCCTCCAGGTCCTCCTCCTCCTTCTCCTCCAGGTCCTACTCCTCCTCCTGCCACATCTCCAACAGCAGAGCCACAGCGTGGAAGGAAGCGTGGAAGGAAGACCAGAAAGTGAGGACCCTGGATCCAGTCTGGTCTGGCAAAAGATGCAGTCTCTTGTGGTACCACAGCCTGGGGACACAGATGTCATCTGCTGCTTTCCGGATCTCTGGGACTTCTGGACCAGACTGCCCTCCCTTACATATGGACTCCTCAGGCCACCAATTTTGATGTTCAAGAATTGATGTCTGCTCTGGGGGTCAAAGTCTTTGCTAATCCCTCCTGTTTATCCAGCGTTGCCTCCCTCTTTGTTTGGTTCTGAGCCCTTAATAAAGGAATTTTGGTTTGAATTATACTTGCCTATGTGTGTTTTACTTCAAAAAGGACAGTTTGTTTGTGAGGATTCATGTACATTTCAAATATACAATGTGAAATTAACAAGGGACACCAACACCAAACAATCTCCTTGAGCTTAAATAATAAAAGATATCAATGGTGTTGTGGTAACTTGACACACAAAACACACACAAAAATATTCTGGAGTAAAACTAAAAATAAAATTAAACAAAGATCAGCCTTTGAAAAAATACAAACATAAAATCTAAAATAAAAATGGCATTATAAAAAATATTTATGTCAGATGTGACAAATAAAAATATATTCAGGTAATCCCAATAAAAAATAAAGAAAGAAATTTGTGAGAAGTGTGTGTGAATATGAGCAGCAAAACTACTTCATTCTTCTCACATTATAAAGAAGAGAGTGCGCTGTATTAAACCATTTTTAACATTGCAGCGTGACGAAAGTGCTGTATCCATTGCGAATGCTAAGTTTACCAGACCGAGCTGTTCCGTGTCGGAATTTCTTCTGAGCATGCGTGGCACTTAATTTCCGACAATACGCTCCGATCGGACATTTTCCATCGGAAAATCCGACCGTGTGTATGGGGCATAAGAGGTTCAAGATGTAGTTCATGCAGACAGTCACAGGGATAGTTCAAAAGGAGGACCAGTTAGTGTCAATCGACCTGCCGACTCATACTTCCATGTACCAATCAATGCCGAGCACTAGAGGCATGTGAGATTTGCGGTGGCCAGATGTCACTTCCAGTTCAGGTGTCTACCTTTTACATAATTGGCACAGCCCCAAGAATCTTTTGAAGATCCAGTTGGCAGTGGTGGTACCTTTGACCAGGTGGCACATGAGGGTGTTTCCATTTGCCATACTTATCTATGAGCTGGGATGTCTATAGATCAGAAAATCTTTGTATCTATACAAATCCAGCAAGAACTGGAACTTTGGACATCACCACTGTGCTTCGTTTAGGGCATGCCTCTCAGCCCAGGAGATAGGATGATTCTGAAGCAAGATGCCAGTCTCTGGGGCTGGGGAGTCCACAATCTGAAGGAGCAGGTGCAAGGCCATTGGAGTGCAGTGGAATGCAGGCTCCCCAATTACCTTGAATGGAAGAAAGCCTTTTCTATCATTGCAAGCCTTTCAGGATCTTCTTCAAGGGGGCCAGAGTAAAGTTGATTGACATTGCCTGCCAAGGGGACACCAAAAGTATTTTCCTGTTACATCTTGCAAAGAAACTTTTTCGCTGGGCAGAGAACCACTTACAGCCAAGTTAAAGTTGGTCTTCTTGCCAGGAAAGCAAAATTAACTATTGCTTTGGTTAGACAGAATATTTTTCAACAAGTGTGTATAAAAAATACTGCGCTATGGAGTGTACAATGTAGAAAGCTGCGACTAAAAGTGTTATACGACACTAAACAGAAATAAGAAGCAAAAAGTTGCGCTAAATAGTAAGAATAGTGAAACAAATTGATATATGCTCACAATGATAGATGCCAAAAGAGACCACACTGAGTACACACAACTGGGTCCGTTCAGTTTATGTGTACTCAGTGTGGTCTCTTTTGGCATCTATCATTGTGAGCATATATCAATTTGTTTCACTATTCTTACTATTTAGCGCGACTTTTTGCTTTTTATTTTTCAACAAGTGCCTCAAGCCAATATTGGCCCTAAGGGGCTTTCCAGCAGTAGTACTCAGGGAGACTCCACTAAACACAACTTCTGATATTTGCAACAGGATACCAATGCAAAGACTCTGTCTGTCATACAAGATAGGTGCACAGTGCCATGGAGATGTCTGTTTGATCTTTGTCTCTCTCCGGTGTCCTTAAATATAAAGGTGCTTCTGAAAATTTGGACAGAACAAGTCCATGCCATACAGGTCCTTTCCACCTACTGAGAAGGCCGTGGCTTTCACTGCTCCCCCAGATGTCATCAGCACCACCAAACCAGTTTCTGGTCAAACTAAATTATGGAAAGGTCAGCGACAGCACCCCAATCCAACTTTTGTTGCCAGAGGTTTAGACATTAATGGCTGTGTGTTGAGTTATTTTGAGAGGACAGCCAATTGACACTGTTATACAAGCTGTACACTCACTACTTTACATTGTAGCAAAGTGTAATTTCTTCAGTTTTGTCATATTTACAAAAATGTGGAGGGGCATACTCACTTTTGTGAGATACTGTATATATAAATATATATATATAGCCAAGTCCCTGGGCCCTTGAGACCTAATGGTGACCTCCAGGGTTAGGGACAGCTAACATCCTTCTGTGTAGAGTGGGTTAAAAGGCATGGTGGGTGTAATGCAAAGTAGATTGATGGGCACCACACACTTCTTGAATGCAAAGAGGGTTATTGTCTCTTAAACAGAACTGTGAACAAAGTTTTTGTTTTGGGACTTTAAATGAAGCATGCAAAAAGGAAGCAAATACGGACTGTGTGTCTGTAAAGTGTTTATTCCATGTGGCAATACAGATAGAGTAAATACACAATGCAAGTATAAAAATATACATAAATAAATACTGTAAGTTCACATGGTGTCATGGCATGGAGGTACAGATGGTGAATGCCCAGTATTGACATAAGAGTTCACACAATATAGAGGCCAAAAAATGATTTATAAAGATCTACGACATTGTCAGACATGCTTGATAGCTAGGTAAATAATGTTCCAAGATATAATGTAACTGTGGCATCTACAGGGCTTCGCACATTTCATGGGTATGTCCACTCATCAGGAGCCGATGCGACAGAAGTAACTATAGAATATATATATAAAATAAATAAATGACAGTCTGACTAGAAAAAAGGGGGGTATAAGGAAAGGGGGACAAAAAGATATATACTTGTCCACCCATACTTACAAACAACAATAGTGAATGTGGCATGTGATAGTAGGCACAGGGTGAACTGGGAATATTATCTGCCACGGAAGCTGAGGCAGCAAAATACCTATGACGAACATCGAACAGTGTTGAAAGATGGGTGACACTGAGAATGTAATCCCCATATATCAAATGGGGATAGTGTATGAATCATCAACGGAGACATCTGGGAAGTAGTAAATATGTGTATTAATTATACCAATAATACTAAGTATATATTTGTAAATAATAATTAACCATATGTGACTCCTGGAAAGGTGATGAAGGGTAAAAAATGAAAAAGTGATGGTGATGAACCACTGACTGAAGAGTAGGTAAAAGAGTATACATGTGTGCTAGTACCAAAGTGATAGAGTGTACTTCAAAATAAGTAAATGGAATAGAACTAGAAACCAAAGTAGAATCCTCAAACCAAAAAGAGCTTACCATAATGATGCATCGATGCAATGACCAACAGAACCAAAGTCAAGCTGGTGTGCAAAAACCCACAGAAGGAACCAGCCAGGTAGATGACCTGCTCCGACTGTGAGGTGTATATATACCACCAACGTCACACTGGTGAATGATGGAGGGGAGGCGTCAACAACTGAGCGGTATAACCACTTGGCAGTTGACGCCAATACTCCCTTGTGAAGATGCCGATGAAAAACACAAGGTGTCGGCGCAATGACATCAATACTGACATCACAAGCACGGCACTGGGGGCGTGGCGTTGATGTGCAGCGGAACGACCGCCCCATCCCCAGACCCCCAAATACCAAAGGCCCAGGGGGAGAAGGGGAGGACGAAAGTGTGCATCGCAGCTCCCGGGACAGAAAAAGCTACAGCAAAACCCACATGACCAACCAACCACACATAAACACAACAGCATTCAGGTAGTAAATGTTGATGGTTGTAAGCGAGTAATATGAAAACATTAAAAAAGGGGTCGGGAAAGCTAGCATGAGTAATCCCATGCCCAAGCCTCATATAAACAAGTAAAACATTAGCTCTGACACATAGTATCATCTATCTATATGCAGTCCGTAATTGCATTCTTCCACCCCTGAATTGGTTTGAGAAAGGAAAAAGGACTGTGGGAGAGAGGGTTGGGTCAGGGCACCCTTAAGTAGATGCAATGTTAATTGGCAGACTCTCAGACTTCTATAGGTAGACAGCCATGCAGGGAGAGGGATCTAGCCAGATACCACATCTGCATGAGTAAGAACGCTGTCTCCTATGGCAACAGTCTTGTAACAGTTTCTAACAAAGGTTGCAATGAACTCTTTCACTTCTTCTACAATTTCCTATTGTAGAACTTCACTTCTACTGAGCCTTCAGTCTTTCACTAGACTTACTGATCCACTGCCACTGGATCCCCTGAGCTCTTCCAATTTAGCACTCAGTATCTTCCTCAAGCGTCACCCCCGCTTCACCGCTGGGTCCCTGGCTTGACACTCACAAATCAGTCTTCAAGCTTCACCCCTGCTGACACGTTAGGTCCCTTGCTTGGCACTCCACAAGTGTTACCTCCGCTGTCCCGTTGGGTCCCTGATTTGGCACTTGCTGAAGTTTTCCCACTTCTTCACCGTCTCCAGCTGGCAAGAAGTCTGCTCTGGTACTGGCCTTAGCTTACTCACAATGGTCTCCGGTGGCAAGGTGGATGGCCCCTTAGTGGCGACAGCTTCCCCTCTACCTCCGACCATAACTGGTTCCCCGGCCGACAGAACCGTTACTTCTGGTTGGACTGCAAGCCGCAGTCCCCACCCTACGCTGCTCTCTTGCTTCTGGATAGGCCCTCAGACAGCCTAGCAGCCAGATGTCCCTGGGATAGGCCTAAGGCTTATGGCCTAGCAGCCTGGGGCATTACAACACATGTCCACCCAGACAGCCGTCCAGGTGGCACAGAACCACGATCACCTGACTCCACCCAAATAAATAGGCTCTCCCAGCAGGTCAAGGGACCTAAGAAAATCCCTGCCCATTGGCTGAGACAACCCATTCATTCCTAATCTGTCCTTGAAATGCCCTTGTCTTATCTAATGTCACCAGATCGCAGGCCATCTAGTGACAGAAGAGAGAAGTGCAGCAATTCCAGAATAAGGGTGAAATCAATTGACCTTCTATCAATTGACCAATGCAACTATCACTTGGCAAATACATTTAATAGCAACCCTGCCTAAACATCAGGGAGATAGATAGACAGATAGAATAGACAGATAGATAGAATAGATAGATAGAATAGATAGATAGGATAGATAGATAGATAGATAGATAGATAGATAGATAGATAGATAGATAGATAGATAGATAGATAGATAGATAGATAGATAGATAGATAGATAGATAGATAGATAGATAGATAGATAAAGCGGAAAGTACCATGAATATGACCTTAGGCAAAATAATACTTTCCATGCTTCTAGAGACTATTTCCAATGGTACTCTAAGTGCCTTTATACTTTGATTTGTAACACAGATTGTTGTAATAACCAAAAGCTTTTATTTTTTACATTTATAAACATTTTATAAAATAGTTACTTTCTAGTACTGTGTTGAAGTGAAAACAATATATGAGTATTTTATGTATTTGGTTTGTAGTGAGTAAAATCATGCCTGCTGAAATGTGTTATATTTGTCTTGATGTTAATAGTCCTAAGTGCCTCCAGAGATTTCATCTTCTAGGACTAAGTTAATGCAGAAATCTGTTTGCTGAAACAGATGAAAACATATCATTTATAGCTGCATCGATCTACGTAATTCCTGATTATACAGTGAAAGTCTTATGTTTAAGATACAAATTGATTTATCTTCTTTTTTTTTTTTGCAAAAACAGTTTATCTAGAAAACCTTTACTACAATACCTGAACTAAATTATTATTTGGCAATTCCCTTTATCATAAGAGTTTTGTATGACATACAGTAATTGTGTTATATTGTAATATATAAAATGAATTTACTCTTTATCTAAAAATGTATTTATCAGTAGTAGAATTATATTATAGGAATTACTAATTTTTCTAAAATAGGTATGTTTCAATAAACCAGCAGTAAGTTTTTGCCTAAAGCATGGTTCTTATGAGATGGATAGAAATACCACAAGTGTGACTAATAAATACAAGGTAGACTGGAACAAGTAACCAATAGGTGAGCAGAGATGTGTTGTTAAATGTTATATTTTCTTTCTAATTTAAGAATTAAACTTCTGCCTTGATGATGAACTGCCTTGATGATCCTTGGAGGTTCGGTTGATGACCCCTTGAGGTTCGGTTGAAGTCCACCTAGCCAGCTCCACCATCCTGAAATCCTTCCATCTGCCTGGCTGGGCTCACTGCCTGACTGACTCCATGTCGCTGACAGGGGAGTCCACCAGATTCGGTAAGAGTACCCATCTTTTCTTATCCACTGACGTTGAGAATTATTGATGTTGGTTCCATCCACGGATCCATACCACCTCTGTCAGCTCCTTTCGGATATCCACCATCCATGAATGGCCCCTTCAGTGTTCTGACACAATTGGACACTTTGTCAGTTACATTTTTTCAGTTTGAGATTTTATGATTCTCCTATCACAATATGCACTATCAAGTTTAAAGATTTATGGACTTGATTTCACTTTTGTTTACTTTGTTGAATATTTATTCAGCGCTGCATTTTCCTACTTTCTTTTTGTCGTTTTATTGTTCTCTCTCTCTCTCTAGTCTCTCTCTATTGTTCTGCTCTTTTTTACTGTATTCTATTCTGCAATGTTTTATTGTTATTATGTTTTATCATGTTTGCTTTTCAGGTATGCAATTTTTTATACTTTACTGTTTACTGGGTTTTAACCATTTTAACCATTTTTTTGTTTTCAGGTACGCCATTTAGCTGCAGCGCGGATTTATTTATCTTGACAGCAACAGCATTTGCTCCCACAATATATAAAGCCGTGACTCCAGCGGAGGTGATATATGCCAAAGCATGGGGGCAGCAGGGGCGGAGGAGCGATTTGCTCTTAACTTTTGGGGCGGATGCCCCCATGCTTCGGCATATATAAATGGTGCATTTATGCCCATCATTAGAAGTGGGTGGATGAAGGGAGGTATTCTAATGGTGGGCATACCCACCAATCAATCTCTTTTTTTTCGTTCAGCCCACAGGCTGCATGAAAAATACAATATATGCCCGACAAGGACCAGCTACGTACTGATATGTTGCTGGACTTTGAGTGGTTATACCAGAATGATGCCTGCAGGCTTAGGTATCATCTTGGAATCATTATTTTCAGCCAGCGGTCGGCTTTCATGTAAAAGCAATCCTAGCGGCTAATTAGCCTCTAGACTGCTTTTACAAGCAGTGGGAGGGAATGTCCCCCCCTCCCACCTTCTTCCATGTTTTTCTCTGGCTCTCCTGTCCCAACAGGGAACCTGAGAATGCAGCCGGTGATTCCGCCCGCCAAGCATCATTCCCCGATCACATGATCGGAGGGGAAACGTGTCAAGACATCAAACACTAAATGAATGATGGATAATGTCAAAAATAAATGACCTGAAAAATGGAAAACATAATAGAAAGGAAAAATCTCTGAAATAAGAAATAAAAATAAAAAATATATATTGAAAGGAGCTCTGTGTGTTCCTCAAGTCTCACTCCAAGGGGCCACCCCAAACAGGTACCCTACAGAGGTAAACAAGAGAGAACACAAGAAACCCCCAAAAAACTTTATTCAGTATGTGACTCGAAGAGCCACAAACTGAAAAATAAATTAAAATTAAAGTAGAAAATAAAATCATTAGGATTGATTAATAAAAGAGTTGAGGTCCCACTCAACGTTCAATCCAAACGAAAAGAAGGACCTCAACTCATGGATCCAGTACGTTTCGAGGCGTGAAACGCCCCAAAGTCATGATTCGCCCCTCCAATGAGGGATGAACCTATTAATCACCTGGAAAAGAGTACCAGAAGGATCTTTGTTATGGTACTGTAAGTAGTGCCGTGGTACCGTGTGTTTACTTTTCCCCCCTTTAATTCCAGCCATGTGCTCATTGACACGGATGGAAAAGGTCCTGATAGTACGACCAACGTATTGTTTATGGCAGGGGCAGGTGAGCAAATAAGCAATATATTGGGAGGAACAGGTGACAAACTGTTTCATGTGATATATACGAGACATTACAGTAGACTGAAATGTTAACATTTTATGCCGTCCCCCAATATTGTGTAGACACACGTTGCACTTGCGACATGGGTAATAACCCTGACAGTCTTGAAAAAAAGATACCTTTTTAGGGGAATCGATCACATTCGGGGCAACTTGCCCCTGAGTGGATCGTGCACCCCTAAAGATAACTGCCGCCTGTTCGGGAAGAACTGGACCCAATAATCTATCATTCAAGAGCACTTTCCAGTGTTTTCTAAAGATGTTTCTAATTTATTTGGATTGAATGGAGTGGGTGGTGGTGAAGGCCCATTTAAATCTAGAGTCAGAAATGGTCTTCGGATGCTCTATCAAAGTGGAACTCCTCTCAAGTGACAAAGTCCTATTAATCTCCTTGTCCAAAAGATCTGGACCATAACCTTTTTCTAGGAATCTAGTCCTAAGTATCTGGGACTGGGATAGGAAATCAGTAGTTCTAGTGCAATTGCGACGCAACCTCAAAAATTGGCCACGTGGGATTGCCTTCAACCATTGATCCTGGTAGCAACTATCGACCGGATTGTAACCATTCTGGTCGGTGGGTTTGAAATAAGTTCTAAATTCCAAATGATGTTCTACCACCAGGATCCCCAGATCCAAAAAGTGAACATTAGAGGTACTAGCCTCGTAGCTCAAAAAAATTCCCCTATCATTAACATTTAGTGTGGCCATAAAGTTATCCAATGAGGTGCAATGCCCATCCCAAAGGAGGAGGATGTCATCTATGTATCTAGCCCGGAGAACCAACTCTGGCCTCCGGGCAGCATAGACGACATCCTTCTCCCATTGGGACATGAAGAGGATGGCAAGGCTAGGTGCGAATTTTGCCCCCATAGCCACACCCAACTTCTGCAAATAAAACTGGTTCTGGAACCAGAAATAATTATGCCGGGTGGCAAATTTCAAAAGCTGCATGATAAAGTTCCGTTGCAGGAGAGGAAGTCTGGCATCTTTGGACAGATAGCCCTCCAGCGCATCGAAAACTAAATCATGGGGTATACACGTGTATAATGCAGCCACAAATCGGCTGTGGCAAGGATCATCCCCTCTCGAAAATGAACCGATTCCAAGAGTTTGATGGTATCCCTGGTGTCCTTTAAATAAGAAGGGGTGGAACGAACCAAGGGTTGTAAATAAAAATCCACATACCTCCCAATCCGGGCTGTGACCGAGTCAATCCCACTGACTATAGGTCGGCCAGGGGGATTGGCAGGGTCCTTGTGGACCTTAGGGAGGTAGTAAATGGCTGTAATACGCAGGACTTGGGGAACCAAGAAACTTTTCTCCTTCTTATTAACAATACCTAAAGCAAACCTTTCATCGACTAGCTGTAACAAAGCCTTTTTAAGTCATGGGGTCAGTAGGAATGAGACTGTATGTATCCGAATCACTCAGTATTCTACCCATTTCTCTAAAATAATCTGTTTTGTCTAAAACAACAATCCCGCCGCCTTTGTCGGCGGGACGAATTATGAGATTTTTCCTTTCGCATAATGTCTTAAGTCCCATCTTAATATCGGGTTTAATATAAACCCTTTTTTTAGGACCGGATAATTTCTCCAGATCCTCCAACACCAGGTTTTTAAAAACCTGCACCGATGGTGCTAGAGTACCGGGTGGATTAAATAAGGAGGGATTTGATAATCCCAAATGTACAATGGTATTTTCTTCACATGAAGTAACATCAACCATAGTAAAAGCCATATTGGTTAGGAGAGGCTTGGGTGGTTGGGCCAAAAAGTGTCTCTGAATACTCAATTTACGTGTGTATTTTAAGACATCTATGAATGTGGTGAATCGGTTAAGGGGTCTGGGGGGGGAACAAATTTGAGCCCCTTATCTAGGACAGTTTGTTCTGCCTTAGTGAGTGTTATAGAGCTCAAATTGAAAATGCCAGCCCCCCCAAGTCCTTTTTCTTTTGGCCTTGGACCCTCCACCCCCCTCTGGTCCCTCTTTTCCTTCTAAACTTCCTAGGTATCCTTCCATGGGTCTCTGAAAACCCGAAGATTGTGTTGGACCGGGGTGGTTATGGTTGTAATGATATGGTGATCTGTTGTAAGAATCATCCTCCCTATCATATTGAGAGTATGGATCTTGGTGGGCTTCATAAGGGACGTTATCTCGAAGAGGAGTATAGCGATTGCTTAAATGAACTTGAGTACGGTAACCCTAGTCAGGGTCCTATTGTGGTCCCCGACTATTTTGTGAATTGCCTCTGGTGGGAGGAGGACCTCTAAAATTATTTCTAAAATAAGGGTCAGCTGGATAACTATTTTGTTGACCTCTCTCTCTACCTCTAAAAATTTCCACCGCCTCGTGAAAGGGGAGGGGGAAGGGGGGGAGGAGGAGCCCCCAAGGGGCGAGGGGGTGCCTGTCTAGAACTCTGTTTTTTGGGTATAGGACCCTTAGGCCCTTGGATCCGAGAAGGTTTATAAACTAGCCTTCGATCCGGATAGTCAACTGGGGGAATAGATGTATCCATAGTGAGTGGTTCACCATTGGCAGAGGAGGATATCGTATTCTTCCTCTGCCAATTAAAAACGAAATGGGTTGTGTAATCAGTGAAATCCCTATTATACTTTTTTTGTTTTATTTCTTTGGTCTTTTTCTTCCTTTTCTAGGATACTTTTCAAATTGGTGGATAATGCGATATATTCAGCAGTAGTCCTATGAGGAATCAACTTGTCTCTCAACTCCTTAATTTCTGTATCTATGAGAGACAATTTGATTTTTTTCTTATCCACCAAAAATTGTAGGAGTTTTAATCCTGTTTCATTAAAGTATTTGAACCAGGACTCGAGGTCCGTTTCATCTTGTTGGGGATGAATATCCCACCTAAGACCCCTGGGGACCATCTATTCCTTGACATATTGTTCAAGGAAAGCTGTGTCCCACTAAAGATGAAGTTCACTAATCATCAGGTTCTTAAGCCTGACGAACAAACCTCCCATCTCTGAGTCTGGATTGGTGCTAACAAAAACACCATCCGTGTTGAGAGACTTGGATGTCCTGTACTCGAACACATCCATGTTCAAAAACTCGTGAAAAGTGTCAAAAAATAATAATAGAAAGCCGCTGTGTACCAAAAAGTCAAAATAACAATAGAAATGTACAAAAACACTGCGCTCACTAGAATAACAAAACAAAGAAGTGGCTACATATGTTGTGACAAAAACAATAAAAAGAAAGTAGGAAAATGCAGCAATAAATAAATATTCAACAAAGTAAACAAAAGTGAAATCAAGTCCATAAATCTTTAAACTTGATAGTGCATATTGTGATAGGAGAATCATAAAGTCTCAAACTGAAAATGTAAATGATAAAGTGTCCAATTGTGTCAGAACACTGAACAGGCCATTCATGGATGGTGGATATCCGAAAGGAGCTGACAGAGGTGGTATGGATCCGTGGATGGAACCAAGTGGATCCAAGTGAACCATGGATGCCTTGATGATCCTTGGAGGTTCGGTTGATGACCCCTTGAGGTTCGGTTGAAGTCCACCTAGCCAGCTCCACCATCCTGAAACCCTTCCATCTGCCCGGCTGGGCTCACTGCCTGACTGACTCCATGTCACTGACAGGGGAGTCCACCAGATTCGGTAAGAGTACCCATCTTTTCTTATCCACTGACGTTGAGCATTATTGATGTTGGTTCCATCCACGGATCCATACCACCTCTGTCAGCTCCTTTCGGATATCCACCATCCATGAATGGCCCCTTCAGTGTTCTGACACAATTGGATACTTTATCAGTTACATTTTTTCAGTTTGAGACTTTATAATTCTCCTATCACAATATGCACTATCAAGTTTAAAGATTTATGGACTTGATTTCACTTTTGATTACTTTGTTGAATATTTATTCAGCACTGCATTTTCCTACTTTCTTTTTATTGTTTTTGTCACAACGTATGTAGCCACTTCTTTGTTTTGTTATTCTAGTGAGTGCAGTGTTTTTGTACATTTCAACAATAAAACGACAACTATTTTATTTTTTTTTATTTTATATTTTTTTGGGGTTTTTTTTTTTACACTTTTTTTGTAACTGTAACTTTTATAACTGTAACCGGTTCCAGGTTCGGGTCTCTCAAAATGCGATGGCATCTTGGGAGACCCTGTGAAAGTGTGCCTAGTCTGTGCAATGCTGTACCCTACGCTAATACTCAACTAGTGTATGGTAGCGTTCAAAACATTCACCAATGCAAAGACCAGGATTGTCAGGACAGGAGGGACAATAATAGCGGGTGTCACGCCTATATCTGCGCTTGCTGCAGACATGACATCTTTTTTGGGGGGGTTCGTTGGGTAGGGGTACTCGGGAGGACATAAAGAAAATGCCTCTCATGCAGCCGACTGCATTTGGTTGGGGATGTGAATGGGGGAAGTACGGGTGCTGCAGAAGTGGTGGGTTCCCAATTAGGATTGGCGAATGCAGCAGGAAGGGCATTATGGGCATGACGGGCCTGTGTTTGTCTTCTTGGTGGCAGCGGGACACTACTTGTGCTTGCCACCTCACCAACTTGAACCGCACTTATGGGACTCGCCACATCACCAAGTGTTACTGCAGTGCTGGTTTGACTTCGACCGGGGTGTACTAGGCCGCTGGTGCTTGCCAGTTCACCAAAACGCTACCAAAAAAACTGTTAGCGATCGCAGGGATCAGGCCTGACTCTGCGAACACTGCAGTTATGCGTTTAGTGTTTTGTAAGTGACAGTGATCGATCAATACTGCACTTGGGTGGGCTGGGCCGGGTGGAGGGGCAAAACGCAGGTGCTAGCAGGTATCTGGGCTGATCCGGCTAACACTGCATTTTTGGGAACCCTAAACTGCTGGGGACGCTAGTATAGATCTGATCGGATCAGATATTGATCCGTTCAGATACTATACCACTAAGGGAGGTGTATGGTGCGTGCGTGGGTGTTAGCGGTACTGGCGCTAACCTGACGCTGCCTGTGGCGACACAGACCCTATCTGACCCTAAAACCAAACTTATATCACCGCTGGGTGATCAGGGGGCTAAACCTTTATTAGGTAATAAACGGCGGGTGCCCTGACACTATAAAAAATAAACTAACTAACCAGCGTCACCCGTAACACTTATGCCCCGTACACACGGTCGGACATTGACAAGACATTCCGACAACAAAATCCATGGATTTTTTCCGACCGATGTTGGCTCAAACTTGTTTTGCATACACACGGTCGCACAAAGTTGTCGGAATTTCCGATCGCCAAAAACGCGGTGACGTACACCACATACGATGAGATGAGTTCCTTCGTTACTGATTTTCAGGTTGCTCTTCACAGGCCTTGCTGTTCTTCAGTGCGTTCTGTTACTTCGTTCTGGGCAGCCGACCGTTTTCTAGCCATGTTGCGTATAGGTACTCCTCGTAGAGTTCGTGCTGTGCGGGGGCTTGGTGTTGGGGTCCTTACCTTGACACAAGCCCAGTCCATGAACAGGGTGGGGAGGTGTTCATGGACCAAGAATTGGTTGCTCCAGCGTGATCAGTTCTGTCATATGCCTTTGCTCCGTGAGATCAGTGAGAATAATCCTGATGATTTCAGGAACTTTCTCTGGATGACGGACCCCGTATTTCACCATTTGTTGGCTTTGCTGACCCCTTATATTAGCAGGCAGGATACCTGCATGAGGCAAGCCATCACTCCGGAGCAGAGGCTCGTCGCCACCCTGCGGTACTTGGCGACGGGGAGAAGCCTGCAGGACTTGAAGTTCTCGACAGGCATCTCCCCCCAGGCTCCGGGGAACATTATCTAAGAGACCTGTTCTGCCATCATTCAGGTCCTGCAGAAGGAGTATATTAAGGTAAGATTTTTATCCTTTAACATCACATTTTATTGTATTTAATGTTTGATAATATATTGTATTTCTTTCCTCAACTAACAGCGTTTTACTGTCAACGCATGCCTGCTCCAGTGTGAAAGCAACCTTAAGTGATACAGAAAATTTTTTACATTTAAACATTTATTAAACAAAACAAACCTCCAATCAGTTCACTTGTATGTAGAATTTAGATTAAAAAAAATAAAAAAAACTATATCTTAAATATTAAATACACAAAAACAGGTAATCAAAACTTTTGGATGAAAAAAAATGGGCTAACTTTACTGCTCAGTTTTTTTTTAAATTTATTAGTGTATTTTTTCAAAAAATATTGCGTTTGAAAGACCGCTGCGCAAATACCGTGTGACATAAAATATTGCAACCACCGCTATTTTATTCCCTAGGGTCTCTGCTAAAAAAAATATATATATATATATATATATACACTACCGTTCAAAAGTTTGGGGTCACCCAAACAATTTTGTGTTTTCCATGAAAAGTCACACTTATTCACCACCATACATTGTGAAATGAATACAAAATAGAGTCAAGACATTGACAAGGTTAGAAATAATGATTTGTATTTGAAATAACATTGTTTTTACATCAAACTTTGCTTTCATCAAAGAATCCTCCTTTTGCAGCAATTACAGCATTGCACACCTTTGGCATTCTAGCTGTTAATTTATTGAGGTAAGCTGGAGAAATTGCACCCCACGCTTCTAGAAGCAGCTCCCACAAGTTGGATTGGTTGGATGGGCACTTCTGGCGTACCATACGGTCAAGCTGCTCCCACAACAGCTCAATGGGGTTCAGATCTGGTGACTGTGCTGGCCACTCCATTACCGATAGAATACCAGCTGCCTGCTTCTGCTGTAAATAGTTCTTGCACAATTTGGAGGTGTGTTTAGGGTCATTGTCCTGTTGTAGGATGAAATTGGCTTCAATCAAGCGCTGTCCACTGGGTATGGCATGGCGTTGCAAAATGGAGTGATAGCCTTCCTTATTCAGAATCCCTTTTACCCTGTACAAAGCTCCCACCTTACCAGCACCAAAGCAACCCCAGACCATCACATTACCTCCACCATGCTTAACAGATGGCGTCAGGCATTCTTCCAGCATCTTTTCATTTGTTCTGCGTCTCACAAACGTTCTTCTTTGTGATCCAAACACCTCAAACTTGGATTCATCCATCCACAACACTTTTTTCCAGTCTTCCTCTGTCCAATGTCTGTGTTCTTTTGCCCATCTTAATCTTTTTCTTTTATTGGCCAGTCTCAGATATGGCTTTTTCTTTGCCACTCTGCCCTGAAGCCCAAAATCCCGCAGCCGCCTCTTCACTGTAGATGTTGACACTAGTGTTTTGCGGGTACTATTTAATGAAGATGCCAGTTGGGGACCTGTGAGGCGTCTGTTTCTCAAACTAGAGACTCTAATGTGCTTATCTTCTTGCTTAGTTGTGCAACGCGGCCTCCCACTTCTTTTTCTACTCTGGTTAGAGCCTGTTTGTGCTGTCCTCTGAAGGGAGTAGTACACACCGTTGTAGGAAATCTTCAATTTCTTTGCAATTTCTCGCATGGAATAGCCTTCATTTCTAAGAACAAGAATAGACTGTCAAGTTTCAGATGAAAGTTCTCTTTTTCTGGCCATTTTGAGCGTTTAATTGACCCCACAAATGTGATGCTCCAGAAACTCAATCTGCTCACAGGAAGGTCAGTTTTGTAGCTTCTGGAAGGAGCTAGACTGTTTTTAGATGTGTGAACATGATTGCACAAGGGTTTGCTAATCATCAATTAGCCTTCTGAGCCAATGAGCAAACACATTGTACCATTAGAACACTGGAGTGATAGTTGCTGGAAATGGGCCTCTATACACCTATGTAGATATTGCACCAAAAACTAGACATTTGCAGTTAGAATAGTCATTTACCACATTAGCAATGTATAGAGTATATTTGTTTAAAGTTAGGACTAGTTTAAAGTTAGCTTCATTTAAAAGTACAGTGCTTTTCCTTCAAAAATAAGGACATTTCAATGTGACCCCAAACTTTTGAACGGTAGTGTATATATATATATATATATATATATATATATATAATGTTTGGGGGTTCTAAGTGATTTTCTAGCAGAAAATACAGGATTTTTACTTGTAAGCAACAAGTGTCAGAAAAGATTTAGTCTTTAAATGGTTAAACTGAGAGCTTCTACACACTTTCATTCATAAGTGTAAACATTGTATCCTTCAGGTTCTTTTTATCAGATTTGGCAGGCTGCCCAGAGGAGGAGAGAAGTGCTTCACAGAAGTTTTCAGGCAACTTGTATTGACTTCTATTACAGAAGTCATTTGCAAGTCCACTGATATCGGCCTTTTTTATCACCACAAACGGCCGATGCCGATTAAGTAAAAAACACCAAATATCGGCCGATATATCGGCCGATATATCGGTCGACCTCTACCCTAGACCTAAAAAGGGGATAACCCTAACTGCCCTACCACACTAACTGTCACAAACTGACACCAATGCAGTAATCAGAAAAAAAAAAACTGCTTGGTGTCACTGTGACGGGGGGGGGGTGGGGGGGGTGGGGGGGCGGGGTAATTGGGGGGTGATGGGGGGTGTAAAGTGTGCCTGGTGTGTTTTACTGTGTGTGTTGTGCACTTACTCGGATGTCTTCTCTCCTCAGCGCCGGAATGGAAAATACCGAGCCGAGGAGCGATGACATCACTTCCTCTGCCACTGTTTACTATACAGCAGTAGAGGAAGAATCTCATTGCGAGGGGGTGGCCACGAATGAGTGGTTTCCCCCTCTGCCTTGATCGCTCCCCTAATGAAGCCGACCGCCTCGGGCACCGGGGGGGGAGCGATGCTCCCCCCACCCGCAGGAGGCAGATCACGTACCAGGTACGTGATTTTGCCTGCCCGTGCCATTCTGCCGCAGTATATCTGCGTTAGGCGGTCGGCAAGTGGTTAAAAAAAAAATTGAATTTTCTTTTTTTACATATTGTCACCAGTCACAACAGTTATATGATGATGCTTTACTGCACTGGTGACAGTATGTAAAAAAAAAAAAATGAGATTTTTTTTTATTATATAAATTCTTTATTTTGCAATTAATTGTGACAAAAAATTTTAAATAAAAAAAACTCGCCATGCCCCTTTCTAAATACCTTCGGATGTCTATTTTCCAAAAAGGGGTCATTTGGGGGATATTTGTATTGTCCTGGCATTTTAGGGCCTCAAGAAATGAGATAGGCCGTCAGTTAATCAGGATTGATCAATTTTCAGATACTGTATATATTCCTCAGTTGTGGGCTCTATAATTTTCACACAGACTAAATAATATACACTGATTTGGGTTATTTTTACCAAAGAAATGTAGCAGTATAAATTTTGGCATAAATGTATGAAGACAGACTATTTATTTGCAAAATGTTATAAGAAAAATGTGTGTTTTTTCTAATTCTTCAGCTTTTTTTCATCTATTTAGCAAACAATAAAAAACCCAGTGGTGATTAAATACCACCAAAAGAAAGCTCTATTTTTGTGAACAAAATGATAAAAATTTAATTTGGGTACAGTATTGCATGACCACGCAATTGCCATTCAAAGTGTGATAGTGCTGAATTTTTCATAAAATATTGTTTTCACCCTTTTTCATTCCTTTTTTTCCATCTCAGTGGCACAGCTATCCTCCATTCTGTTTCAGCCACTTCCTGCCTACATGCACCTGCTTTCATTTTAGCTGTATATCTGCTTCTAGATAGTGACTGCAGTGGAGTATGCCTGCACAGTGTACATCAACACAGCATTACGTAGTCTCCACAGGGGTGCATGTGACAAAGTGGCATTTAGGAGACAGTTGTCACCCTAAAACACAGTTGGAAGACAGTTGCCACCCAAAAACACAGTTGGAAGACAGTTGTCACCCTAAAACACAGTTGGGAGACAGTTGTCACCCTAAAACAGGAAGTTACAGAACAAGGGCCTTGATGACATGACAAAATATCCAGGTTTTTTAATAAAAGTTGCAGATTTAAATCAATTGCAAACAAGATTTAAAATTACATTAATAGATAGAGACCTTAGACTATAAGCAGGTTGAGGGCAAGGACTGATGTGAATATACAATATACTGTACAGTATATGTAAAGCACTGTGTAAAATGTCGGTGCTATGTAAATACTCTGTGCAAAATAAATATGTAAATACCTGTAACAAATAAATAAATTCATGAACACACTTTCTTTTAAAGTAAAGAGAAGATTATGTATGCTGACCTCTTGTTTTGACAGTGTTAGTCACCTGGCTTCCATGTGGGTGCTATCGCTTTCAATATTTTATGAGTAAGGAATTCTGATTTCGCTCTGCCTTTCAATTGCTGTTTGCTTGTTCTCTTTCAATGGCTCTGGATCATTAAAGCCAGACATGGTAGCCACACCGCCTCCTCATATTACTCAAATCACATGTGTACTTTATGCCAGAGAGAAATCAGTATAGCGTGTCACTCACAGCCGTATCAGAAGTATATGGAGTATGTTGAGCAATACATTTCAATAAATAGTGGAACCTACCTAAGGATGTATTATGGGTCAATTGGTAGAAAAGTAAGGAAAGTGTGAAGCTTTATTTACTTCAATTTTCAAATCATGTATAAAGAAAATATCATGTTTTTATAAAATTCCTGTATAAATGATTGGGAGTACAGCAAAGGCTCACTTGACTACATAAAAAAAAAATTTACCTATTTGGTAATAAAATCACCTACTGACGCCATACATAAAAGGCATGGGAGTATCCTGCATTCTTATGCCCTGTACACACGATCAGACATTGATCGAACATTTCCAACAACAAAATCCATGTGTTTTTCCCGACGGATGTTGGCTCAAACTTGTCTTGCATACACACGGTCACACAAAGCTGTCGGAAAATCCGATCGGTCTGAACGCGGTGACGTAAAACACGTACGTCAGGACTATAAACGGGGCAGTAGCCAATAGCTTTCGCCTCTTAATTTATTCTGAGCATGCGTGGCACTTTGTGCGTTGGATTTGTGTACACACGATCGGAATTTAACCGATCGGATTTTGTTGTCGGAAAATTTTATAGCCTGCTCTCAAGCTTTGTGTGTCGGAAAAAAAAACCTCAAAATGAAATCACTCACTACCTAATTTTAGTTAAAGCCACTAAAGTTATGGGTACCATAGAAACACAATAAAAGAAAGGGTACAAAATAGAGTAGTTTGCTATAATTGGGAGAATATATAACTAATAATAATTCTTCTTTCAATAGAAGAGAATGCTGGAGTCCTGGTTTATAATATACATCATAAAACCAATTAAGTTGTGAATAAACTAAAAATAAATATGAAATGCTGGGGTAAGTGATATATGTCTAGTTCAACAATGTCTAGTATATACTTGTATATCCTGGGTAAAAGAGACGCTGTCATTTTGTCCATGCAGGGCAAAGTGACAATGTTTGTGCAAAAAGGCAATCCTAACCCCCTATATCCATCTTTCTAGCATACTTTCACAATGTCTTGTTCTTCCACAGCTTGCATGAATTTGATAAAGGTGAGTATGTGACCTCTACTTCTTTGAGAATGCCTGGGCTTAGCAGCCAACATCTAGGCCTGAGCACTGTGACTGACGATTTTCGCATCAGCTGCAGCAGAGCAAGTAAGTGCAGATAAGGTGTAAAAATGGGTTGGGAGATGCAGAACCATAGTCACTGTCCCCTGCATGGGAAAGGTGGATTTGTCTTCTTAACTGTCTGTTGGCTAGGAGTGAAAAAAATGCTTAATTCACTGTCTATAATTTTGGAAATTCTTAACGAGCATTACAACCTCTTGGCAGTTGGAGGTTCTGTGTTCCCCTATGCTGGCTTTATTTTCATCATATTCCTTCAATGAATAGGCACACTCTATAGGGCCGTACACATGATCGGACTTTTTGACAACAAACATGCAAATGAGCTGTTTTGGAGCAACATCCGACCGTGTGTACGCTCCATCGGACAAACTTTTTCCGTTTCCATCGGACTTTTGTTGGCTGTGCGAACAGACAAACTTTCCGGCAACAAAAGTCCGATGGAGCAAAGTCCGATCGTGTGTATACAAAGCCATCGGACTTTTGTACAAACTACAGTACGCAGCCTCGAGAATGTTTCCAGCGCGATCTTGGCGGCAGGGTACTGTACATCACGCGCTAGCTGCAATAGGAAAAACACATTTTCCTACTGCGGCGAGCGTGAGAGGGAATTCCCTTCTGGGAATACCAAGCCCTCTGGTATGGATTTTAAGGAGAACCCCTACGCCGAAAAAACGGTGTGGGGGTCCCCCCACATCCATACCAGACCCTTATCCGAGTACGCAGCCCGGCCGTTCAGAAAAGGGAGTGGGGATGAGCGAGCGCCCCCCCCCTCCTGAGCCGTACCAGGCCGCATGCCCTCAACATGGGGGATGGGTGCTTTGGGGGAGGGGGCGCCCTGCGGGCCCCCACCCCAAAGCACCTTGTTCCCATGTTGATAAGGACAAGGGCCTCTTTCCGACAACACTGGCCGTTGGTTGTCGGGGTCTGCGGGCGGGGGGCTTATCGGAATCCGGGAGCCCCCTTTAATAAGGGGGCCCCCAGATCACGGCCCCCCACCCTATGTGAATAAGTATGGGGTACATCGTACCCCTACCCATTCACCTAGGGAAAAAAGTGTCAATAAAAGACAGTACACAGGTTTTTAAAGTAATTTATTAGGCAGCTCCGGGGTCTTCTTCCGACTTCGGGGGTCCTCTTCTCACTTCGGGGGTCCTCTTCCGACTTCGGGGGGTCTCTCCGGCGTCTTCTCCCGGTGTCCACATCTTCTGCCGGCTCCACTGCTATCTTCTGGCGCTCTTTTGCCAGCTGTGGTCCGGACCTCTGGATCGTCTTCTTCCCTCTTCTCTTCCAGAGATGTTGACACGACGCTCTCTCCAGCTGGAATTGTCTCTGTGCGCTCCACAACGGACTTATATAGGCGGTGACCCCGCCCCCCTATGACATCACAGTCCCGGGGCATGCTGGGACTGTGAGGTCATAAGGGGGCGTGGTCATATGATGACATGACCACGCCCCCTTATGACCTCACAGTCCCAGCATTCCCCCAAAGCACCCACCCCCCATGTTGAGGGCATGCGGCCTGGTACGGCTCAGGAGGGGGGGGGGCGCTCGCTCGTCCCCACCCCCTTTCCTGACCGGCCGGGCTGCGTGCTCGGATAAGGGTTTGGTATGGATTTGGGGGGACCCCCACGCCATTTTTTCGGCGTAGGGGGTTCCTCTTAATATCCATACCAGACCTAAGGGCCTGGTATGCCTCTGGAGGGGAACCCATGCCGGTTTTTTATTTAAAATTTGGCGTGAAGTTCCCCTTCAAGATTCATACCAAACACAGTGCCTGGCATTGGCGGGGATTCAAGTCGGATCCCCCGCACCAGTGTCAACACGGCTCGCAAGGTGTCAATCTCGCCAATAAAAGTGGCGAGATTGACACAATATTAGACAACAATACACAAGTTGACCAAAGGGTGGTGGTAAAGAGCTGAAAAACCACGTGATATGGTGAAAGTTGGCTGGAAAAGTCCTGTCGTCTGTATGCAAGACAAACTTTTGGGCAACAACTTATACAAAAATCCAAGGGAAAGTTTGTACAAAGTCCTATCGTGTGTATGGGGCTTATGGCTTTATAAAAACTGCAGCAGAGGCATACTGCATGTATTTTGTAATGTCATCAGAAAACAAATGCGTATTCTGTTCAGTGCACTGAGGCTGCACCTGGGCATAAACATTCCCCCTAATCTTTTATGAAACTTTTGGTATTGGTCTGCAGTTATGATTGTCCTCTGATTCTGACCTTAGCATTGCTTCTAGATTCTCCTCACCAGTCTCTGCTTGTTATTTGCCTTTTAATAATTGATTGCTCTCAATGCACAATTCTGCTTGTATCATGCCTCACGCAGCATTCCCAAGTCACTTCTTGTCCTTTTGACGTTACATTAGCATATTATGTTGATAATTTGCTTTAGTTTGCTGTCCATGCATTGGCTGCGGCTGATGGTGCAAACATTAGAGATCTGAGCAGAATCATCACTCCGCAAAACCAACACCTTCTTGGAGGGGTTCCCAGTGAAGACCAGATACCTGTTGGATTTTAGAACATAATCACCTGCCACTAGTAAAACAGTGCCCTTTTAAATATGTAACATAAATTATGTACCTCGTCAATATTCCTGGAGGCAAGGTGGAGCTGCATTAATCTCATTTATATTTCTGTCTTATAAGTTATCTACAATACTGTTCATTATATTTAAAAACAGCAGAAAGAGGGCGCCCTGGTCAGTGTGATAGTAAAAGCAAGTAACACTTTATTCAGATGCACTTACATAAAAGTATCTTGCAAGCTGCAAACAGGGTGAATGTGGATCACCAATCAAGCAGTCAGTCGTCACAAAAGATGAGAAGACCAATGTGGGGATAAGCTCAGACCTGCCATATGGAGGTGTATAACCTGCAGTGTCTCCAGTTCTCACACCTGCTCTCACAGAGCTAGCAAGAGACCAAATCAGGAAGGGGGCGGGCCGCAATGTGTTTCCGAGGCGACGCCTCCTTCTTCAGGCACACCCATCCCCCCTCTAGAGGGGAAAATTGATACTGTCAGGGCAGAATAAAACAAAACAAAAAACACCCAATCAGTACAGAGACTGGGCGTGGCCAGGTCATCCAATCAACAGGGCTATACTGGCCAACTTTGTTAGCTGTAATCAAATCTCCAACATATATAGCTGTCATAGCATAGCACAAGTGTACCTATAGCACAGCGGGCAATGACCTAAAAAGTATATTAAATAGAATAAAGGAAAATTGGTATGATTATAAAAAAATAATAAAAATTATAAAAAATGTCATCTGATCCGAATGAACTGCTGCAAAGTAACACATCTATGATAGTATTTTATAATAAAGCAGCCGTTCATTCGCATCAACCGAGTTCACACTGGTATGACAAACGTTCCGACATTGGGAGCTCATGTCACATGACGTGTGAAAATCAATGTTTCCCTGTGGGAGCCTTCTTAACTGGTCCAACACAAGTCCGTCTAACTTTGAAAATGCTCCCTGCACTACTTTAGTCCGACTTTGATCCTACTTCACCCCATTGAATATCACTGAAGTCGGATCAAAGTCGGATCGCCGTCTTAACTGACCCAACTTTGGCATGCGACTTGTGCTCTGAGGATCTTGAAGGGGAACTCCACGCCAAATTAGAAAAAAAAATGGCATGGGTTCCCCTCCAAGAGCATACCAGGCCTTCGGTCTGGTATGGATTTTCAGAACCCCCACGCTAAAAAAACTGCGTTGGGGTCCCCCCAAAATCCATACCAGACCCTTATCCGAGCACACAGCCCACCAGGTCAGGAAAGGGGGTGAGGACGAGCGAGCGCCCCCCCTCCGGAACCTTACCAGGTCGCATGCCCTCAACATGGGGGGTGGGTGCTTTGGGGCAGGGGGGTCCCTGCGCCCCCCACCCCAAAGCACCTTGTCCCCATGTTGATGAGGACAAGGGCCTCTTCCCGACAACCATGGCAGTTGGTTGTCGGGGTCTGCTGGCAGGGGGCTTATCGGAATCTGGAAGGCCCCTTTAACAAGGGGGCCCCCAGATTTGCAGAGGCGCTTTGCCGGTGGTATAGCCGCGCCGTCCCACTGATTTCAATGGGCAGGAGCGGTGAAGGAGCGGTATACACTCCGCTCCTTCACCGCTCCAAAGATGCTGCCAGCAGGACTTTTTTTCCCGTCCTGCTAGCGTACCGCTCCAGTGTGAAAGCCCTCGGGGCTTTCACACTGGTAACAAAGCAGTGGCACTTTCGAGTCGGTTTGCAGGCGCTATTATTAGCGCAATAGCGCCTGCAAACTGCCCCAGTGTGAAAGGGCTCTAAAGCAATAATAGATCAAATTTGCAGGTGTTATAGAATATCCAAAGCCATTGCGATTGTCTTCAAAGGCAGGGCCGCCATCAGGGGTGTACAGGCAGTACACATGTAAGGGGCCCGAGTGCTCCCCCCAACAGCAGAACATGAAATCTTGCCAGCTCTTTCGCTGCGCGCCAGTGCAGAGAAGCATCCACAAGATAAGACACTTTCACTTTTGACCGGCAGGGGTTAAGCAGATGATCAGATCATGTACCAGCTCCGCCGTTGCGTGCCACTGCAGAGAAGAATTGACAAGACACTTTTACCAGCTTTCACTGAGGTTAAGCAGCTGATCAAATCTTCTATCAGCTCCGCTGATATGTGCTGCTGCAGAGAAGAATCAAAGACACTGTAACTTTCACCAGCACCCCGGCCCACCCCCCGTTACCCCCGTTACCCCCGCCCCCCCACTCCCCCCGCTGTGGTTAAGTATTCTTCTGCACACACACAGTAATGCCGCTGCAGGTGATCGCGTCCAGTGCTCTCTCCTCATCCATTCCCTTCTGAGGCGGAGCCTGATGGCTGCTGCTGGTTTGCTCAAACTATGATTGGTCGGGACAGGGGCAGGGGGAGTGGCCAGCTCATCGACGGTGCACATGGACACAGGACACAGCAATAACAGGTGCCATGCAGATAGATCCGAGAGTGAAGCATGGAGGGTAAGTCACAAAAATGTAATGTGGTATAATTGTGTTGCATTGTGAAAATGGATGACTCTGGGTGCATATGAGAGTTAAGTTTTGGAGAGCCTCTTCACTATGTAACTCTCATCCCCACCCAGAGTCATTCTCATCCATTTTCAAAATGCAACTCAATCATCTTCATCCCCACCCAGCATCTACTCCATCCCTCTAGTCTCCACAACGCATCACCACCCACGCCCAGCACCATCCATCCCTCCAGTCTCCACAATGCATCCCCACCCACGCCCAGCACCATCCATCCCTCCAGTCTCCACAACGCATCCCCACCCATTCCCAGCACCATCCATCCCTCCAGACCAGTCTCCATAACGCATCCCCACCCATGCCCAGCACCATCCATCCCTCTAGTCTCCACAACACATCCCCATCCACACCCAGCACCATTTGTGTAAACACACAAATACCTGTGCTGTCAGGGAAGAGAAAACATATAGTTTGTTCCTACTGAGTGGGTAAAACGATATGTCTCCTCTCCTAGTCACTCTCATCCCCACACAGTTAGAAAACACAGAGGGAACACACATTTAACCCCTTGATCGCCCCCTAGTGTTAACCCCATTCCTGCCAGTGACATTTACACAGTAATTAGTGCATTTTTATAGCACTGATCGCTGTATAATTGTTAACGGTCCCAAAAAAGTGTTAAAAGCGTGCGATCTGTCTGTCGCAATGCTGCAGTACCGCTAAAAATCGTGGATCACCGCCATTACTATAAAAAAAAAATGCCATAAAAATGCCATAAATATTTCCCATAGTTTGGGGATGCTATAACTTTTGCGCAAACCAAACAATATACGCTTATTGCGATTTATTTTACCAAAAATATGTAGAATATATAATGGCCTAAACTGATGAAGATTTTTTTTTTCAAATTTTGTGGGATTTTTATTATAGCAAAAAGTAAAAAATATTGTTTTTTTAAAAAAAATTATTTTAAAATTTTTTTTTTTTTAATTCTGCCAGTCCTGTACTGGCTAAGGAAACACAACACTGAAACTCCAAGTGATGAAATCCTCATCAATTCTGGCTTCATCCATCACAGAGGAGATGGAGGAATGGATATTCCTTTGTCTCCTCTGTGGGCAGCTGGCCCAATCACTTACAGCTGTCCTGGGCTCCCTGGTAAAACAGGAAAGCCTGGGACATCAGCAGGCGGCTTCTGGGGGCCCTGTGGAGCCATGTAAAAGTGATCAGGTAGCTGGGGAGTTGAAAAGCTGATTGCCTGCTTTAAAAAAATTATACCAGGGTATAACCACTTGCTTCTAAGGTCTTATATGTGTATCCTAAGGATGGGAGGTGCTTAAAAAGCAATAGAACATACTCACATGCAGTGCTAATCAACTAATACTGGCACAGAGCCCGTCAAGCCTCAAAACATCAGCTTCTTGAATCACACTCTCAATTGCCTCTGCTGTTAAGCTGGTTATACACTAGTTTGTATGCACATTCGTGCAATAATTGATACGAAAATTCTCAGTACATTCAATGACTTGATGAATGTTTTTCAAAAGTACTTCTAAAATGTATTTGCTTGTAACATTCAAACTTCTATTTGAACCCAATAATGATTAAAACATTTCAAACAAAATTCTAATATATGACAAGCTCACCTCTGTAAAAATGTGATGGAGTTACACATATCGGGTCAACATGTTTTGTCTCTTGAAGACACCCTTACAAACTCTACATTTTGCTTACCTTACACCCCCAGGTTCTGACCATTACCTTTAGACAAGTGTGACAATTCTGGATCTGTCATGAGAGCCTCGGAATGCTGAGGAACCCTAATCTCATACAGCATTCACTTAGCATTCCCAGGATCCTTGGCGAGGGCCCATTGGTGTCATCCTCCCTTAGGCAAACCAATTGGAAGTCATGACATAAGGTGAATATCTTTACTGTTTTCTTCTAATGTTTCATTTCTTTTCTTTCATTTAGCATGTCTTAATGGGGAGGAGCTACTAGAGAAGAGGTCTGCTTTAAGGTGCTTAGACATGGAACAACTATCACATTTTACCTAACCTAGAATAAGCATGCTACATATGGGAAGCAGATTACTCACAGGTGTGTTGATGCTGTTTGACCACTCCTCCTCCCATCCAGTGATATAGAAGCTAAGCTGAGGCCCAGATTGCATTTCAATTATAGATTTGGTTATACATACAGTGTGGACGGAAAGTATTCAGACCCCCTTAAATTTTTCACTCTTTGTTAAATTGCAGCCATTTGCTAAAATCATTTAAGTTCATTTTTCTTTCCTCATTAATGTACACACAGCACCCCATATTGACAGAAAAACACAGAATTGTTGACATTTTTGCAGATGTATTAAAAAAGAAAAACTGAAATATCACATGGTCCTAAGTATTCAGACCCTTTGCTCAGTATTTAGTAGAAGCACCCTTTTGATCTAATACAGTCATGAGCACAGTGGCCTCCATAATCCTTAAATGGAAGACATTTAGGATGAACAGAACCCTTCCTAGAGCTGGCCGTCCGGGCCAAACTGAGCTATCGGGGGGAGAAGAGCCTTGGTGAGAGAGGTAAAGAAGAGCCCAAAGATCACTGTGGCTGAGCTCCAGAGATGCAGTCGGGAGATGGGAGAAAGTTGTAGAAAGTCAACCATCACTGCAGCTCTCCACCATTCGGGGCTTTATGGCAGAGTGGCCCGACGAAAGCCTCTCCTTAGTGCAAGACACATGAAAGCCTGCATGGAGTTTGCTAAAAAAACACCTGAAGGACTCCAAGATGGTGAGAAATAAGATTCTTTAGTCTGATGAGACCAAGATAGAACTTTTTGGCCTTAATTCTAAGCGGTATCTGTAGAGAAAACCAGGCAATGCACTCCAAACAGTGAAGCATGGTGGTGGCAGCATCATGCTGTGGGGGTGTTTTTCAGCTGCAGGGACAGGACGACTGGTTGCAATCGAGGGAAAGATGAATGCTGCCAAGTACAGGGATATCCTGGACGAAAACCTTCTCCAGAGTGCTCAGGACCTCAGACTGGGCCGAAGGTTTACCTTTCAACAAGACAATGACCCTAAGCACACAGCTAAAATAACGAAGGAGTGGCTTCACAACAACTCCGTGACTGTTCTTGAATGGCCCAGCCAGAGCCGTGATTTAAACCCACATTGAGCATCTCTGGAGAGACCTAAAAATGGCTGTCCACCAATGTTTACCATCCAACCTGACAGAACTGGAGAGGATCTGCAAGGAGGAATGGCAGAGGATCCCCAAATCCAGGTGTGAAAAACTTGTTGCATCTTTCCCAAAAAGACTCATGGCTGTATTAGATCAAAAGGGTGTGTCTACTAAATACTGAGCAAAGGGTCTGAATACTTAGGACTATGTGATATTTCAGTTTTTCTTTTTTAATAAATCTGCAAAAATGTCAACAATTCTGTGTTTTTCTGTCAATATGGGGTGCTGTGTGCACATTAATGAGGAAAGAAAAATGAACTTCAATGATTTTAGCAAATGGCTGCAATATAACAAAGAGTGAAAAATTTAAGGGGGTCTGAATACTTTCCGTCCCCACTGTATTTATAAAAGTATCTTTAGAACAGATGGAGGTTTTCCCCTAGCAATTTAAAGTATTATTTACTTCAATAATAAAAGTAGTAATATAAAAACATGATGAATCAGTAGTATATTAGTATGCGTACCCAAAGACCCTTCATTTAACAATATGTTTGCTATATTGCAGGGTAGCATACTACAAATATAATCAATTGCATCCTACATGGGTACAAAGTGGTAAAATATTTACTAAATAATATATTATTAGCACTTTAATATAATTTCTATTCCTTACTATGTTAAAAAAAAAAAGATCCCTTTCTTTTATATACTTAAATTCTGAGGTACATTTTTTTAAAATCCATAAAGCACTTGGTCTGGGCTATTTGCTCCTAGCATACATATGATATTTAACTGCCAAGCAACCGATGTGTTCTTCTGTAATAAATGAAACATAAAACAATGCATCCCTAGACAGCAAATGCTACTGAAAAAGTATTGGCTACTCATAAAGCATCCATTCTCTAATAAATAATGCCAACTATTCCCTGCAGATACACGCACAATGGAAGCTGAGAAGTATAAATCCAGCACAACTGCAAGCTTGATTTTTCATGCATTCTGTTTCCTTTAAAATGTTGACAGAGAGTAAACTCAGATTATCGCAGTCCTTGTGTTTGGATCAATTCCATCTAGTCATTTTATTCTCTGCCAGAGCTATCTTTGCAGCTGTGAAAATAAGTGAGATGCATTAAATGCATCTCAGCATGTGCTCAGTCATAAATAACAGAAACAAGAAGAAAATGTGTGAGAAAATGAGTAGGATATAAACTGCTAAAATAAAAATCAATCACATAACCAGAAACAAAGGACGCTACATCAAAATAAAGCAGCTTTAATCAAAAGAAAAGCAAGCTAGATAACAATAAATCATAAAAAATGTCCTGGATAGGTTTCCACAACAAAGGGACTCAATTTTCTTATAAGATTACAGAAAAAATAAAAAAAATGTTGTACCATAGAAAATTATTTTAAATTCCTAGGAAAAAATTGCCTAAGCGATTTCTTTTTAGCAAACCAAAAAATTAATTCTCTACAATCTGGGAAAATGGTTGCCTGGTTTCATGCCACTAGATGTACTGGGAAATTACACTGTGGGGTAATCTACTATAGCGCCAGGGAGTACTGGGCACTATTGCAAATAATAGCGCCCATTTTAGCCAATTATAAATTTAACAGGCGAATGTGCAAATGAAAAAGAGCGCTATTAGCGGCGCACAAACGTTGGTAAATTTGAAATCAGTGCTAATTAGCAATTCCGCGTATATGCAAATGCCAATTTCTACTAAGTTGTTATATAGCACTGCACTGTAACCATGATCTATGTATGTGAAAGAAACATTTTTATGTGAGATGTGCTCTACCTCGTGTGCATCTATTGATGTATATTGCAATTAGGGATGAGCCGAACACCCCCCTGTTCGGTTCGCATTAGAACATGCGAACAGGAAAAAAGTTTGTTCGAACACGCGAACACCGTTAAAGTCTATGGGACACGAACATGAATATTCAAAAGTGCTAATTTTAGGCTTATATGCAAGATATTGTCATAAAAAGTGTTTGGGGACCTGGGTCCTGCCCCAGGGGACATGGATCAATGCAAAAAAAACTTTTAAAAACGGCCGTTTTTTCAGGAGCAGTGATTTTAATAATGCTTAAAGTCAAACAATAAAAGTGTAATATCCCTTTAAATTTCGTAGCTGGGGGGTGTCTATAGTATGCCTGTAAAGGGGCGCATATTTCCCGTGTTTAGAACAGTCTGACAGCAAAATTACATTTCAAAGGAAAAAAGCCATTTAAAACTACTTGCGGCTATTGCATTGCCGGTCCGATAATACACATAAAAGTTCATTGATAAAAACGGTATGGGAATTCCCCACAGGGGAACCCTGAACCAAAATTTTAAAAAAATGACGTGGGGGTCCCCCTAAATTCCATACCAGACACTTCAGGTCTGGTATGGATTTTAAGGGGAACCCCGCGCCAAAAAAAAAAAACGGCGTGGGGTCCCCCCAAAAATCCATACCGGACCCGGACAGGACAAGGGCCTCATCCCCACAACCCTGGCCGGTGGTTGTGGGGGTCTGCGGGCGGCTTATCGGAATCTGGAAGCCCCCTTTAATAAGGGGACCCCCAGATCCCGGCCCCCCCTGTGTGAAATGGTAAGGGGGTACAAAAGTACCCCTACCATTTCACTAAAAAAACTGTCAAAAATGTTAAAAATGACAAGAGACAGTTTTTGACAATTCCTTTATTTAAATGCTTCTTCTTTCTTCTATCTTCCTTCATCTTCTTCTTCTTCTGGTTCTTCTGGCTCTTCTGGTTCTTCCTCCGGCGTTCTCGTCCAGCATCTCCTCCGGCGTCTTCTATCTTCTTCTCCTTGGGCCGCTCCGCACCCATGGCATGGGGGAGGCTCCCGCTCTTCTCTTCATCTTCTTCTCTTCTTCATCTTCTTCTTCTTCATCTTCTTCTTTTCTTCTCTTCTTCATTGTCTTCTTTGCCTGAAAGGCCTGGTATGTACTGGGGGGGGGGGGACTCTACGACATTTTTTTCCTTGATTTTTGGAATTCCACACCATAATATTATTAAATAAGTACATACCATTGCATGCATTTGAAGAGTTAAAATATGGAATAAACCAAACTAATGTGCATTGGCTAATTATGCTGCTGAGTACAATGCAAGCATTCAGTCAGTGCGATTTGAACTCATGGCTTGAACCTTTGTGGGCAGCAGGGCATACTGCTATGCTACAGAGCTGAGCACATACCTACCGAGAAAATAAATTTACTAATGTTTGATTCTATACATAAATGTTTTGCATTTCAGGCATTAATATTATAGTAACAACCATGCTCATGCTGATGTGGCATTGGCTAAAAGCGTTCGCCTCTTTTCAGCATATGCTGCTGAATCTAATGCAAGCTTTAAATAGGTGGTAACATCTGTGTGATTTTCAGCCATTTGAGCACAATTATATTGAGAACATACATTTACTAGTGTTTGATGGTGGGACTACTTTATATTCTAGGTATAATAGTACTCAGCACAGTGACTTAGGCCCTTTCACACTTGTGCAACCTGAAAGTTGCGCGATTTTGATGCGACTTTAAGCAATGCCTGTGTAATCTTCAGGTCTATGGACACAGGAGTAGCAGGGAAAGGCGCGTAATTTTGCGCGCAATACCAGGGAATGCCTGTGTAAATTTGAGGTCTATGAACCTCAACTCGCATCAAAGCCGGACCAAAGTAGTACAGGGACTACTTTGAAGTCGGTGTGACTTGAAGTCGCATAGATATGAATGGTACACATTGAAAATCATGGGATATGACTTGTCATGCGACTCTGATATCCAAAGTCGCACAAGTGTGAAAGGGGCCTCAGCCCGACTTTGTGAGTGATTTCAGAGACATCAGTGCACTTTCCTGCACAGATATCTAATGAAATCACATAGGTCCCAACTGTCCCTGATTTGGAACAAAGTCCCTCTGTCCCTCTTTCCTCCTCATTTGTCCCTCATTTTGTTCTGATCTGTATAGTTGTATATAAAATGCACTTTTTATCTTTCAAAAAGGGTTTCCCAGCACTAAACCTGTCATCTAATTTCTAAATTGCTTTGTTTGTAAATTTCCAAAGCCAATCTAAAGGAATATTATTGGTAAAAAAAAGCACTTAGAGGTTAAACTAATATTATTTTTTTTTTGGAATAATTCTCCTTTAAGAAGGTGTTTTAGGAGGTGTGTCCTATGCCTACATACTTTTGCTAATAGGTGTCCCTTATACCCATCTCAAAAAGTTGGGAGGTAAGAAATTGCCGTCAATAGGCGCCGATTTGGCCTGCAATTTGACATGTCAATTCAGAGCTATGTGAACATGGGTGAAGTTGCATAGATATGAATGGAAATCATGGGGGACAACTTTTCATGTGACTCTGAGGTCCAAAGCTGCATAAAAAGTCACCCAAGTGTGAAAGTAACCTAATGAGATCAATTGATAACACATTTGAATAAGGCCCCATTTGCACTTGTGCGACCTTAAATTTGCACAGCTTTGCCATGACTTGAAGCAATGTCTGTGTAATCTTGTAGTGTATAGACCTCAGATCGCATCAAAGTCTAACCAAGGTAGTGCAGGGATGAATTTGCCACACTTTCAGGATGCACAAGTGACAATAGGGCCAAATTCAAAGGTGTTATCCTTGAATCTCATTTACACTGCTGCGACCTGAAAGTCACACTATTTTGCTGCTACTTTGCCGCTGCAACTTGGCCCCAACTTCTGGGAATGCCTGTGTAATATGGCGCCCTATATACCTCAAGTCACACAAAAGTAGTACAGAGATTACTTTGAAGTAGCACAGATATGAATGGTTATCATTGAGAATAATGGGGTACAACTTGTCGTGCAACTCAGAGGTCCAAATTTGCTGGAAAAGTCGCCCAACTGTGAAACAAGTCATATATAGTTTAATAGAAAGGAGCTCTCATTTATACTTGCAGAGTCCTTACTGATTTACATCAGCAGAACAAATGCAGGAAGTGATGTGTCCACATGGGCCAGAAGCAAATGTGTGGTGATGCCAAACAAATCAATGAACCCCACCCACACCAAATCTAACTACCACATCCACCCCCACATTGAGTAAGCACAAGTACATATCCTACACTTACCTGGCAAATCAGCATCACCTCCTCCTTGCTAAAGAGAGACCTCGACATGTCCACCTAGATGGAGATCCTGACCAGCACAGAAACTTCCGGGGGATTACAATGACTCATTTCCGGGTCAGAAGGTGAAACCACAATTAGTATTTTTTATTTTCATTTATTTGCAGATATGCAAATCTGTATTTCTACATATGATATTTGAAAATAAACTTAAGGGAGTTTGATAAGAAATTGTTTCCCTGGGATTGCAGCAGGTGAATTACAAAGACAAAAGGCCCAGTTTGAGCCCTGGTTCACACTGATAGCGGGAGGAAATCGTTCAGCTGAACTCACACAATTTCATTCCCGCATGTCAGTCCCGACTGCAGGGGCAATATCAGAGACATCTGTGCAGGTTTCTGCACTGATGTCAATACAAATTGCACCCCAAAGTCGCACCAATTAGAACAGTGCAATTGCCACTGATTTGACATGTCAAATCGCACCAATGTGAACCAGGGCTGACACATTCAAACACTGCCTATCCCCCAGCTGAATTCATTACCTGCAATTCTCCACAGCTAAAAAAAAACCAAAAAAAATCTACTCAGGGAAAATAGCGCTGTTCAAACGATTAATTATATATGAGTCCACTACACTACTTAAATATTAACAGCTCTCCATAAAATTGCAAGGTGCTTCAAATAAATATGTATAAAACAGAAATTAAGGAAAAATATATAAGTGTAGAGAAAAATGAGATATATATATATATATATATATATATATATAATAGATACATGAAAAATGTGAATCTATATGTATGGCAGTGATAGTATAGCACATCACAAATGATATGTGTTGCGTGCTAAATAATGCGTGACTCAATTACTGAAAGAAAATGTATCTACATGTGAGCTGAATAAAATATAATTGAGAAATCAATAAATTACAAAACACATTTCCTGCTACTATACACAATCAAAGAATAAAAAATATATATAAAAGTGACAAATACTGATGTCAAAGTGAAAAAGTCCAAACAAATCTATATGTGTATACTACTATACACAATTAAATAACAGTCTGTGAGCAGTGATCCGTGCACAAATTCAAAATCAAGGTGGCTCTCCAGTGCTCCCCACTTTCATCCGCATCACCCACTTGTGCCTGCACTCACCAGAGCGCCTAACCCCTGCAGGGGTAATAGGTGTAGTAGCTGTATTCCAATGACGGTGTCCCTTTTTGACAGGTTATCCCTCAGTTAGGCACAGCTGCATTCCACCTCTCAAAAGACGTTTCAGAGCACCTAACCCCTAAATGCAGCTGTGCCTAACTGAGGGATAACCTGTCAAAAGGGGACACCGCCATTAGAATACAGCTACTACGCCTATTACCCCTGCAAGGGTTAGGCGCTCTGGTGAGTGCAGGCACAAGTAGGTGATGCGGATGAAAGTGGGGAGCACTGGAGAGCCACCTTTATTTTGAATTTGTGCACGGATCACCGCTCAGAGACTGTTATTTAACTGGTTCCCGACCAGCGCACGCCGATGTACGTCGGCAGCATGGCACGGCTGGGCAAATGGGCGTACCTGTACGTCCATTTAAATTCGCCGCCATGCCATTGCGTGCGGACTGGCCGGGAGCTCCGTGAGTCGGGACGCGGGTCCCGCGGACTTGATCGCCGCGGGGATACCCGCAATCGCCTCACGGAGAGGACGAATGGGGAGATGCTGATGTAAACAGCATCTCCCCGTTCTGCCTAGTGACAAGTGTCACTGATCACAGCTCCCCGTCATCGGGAACAGTGATCAGAGTAATGACACACACAGCCCCTCCCCCTGACAGTTAGAATCACTCCCCTAGGACACACTTAACCCCTCCCCGCCCCCTAGTGGTTAACCCCTTCACTGCCAGTGTCATTTACACAGTAATCAGTGCATTTTTAATCGCACTGATCGCTGTAAAAAATTACAATGGTCCCAAAAATGTGTCAAAAATGTCCGACATGTCCGCCATAACGTTGCAGTCACAATAAAAATCGCTGATCGCCGCCATTACTAGTAAAAAAAAAATTATTAATAAAAATGCCATAAAACTATCCCCTATTTAGTAAACGCTATAACTTTTGCGCAAACCAATCAATAAACGCTTATTGTGATTTTTTTTTTACCAAAAATATGTAGAAGAATACGATCGGCCTAAACTGAGGAAAAAAAATGTTTTTTATATATTTTTGGGGGATAATTATTATAGCAAAATGTAAAAAGTAATGCTTTTTTTCAAAATTGTCGCTCTTATTTTGTTTATAGCGCAAAAAATAAAAATCGCAGAGGTGATCAAATACCACCAACAGAAAGCTCTATTTGTGGGAAAAAAAAGGACGTCAATTTTGTTTGGGAGTCACGTCGCACGACCGCGCAATTGTCAGTTAAAGCGACGCAGTGCCGAATCGCAAAAAAACGCTCTGGTCAGGAAGGGGGTAAAATCTTCCGGGGCTGAAGCGGTTAATAGTGTATAGTACACATACAGATTTGTTTGGACTTTTTCACTTTGACATCAGTTTTTGTCACTTTTATATATATTTTTTATTCTTTGATTGTGTATTGTAGCAGGAAATGTGTTTTGTAATTTATTGATGTCTCAATTATGTTTTATTCAGCTCACATGTAGATACATTTTTTTCTCAGTAACTGAGTCACGCATTATTTAGCACGCAACACATATCATTTGTGATGTGCTGTACTATCACTGCCATACATATAAATTCACATTTTTCATGTATCTATTACTTATATATTTTTCCTTAATTTCTGTTTTATACATATTTATTTGAAGCACCTTGCACTTTTATGGAGAGCTGTTAATATTTAAGTAGTGTAGTGGACTCACATATAATTAATCATTTGAACAGCACCATTTTCCCTGAGTAGATTTTTTTTTGTTGTTCTAGGACCCCACATAGGTGGTGTTCCTTATTAGGGGGGCTGCAGTTCTCTCTTCCTAAGCGCGGATAGCTGGTGTTTTTTAATTCTCCACAGCTGTTTATATATAACGATTCCACCTTTATCACTTATTTGCAGGTGTGCTGAAGCCTAGGTTTACACTGGAGTGATTTGTCATGCGATTTGAGAGATCAAATCGCATGACAAGTCGCAGCCTATTGGCGGTGTGAAGATATATAGAATATAGGAACCCATATCTTCATGTATATTCAGAGTTCTCCTTTTTTATTAAAATATATATTTCTGTATTTTTTAAGAATCTGTGTTCCAGTAAACAGTTTCTGAATTCTCTCGGTATTGCAACACATGTGGCTGGGTTGACCATCTAAATGTTCTGCCAATGATTCTCGGAATATGAGATAGTTTAAGATGTTGACATAGAAAGTCCCTGTTTAAAAGCCAAATTAATTTCTTCCAAATAATTATTCTTTCTTTCTGTCAAAATAACTTGACAGATAAAATTAGCCAGGTCAAAGTAACCCAGAAAACTCAGAACACTGGCCAAGAACTATGTTGAAATATTTAATGAAATGCGTACTTGTGATGTGTAACTTTGGGCTTGTGCCCACCATAAGATTACTGTATAACCATTCTCTATAAAACCCCTACTGCCTTGTAAACTTCATCGCATTTGTCACAAAGATGTGCGATCCATTCTCAAGTAAACATACATGAGACATGCAGCTGTGCGTTGATGTCCTTTATTTCAAGGTTCAACTTCTCATTTGGTGACCCTCCGACGTTTCTTCTTGTTTGCATCTCCACCACCGGCTCTCCACCTTCTCCAGGACAGACAGCAGCAATGAGGCCTCAGGTGAGAAACTTTTATTTTCTCATGATAAATACTGTCTTTTCTGTGCGGTGTGGAGGGGTCGGTTGGGGGAGTGCAGCCACAGAAGGTAACACGTTTCCTATTTTGATTTTGCCTGCATACTTGTCTCTGTATGGTTACTAAAGAATGTTAAAGGTACCTATTATAATTTAAAGCATGCTAAGTAATGATCATTTTAAGCGCTTGCCTTTTTCTCCTTGTCTCCAGAAATGACAATGTATATATATTTTATGAAGGGATGTATAAGTGCAGGTACCACAATTTCTGAATAGTGAGTAGAAGTTGGTGGTGTGTTGAATTTTTTTTGTATAAACGTTTGTGGTCCTAAGGCAGATTGGTATTGCCTTCAGCGGATATCCACAAATGGGTGAATGATGTTTTTTGAACGTTTGTGGTCCTAAGGCAGATTGGTATTGCCTTCAGCGGATATCCACAAATGGGTGAATGACCTGCTGTGTGTTCTCTGGAATAGGGAGTCTAGATAGGGACTAGCCTATTACCACTCAGAAAGGAGACGTCCTTCTGAGAGTAGAACGAGCGAGATATCTCAACTTATGTACTGGGCTGCTGGTACACAGCCATAATGTTAAACGGTGGAGCTCTCAATCCCGGAGTTCCAAATTGTTGTCATTTCTAAAGAGACTAATGAGAAATTGTGATAAATATGGAAAAAAAATGTTTTGCCTGTCATGAATACATTTGGGTTAACTAAAAAGTTATTGAAAAAAGCAAAAGCAACAGGGCTAAGTATTGTTAAATTGCAACCAAGTGCTCCTATCATCAAAATGATGGTGAATGGAGACCCAGATGCCCTGAAACATTATGTAAAATGGTAAAATGGTGTAAACTAACAAGAAAGGAGTATGAAGAGGACCCATCTGAATGGCCGCCAGAGGGGTCCCTTGATACACCTGAAATTGATGTATTGTTTAACTTACTTTTTAAAAGGTTTGATTGTGGGGGAATTGAATGTTTAGCAGCCTGGGAAGAAGTATCCAGTAAAGATATAACCCCCCCCCCCCCTATAAAATGAGTTCAGAGAAAGCTGCTTTACATGTAGAAAATAAGGATAAAATATCCAATGCTTGGGTTTCCCCTTATGACTTAATAAGAAGGGAATTATTAGGAGCATCTGCACCTATGGTATAGCAAGTGGAAACTACAGGAGGGTAGTAAGTTAGTGATGATAGAGGAGAGGCGTCTGGTTATCAGCAGACCACTCCAAGTATTATGACAGAAACTCCACAGTATAGACACATAGGTAAAATTGTTAATAAACAGTATTCCCTACATTACCGTAGAGAGGAACCATTCTATGATGTAGATGGTACAATGACATTTGAAAAAGATGGGGAACTGTGGCAGTACACTCCAACAAGAGCAGATGCCTTAGCAAAATTTAATAAATTAAGTAAATTGGATACTAATACTCCGCCAGTAGGGAGTTCTAGAGATCATGCCTCGCCTGTGTTAACTAGGCAACAGGTGAAACGGATGGGATTACTACCCCAGCACACCCCAGAAGATAGACTAAGGACAAAAGAGTATTTTAAATCCAAATTAGAACCATTTGGACGAATGCCCTTGAGAGAGGTAGCTTTACCGGGGGAGGAAGATGGTCAGGGTAATTATACCGCAAGAATAGGAAAAGTTTATGTCCCCTGGAAACCTAATGAGATTAGGGCAATTTATTGCTGATCTACCCAACTTAGAGAGATGTCCAAAGAAATGGTATAAAAAGTTGATGTGGATAGAGAAAATGCAACAAGCTACATATATGATATGTGAATCTTGATTGATTGAGCAGTGTCAGAAAAGTATGTGTATGTATGGAATGTATTTGCAAGATATGCGAGCATTAATGGATGTTGTGCAAAAGAAAGGTGAGGATGTGTTGGATTACTGGAATAGATTCAAAGATGCTATTTAGAAGCATAGTGATTGGATTCCAGATGATGAAAGTGATATGAAACGAGCAAAGTTGGTGAATGTATTGGTAGATGGAATGTTGCCTGAAATTAGGGAAGAAATAGAGCTTCGTACAATGGGATGGAGAAAGAAATCTGCCCCTGAATTAGTTGAAATAGCTTACGAAGTGTTACAAAAATGGAAAGACATGGTAGAAAAGAAGAAAACAAAAATGATGAATATACAACTACCAGAGGTTAAGGAAAAAGTCCCAGAGCCCAAGGGGGTACCAATATCTACAGTGCAGGTAGCACCTCAAGGTGTACCGGTAATGGCCCCCCCTTACCCACCTTCGGGAGTGATATATATCTCTAATTATGGGGCGCCACGGCAAAAGCGTGGAAATTGGAGACAAAATGAGGGACAGCGCATTAACCCTAGAATTCAGTCCCGATACCAACAAATCATCCTAAATAGAGTAAGCCTCCCAAACCCTGCAGCCTCGTGCCCTCCCCACTTGTTACAAGTGTGGATTGAGTGGGCATATAGCCAAGGACTGTAGGGAGCGCTAGGATAAGCTGGGATGTGGTGACAATATAGATGACACATTTTATCAAGCTTTAGCTGTAATTGAAGTTGATTCTGTTGATGAGCCAATAGTTGTAATAAATGTGAACGGTATTGATTTGTGTGGTCTTATAGACACAGGGGCTTCACGGTCTCTTTTACATGTCTTTGATCCTAACTTACCACTTTCCAATGAAAGAGTTTCTTTGGTTGGAGTAAGTAATAATATAATCTCAGCAAGAGTTACGCAATCTGTACCGGTGACATTGGGAGAGCATCCAACGGAACACTCAATTGTATTGTCTCCACATTCCCCCTGTAATTTATTAGGAAGAGATTTACCTTCTAAGATGGGGGTAACCTTTGCTTTATCTCCGGATAAAACTGTCATTGACATACCACATAGCTTAAAAGTAGAAGCAACTGACTTGTTGTTTATGCCTTTATTAGTAACGGATATGGAGGGAGGAATTTTAGAAGAAGTCAAACATAAAAATTAACCCTTCTTCTAATTAACCCCCCCTAGACTACCGCAATACCCCTTATTTCCTGAATCATTTGAAGGTATTAAACCAGTAATAGGGAAGTCACTACAGGAGGGTGTTCTTACTCCTTGTAGGAGTTCAGCTAATACTCCTATTTATCCAGGATAAATAGGAGAGGATAGCCGTCGATGGAGGTTGGTGCATGATTTGCGTGCAGTCAACAAGGTAATTCTACCATCAGTACCTGTGGTACCCAACCCCTCTATTTTACTGGCAACAATACCTCCTTCAGCAACTCATTTTACTGTAATTAATCTTGTCTCAGCATTCTTTAGTGTTCATGTTCATCCTGATGATCAATGATTGCTAGCCTTCACGTTTGAGAAAAAAACAACTTACCTGAACCAGATTGCCAATGGGGTATCATGATTCCCCCAGTTGCTTTTCTCAGGCGCTCAAGGATAAATTAGATGAGTGGCAGCCACTCATGGGATCAGTATTAGTGCAATATGTGGATGATCTTTTGCTAGCATCCTCTGATGAACAGACTTGTACTGAGGATTCTATTTCTTTAATGAATTTTCTAGCTAGTATAGGACAAAGAGTAGATGCTGCAAAAGTACAATGGGTTAAATTAAAAGTACAATACCTGAGCCACTATGTCTCCCAAGGTATCAAACATTTGACAGATAAAAGGAAAAAGGTAATTGCAAAGCAACGAATGCCCAGTTGAGAGCATTCCTTGAAATAGTGGGATATTGTAGATAGTTTTTACCTCAATATTCTACAATTATAGGTCTTAGCTGTTCAAATTAGAAGGTAAAGATGAGCTAAGTCTAGCAGAACGAAGATGTATGTTACAAATGTCCCAATAGTGGGGGTTCAAGTTCAGCACATAGTGGAGTATGGTGATTTGATTATAATGAAAATTTCATTACTTCCCTGAACTTGCTGTCTTGAATTTGGGACAAAATACAGAACCAATGATTGATGTGTCAGTTAATGGTTTGTCTATTCTGTGTTTAATAGATAAAGGCGATTCAAAGAGTTTGTTAAATATATGTGATGCCAATGTTACCACTTCGAATCAGCAGGTAATTTTGGTCGGTGTAAGTAATGATGTAATTATTGACAAAGTTACTGAACCTCTATAAGTAAGAATGAGAGGTCAGTGCCATAAATGTTCTTTTGTTTTATTGCCATACTCCCCCGGCAGTCTACTAGACAGAGGTATAGTAATAAATATAGGACTAACTATAGTTTTAACTACTTGAAGTAAAGGGAAACTTTAGATTTGCTCCTTATGCCAGCAATTTATTAACCCCAAGCACAAGGGGCTATTGTAAATATTTATAGTGACTCAGCTTATGCTATAGGCATAGTGCATAGTTTTGCACAACTCTGGCAAGAGAGGGGTTATCTGACAGCAGCAGGAACCCCTATACAACATAAAGAATTAATTGCTAAATTATTGGCAGCGGTCCAGCTGCTTCTTAAAGTTGCAGTAATTAAATATAAAGCACATACCAGAGCAGATGATAGTATATCACTTGGGAATGCTTTGGCTGATAGGTATGCTAAAGATGTTATACATTCTTATGAGCCAACTATAGCGCTTCCAACATTCCTGCTCACAGATCTTCAAGTGGATCTGGAAATTTTATCAGCTCTACAGGCAAGTTCGCCTCATACATCCTTTTGGACCACAAAAGGAGCTGTTTGTGGAGCAGATGGTATATGGAAATTAAAAAACAGGCTGGTTGCTCCTCCGACTTTGTTTCCTTCTTTGTTTGTTTTGAGCCATGGGCCTTGCCATGTCTCAACGGATGTGTCGGGTGGTAGCCAGAGATTGGTGGGCTCTAGGTTTTTCTGCATATGCTGCTAAAAAGGTTACTGAATGTACTATATGTCAAATGCATAATATTGCAAAGTCAGTGCCCACTCCCATGAAGCATATTCCGCATACTGAGGAGCCATTTCAAATTGTGCAAAATTGACTTCTCGGATATGCCCCCTTATGGTCAATTTAGGTATTTTTGCATTGATCAATTTTTGAACTGGCCAGAGGCTTGGCCCACGTCCAAAAAATGATGCCAGAACTGTGGTAAAATGTCGAGGGAATTGATCTCAAGGTTTGGTATAGGGTCAATAATTTCCTCAGATAGAGGTACACATTTTGATAATAAACTCATGGCAGAAGTAGTGAATATTTTGGGTATGAAACAGCAATTGCATACTCCTTACAGACCTCAAGCTAGTGGGATGGTGGAATGCAGCAATCAAGCCCTGAAGAGGTATTTAGCTAAAATAACTGCTAATGGACAAAGCACATGGGTAGAAGCGTTACCTATAGCCTTTAGGACTACCCCTAAAGAGAAGCATGGACTGTCACCTTTTGACATATTATTTGGGCGACCGCCCAGGAGACTACATTCATCTTTTGTGCAGCCAGAGACAGTGACTTTAATGAGTGGACATTGCAAATTGGCAAATGTGTTTTCTGATATTTTTTCCAGAGCCAAAGCAGGACAACCTGTGGATACGAGTGAAGAAACTCATGGACTAAAGTTAGGAGATTGGGTGTATATCAAGAATCACACACCCCAAACTACTTTGTCTCCTAAGTGGAAAGGACCATTTCAGGTCATTCTTGTGTCTCCTACCGCAGTGAAGCTGAAAGACTATAAGTATAGGGTGCATGGTTCATACTGTAAGAAGTCCTTGGTTCCAAAAGAGAATATAAGCCGGTCTGCTGCTGGCAAGAATTGTTCTGTACCTTTACCTTCCAGGTCTCCTCCACTGACTCGTGCGCGAGCAAGAAGACTGCAGAATGAATCTCCTAGGGCCTAAGATGAATGTGAAGCTCTGGAGTGTTATCCTCTGCGGTGGAGTGGTGGTATGGATTACAGTTATGACATATGAATGGACACACAAGGAAGAAAAGGGTAAGATGCAAGACACTTTTCTTTTTAATGCTACTGTAATGGAAGAAATGTCACAACTTGAACCGGTTTCAGATGCAAGCTGCCAAGAAGCTGAATATCACTAATTGCTGGATATGCACACATGCACCTATTTCTCATAAGACTTTCTCCTCTTTGTTAGGAATACCTAGCACTTAAGCTAAAATGGAGGACAGTGTACACTTTGGTGAAGTCAGTAGAACAATGATTGACAGAGCTATTTCACTTCTACTATTCACAAATACGTCGGGGTCACCAAATGGCACTGTTCCAATTGATGTGACACCAATTTTGCGGCACCGCACTGATTTGCAAAAGTAGTTCCTGCACTACTTTTGCCGATTTCAGGTGTGACTTCAATAGAAATCTGTATATGAAGCCACACAGATGTCTATCAAGTAGCACCTGAAATCGCGCTGATTTCAAAGTAGCGTCAATGTGAACCAGGGTGAAGAGACTAGTTTTTTTTGGTGCACAAATACATATAGAAATAAGATAAAAAGTTATTGCACTTCCCCAAAACCACCACCTACAAAATTAATTAAAAGAAAGAAAAAGTGAAAAAAAAACAAAAAAAAACCACAACAAACAAGCTCAATAATATACTTTAATTTTGCCAGCAGAAACAAAATTATGTACATTCACTTATGCTAACATAACACCCACCACCAGCCCACATTCCACACATATACATACATTGGTGAGTATTTTCTGCTGGAAGCTGCATTTCTGTGTACATGATTAAGCAATGAGTTCAAAGAGTAGAAGGTCAGCAGATGCTTCCAAACCATGTTTGCATGGTCAGACAGGAACAATACACACACAACATTGACAGCATGGCCACATAAACCCACTTTTGATAGAAAAAATGCACAAGAATTTTCAACAAACAACCCTAGTTGGGCATTTGTCAATATGCACACTATCAATTCTTCTCCCCCACAAATTAAAGCAAAAAAACCTGACCTTCTCAGGCCAAACAAAACCCCCTACTGCAGCCCTTTATATAACATAGGTTGTATTGTTAGCACACTGACACACGCCCAATAGAAGTACACGCCCATCAGTATCTTTCAATCTATCTGTTTGTGTATGTCTAAAGTGATTGCACCTGATGGGCAGAACCACATGATACTATTTGCAACTGTATTAGTCCTTGGCTATGTGCATCAAATCTCCAACTACAGGCCAAAGATGGAAGTCTATTTGCATGCACATAAAGCAACAGTTTTCTAAGCATATGTACCTGTGCAGTGTAAACCCTACAATTTTAAATGTCCAAGTCCCTGGGCATGATTAGTGCTAACAAACATTAACATTAGTCCCTGGCTGCAAAGAGCTTCCAATCTAAAGTTCAAAACTAACTTTTTTACATTAGAGACTATTTTGACAGGAGACAAATAAAATGCCAGCATGTCTTTGGATTGTAGTGAGAAACCCACACAAGGAGAACATATAAACTTCAACACAAGCATTAGCATGTTGGGGAATTTAACCAGCAACCTCAGAGCTGCTAGACAGAATTGCTACCCACTTAGCCAGCAGGCAGCCTCACACATGTTCTCTGCATTTCTGTGGTGTGAGTCCATAGCCATGCTCAGTGTCACAAGCAATATACAATATATTGGCCTAAGCATTGGGACGCCTGCCTTTCCACACACATGAACTTTAATGACATCCCAGTCTTAGTCCATAGTGTTCAATATTGAGTTGGCCCACCCTTTACAGCTATAACAGCTTCAACTCATCTGGGAAGGCTGTCCATAAGGTTTAGGAGTGTGTCTATGGGAATGTTTGACCATTCTTCCAGAAGCACATTTGTAAGGGTCAGGCACTGATGTTGGATGAGAAGGCCTGGCTTACCGTCTCCACTCTAATTCATCCCCAAGGTGTTCTGTTGTGTTGAGGTCAGGACTCTGTCCAAGTTACTAAAGTTCCTCCACCCCAAACTCACTCATCCATGTCTTCATGGACCTTCCTTTGTGCACTGGTCGAAATCATTTGGTGGAGGGGGGATTATAGTGTGGGGTTGCTTTTCAAGGGTTGGGCTTGGCCCCCCATAGTTCCAGTAAAGGGATCTCTTAAGGCATCATCATACCAAGACATGTTGGACAATTTCATGCTCCCAACTTTGTGGGAATAGGAAGGGGCCATCCCCAAAGTGCACAAAGCAAGGTCCATAAAGACATAGATGAGCGAGTTTGGGGTGGAGGAACTTGACTGGCCTGCACAGAGTCCTGACCTCAACCGATAGAACATCTTTTGGCTGAATTAGAGTAGAGACTGCGAGCTAGGCCTTCTCATCCAACATCAGTGAATGGCCTCACAAATGCACTTCTGGAAGAATGGTCAAACATTGCCATATACACACTAAACCTTGTGGACAGCTTTCCTAGCCTTCCTAGAAGCTGTTCTAGCTGCAAAGGGTGGGCCAAATCAAATTTTAACCCTACAAACTAAGGCTGGGCTGCCATTAAAGTCATGTGTGTGTAAAGGCAGGTGTCCCAATACTTTTGGCTAGATAGTGTATCTGGCAAGATTTACAATGGTGGTGGAACCCTCCTACACAAAAATACTACATTTAGACATAGCTTTAGGACCTGGGAGATGAGACAATGTCTTTACATGAAGCAGCATTGGAACCCAGAGACTCAGGGATGCTAAGCAGACGTTCTAACCTATAAGCCACAGAGCCACCACATGTGAGAGCCTCCTACACTCATAAATACTGCATTTCTATGGATATACAGGTGATGGAATTACATTACTCAAGAGAAATTCTTCTTGATTTATTCTGTGATATTTGGTGGTTCTTTATGGATGAGTGTATATTGATATTAGTCTTCCCCCCCTCCTCTCTCTTCCCCCCCCCCCCTCTCAGGGCCGGTACAAGGGGTGGGCGAGAGGGGCGGGTGCCCTGGGCGGAGTGTGAGAGGGGGCGGATTTCTCCCCCTCCCTCTGCTCGCTGACTGAGCATAATATGAGAGCCGCTCCGACCGATCTGCTCCCTCCCCCTCATTGGCAGGGAGGAGAGCGACTTCAGGAGGGATTGAACCAGCAGGGGGAGGGGCGGACAAGCCTCCCATTATCTTGGTAACTGTGAAGAAACAGACTGATTTCTCCCGTCCATAGGACAGGAGAATCAGTCTGTAAATACTGAGACTGTGGCTGCAGCTCTGTAGTGTCTGTGACACTTACACAGCCCAGCGAACCATCACCTCCCCCCTCACTGACGGGAGATCAGGGAGGAATACAGCTCCTCCCACCTCTGCTCCTCCAGTGACTTCCCGCCCCGCCCACACTATCCCCGACGTGCAGATGTATCTGAAGAGAAGGGATGTGTGGGCGGGAGATATGAAAAGCTGCAGAATCCTGTGTGCCAAAGATGCCTGATCTTCCAGCCTGGACCTGGGTGAGTCATGTGCACACTGCAGTACACAGTTATCACTGAACTGTCCTTATCTCCATCCCCCATCTGTCTCCCCCCCTCATGTTCTTTCAAGATATTCACTAACTTTCACTTTCACTTAGACATTAGATGGTACAAATTTCTTTCCAGTAACCACAAATTTCAGGAAAGAAATTGACACGATTCCCCTGTCAGCTCAGTCAGTGCTGACAGGGGAATCCCTTCTGCTGAGCAATTGTATTGTCCCCACAAACAGTGATTATCACTAGCAGATATAGCAACCGCTAGTGATAATCATAAGAGTATCTGGCAGGCTGGTTGTACCCAATTTGATCAATCAACTTGGTACATTCAGCCTGCTCATTAATGGTTCTAATCTCAGCCAGTTCTCACTGAAACAGCTGAGATTTAACCACTTGCTTACTGGGCACTTAAACCCCCCTCCTATCCAGACCAATTTTCAGCTTTCAGCGCTGGCGCACTTTGAATGACAATTGCGCGGTCATACAACACTGTACTCAAATTAAATTTTTATACTTTTTTTTCCCCACAAATAGAGCTTTCTTTTGGTGGTATTTGATCACCTCTGTGGTTTTTATTTATTGTTAAAAAAAATGTAAAAAGACCGAATTAAAAAAAAAAAAATTTTGTTATATTTTGTTATAAAATTTTAAAACAGGTAATTTTTCTCCTTCATTGATGTATGCTGATGAGGCGGCACTGATGGGTGGCAATAATGGGCACTGATCAGTTACACTGATAGGCAGCACTGCTAGGTGGCATTGATAGGTGGCACTTGTGGGCATTGATAGGTGGCACTCATGGGCATAGGTAGGTGGCAATGGCAGGTGGCACAGATGAGGCATAATTGCCTCCTCCTCTTCGGGACCGATGTCCCTTGCAGATGAGCCGGTGATCAGCTTTTTTTCTCCTCGCGCTGTCAGCGTGAGGAGAAAAAAATAACGATCACAGAGCTTTTGTTTTGATCATGTGATCAGCTGTCATTGGCTGACAGCTGATCACATTGTAAGGGGATCGGGACTCAGTGACTCGGTGATCACAGCGCGCACAGGGCACGTGCACTCCCGGAAATTCAGGTCCGCGCTGTGGCCGTCATTCAGCTATAGCGTGGATGTCAAGAGGTTAAACTATCTTAGTGTTAGCTCTTGGGCTGCCCATACATTGATCACTTTTTTCATTCAACTATTAGGTTGAATGAAAAAAAAAGAATGTTCCAATTCCCCCATCTACACATTCCAGGTGGAAGGAGGAATCCTCCCACTGTGGACCAGTGGTGGAATCCAATGTGGTGGTGTATAGAGCCAAATAGATTAGAATTGTGTCAATGTCCCAATATTTATGGACCTGACTGTACATATAATTAAAAGGTGTGAGTGAACCCTGTTTCTATCACATTAAACCTAATTGAATTTGTATTGTTTTAAGTATATCCTTGTTTTGAAATTACATTGATTCTTTCTTAAAAATGGGGGGGGGGGGCGCAGTTTGCCATCTTTGCCCTGGGCACCAAATGGCCTTGTCCCAGCACTGCCCCCTCTCCTCTCTCTTCCCCCCCCCTCTCCTCTCTCTTCCCCCCCCCCCCCCTCTCCTCTCTCTTCCCCCCCTCTCCTCTCTCTTCCCCCCCTCTCCTCTCTCTCTTCCCCCTGTCCTCTCTCTCTCTCTCTTCCCCCTGTCCTCTCTCTCTCTTCTCTCTTCCTCCTCTCTCTCTCTTCCCTCTTCCTCCTCTCTCTCTCTTCCCTCTTCCTCCTCTCTCTCTCTTCCCTCTTCCTCCTCTCTCTCTCTTCCCTCTTCCTCCTCTCTCTCTTCCCTCTTCCTCCTCTCTCTCTCTTCCCTCTTCCTCCTCTCTCTCTCTTCCCTCTTCCTCCTCTCTCTCTCTTCCCTCTTCCTCCTCTCTCTCTTCTCTCTTCCTCCTCTCTCTCTTCCCTCTTCCTCCTCTCTCTCTTCCCTCTTCCTCCTCTCTCTCTTCCTCCTCTCTCCCCCGTGCCCCAGACTGACCCTCTGCAGTATATATGTAGCACTAACTCACGGTGAAGCTGCTGGTTTAAGCGGGTCTGTTACCTTCCCTCTGTTTCACCGGGTAAAGGGGTTCTGTTGAGTTTACTCCTGGACAACACAAGCACCAACACTGGAGAACGTTTTCAATGCTTTATTAAAGAGCATTAAATACCAGGAGTGCAATACGTACAGAGGTCAGAGTCCAGAGGAGGGGTTACACACAGAGTGCAGAGTTCAGGGTTGCGCTATGTGCAGAGTTCAGTGGTACACTACCTACATTGCAACGTTCAGGGGTGAGCTACACAGAGTGCAGAGTTCAGCCTTCTTCCACACCTGCTTACCTCTGTATCCCCCGTCCACATCTTACTTTCACTCCTCTTCAGCTCTGACCTCTGCATGCAATCCCCACTCCTTAAAAGCTCCACCATCTTCCACATGTCCTACTTTTGCTGCTGTGTTAAGCTGAAACACCCAGCCGGCTCCAGAATCTTCCCTCACACTGTAGTTCGCCCCGTCTTTCTCACTTGCAGGGAGAACATCTAGTGGGGGTGTCAGCATCCGCACTGCACCCTGAACACCTGCATCTCCCTTTTCCCCATCCTGCAATAAGTGGGAGCTGCTCAGGAGATCTGATCTGTGGGAGACTTTGGGAGACAAGCGGTCACTTGTAAACACAGAAGCCAGACTTCTGTGTTTACAAGTGATGGTGGTGAGCAGAAAGCAGATGGTCTGAGCCAAAGGTGGTGGAACTGAGTTCCACCAAGTTCCAGCTGAAAAAAAAGCCCTGTGTATATGTGTGTGTGTATATATATATATATATATATATATATATATATATATATATATATATACACACACACACACACACACACACACACACACACACACACACACACACTCCCCTCCTTGTGAGCAATATATTTTTCACGCTTGTACAAAAAAAGGGGTTACAACATTACTACCTTTTGGTTTCTTTAAGAACTAAACTTCTGAGGGCCAATTCACACCAGATGCGGTTCCGAGTGCTTTTTTTCTGCACCGGAACTGACTAGAAACTGACTGCATGGTGTGAACTAGAGCCATTGGAATACATGGAAAACACTGCATGCATTTTTAGTGCTAGTTCACACCAGACGCAGTTCCGTGCGCTTTTTTCTGCACTAAAAATGCACGCACAGTGTTTTCCATGTATTCCAATGGCTCTAGTTCACATCATGCAGTCAGTTCCTGGTGCAGAATCTGACCGGAACTGACTGTATTGGTGCAGAAAAAAACGGAACTGCATCTGGTGTGAACTGGCCCTGAGGCTGAATCACACCTAGGCAGTTTTAGTGCTTTTTGCATTTTGCAGTACAGTCCATTTAACATTGTTTCCTATGGAACATGTTCTGTAGTGCAAATATGCAAAAAGCACTAAAAATGCATAGGTGTGAATCCAGCCTCAGTGCAGAAAAAACGCATGGAACTGCATCTGGTTTTGTGCTGACACATTCTGAATAGGAGTTACTAATCAGCTACACCACCAGACACAAGCTGCTTTCTCTTTTTGGATATTAACCCTTTAAACATTGCACAGTGTATGGGGAAAGAATTGCTCAGACAAATGAGTGGATTTAAATGTCATCCAATCACATTGCACAGTGTATGGGGAAATGAATTGATCAGATAGATGAGTAGATTTATATGTTATCCAATCACATTATAAATATAAAAAACGGTAATCAAGTGTCGCGCAACATAAACTCGATAAACCATCACTGCACTAAGGTATAAATTAAACTGTGATAACTGTAGCTGCCAACTTAAAAGAGATTATGTGAAAACGTATTCCAAATTAATAAATAAAATCGTGGCGCTATAAACATCATAAGGGATCAAATAATGATGAATAAAATACTTATAAGTGATACCCAGTGATATAAAAAACAACAACAATTGAAAGTGCTATAGCTATACCAAACAGCCATATACTAAATAATCGTGGTAAGTGCTATATCTCTACCAAACAGCTCTATGATGTATGGTCATAATCCTTAAATAAATAAAAATACATAAACATTTCTCTTAGTGACAAAAGAAAAAAAAAATATATATAGAAGGTCAAGACATCTGTAGACAGTTCATGCAATGTCAAAGATGAAATGCTGAAATAAAGTCTGTGCACAAAGGTGGGTATCAGAAAGTGACTCTAAAACATAAATCTTCCTGTGTCATAAACAACTCCTTCACCACACCGGCTGTGATTGTGATCCACTCTTAGGCTCCATTTACACTAACGCGCTTTTTGATGCATTTTGCATTTTGCAGAAATGCATGGGAATTTTTTAACATGGGTTCCTATGGAACATGTTCACATCAATGCCTTTTTGTACCTCTGCGTTTTTGGAAAGGGTCAGGGACTTTTTTTCATGCAAAATGCAGCGTTTTGCATGTAATAGAATTCAATGGACCAGCATCAAAAACGCAAGTGCAGCGTTTTGCAGCGTTTTTACAGCGTTTTGCTTTTTTTTTTTTTTTTTTTTTTAGACTGTATACAGTCTAAAACAAACTGTAAAAAAAAAAAGCAAAACGCAACACGCAGCAAAAACGCTGTAAAAACGCTGCAAAAACGTTGCTCAAAACGTGGCAAGCATCACAAAAAAAACTCCAGAAACGCTCAAAAGCAACATGCATAGATGTGAATCGAGCCTAAGACCCCTTTCACACTGGGGCGGTTTGCAGGCGTTATTGCGCTGCAAACCGACCCAAAACAGCCGCTGCTGTTTGTTCAGTGTGAAAGCCCTCGGTGCGCTGGCAGGAGAAGAAAAAAACTCCTGCAAGCCGCATCTTTGGAGCGTTGAAGGAGCGGTGTATTCACCGCTCCTAAACCGCTCCTGCCCATTGAAATCAATGGGGCAGCGCGGCTATACCGCGGCAATACCGCGGCTATAGCCGCACTATGCGAGCGGTTTTAACCCTTTTTCGGCCGCCAGCGGGGGTTAAAACCGCACCGCTAGCGGCCGAATACAGCCGCAAAAACGGCGGTAAAACAGCGCTAAAAATAGCGCTGTTTTACCGCCGACGCCCCCACCGCCCCAGTGTGAAAGGGGCCTTAGAGAAATGTTTATGTATTTTTTATTTATTTAAGGATTATGACCATACATCATAGAGCTGTTTGGTAGAGATATAGCACTTACCACGATTATTTAGTATATGGCTGTTTGGTATAGCTATAGCACTTTCAATTGTTGTTGTTTTTTATATCACTGGGTATCACATAAGTATTTTATTCACCATTATTTGATCCCTTATGATGTTTATAGCGCCACTATTTTATTTATCCAATCGCATTGCACAGTGTATGGGGAAATGAATTGTCCAGAATGCATAATACACAGACATGTATTAAGAAGATGTTTTCATGGAAGTTTCAGGTCCACCAATGATTATAGATTATCACCATAAAATGCACACAATTACATTTTGACAATGATGACATTTCACATCCAAGTCCAGGGAATATCCGCACAGTTGTTGATAGGAGGAAGATCTCTAGAATGATTATTGAGTTGTTTCAAAAAGAAATTAATGAATGGAATAAAACTGGAAGCAATATTCTCCATGTGATAAGGAAAAGCTCATTAACATGATCAGCATTACAATGAGCAAGTGCCCGATTTCTGTTCTGTATTTAAGAATGTGTCTGCGCCCATGCGCGCAAGTATTCCGTGCATCCGGCGCAAGTCACCAGCTGGTTTCTATTTGTTTAAGTATGCGCCATGTCGCAATAACTATTCCTGCGCACGCAAATGCGCCAATATGTTCGTAAATCAGCCCCACTGTGTGCATCTTCAAAATTTGGCTTTTCGACACTATGTAAAAAAAAGGTGCAACAATTTTTTGTGGAAAAAATGCAAACTACATTAGGGATTTTAAGGGGTTTTAAACTCTCCCTAAAACATCAATGATGTTCTTCATTTTTGTTTTTAACATCATTGATGTTTTTCTGGATGTTTTCCAAGTCCCTATTACACCCCATGATCTCCCCGATCAGGATCTGGGCACTCTCACTGGTGAAATGTCCTTCATCCACAACATCACGATCACCTAAAAATATTTTTTAAAAAACACACCATGTATTATAAATATGCCGGCATCCATCTCCTACCTGAGCTTGTGGTCGCAGACACTCACCTGTTGTGGTGACAATTTCCACCACGTCTCCCTCCTCCTCCTCCTCCTCCTGTTGACTTTGGGGGATTTCCACTTCCTCATGAGGTGGAGGGTCTGTGGTCTCCTCGGATGAGTGGGGTCCTCCGAGTCTTTTCTCCCCTATGTAAAAAAAAATAGGTATACTTAACACACAGATATTTTATAACAGAAATAGGAATATGAAACATTGCTTGGAAGTGGGGTACAATTGTCTATTTTGGCAGAGTTCCAAGATGAAGAAATATTTTTTTTCCTTTGTCAAGCTTGAATACTTACCTGTTTTGTACAAACTTCACAGATGGAGACACCCCTATAGTATACACTGGAGCACCTGTGTGGGGCCCCCTAATAAAAAGGGTATTCTGGTGTCCCACACTAGTGCTCCAGTGTCCAGATGTGTAAACAGCTGCTGAGTGTCCTCTCCTTACACAAAATCTAGTTTGCATTTCATTCTAGTTACCAACCCATCTAGACACAAAAATTATTTGACGAGAAGTAGGCTAGCAAAAATGTATTAAAATACATATGTCCAAAACATTGTGTTTTCTATGCCGAACGAACAATGTTTCATACGACAGAATATTGTGCCCATGAACATGAAAGTAGCCATTTTAAAATGTACAACAGTTAATAAAAACACATGGAGCAGCACGAACGTTCGAAAAATAAAGAAGAGGAACACAGCACAACTACTTACTTCTTTACAGCATTCTCCTGATCCTTCTGTACTGCTCGTGCTCCCTTAATTTGAGGTCCGACCACCGCTTCCTGAGTTGATCTTTCGATCGTCGTACCCCAAAATTCTTCTGCAGACTCTTGACAACTTTCACCATGATCTTGGCCCTTCTGATATTAGGGTTGGGGTAAGGTCCATACTTCCCATCATAGTCGGTCCTCTTCAGTATGTCCACCATCTCCAACATCTCCCCAAAGGACATATTTGATGCCTTAAATCGTCTCCTCCGGGATCGTGACGTTTCTGGCTCCGGGCTTTCCTCTGCCTCCTCGTTGCTGTAATTAGCACGCACCTGCTTTGTCTCCGCCATGTGCTCTTCCCCACTGCGCCGAACGAGAAGGGGCGGGGAATAGACTAGAAAGAACGTCAGGCAGGCGGAGTTTCACGCATGCGCAGTGTATATAAAGCGTAACACGCGTGCGTAGTACGTACGATCTGTGAGCGGAGGAAGGAGTATCGGAGGCGCCGATCGTGATAACGAAGGTAAGATTTAAAATTGGGCCTATACTGCTTCGAGATTGAGGCCTCTATTGGGACAAGATTAGGAGACTTTAGCCTGACATTAGGGTTTGTCTTGTGATGTGTCTTGCAGAGAAAATTGATATCTTGAAGGATCAGGAGTTTCTCCGCATATTCATAGATATGTTCAGGGAGCTGCCCTGTCTGTGGTAGGTAAACCACCCTGATTATAAGAACCAATCAAAGAGGAAGCCAGCGCTGGATAATTTTCTGGAAATTGTGAAGCCGGTGATCCCCACGGCAGACATCACCTATTTGAAGATCCTAATTGGTGGCATGAGGAGCACTTATCTAAGGGAGCACAAGAAGGTCCAGGATTCCCAGAGGAGCAGCAGATGACATTTATGTCCCCAGGCTGTGGTACTATGACAGACTGCATTTTCTGGCAGGCCAGACTGAACCCAGGCCAGCACTCTCCACTCTTCCTTCCACGCTTCCTTCCCCCCCAGCTGAGGCTTCTGACGCCCAATCTGGGCCTTCCAGGCAGCAACATGTGGAGGAGCCCAGCTTGAGCCAGGTATAGCATTCTTCTAAATATTTCTGGTTGTCAAATTAATGATGTTAAATCTATGTTAGTTTGGAGTACTAATTTCTGATTGTGATTGATGAACCACAAACTAAAACCATGTCCCTTTTTCATACACAGGAAAGTCCCAGCCAGGAGGGGGCCGGGCCAAGTAGGCTGCCCGATACCCAGGTCCCTCCCCTCAGACTTCAAAGAAAAAGTGGCAGGAAGAGGAGTAACCTGGAGGAAGCAGCAATTGGCCTATTTTGGAAGGCTACTGAGGCCCTCAGAACACCCCACAGTGTGGAAGAGGACTTTGCTGCCATAACAGCCTGCAAAATGCTGCAAAGGGAGGAGGGCTAACGCCTCTTATGTGAGTGTGTCATTTTAGAAGCTCTACAGAAGGGGTTGAGAGGCCAACTCGCATGCGAAAGCCACATTTGTGAGCTCACCCATGGTCCTCCTCCTCCTCCAGGACCTCCTCCTCCAGGTCCTACTCCTCCTCCTACCACACCTCCAACACCAGAGCCACAGCCGGGAAGGAAGCATGTAAGGAAGACCAGAGAGTGATGGCCCTGGGTTCAGTCTGGTCTGGCAAAAGATGCAGGCTCTTGTATGACCACAGCCTGGGGACATACATATCATCTGCTGCTGTTGATGATCTCTTGGACTTCTGGACCAGACTGTACTCCCTTATATATGGACTTCTCAGGCCACCAATTTTGCAGTAAAATAATTGATGTGTGCCCTAGGGGCCAAAAGCTTCGCCAATTTCTGCTGTTTATCCAGCGTTGCCTTCCTCTTTGTTTGGTTATGAGCCCTTTAATAAAGGAATTTTTGTTTCAATTATACTCGCCTATGTGTGTTTTCATTCAAAAAGGACAGTTTGTTTGTAAGGAGGCAGGCACATTTCAAAAATACAATGTGAAATTAACAAGGGACACCAACACCAAACAACCTCCTTGGGATTACATAATACAAGATAATAATGGTATTGAAAAAATAAAAATAAAAAAGTTCAGGCTTGAAAAAAATACAAACAAAAAAAAAAAAGAAAATTTTTTAGTCAGATGTGACAAATCAAAATATATTGATGAAATCACAATAAATAATAAAGAAAGAAGTTTGTGAGAAGTCTGTGTGAATATGAGCAGCAAAACAACTTCATTCTTCTTGCATTATAAAGAAGAGAGTGCGCTGCATTAAACAATTTCAAACATTGCACCGTGATGAAAGTGCTATATCCATTCCGAACGCTAATTTTACCAGACTGAGCAGTTCCGTCTCGGAATTTCTTCTGAGCATGCGTGGCACTTTGTGCGTCGGAATTGTCCACACACAGTCGGAATTGGCGCAATCGGATTTTGTTGTCGGAAAATTTTATAGCCTACTCTCAAACTTTGTGTGTCAGAAAATCCGATGGAAAAAGTCCGATGGAGCCCACACACGGTCAGAATTTCCGACAACAAGCTCCGATCGCACATTTTCCATTGGAAAATCCGACCGTGTGTACAGGGCATTACTCTTGGTGGGCGCTGGAACGGGCCCTGCTGTGAAATATTAGATCAAGAATTGTAATTACATGCACTTGTTGAACAGGGGCAGAAAAATTGGGCCTTTGGGGGGGGTGGTGCTGGTGCCACAACACTGCAACCCCTCACAGATACTCTAGTTGGAGCGCAGGAACGAGCCCTGCTGCAAAGTATTGCATCAAAAATTGTAATTACACGCCCCTGTTAAGCAGGGGCTGAAAAATTGGGCCTTAGCCACTGGTGGCGGCGCCTAGAACCAAAAATATTCTTACAAGCTATCAGCATGATCATTGAGGGGGAAGAGGATAGTCACTCAGCATCAGCATAGGCAGTCTTGAAGGGATCTGACATTTCAAAAAAAAAATATTCGGTTACATCAGCATCAGGTGCTTGGTAGCTGGTGGTGATCCAAGACTGATTCATTTTTATGAAGGTCAGTCGATCGACCAAGTCGGTGGACAGGTGCACCCTGTGATCGCTTACAAAGCCTCCAGCAGCACTGAATGTGCGTTCCGAAAGAACGCTGGATGCAGGACAGGCCAGTAGCTCAATTGCAGACTGTGCAAGCTCTGGCCAGAGATCCATTCTCAAGACCCAGTAACCTAGAGGATTTTCGGGGGGAAAGGTGTCCAAGTCAGATCTTGCCCCTAGGTATTCCTGCACCATGTAAAACAGACGCTGGTGATGTTTGCTGGAACCGATCATATCTTGTGGCTGCGGACCAAAAAATTGTCTGAACGCATCGGTCAGACGGCCACCTTCTCCACCGCTCCTTCTTTGACTGACCGAAGCCTCAGCAACACGTTGTCCAGGAACAGGAGTTTGTAACCTCCCAGTCTCTGGGAACGCGTTGCACAGACCTTTCTGCAAGGCCTCTCGAAGATGTTTCATCCTCTGCTCCCTCTGCGACGGCAAGATAAGGTCCGCAACCTTACCCTTGTAACGTGGATCAAGGAGGGTTGCCAGCCAGTAACGATCCCTCTCCTTGATACCACGAATACGAGGATCCTTCCGCAGGCTTCGCAGGATCAGGGAGGCCATGTAGCGTAGGTTCGCTGAGGCATTCGGTCCGGAGTCCTCTGGGTCACTAAGGACAACATGATCTGTAGCCACCTCCTCCCAGCCATGTACAAGTCCATGGGTTTCTTGGGACTGTAAATGATCCCTTGAAGACTGCTGCTGATGCTGAGTGCCAGGCTCCACCTCCATGCTGACACAATCCTCCTCCTCTTCGTCCTCTTCCTGTGTGATCGGCGGGCACGCAGGAACACTGTCTGGATAAAGGGGGCCTTGAGAGCTAAGGAAGTCCTCTTCTTCCTGCCTCTGTTCTGCCTCAAGTGCCCTGTCCATTATTCCACACAGCGTGTGTTCCAACAGGTGGACAAGGGGGACAGTGTCACTGATGCATGCACTGTCACTGCTCACCATCCTCATGGCCTCCTCAAATGGTAACAGGACAGTGCATGCATCCCTGATCATGGGCCACTGGCGTGGGGAAAAAAAACAAGCTCCCCTGCCCCTGTCCTGGTGCCATAGTCACACAGGTACTTATTGATGGCCCTCTGCTGCATGTGCAGCTGTTGCAGCATGGCTAACGTTGAGTTCCACCTGGTGGGTATGTCACAGATTAGGCGGTTCTTGGGCAGATTAAATTCCTTTTGGAGGTCAGCCAGCCAAGCACTGGCATTATATGACTGACAGAAATGCACACAGACTTTCCTGGCCAGCCTCAGGACATCCTATAAGCCCGGGTACCTGCCCAAGAACTGCTGCACCACCAAGTTAAGGACGTGAGCCAAACAGGGTACATGGGTCAGTTGTCCCTGTCGGAGAGCAGAGAGGAGGTTGGTGCCATTGACGCAAACCATCATTCCTGGCTGAAGCTGGCGTGGCGTCAACCACCTCTGAGTCTGCCCCTGCAGAGCTGACAGAATCTCTGCCCCAGTGTGGCTCCTGTCCCCCAAGCACACCAGCTCAAGCACCGCATGGCATCTTTTGGCCTGCGTACTTGCGTAGCCCCTTGAGCGCCTACGGTGCACCGCTGGTTCTGAGGACAAAGCACAGGAAGAGGCTATGGAGGAAGAAGAAGAAGAGGAGGGGGTGGAGGAGAGAGGTGTGTCAGATTTACCAGTAGTAGCATTTTGGAGACGTGGTGGCGGAACAACCTCCAACACTACTGCACCTTGTCCTGCATCCTTCCCAGCTGCCAGAAGAGTCACCCAATGCACCGTGAAAGATAGGTAACGTCCCTGTCCATGCCTGCTGGACCATGAGTCAGCGGTAATATGCACCTTATCGCTGACCACCCTGTCCAGCGAGACCAAGACATTGCCTTCCACATGCCGGTAGGGAGCCGGAATCGCCTTCCGTGAGAAAAAGTGGCGTTTGGGAACCTGCCACTGAGGAACCGCACATTTCACAAACTCACGAAGGGGGCAGAGTCTACCAACTGAAAAGGCAGCAGTTGAAGTGCTAGCAATTTAGCCAAACTAGCATTCAACCGCTGGGCATGTCGATGGCTGGGAGTGAATTTCTTTCGGCGGTGCAGCAGCTGGTGGCGGGGAAATTTGCCTGGTACAATCTGACGTCGGTGTACCGATAGCAGATTGCCCGCAAGTACTTGGCTGTGACACACCTAATTCTACACCTTCATTCCTCTCAGTGCAGGTCTCAGAGAGGACTGAAGGTATAGTGGGGTTGGAGATCCCAGCTGATGAGGAGCATGGAGAGGTCCTCTTTGTTCTCTGGTGTGGGTCTTTTAGGTACGCTTGCCAACGAACTGCATGGTCGGTCAATTGTCTGGTCAAGCATGTGGTGCCCAAGCGGGTGATGTTTTGGCCACGCAAGATACGCTTAAGACATATGTTGCAAATAGCAGCGGTGATCTGATGCACTTGTCTCAAAAAAGGCCCACACCAAAGAACTTTTGGAATAACGTGCAGAGACAGCAGCGCCCTGCACATGCAGAGCTCTGCGGTGTGATGCAGTCGGTGTGCTGCCCTTAAGCTGGCCCCTGAAGGGCATCCTGCCTCGTTGGTGATATTCCTCCTCCTCCTCTCTCCTATCAGGCACCCACATGGAGTCAGTGACCTCATCATCCCCTCCATCCTCATCACTGGAACAAAGCTGGCAGTATACTGCAGCTGGGGGAACATGACTGCCAGATTGCTGTCCTTCTTGGGCACATGCTCTATATGGGCTCACGTTACTGCCTTCCTCTAGCTGAGTACCATCATCCGAGCCTTCAAAACGCTGGGCATCCTCGTGGAGCATGTACCCAACACTGTGGTCAAACAATTCGGGAGACTCCTTAGGAGGACCTGGTGGGGCTAGGGAAGGAGTGACTGATGCCATTGAGCCGAGGGAAGAGGCCACGTTGGCAGCTGCTTTGCCAGACAAAGTACCCTGAGCCTGGGTGAGAAAGGATGAAGAGGATGAGGACGGCTTTGTCATCCACTCTACCAAGTCATCTGCATGTTGCGGCTCAACACGGCCAGCTGCCGAAAAAAAGGACAAGCATGTCCCACGGTCACGTGCTGATGAGGATGCACTGTGTCCACGACCAGCACTGTTGCCTCTAGACACAGAGCCTGCTTGCCCTCTTTTATTGGCTTGTGATTGTCTGCCTTTCCTTGTTGGCCTTCCAGACATACTAATGGCCTGCACTGCAGTGAGATGTAGCTGCACAAAACTGGGATGTAAAGATTCACAGTGTGGCGCTGTTAAGTGAATACAGTATAAAGAAAACTAGACATTAAATACCATCAAATAATGAAAATCTCACGTGAACACTTGTGACAGTGACTGGTGAAAAAATAATACATATATGTGTTTAGATGAATTAAACATCAAAGGACAAAATCAGATATAGAGTCCATAACACCAAGAAAAAAAGTCTGTGATAACAGTGTATAAATAGTATGCAGTTGTTTTTCTTGTACGTGCAGGAAGATCAATTAAACCCGGTAGCCTGGTAGATGAATGGACCATAAACGACCAGAGGTGCACAGAAATTTGAAAACGGTGCCAGGACCATCACCAGAAGATATGGAGGCTTACCAGAAGTAGTGGCCTGAAATAGCATATGCCAAAACAGGTCAAAAAGGCTTGATGACCAATTGGTCTAGATGTATTGTCTGGTCAGATGTCATCACCGCACCAACGGAGGGAAGGGGGGGAAGTAATCAGCACGACTTCCTCAATAGTAATCACACCACCATAAGCCAAGCGAGAGATTCGTATAACATGTGAGGGATGAAAACACTGTCACTGGTAGTTGGGAGAAGGCGCTCGATGTATGGGGTCAGGCGCTCCGCCGCCACCGATATCACACACCTGGGATGCATATATACAGTGGGGACGGAAAGTATTCAGACCCCCTTAAATTTTTCACTCTTTGTTATATTGCAGCCATTTGCTAAAATCATTTAAGTTCATTTTTTTCCTCATTAATGTACACACAGCACACCATATTGACAGAAAAACACAGAATTGTTGACATTTTTGCAGATTTATTAAAAAAGGAAAACTGAAATATCACATGGTCCTAAGTATTCAGACCCTTTGCTGTGACACTCATATATTTAACTTAGGTGCTGTCCATTTCTTCTGATCATCCTTGAGATGGTTCTACACCTTCATTTGAGTCCAGCTGTGTTTGATTATACTGATTTAACTTGATTAGGAAAGCCACACACCTGTCTATATAAGACCTTACAGCTCACAGTGCATGTCAGAGCAAATGAGAATCATGAGGTCAAAGGAACTGCCTGAAGAGCTCAGAGACAGATTTGAAGATTGAAGCTGATTGATTGAAGCTGGACAACACAGGAGAGATCGAGCGCCTTGAGGCGATTCAGTTCGCATTTGCAGCGCTATACAAATCATTCATTCATTCATTCAGATTTGTGGGAAGGCACAGATCTGGCCAAGGTTACAAAAAAAATTTCTGCTGCACTTAAGGTTCCTAAGAGCACAGTGGCCTCCATAATCCTTAAATGGAAGACGTTTGGGACGACCAGAACCCTTCCTAGAGCTGGCCGTCCGGCCAAACTGAGCTATCGGGGGAGAAGAGCCTTGGTGAGAGAGGTAAAGAAGAACCCAAAGATCACTGTGGCTGAGCTCCAGAGATGCAGTCAGGAGATGGGAGAAAGTTGTGGCTTTATGGCAGAGTGGTCCGTCGGAAGCCTCTCCTCAGTGCAAGACACATGAAAGCCTGCATGGAGTTTGCTAAAAAAAAAACCTGAAGGACTCCAAGATGGTGAGAAATAAGATTCTTTGGTCTGATGAGACCAAGATAGAACTTTTTGGCCTTAATTCTAAGCGGTATGTGTGGAGAAAAACAGACACTGCTAATCACCTGTCCAATACAGTCTCAACAGTGAAGCATGGTGGTGGCAGCATCATGCTGTGGGGGTGTTTTTCAGCTGCAGGGACAGAGCAACTGTCTGCAATTGAGGGAAAGATGAATGCGGCCAAGTACAGGGATATCCTGGATGAAAACCTTCTGCAGAGTGCTCAGAAACTCAGACTGGGCTGAAGGTTTACCTTCCAACAAGACAATGACCCTAAGCACACAGCTAAAATAACGAAATAGAGGCTTCACAACAACTCTGTGACTGTTCTTGAATGGCCCAGCCAGAGCCCTGACTTAAACCCAATTGAGCATCTTTGGAGAGACCTAAAAATGGCTGTCCACCAACGTTTACCATCCAACCTGACAGAACTGGAGAGGATCTGCAAGAAGGAATGGCAGAGGATCCCCAAATCCAGGTGTGAAAAAACTTGTTGCATCTTTCCCAAAAAGACTCATGGCTGTATTAGATCAAAAGGGTGCTTCTACTAAATACTGAGCAAAGGGTCTGAATACTTAGGACCATGTGATATTTCAGTTTTTCTTTTTTAATAAATCTGCAAAAATGTCAACAATTCTGTGTTTTTCTGTCAATATGGGGCGCTGTGTGTACATTAATAAGGAAAAAAAATGAACTTAAATGATTTTAGCAAATGGTGAAAAATTTAACAAAGAGTGAAAAATTTAAGGGGGTCTGAATACTTTCCATCCCCACTGTATATATATGTGTGTGTATATATATATATATATATATATATATATATATATATATATATATATATATATATATATATATATATATATATATATATACACACACAATACACTGTAAGTGCAGCTAACTGACTCAACCTGCCTACTCTATCTAACTTAAATCAAATGACACTGTCTCTCTGTCTATCTCTCTCTCTCCGCCACCGCAACACACTACACAAGGCCGCCACGCAGGCGGCCTTTTATAGTGTGGGGCGTGTACTAAACCCCCTGAGCCATAATTGGACAAAGCCGCCCTCTCTGTACACACGGCGCTGTGATTGGCCAAGCATGCAGGTCATAGTGCATACTTGGCCAATCAGTGAATTATGGGCCGTGATGCGCCACTCGAATTTGGCGCAAACAGCCCATATCATTCGCAATTCGATGAACGGTCGAACAGGCGATGTTCGAGTCGAACATGGGTTCGACTCAAACTCGAAGCTCATCCCTAATCCCTACTTGCAAGCAACCGCTACTTCTGTAGTGCATACTTGCTCTGTTAAAGTTACTCTGGGATAGTGAATGTGGAATACATTAACCTGACAAGGCATGTGGAGATCCCTTGATATACTATTGATGAAACCCCTATTAAAACAATATTTGAACTTGTTGGTCTGATTTACGCCATTTTCTTATTCTTGCTCCACTTGGTGAAGCAATGTGAAAATAAAGGTTAGTCTGCCGAGGGTTTCCATCGAACACGTGAGTAGGGAGTTTTCTTTTTCTTTTTGTCTTAATGAATAATAGTAAGTGAATCTTTATGCCACTTTGGAAAAAAAAAATATATATATTATTTTTATTTTTCTCTTTTGTTAGATATATGTTGTTTTTTGGTTGGTTATCATTGTGTCTCCTTTGGTTCTTTGTACCCTATGGGAGGCCTTTGTTCTGTGCAACTGCTGCTCAGGCCCAGCACTTATTAATTATCATGCTATTATATACTATTGTAGACTGGGGAAGTTTTATCTTAATCTGATCTCTGGGGTCCCTAGCCCTGTCCCCTTTTGCTTGCTTTGTCCCCCCATGAGGTTTCCCTCCCTGGGTTCTTACTTCCAATTCATCATCCATTTTTTGTGTGGCACTTATGGACTTTTCACATACAAACTAGATCACGTATTGAATATTCTCTTTCTTTTTTGTATAGAGTATAAAATATAGGTTTGTGGTTTTATAGACATTTTTTTAATTCATACTTTCATTGTAATAGTGAATCGCAGCACGTTTTTTGTTTGATTTCACAAATAACACATATTTATGGGAGTGTGGTGTGCAAGCGAAATCATTGGAATTTTGAGACATTTACCATAGTTGCTTGCAAGGATTTACTCTATTTTGTTTAGCAACATAATGCATAAATGAAGCATATTACAAAAAAGACATTAAATATACGTATGCATATAAAATCGAATATAAACTACATATAAAAGCAGTATTAAGAGAGACATGTAAAATATCATATTTATAAAGATAAGAATAAAAGGTGTATAGAAAATGTGTTAAATAATATATATACTGTATATATTATGTATAAAAATATTGTGTATCTCAAAATGAACTACAAAAAAAGAGACAACCTTAAAGATTATTTCCCTTGTAAATTCACCCAGTCTCTCTTTTGGAAAGGGCTCCTTTAAAGTTACCTCCTCCCCAATGTTTTAACGTTTTTTTTTTTCCAACCCCCCGAAATGTTAAACCTTGGGATCTCGCTTTTCATGTAGACAAACATTTTTGGATACATTATGGCCCCTGCAGTCCTTTCTGATGTTATAAACATGTTCCCATAATTGGGTAGCCAGCTTTCTAGTTGTCCTACTGATGTACTGGAGACAACAGGAAAATTGGAGCATGTAAACCATTCCCTCAGAGTCACACCAAATTAATTATTTAATAGTGACTTTCTTATTATTAATATTATGATAAAAATCTTTCTTCATTCGCTCTTTCATTCTCACTGACCAATATTCAAGCATAACATCAGCCACAGGAGTAAAAATATTAATGCAATCCAGGAAAGTAGATTTATGGATTCCTCCCACCTTGGTGGAATCTTTTGCACTCTTAGCAATGCTACTACTTAACAAAGTTTGCGTTCTGATAAATCATTTGGGGTTTGTCATGTAGAATAGCCCCCAAATGTCTGTCCTTTTATAAAATCCCCCAATGTTGGTTTAAAATCTTCTCCACCTGCTTATATTGAATAATAAAATCTAAGACGAAAACTAAAATCACCCCCACTGGTGCTCTGTTGTCTCTACCCCCACCTTGTGAAATATCATTCCTATTCATGTTGAAAATCTTCTTGATTACCTTATCTAATACCTTATATATTTTTTCTTAATTTTTAATCACTTCTTTAAAATGTCTGATTGCTTTAAATAATACCCATCTTTCATACAATTGCTCTTCATTCTCAAGAACTGTCCCCTAGGTAGATTACATTAGATAACGATTGGGGATAGTGGCAGCTGGATAAGTTTATAAAGTTATTCCTATTTGTAACTTTAAAAAAAGACCATTTCCAAACTGTCTTCCTTGACATAGGTAGTTCTACATCCAAAATATTGACAATATTATGCATATGGTAATTTAACACAATGAGGTTTAGCTACTAAACCTAGAGAGTGAAAAATCTGGTGCAGCTGTGCAAGGTAGACAATCAGCTTCTAACTTCAGCTTGTTCAATTAAGCTTTGACAAAAAACCTGGAAGCTGATTGGTTTCTATGCAAAGCTGCACCAGATTTTGCAAGCTCCAGTTTTGGTAAATCAACCCCACTGTTCTTAACATTATTTTTGAGTTGTGCTAAAAACTGATACAAGTCCTTTTCCTGGTCCTCCAAACCATGATCACATCACAAATAGATGGCTAGTAGGGATGAGCTTCGAGTTCGAGTCAAACTCATGTTCGACTCGAACATGGGCTGTTCGCAAGTTCGCTGAACAGCGAACAATTTGGGGTGTTTGCGGTAAATTCGAATGCCGCGGAACACCCTTTAAAAGTCTATGGGAGAAATCAAAAGTGCTAATTTTAAAGGCTTATATGCATGGTATTGTCATAAAAAGTGGTTGGGGACCTGGGTCCTGCCCCAGGGGACATGTATCAATGCAAAAAAAAGTTTTAAAAACGTCCGTTTTTTCAGGAGCAGTGATTTTAATAATGCTTAAAGTGAAACAATAAAAGTGCAATATCCCTTTAAATTTCATAGCTGGGGGGTGTCTATAGTATGCCGGTAAAGGGGCGCATGTTTCCCGTGTTTAGAACAGTCTGACAGCAAAATGACATTTCAAAGGAAAAAAAGTCATTTAAAACTACTCTCAGCTATTAATGCATTGCCAGTCCGACAATACACATAGAAGTTCATTGATAAAAAACGGCATGGGAATTCCCCACAGGGGAACCCCGAACCAAAATTTAAAAAAAAAAATGAAGTGGGGGGTCCCCCTAAATTCTATACCAGGCCCTTCAGGTCTTGTATGGATATTAAGGGGAACCCCATGCCAAAATAAAAAAAAGCGGCGTGGGGTCCCCCCAAAAATCCATACCAGGCCCTTATCCGAGCACGCAACCTGAAAGGCCGCAGGAAAAGAGGGGGGGCGAAAGAGCGCCCCCCCTCCTGAACCGTACCAGGCCACATGCCCTCAACATTGGGAGGGTACTTTGGGGTAGCCCCCCAAAACACCTTGTCCCCATGTTGATGAGGACAAGGGCCTCATCCCTACAACCCTGGCCGGTGGTTGTGGGGGTCTGCGGGCGGGGGGCTTATCAGAATCTGGAAGCCCCTTTAACAAGGGGACCCCCAGATCCCGGCCCTCCCCCCTGAGTGAAATGGTAATTGGGTACAAAAGTACCCCTACCATTTCACTAAAAAACTGTCAAAAATGTTAAAAATGACAAGAGACAGTTTTTGACAATTCCTTTATTTAAATGCTTCTTCTTTCTTCTATCTTCTATCTTACTTCATCTTCTTCTGGTTCTTCTGGTTCTTCCTCCGGTGTTCTCGTCCAGCATCTCCTCCGCAGCATCTTCTTCCCTTCTTCTCCTCGGGCCGCTCCGCATCCATGGTATGGACGGAGGCTCCTGCTCTTCTCTTCATCTTCTTCTCTTCATCTTCTTGTCTTCATCTTCTTTTCGGGCCGCTCCGCATCCAAGCTGGCATGGAGAGAGGCTCCCGCTGTGTGACGCTTCTCCTCTCTAACGGTTCTTAAATAACAGGGGGGCGGGGCCACCTGGTGACCCTGCCCCCCTCTGACGCACGGGGACATGACGGGACTTCCCTGTGGCATTCCCCGTGACGCCACAAAGAAGTCCCGTCAAGTCACCGTGCATCAGAGGGGGCGGGGTCACTGGTGGCCCCGCCCCCATTATTTAAGAACCGTCAGAAGAGGAGAAGCGTCACACAGCGGGAGCCTCCCTCCATGCCGTCATGGATGCGGATCGGCCCGAAAAGAAGATGAAAAAAAGAAGATGAAGAGAAGAAGATGAAGAGAAAAGTGGGAGCCTCCCTCCATGCCATGGATGCGGAGCGGCCCGAGGAGAAAAAGGGAAAAAGACGCTGCGGAGGAGATGCTGGATGAGAACGCCGGAAGAAGAACCAGAACAAGAAGAAGAAGAAGAAGATGAAGGAAGATAGAAGATAGAAGAAAGAAGAAGCATTTAAATAAAGGAATTGTCAAAAACTGTCTCTTGTCATTTTTAACATTTTTTTAAAAGTTTTTTTTAGTGAAATGGTAGGGGTACTTTTGTACCCCCTTACCATTTCACACAGGGGGGAGGGCCGGGATCTGGGGGTCCCCTTGTTAAAGGGGGCTTCCAGATTCCAATAAGCCCCCCCGCCCGTAGACCCCCACAACCACCGGCCAGGGTTGTGGGGATGAGGCCCTTGTCCTCATTAACATGGGGACAAGGTGTTTTGGGGGGCTACCCCAAAGCACCCTCCCAATGTTGAGGGCATGTGGCCTGGTACGGTTCAGGAGGGGAGGGCCGCTCTCTCATCCCCCCTCTTTTCCTGCGGCCTGCCGGGTTGTGTGCTCAGATAAGGGTCTGGTATGGATTTTTGGGGTGACCCCACGCCATTTTTTTTTTGGTTTTTTTTGGCGCGGGGTTCCCCTTAATATCCATACCAGACCTGAAGGGCCTGGTATGGAATTTAGGGGGACCCCCCACGTCATTTATTTTTTTAAATTTTGGTTCGGGGTTCCCCTGTGGGGAATTCCCATGCCGTTTTTATCAATGAACTTCTAGGTGTATTGTCATACCGGCAATGCATTAATAGCCGCGAGTAGTTTTAAATGACTTTTTTTCCTTTGAAATGTCATTTTGTGCAGGGACTGTTCTAAACACGGGAAACATGCGCCCCTTTACAGGCATACTATAAACACCCCCCAGGTAAGAAATTTAAAGTAATGTTACACTTTTATTGTTTCACTTTAAGCATTATTAAAATCACTGCTCCCGAAAAAACAGACGTTTTTAAAACTTTTTTTGCATTGATACATGTCCCCAGGTCCCCAAACACTTTTTATGACAATAACTTGCATATAAGCCTTTAAAATTAGCACTTTTGATTATTCATGTTCGTGTCCCATAGACTTTAACGGTGTTCGGGTGTTCGAATAAATTTTTTGCCTGTTTGCATGTTCTGGTGCAAACAGAACAGGGGGGTGTTCGGCTCATCCCTAATGGCTAGCTGTGCCATTATGAATTAATGCTTCTCCTTGACTGCTATGCACCATGCCCTTGATGACGTCACACTGACAAAGTGCATAGGGAGGCGCTTAATGATCAATGCACAAGAGAGAAATAAACTGCAGACTGCTTGTGTTGATTGAACCCTGAGCGGCAGTCTCCAGTTATATATGTAGCGGTGTCAGGGCTGGGCTCAGCCCTTTCTTTTCAAAGCTGGCCGCTCAGCTATCGGCTAATTGCCAGGTCCTATCTCTCCACAGTGACTCTCCTGTTGATGATATCCTGCTCATCAGTCCTGCATACTTAAGCCGCCCAGTCCAGATGATCTCTGCCTTCGCCTTGGTCACATCTCTAGAGACGCTCTCCTGTGTTCCTGTTAAAGACTTGCTTGGCTGACATTCCTTCTGGCTCCAGATCCTGCTTGCTGTTCTACAACACTCCTCTTTGGCTCCCTGACATTTTGGCTTGTCTGACTATCCATTCCGGTTCCTGAACTCTGGCTATGTTTTGACTACGTTTACTCTGTTTACCTTTTTTTATTATTATTAATCCAGTGTGATTTAACTGTACTTCTGTCTCAGTCTGATTCATGGTTTCTGACAGTAGGCGAAGATGGAGTCAATCCACTTGTTGGTAATATTTTTTCCAGATTGGATGAGCAGGATCACCGCATGGATCAGTTTGCCATGGTGTTACAAATGCTCCTCAGTTGCACGGCTCACCTGGAATCTCCAACTGTGGCTGCTCCGGTACAACCTGTGTTGCAGGCTGTCCCTGCTGCTGCTACAGTCTCTGTGCAGGCACTCGCCTCGAATATTACCTCTATAAGAGGTATGTCTGGTTCCGCTCCGCTTCCCCAGCTATTTGGGGGAGATCCAGTCCAATGGAGCAAGTTGAGATATACTTTGAGATGCTGCCCCAGGCATTTCCCATAGACAGAAGCAAAGTAGGTTTTGTGATACATTTGCTTTCTGAGAGAGCATTGGCCTGGGCAAACCCTCTATGGGAGACGCAAAAACCTGTTGTCTTGAGTTACCCTGAATTTGTGGCTTCTTTTAAAAGGGTATTTGACATTCCCACACGCTCCGCTGGCAAGTGCCTCATGTGCATCAAACAGAGTACGAGAATTGTTGACGGCTACGCCATTGAATTCCGTACTCTGGCAGCAGAGGTTGCTTGGAACAGTGAGGCCTTCGTGGCTGCTTTTTCTCATGGTCTCTCAGATACCATTAAGGATGAGATAGCAGCCCGAGATATACCCACTGAGCTTGAGAAGTTGATCATGTTTGCCATCCTCGTTGACTCCAGGCTCAGAGAAAGACTCCCTTTTATGGAGCGCTTGTGGAAGCCTCCTGTACATTTGTCTCCAAACTTTGCAGTCCCACCTTGCCTCCCTCACCTCCCATGCCTCCTGGTACAGAGCCAGTCTGTGAAGATGAACCCATGCACTTGGGCTTCACGCGTCTCTCTGTGGATGAGAGAACTCTTAGGAGGAGGGAGAGATTGTGCCTTTATTGTGGCCAGGCAGGTCACTTTTTGAAGTCTTGTCCTACCCGTCCAAGGAACGCCCGAACCTTGAGGTCCTGTCACGGACAGACCTTAGGCGGCAGTGATTCATCCCCAGTTATCCCGAAGGATAAGCCCCTGGTTTCAGTTACCCTTTCTTGAGCTGAGTCGTCCGCCAAGATACAGGCTCTAATCGACTCTGGGGCTGCAGGCCTATTCATTGATGCTGGGTTTGTATTGAAGCACTCGATTCCACTGCATCTGCATGACACTCCACTTGCCATTGAGGCTCTTGACGGGAGACCTCTACAGCCTGCCCATGTGACTCATGAGACTGTTCCATTGTCCATGGCCGTAGGGGCTCTTCACTATGAGATAATCCAATTCCAAGTTATTTCCTTACCTTCTGCTGGTTATTGGTTACCTTGTTTACAGAGGCACAACCCCTCTTTTGATTGGCTCCGTGCTGAGGTTCTCTCCTGGACGCCACAATGCAGTAAGACATGCTTCCAGAAGGTAGCCAAGGTCCTGTGCACCTCTTCACTTTCCTCCCTGCCAGAGGAGTACCGTGATTTTAGGGATGTCTTTGACAAAGGTCAAGCCGGTAGTTTGCCTCCACACAGGTCGTATGATTGCGCAATTGACCTTCAACCTGGCGCCATACCCCCTCGTGGACGGGTTTACCCTTTGTCGGTCTTGGAGGATACGGCCATGGAGGAGTATGTTGCAGACGCACTTTCTCAAGGTTTCATCCGCGAATCCTCATCTCCTGCTGGTGCTGGTTTCTTCTTTGTGAAGAAGAGGAGTGGTGAACTGAGACCTTGTATTGATTATAGGGGTCTCAATCGTTTCACGATTAAGAATGCTTATCTGATTCCGCTTATTACGGAGTTATTTGACCGCCTCAAGGGAGCAACAGTTTTCACAAAGCTTGATTTGAGAGGGGCATACAATCTTGTGAGGATTAAGGAGGGCAACGAGTGGAAAACTGTGTTTAATACCAGAACAGGCCATTAGGTGTACCTCGTAATGCCTTTTGGCCTTTGTAACACCCGGGAGGTTTTCCAGGAATTTATTAACAATGTGCCCAGAGATTTGTTGCAGTTATGCGTGGTTGTTTATCTTGACGATATCCTCATATTTTCCAAGTCCCTGGAGAGCCACCACACAGATGTCTGTCGTGTGCTTCAGAAACTAAGAGAGAACAATCTCTATTGTAAATTGGAGAAGTGCGAATTCCATTGTGAACATGTTAAATTTCTGGGTTATTTAATTTCCACTGCTGGTTTTTCGATGGACCCAGAGAAACTTTCAGCAGTCCTACAGTGGCCCCAACCCGTGGGTTGATGTCCTCTGCAGTGTTTTCTTGGATTTGCCAACTATTATCATAAGTTTATTTGTAACTTCTCGTCTCTGGTCAAGCCCCTGACTGATATGACCAGAAAGGACACTAACTCACACAGTCTCTGGAATCTATTAAGGCCTTTAAGAGTCTCAAAGCTCCCTTTGTTTCTGCTGCTGTGTTGGCACATCCTGATCCTACGTTACCTTTTATCCTTGAGGTTGATGCTTCTGAGACTGGAGTTGGTGCCCTTCTGTCTCAACATCCTACCTCTGAGATGCATCCTTGCGGCTACTTTTTCAACTCCTACGGAGTGCAATCACGAGATTGGTGACAGAGAGCTGTTAGCGATCATTTTAGCCCTGAAAGAGTGGAGATATCTCCTCGAAGGTACCACTGTGCCGGTTCTCATTCTTACTGACCATAAGAATCTTGCATTCTTGTCTGAGGCTAAACGCCTTTCTCCCAGAAGGACGCGATGGGCTCTTTTCTTGTAATGGATGTGATTAAGAAATGTGATCATGGTGAAATGTCTATTCCAATACATGCTTTATATACCTAACATATATATATATATCAGTTTCTACGCTTAATCAGTTGCCGACCGCCGCACGCCGATGTACGTCAGCACAATGGAATGAGCAGGCATAAGGGCTTACCTGTACGTCCCTGCCTACCCGCGGGCGGGGGGTCCGATCGGACTCCCCCCCCGGTGCCTGCGGCGGTCGGATTCTCCTCAGGAGCGATCCGAGGTGAGGGGGAGGCCACTTATTCGTGGCCACCCCCTCGCGATCGCTCTTGGCGAATGAAATGCTTCCTCGGCTTCTCTAATGTAAACAGAAGCGGAGGAAGTGATGTCCTCTCCTCGAGCTGGTCTTTTCGTTCCGGCGCCGAGGAGAGAAGACATCATTGTAAATTGCACAAACACAACACTTACAGTAGAACATGCAGGCACACTTTTCACCCCCATCACCCCCCACTCACCCCCCGATCACCCCCCTGTACCCCTTGTCACAGTGACACTAATAGCAGTTTTTTTTTCTGATTATTGCATTGGTGTCAGTTTGTGACAGTTATAAGTGGTAGGGCAGTTAGTGGTAGGCACCTTTAGGTCTAGGGTACCCCCCTAGCCCCCCAATAAAGTTTTAACCCCGTGATCACCCCCCCGTCGCCAGTGTCACTAATCAATCATTTTTTTGATTGCTGTATTAGTGTCACAGGTGACGCTAGTTAGGGAGGTAAGTATATAGGTTCGCCGTCAGCTTTTTATAGCGTCAGGGACCCCCATATACTACCTAATAAAGGTTTTAACCCCCTAGGTAACTCTTTCACCAGTGATCACCGTATAAGTGTTACGGGTGACGCTGGTTAGTTAGTTTGTTTATTATAGTTTCAAGGCACCCGCCGTTTATTACCAAATAAAGGTTTAACCCCCTAATTCCCCAGCGGTGATATAAGTTAAGTTTTAGGGTCTGCGTCGCCCCAGGCAGCGTCAGGTTAGTGCCAGTACCGCTAACACCCACGCACGCAGCATAGACCTCCCTTAGTGGTATAGTATCTGTACGGATCAATATCTGATCAATATCTAGCGTCCCCAGCAGTTTAGGGTCCCCAAAAATGCAGTGTTAGCGGGATCAGCCCAGATACCTGCTAGCACCTGCATTTTGCCCCTCAGCCCAGCCCTGCCCACCCAAGTGCAGTATTGATCAATCACTGTCACTTACAAAACACTAAACACATAACTGCAGCGTTCGCAGAGTCAGGCCTGATCCCTGCGATCGCTAACAGTTTTTTGGTAGCATTTTGATACAGTCGCCAACAGTCAGGTGCTTTTTTGCCTGTGAGTCTCACTAATGTACCACTAAATTTAGAGCCCAAAATGGCAAATCGAACGTACACTAGTGAAGAGGCCTACACGTTTCTGAGCATGACAGATAGTGAAGAGGAAGTCACTCATCTGTCAGATTCAGGCTCAAAATACGAACCTGTAGACAGCAGCGGCTCCATGACAGATAGCTCTGACGACGGAGTTGTGGTCCCTGCCAAGGTCAGGCGTACCAGACCCCGAACTTCTTCTTCTGCTGTTGAGGTGCAAGAACCACAGGGCTCTCGTATGGAGCAGAGCAGTACTACCGCCGCTATTCCTTCTGGTGAACTGGCAAGCACCAGCGGCCTAGTACACCCTGGTCATACATCCAGCACTGCAGTAACACTTGGTGACGTGGCGAGTCCCATAAGTGCAGTTAAAGCTGACGAGGTGGCAAGCACAATTAGTGTCCCGCTGCCACCAAGAAGACGAACACAGGCCCATCATGCCCATAGTGCCCTTCCTGCTGCATTCGCCAATCCTAATTGGGAACCCACCACTTCTGCAGCACCCGTACTTCTCCCATTCACTGGCCAACCCGGCATTCAGATGGAAACAGTTGATTTTATGCCACTTGATTTTTATTTGCCGTTTTTCACTGAAGATCTCTATAGATCTATTGTGGACCAAAGCAATTTGTACGCTGGTCAACACATCACCACTATTCCCCAGTCATCCCTTGCCAGAGATTGGAAACCAATTACGTTTTCCAAATTTAAGATCTTCTGGGCCTTTCCCTCCTCATGGGCTAACCAAAAAGAGTGAGTTGTGGTCATATTGGTCCACTGACCCAATTCACCATATGCCCTGTTCTCTGCTTCCATGGCCAGGGCACGATACGAGCAGATTTTGCGGTTCATGCACTTCAACAACAATGAATCTCTGTCGTCCTTGTGGAGACCCTGGATATGATCAGCTCTACAAAATTCGGCCCCTCGTAAACCACTTCAACCAACGTTTTGCAGACTTGTTTACTCCCCATCAAGTTGTCTGCGTTGATGAGTCCCTGATTAAGTTTTCTGGCTGCTTGTCATTCAAACAGTACCTTCCCAGCAAGCGTGCCAGATACGGAGTCAAGATGTATAAGCTCTGTGACAGGGCCACAGGCTATACATGTAGTTTTTTGGTTTACGAGGGCAAAGATAGTCACGTAGAGCCGACAAACTGCCCTGACTACATAGGAAGCGCTGGCAAGATTGTGTGGGACTTGGTGTCACCCTTATTCGGAAAGGGGTACCACTTATATGTGGACAAATATTACATGAGCGTGCCACTTTTTAGTCACTTTTTTGATCATCAGATTGGAGCATGTGGCACCATGCGACCTAATCGCCGGGGCTTTCCCCATCGGCTTGTAGATTCCCGTCTTAGGCTGGGGGAGAGAGCCTGCTTGCAGTGTAATAATTTGCTCGCTATGAAGTGGAGGGATAATAAGAATGTTTTCGTTCTTACCTCCCTTCATGCAGACACGATGGTCCAAATTACTACGGCGACTGGTGTTGTGGAGAAACCCCTCTGTGCCCACGAATATAACCTCAATATGGGAGGGGTGGACCTCAACGGCCAGATGTTGGCGCCATACCTTGTTGCCCGTAAGGCCAGATGCTGGTATAAAAAAGTGTCTGTATACTTATTTCAATTGGCTTTGCTGAACGCTCATGTGCTATACAGAGCTTCAGGACGGACTGGTTCCTTCCTTAAATTCCAGGAAGAGATCGTCAGAGCCCTTCTGTTTCCAGACAGTGCTCCACCTCACCTTCCCAATCCAAATGCAGTAAGCGGGCTGCATAACAGGCATTTTCCTTATGTCCTCCCGTGTACCCCTACCCAACGAGCCCCCCAAAGAAAATGTGTCTTCAGAAAGCGCGGATATAGGCGTGACACCCGCTATTATTGTCCCTCCTGTTGTGACAATCCTGGTCTTTGCATTTGTGAATGTTTTGAACGCTACCATACACTAGTTGAGTATTAGCGTAGGGTACAGCACTGAACAGACTAGGCACACTTTCACAGGGTCTCCCAAGATGCCATCGCATTTTAAGAGACCCGAACCTGGTACCAGTTACAAAAGTTACAGTTAATAAAAAAAGTGTAAAAAAAACACAAAATAAATATAAAATAAAAAAACCAAAAATAGTTGTCGTTTTATTGTTCTCTCTCTCTCTATTGTTCTGCTCTTTTTTACTGTATTCTATTCTGCAATGTTTTATTGTTATTATGTTTTATCATGTTTGCTTTTCAGATATGCAATTTTTTTTATACGTTACTGTTTACTGTGTTTTATTGTTTTTGTTTTCAGGTACGCAATTCAGCTGCAGCGCGGATTTATTTATCTTGACAGCAACAGCGTTTGCTCCCACGATACATAAAGCCATGACTCCAGCGCTGTCAGAGGTGATTTCACCACCACAGTTACATACTTCAGCATATATGCCGAAGCATGGGGGGCAGCAGGGGCGTAGGAGCGATTTGCTCCTACCTTTTGCGGGAGGATGCCCCCATGCTTCGGCATATGTACATTTTAGGCACAGGTTGCATTAAAAAATGTTTTATTTTTTACTATGTTTTTTTGTATTTGCTTTGCAGGTATGGTAAGTCTTACTGTTATACTGTAATGTTACTTTGTTTTATTGTTAACCATCATTTGCTTAGCAGATACGCCATTCAGCTGCAGCGCGGATTTATTTATCTTGACAGCAACAGCGTTTGCTCCCACGATACATAAAGCCGTGACTCCAGCGCTGTCTGAGGTGATTTCACCACCACAGTTAAAAAAAAGAGCATATATGCCGAAGCCTGGGGGCAGCAGGGGCGGAGGAGCCCCCATGCTTCGGCATATATAAATGGTGCATGTATGCCCATCATTAGAAGTGGGTGGATGAAGGGAGGTATTCTAATGGTGGACATACCCACCGATCATTCTCTTTTTTTCATTCAGCCCACAGGCTGCATGAAAAAAAAGATTACAATATATGCCCAACAAGGACCAGCAACGTACCAGTATGTTGCTGAACTTTGAGTGGTTATACCAGAATGATGCCTGCAGGTTTAGGTATCATCTTGGTATCATTCTTTTCAGCCAGCGGTCAGCTTTCATGTAAAAGCAATCCTAACGGCTAATAAGCCTCTAGACTGCTTTTACAAGCAGTGGGAGGGAATGCCCCCCCCCCACCGTCTTCCATGGTTTTCTCTGGCTCTCCTGTCCCAACAGGGAACCCGAGAATGCAGCCAGTGATTCGGCCAGCTGACCATAGAGCTGATCAGAGACCAGAATGGCTCCAATCATCTCTATGGCCTAAGAAACAGAAAGCTACAAGCATTTCATGACTTAGATTTCGCCGGATGTAAACGGCGCCATTGGGAAATTGGGAAAGCATTTTATCACACTGATCTTGGTGTGGTCAGATGCTTTGAGGGCAGAGGAGAGATCTAGGGTCTAATAGACCCCAATTTTTTCAAAAAAAGAGTACCTATCCCTACCTATTGCTATCATAAGGGATATTTACATTCCCTGAGATAACAATAAAAATGATTAAAAAATAAAATGAAAGGAACAGTTTAAAAATAAGATAAAAAAAGCAAAAAAATTATAAAGAAAAAAAAAAAAAAGCACCCCTGTTCCCCCCTGCTCTCGCACGAAAAGCGAACGCAAGCGTCGGTCTGGCGTCAAATGTAAACAGCAATTGCACCATGCATATGATGTACCACCGCGAAGGTCAGATCGAGGGAAGTAATTTTAGCAGTAGACCTCCTCTGTAAATCTAAAGTGGTAACCTGTAAAGGCTTTTAAAAATGTATGTAGTTTGTCGCCACCGCACGTTTGTGCGTAATTTTAAAGCATGTCGTGTTTGGTATCCATGTACTCAGCCTAAGATCATCTTTTTTATTTCATCAAACATTTGGGCAATATAGTGTATTTTAGTGCATTAAAATTTAAAAAAGTGTGTTTTTGACCAAAAAAATGCGTTTGAAAAATTGCTGCTGTTCAAATACTGTGTGAAAAATAAAAACACCATTTAATCTGTAGGGCCTTTGCTTTAAAAAAATATATAATGTTTGGGGGTTCAAAGTAATTTTCTTGCAAAAAAAAAATATTTTTCACGTAAACAAAAAGTGTCAGAAAGGCTTCGTCTTCAAGTGGTTAAAAGAGTGGGTGATGTGTGACATAAGCTTCTAAATGTTTTGCATAAAATGCCAGGACAGTTCAAACCCCCTCAAATGACCCCATTGTGGAAAGTAGACACCCCAAGCTATTTGCTGAGAGGCATGTCAAGTCCATGGAATATTTATATTGTGACACAAGTTGCGGGAAAAAAACAAATTTTTTTTTTCACAAAGTTGTCACTTAATGATATATTGCTCAAACGTGCCATGGGCATATGTGAAATTACACCTCAAAATACATTCTGTTGCTTCTCCTGAGTACACTGATACCACATGTGTGAGACTTTTTGGGAGCCTAGACGCGTACGGGACCCTGAAAACCAAGCACCACCTTCAGGGTTTCTAAGGGTGTAAATCTTTGATTTCACTCCTCACTGCCTATCACAGTTTCTGAGGCCATGAAATGCCCAGATGGCAAACCCCCCCCTCCCCCCCAAATGACCCCATTTTGGAAAGTAGACACCCAAGCTATTTGCTGAGAGGTATGGTGAGTATTTTGCAGACCTTGCTTTTTGTCACAAAGTTTTGAAAATTGAAAAAAGAAAAAAAATACATTTTTCTTTTCTTTCTTCATTTTCAAAAACAAATGAGAGCTGCACAATACTCACCATGCCTCTCAGCAAATAGCTTGTGGTGTCTACTTTCCAAAATGGGGTCATTTGGGGGGGTTGTGCCATCTTAGCATTTTATGGCCTTCAAAACTGTAATAGGTAGTGAGGAGTGAAATCAAAAATTTACACCCTTAGAAATCCTGAAGGCGGTGCTTGGTTTTTGGGGCTCCGTACGCGGCTAGGCTCCAAAAAGGTCCCACACATGTGGCATCCCCATACTCAGGAGAAGCGGCAGAATGTTTTTTGGGGTGCAATTCCACATATGCCCATGGCCTGTGTGAGCAATATATCATTTAGTGACAACTTTGGGCAAAGAAAAAAAAGTTTGTAATTTTCCCGCAACTTGTGGCAAAATATAAAATATTCCATGGACTCAACATGCCTCTCAGCAAATAGCTTGGGGTATCTACTTTCCAAAATGGGTATCATTTGGGGGGTTTGTGCCATCTTAGCATTTTATGGCCGTCAAAACTGTACTAGGTAGTGAGGAGTGAAATCAAAAATTTACGCCCTTAGAAATCCTGAAGGCAGTGCTTGGGTTTCGGGGCCCGGTACGTGGCTAGGCTCCCAAGAAGTCCCACACATGTGGTATGCCCGTACTCAGGAGAAGCAGCAGAATATATTTGAGGGTGCATTTCCACATATGCCCATGGCATGTTTGAGCAATATATCATTTATTGACAACTTTGTGCAAAAAAAAGTTTGTCATATTTCCGCAACTTGTGGCAAAATATAACATATTCCATGGACTCAACATGCCTCTCAGCAAATAGCTTGGGTGTCTACTTTCCAAAATGGGGTTATTTGGGGGGGTTTTGTGCCATCTTATCATTTTATGGCCTTCAAAACTGTGATAGGTAGTGAGGAGTGAAATCAAAAATTTACGCCCTTAAAAATCCTGAAGGCGGTGCTTGCTTTTCGGGGGCCCCGTACGCGGCTAGGCTCCCAAAAGGTCCCACACATGTGGTATCCCCGTACTCAGGAGAAGCAGCAAAATGTATTTTGGGGTGCAATTCCACATATAACTATGGCATGTTTGAGCAATATATCATTTAGTGACAACTTTGGGCAAAAAAAAAAAAAGTTTGTCATTTTCCCGCAACTTGTGGCAAAATATAACATATTCCATGGACTCAACATGCCTCTCAGCAAATAGCTTGGGTGTCTACTTTCCAAAATGGGGTCATTTGGGGGGGTTTCTGCCATCTTAGCATTTTATGTCCTTCAAAACTGTGATAGGTAGTGAGGAGTGAAATAAAAAATTTACGCCCTTAGAAATCCTGAAGGCGGTGATTGGTTTTCGGGGGCCCCGTACGCGGCTAGGCTCCCAAAAGGTCCCACACATGTGGTATCCCCGTACTCAGGAGAAGCAGCAAAATGTATTTTGGGGTGCAATTCCACATATAACTATGGCATGTTTGAGCAATATATCATTTAGTGACAGCTTTTTGTAAAATATTTTTTTTTGTCATTATTCAATCACTTGGGACAAAAAAAATAAAATATTCAATGGGCTCAACATGCCTCTCAGCAATTTCCTTGGGGTGTCTACTCCAAAACTTCCAAAATAGGGTCATTTGGGGGGGTTGTACTGCCCTGCCATTTTAGCACCTCAAGAAATGAGATAGGCAGTCATAAACTAAAAGCTGTGTAAATTCCAGAAAATGTATCCTAGTTTGTAGACGCTATAACTTTTGCGCAAACCAATAAATATACGCTTATTGACTTTTTTTAACCAAAGACATGTGGCTGAATACATTTTGGCCTAAATGTATGACTAAAATTGAGTTTATTGGATTTTTCTATAACAAAAAGTTGAAAATATCTTTTTTTTTTTCAGTTTATAGCGCAAAAAATTAAAACCGCAGAGGTGATCAAATACCATCAAAAGAAAGCTCTATTTGTGGGAAGAAAAGGACGCAAATTTTGTTTGGGTACAACATTGCATGACCGCGCAATTAGCAGTTAAAGCGACACAGTGCCAAATTGTAAAAAGTGCTCTGGTCAGGAAGGGGGTAAAACCTTCCGGGGCTGAAGTGGTTAATAAGCATTAAGACATATTCAGATATTTTGCAAAGCTCACCCTTCCCTTGCTTATGAACTGGACTGCGACAGTTAACAGAAGAGTTTGCGCCTGCTTCCAAGAATACATTCCAAATATAACAAGATAACACCAACAGTTTAAAAGAAGCAAGAAACGCTGCAAGAACAAAGCTACTTGCTCAAATGGGCACCCAGCTAAAGCCAATATTCTGTCACTATATATATATATTTATATATTTGTGGCTGTTTTGTGGTTTGCATGCACTAGTCTTATTGACGTATCTTAATCTTTAACGCAATTGTATAAAAGTCTGGAAAAGAGGAAATAAAAACAGAAAGTAACTTGGCTCTGAACTAAGTCTCAGTGTGGGTTGCTTGACGCATGCATGTTTTATATACAATCTGATCAGGGGTAGATATAATGATATTGGACTTTTGTGCTGATCCAAAACATCTGGCGCCCAACGTGGGGCTATTTGGGTTCTGACCCGAGAGGGAGCCGATCAAGAAGAGGCCGGGACAAACCAACACGGGGACAGGAAGGAAACTGATCACCTCTGAAAACGGTAAGACACTTTTGATGTCCAGTCTACTGTTTATCCTGTACCCCCCTGTGATTGGCTAATCTCTGTCTATATCGGCTCTCCACGGTGTCAGCAAAGAGACAGCTATATATCTTGCCCATAGCCTATTGAACCTGTACTAATTATATCTGCCGCCTGCTTTGTTCTGTTCTGTTTTGTTTTGCTGATCGATCTTGTGTTTTGTGGCGGCTGTTGGGAATGAGGGATTGATTATATAGTCACGGATGAAATTAGTTGACGTGGTTTAAACTCCTCCTGGGGGGTATAAATAATTGTGTGGCAAAGCACAGGTGCAGTGAAGCACGGGAAAACCAGGAGGGGGCATCAGGAATATGCCCAGCAATGGCGTGGTGATCCCGTGAGATTTGAACAGTCCTGTATTTCTACGGTTGTCACACATCTTGTTGCTTATTGTTGGTTGTTGGTCACATCTTGTTGTTGGTGGTAATGTCATGTCCTAAGTGTGTTTGTGGACTGTTGTTTGCCATACATGAAGAGGGTTGGGAGTTGGTTAAAGTGGTCGGCCCAGGATATAAAACAGGAATGTCTTGGTAATAAACCCCTGTTGGCGGAGGTCACAGATGTGTTGGTGTTCAGATTAAATGTGCATTACCCAGTTAAACTTGAGGTTGGCAAGTCACCACAGGCTATAGAAAGTGAAGTTGGAAGGAGGGGACACGCAGCCGAAAGATGTACGTTACAACCTCATCAACCAGAACAGTTTGAAGAGTTAGAAAAAGATAGTGAGGAATTTGGGCATGGTTCTGGGAAATGTAAATAACATTTGAAGTGGTGCATTATTGAATATTAACTGCTGTACTCCTTGTCTGTTTGTTAAATGTCTTGTTGAGAGTAATAAGTGGTCACATATTACTCGGCTCCTCTACCTGTGGCTACCTCGGGGGGTGGACAGGGCTGTGACTGGTCTACGTTTTGAGCCCTTGAGTCCAAGACAGCTTCATAAAACTGTCATACAAACCCTTAGCCCGGACACATAAACTCTTCAATAGCTAACGGAATGATGGGGCAAAAGTTAGTGAGGCCCAAAGAGGGCAGTTTGGCTTGTGACTTGGTATTAGAGCAGGAAGGAGAGGGTGCTGTCAAAAAGGGAAAGAAATTGGCAAAAGTGTGTGGGGTTGATATGCATTTGGGCGGAAGGCTACAAGTAGATGAATGGCGTATTATTTTGAAACGAAAAAGGAGTTTGTTGTCAGACCACGGGTTGTTGCAAGCAGCAGATGCTTGGTTTAAAGTTGCAAAAGCTATTCATGAGGAAGGGTGGATGGAGCAGGAAACGAATCAGAATGGTCGTATTGTATATGTGTATAAGAAACCAGAAAAGAGGAAGCTAAGTAGTCAGCCACCGCCCTTAAATGGCGTCTGGTCCCCAGGAAGTAGACACTGCCCTTTGTCTACTGCCCCTCTGTTCCAAGTGACACCTCCCCCTACTGCTCCTCTGTTACAAGTGACAGAGGAGCCTCTAACACCTCCCCCTGGCTTAATAGTAGACAAGGCACACTTGTCTTTGTACGGCTCGGGTGGTTTCTGCCACACACGCCAATCTGTACCACCTGCACCACCGCCCACACCGGAACCTACCCACATGTATCCGGTGATAGATCAGTCCTCGGGATCATATTACAAGGCCCAACCTACCCCATTAATGACAAGTGTACATTCTGGGGAAGACTCGGACAGCTCCCAGGGGGAAAACCCAGGTACTCAAGCCTCAAGAGGTTCCCCCCTTGGTCCTCCTGCCCCAACAGACCCGGGACTAGGGACTCAGACTCAGCCCGACCTAATGCTAATGGACCAAGGGACCCAACCTCAGCCCCAACCCGGTCCCTCCTCTCAAAGTCCCGACCAGAGTCACGCAGGCCCTGTCAGGATGCTCCAAGCTGACAGACATGCTTGAACAGGTACAATCTCAAAACAACAGACTGTTACATTTCAAGGCACACCCCGCATTGGATCCATTCCCCTGTATGACTCATCAGCTGGAGCAATGGGTTCCTTCGCGCCACTGTCCAACGACCCACTTAAACACCTATTTGGTGACACACATTTACAGTCCCTCTTACGCCCCTCGCAACCCAATACACAAATCCAGCAGCCACCCCCTAGTGCTCTCCCTAAACCCCTCCTTAAATGGACTCCCTCTGGACCCTCACACCACCAAAATCAATGGCCCCAATACGGCCCCTTCATTTCACCACCGATAGGAATGCCTACGGCACAAGGGGCTCCCCTGATGTACCTAAATTTCACCCCCTCTCAGGCTGCATCTCTTGTTGCAAGCCTACCAGACCCCTAAAAACAGCCTATGCCGTTTTATAGAAGGATCACCAAAATCCAAAAGACATACGCGGCTGCGTGGTGACATTTGGTGAGCCTGTGTGAGATAAAGGCAGGAGATGCCTCTTGGCCGGTGATGGAACAATGTTTCGATCAGTACTACTGTGACAATACTTATGATTCAGGATGTGACTTCGTGAATCAACTAAAAAAATGGGCTCGAGCGCTTGGCAGACCAAGCGAATAATATACCAGAGGTCACACAAGAAAAAAGGCAAATCTGTTGAGAAATATCACAATAGAATAGCACAAATGTTTACTGATTTGGGATTTAACACACTGACCAAAGCACATAGACACATGTTAGCTTCCGCATTTGTCTCAGGTCTTAAAGATTTAATCTGAAAGGGTTTGATCCTATCATGCACCGAGTATAGAGTTATGGATCTTGAGAAGTTGTTATTAGTAGCAAAAGGCCTAGAATCTGCACAGAGCAGTAAGAAGGTAGCTCCTCTCATGATGGCCTCTGACACATCGTATCTGCGCCCACCAGTACCAACTCTGCGTGTCTGCTACAACTGTGGAAGACCCGGCCATTTCCAAAGGGAATGCCGAAGCCCTCGGAAATTCACCCACAGTCAACCAAGCCCCAACCGTGGTCCACATGAAAGTGCTCAGTACCAGGGACATGACACTCCACCTCGCCCACCACCCTGCCCTTCTCGGGATCACATGGACCTTCTCCTCTAGGAATCAGGCAAGCCTGTGTCACCTGCCCCTGCCATGGTATCCTCTGGAGAATCAGGAGGCAAAAATAACCCTCCCCATCGAGGGTCGTCCCACCATTTTTCTATGTGACACAGGTGCGGCCAGGTCCGTGATCAGAGCAGAAGAGCTACCCGATACCTCATTCCTATCAAACATTGATATAACATGCATGAGGGTTGATGAAACGCCCAGGAAGAACCCCTTGACCCGCCCCCTACAAGTTGGCAATTTTCCTGACCTACTAGCAAGATTTGTGGTCTCGTCCACATGCCCCCTTAAATCTGTTAGGGGCTGACGTCTTGTCAAGACTCCAGGCTTCTATTCCCTTCCAACCTGGCGGTGTTCTGGTCACTTCACCACTAGCTATCGACGATGCCTCAGCACTATGTTCTGTCCCCCTTCTGTTATCCCAGGATGCACAAAGTGAGGCTGAAATCCCAAAGGAAGTCTTGGACCGAGTCCCCACATGCCTGTGGTCTACAGGGCCTGAGGATATAGGACACCTGAAGGTGCCACCAATCATGGTGCAACTAAAACCTGGAGCCCCCTTGCCCAGAAAACCACAATACCCTTTGAAGCCAACTCAATATGCATCCATTTCAAAGCAAGTCGAGGTTCTTTTGTCAAATGGAGCTCTGGTACCTTGCACATCCCCGTGTAATATGCCACTGTTTCCAGAGAAGAAACAAACCGAAAAAGGAGAGCCAGAGAAATATAGACTGGTACAGGACCTCAGGGCAGTGAATGAAGCTACCATACTGGAAACGTCCATCGTGGCCAACCCCCACACCTTGCTGGCAGGAATACCACCCACAGCAAAGTACTTTAAAGTAGTGGACCTAGCGAACGCTTTGTTTAGTGTCCCCCTCGACCCCTGTTGCCAGTACCTATTTGCCTTCACCCACAAGGGGCGGAGCCCAGAACTGCCCCTCCCAATTCGCCAAGGCAATGGCCTTCATTCTGGACACCTGGATGAAGGTACACCCAGACATTGTACTCCTTCAGTATGTAGATGACCTCCTGCTTTGTGCAGATATCCTTGGTGACACCTCAATCTTCTCTGAAAGCCTCCTCCACCACCTGGCTGAGCAAGGATGCAAGGCCTCGAAGCAAAAGGTCCAGTGGTGCAGAGAGAAGGTGATTTTCCTAGGCCACTAAATCTCCCAAGGCACCCGATATCTCACTGAAGAAAGAGTTACTGCAATCAAGGCCATCCCTTTGCCTCAAGGTCAAAAGCCCCTTCACGCCTTTCTAGGATTAATCTCCTACTGCCGTTCTTGGATCCCAGGAGCCTCCCTCTTGTTGCAACCTCTCTATGACACCTTAAAATCTGACCCTTTCCTGCTTTCTCCAGAAGCTGTGGACAATTTTGAAACTCTGAAGGAGATCCTCTCAACAACCCCTGCTTTGGGCCTCCCAGACTTTGAAAAGACTTTCAAAAAGTTTGTCTCAGAGAGACAAGGACATGCCACAGACGTTTTGGCTCAGGCCCATGGCAACAGACTCAGACCCATTGGGTATTACTCCTGTCAAGTGGCCAGGGGAGGACCCTCCTGCCTCAGAAGCATCTTTGCAGCCCAAGCCCTTTTGGACAAGACTGCTGACCTCACATTGGGCCATCCTCTGTTCCTCCTTGCCCCTCATGACATAACTGCCATACTAAACCAAGTACAGCCCAAACACCTGTCCTCACAGAGGCACCTCAGACTCCAGTGTGCCTTGCTTCTCCCCGATAACATCACCATCCTCCGATGTGATACCCTTAACCCATCCACTCTGCTTCCTCTTCTCGAGGGGGAAACCTCTTTGGAGAATGATCCTCACCTCACCGCTCATGACTGCTTGGAAGTGATGAAGATGAAGACATCACACCTACTGACAGTCAGTGAAACAGCCCTTGAGAATCCTGACTTAACAATTTTTGTGGATGGTTCCAGGTATGCAGACAGCACTGGATGGTATCACACAGGATACGCAGTCACCACTGAAGATACAGTTCTTCAGGCTTCAGCATTGCCCTCCTCCATGTCTGCCCAGGAAGCAGAACTGCAGGCCCTAACTATGGCATGCAAATTGGCAGAAGGAAAAAGAGCCAACATTTATACAGACTCGAGATATGCCCTTGGCATTGCCCATGATTTTGGAATCATCTGGAAAACCAGAGGGTTCCTAACAGCAGCAGCAACACCTGTAAAACACAGTGCAGCTATCAAGGACTTAATGGATGCCCTACTCCTCCCAGCACAAGTGGCTATACTTAAGGTAAAGGCGCACAAGAAGCACAAGGCAATCACCTGGCAGATACCGCTGTGAAACAAGCTGCAGATGGGACGCGAGAAGTGACAGCAGAGCGAATGCACCTATCCTGGATGACCCAATAGACACCCCTGAAGAGACTGTACAAACCACCATGATTCTACAAAACCCTCCTGTAAACAGGATTCACCTCAAGGAGCAACAGAAGGCAGCTGACAAAGAAGAAAAACAAAATTGGATCAAAAAAGGAGCCACAAAAGTTGAAGGAATCATGGAATTAAACAAGAGACCGTGTCTGCCACTATCAATGTTTCCTGCAGTGGTACAGTGGGCCCATGGTGCCTCTCATATGTCATAAAAACCTTGATGAACGCCCTGATCAACAAATACTACTTGGCTCCGGGGATCACCCCACTCACCAACAACTTCTGCAAGTTGTGCACCATCTGTGCTAAGTGCAATCCTGAAAGGACAGAGAAGGTACCCTTGAAGCATCTAGAAAAAGCCCAGTACCCCTTACAAAGGATACAGATTGACCACATCCAGATGCCGAAGAGTGGCCGATATGAATATGCATTGATTGTCATTGACATGTTCTCTGCATGGCCAGAGGGCTATCCCGCTACCAACATGACGGCAAAGACCACGGCTAAAAGACTTCTAACAGAAATAGTGTGCAGATATGGTGTCCCAGAGGTCATAGAGAGTGATCAGGGGCCGGCTTTCATGGCTTCAGTGACCAAGGAAATATGGGCAGCTTTTTAGGGGTCACACTAGCTTTCCAGACCCCATACCATCCTCAAAGCAGTGGGAAGGTGGAGAGGTTGAATGGCACCATAAAATCTAGAATGCTAAAAATGGCTCAGGAAATGGGAATATGTTTTCCAGACAGCCTACGCATTGCCTTATTCAGTGTTAGGTACACTGCAAGGGGAAACCATGGCCTGTCACCCTATGAGATATTGTTTGGTTCAGCCCCCAGACTGGGTTGTTACTTCCCACAGCAATTGCAGCCCCAATCTGATGTATTGACTGATTATGTGACTGCTTTATCTCGAGAATTAACCCATATCCATTCGCAAGTGTTTTCTTGCATTCCAGATCCTGAGCTAGATACAGGAACACACAAGCTGTTGATTGGGTCCTGGTAAAGAAGTTTGTGAGAAAGCACACTCTTGAACACAGATATGGTGGTCCTTTCCAGGTCCTCCTAACAACTACCACATCAGTAAAGGTTCCGGAAAGAACACGTGGATACATGCCTCCCACTGCAAGAAAGTTTCTGTAACCGAGGAAGAGACCAAGGGGACCAAATCATGATCTTGTATATCCTTTTCATTGTAATCATTGCTCAGGCACAAGAGGATACTATGGCTGCAGAGACCGGGTTCTCAGATGTCAACTTGTGGCTCGAGTGGATGAGGTACAGTGCAGGGAAACACAATAAGACCAATTGCTATGTGTGTGGGGGGCTAGAAAACATTTAGGAATGGTACCCCTGGACATATCCCCCGAACATGAGACATGCTTCCTCAGCCTGTTTACCAACACAACCACTAACTACTCCCTGTGTGAACATTGAAAGAAGGATTATCCCATAGTCACCAAGACCTCCAAGCCAGGAGAAGGTATCACCATATATCCTGGCAATTACACATGCTATGGGCAGTATCAGGGAGTGGGGAAATCTCTTGGGAATTTCACTAAGGGTTACTGTGAATCTTATAGTGAGGTGTCTGCAGATCTGGTGCAAAATAAAGTCCAGTCTTTGGGAGACGTGTACTGGATCTGCAGAGGCATGAAAATTAGAAGCAGATTGACAGGACAGTGGACAGGAGAATGTGCACTGGCCAAGGCCATAATGCCTCTACATATTCTCTCAGAGAACCCAAAGCCAAATACAAACAACACACCCCGACCTAACAGGAGGCGTAGGAGTGCGCCAGCAGGAAGCTTTGAACCTCATGTATACATAGATGCCATAGGAGTTCCTAAAGGGGTCCCAGATGAGTTCAAAGCAAGAGACCAAGTAGCAGCAGGATTTGAGTCCCTGATCCCCATCATCACTTCACTGTAAACAAGAATGTAGACTGGATAAATTACATCTACTACAACCAACAAAGGTTTGTTAATTACACCAGAGATGCACTGCAAGGTTTAGCCAAACAACTAGAAGCCGCTTCACATATGACCTTCCAAAACCGTATGGCCTTAGACATGGTCCTAGCTGAAAAGGGGGCTGTGTGTAAGCTGTTACCTGAAATGAGTACATGCTGTACTTATATCCCAGATAACACAGGCCCAAATAGTAAAGTGACTTTAGCCATCTAGAAACTTGAGGATTTGTCCAAAGATACCAGGGCTCTCCAACCCCTGGGATCAGTACTTCACCTGGATCAAGCGGGATGGCAGGGAATTTTAACACAAATTGGAATAGTCATTCTGATAATTCTATTGACCCTAGCTGTTATGGTCCGCTGTGTTCTTCCCTGCTTTAAGAAGTGTGTAGAAAAAGCTGTTGACCAATCTACTCCCATATTTGTGAACCAGGAAATACCAGATGATGATGATGAAGAATATGTAAGACTTGATGATGATTATGTGTTATAGGGCGTACACACGGTCGGACTTTGTTCGGACATTCCGACAACAAAATCCTAGGATTTTTTCCGACGGATGTTGGCTCAAACTTGTTTTGTCTACACACGGTCGCACAAAGTTGTCGGAAAATCCGATCGTTCTAAACGCGGTGACGTAAAACACGTACGTCGGGACTATAAACGGGGCAGTGGCCAATAGCTTTCATCTCTTTATTTATTCTGAGCATGCGTGGCACTTTGTCCGTCGGATTGGTGTACACACGATCGGAATTTCCGACAACGGATTTTGTTGTCGGAAAATTTTATCTCCTGCTCTCCAACTTTGTGTGTCGGAAAATCCGATGGAAAATGTCCGATGGAGCCCACACACGGTCGGAATTTCCGACAACACGCTCCGATCGGACATTTTCCATCGGAAAATCCGACCGTGTGTACGGGGCATTACGCTCCGTTAGTCACTTTCCCCTGAGATGCAACACCATAGGATTACAGGGACAGACAGCACTTGATTGCCCCTCTCTAAGCTGTATTGAGGGGGGTAGTGAATTAGTCACTGCTCTTCTCTATATACAGCCCAAAAGAGTTGCAGAAGAGAATGGGCCAGGGAAGTAGGACTTTTAGTATGAGGGACTGTTTGAAATTTTTAAACAGTTTCAAGGGGGGACTGTAATGGATGTGATTAAGAAATGTGATCATGGTGAAATGTCTATTCCAATACATGCTTTATATACCTAACATTTATATATGAGCTTGTATGCTTAATAAGCATTAAGACATATTCAGATATTTTGCAAAGCTCACCCTTCTCTTGCGTAGGAACTGGACTGCAACAGTTAACAGAAGAGTTTGCGCCTGCTTCCAAGAATACATTCAAAATATAACAAGATAACACCAACAGTTTAAAAGAAGCAAGAAACGCTGCAAGAACAAAGCTACGTCCTCAAATGGGCACCCAGCTAAAGCCAATATTCTGTCACTATATGTATTTATATATTTGTGGCTATTTTGTGGTTTGCATGCGCTAGTCTTATTGACGTATCTTAATCTTTAACGAAATTTTATAAAAGTCTGGAAAAGAAGAAATAAAAACAGAAAGTAACTTGGCTCTGAACTAAGTCTCAGTGTGGGTTGCTTGAAGCATGCATGTTTTATATACAATCTGATCAGGGGTAGATATAATATCAGACTTTTGTTATGATCCAAAACACTTGTCCAGTTTCAATTACATTGTCTCATTCTTACCCAGTACTAAGAATGTAAGGGCTGATGCTTTGTTATGACAATTTTCATCCACTTCCAAGTTGGAGTTGGTTCCGGTTCCTATGATTCCTCCTGATCGTATTCTGGCTACGGTTCGCACCAGTCTTACTTCTCCTTTGGGTGACAAAATTCTTTCTGCTCAGGTCGATGCTCCTCCTGAGAAACCTTGTGACCGCTGCTTTGTCCCAGAGTGTCTCCGTACTGCCGTGTTCCAGACATACCAGTCTCCCAAGGCAGCTGGCCACCCTGGGAAGAATCAACTCTTTTGGGCCATTTCCCAACAATTCTGGCTGCCTATTCTACGTGCTGATGTAACTGCCTTTGTTGCTGCCTGTTCTATGTGTGCTCAGAGTAAGACTCCACGTCACCTTCCAGTGGGCCTCCTACAACCCATACCCAATGGAGAGAGGCCCTGGACCCACCTATCTATGGATTTCATTGTGGAGTTGCCCAACTCCCAAGGCAACACAGTTATCCTTATGATGGTTGACTGGTTCTCAAGATATGTCATTGTATTCCACTAAAAAAGTTTCCCACTTCTAAGGAACTGGCTTCCATTTTTGCTCGGGAGATCTTTCGCTTACATGGGCTACCCAAGGTGATTGTCTGACAGGGGTAGTCAGTTTGTGTCCCGGTTCTGGCGAGCCTTTTGTGCACAGCTGGGAATTCAGCTTGCTTTCTCCTCTGCATATCACCTGCAGTCTAATGGGGCCGCAGAACGAGACAATCAGTCCTTGGAGCAATTCCTACGTTGCTATATTTCTGACCATCACAACAACTGGTCAGACCTATTACCGTGGGCAGAGTTTGCTCACAACAGTGCCTTGAATTCTGCTTCCTGATTGTCTTCGTTTATAGCAAATTATGGTGTAGCACACTACCCCGTAGGAGCTGCTAAGTTGTTCATTTTCCCACTAGCCATCCCAGACCCTCGGGGCTACCCTTACCTCTGACACTTCGGGTTCCATTCTGTGTAACAGCACAGACTCAATCCCCTTGACACAGCTGTGGTGTGGTGTGCAGCTGACAACAAAGAATAGCCCCACAATGTATACAATAACAATGATATACCTTTGTTATTACCTGGGCATCCGATGCTCCACCTGCTGAAAAAGGAACCACACTCCACACCAATTGTGCTTAACCAGGAATCTAATTTTACTTGTAATTGGTAGAAAATGGTAATTACAGTATTTGTACTGTCACACAAACATAATGTAACAGTGAGAAAAAAAACAAAGGGGTTCTTTATAACAGGTTGTACACAGAAGGAGGTAGTAACTGATCCCTGGAAGTGTCTCTCTGAGTGGGACTAAGGTCAGCATGAAATCACCTTCACTCAGAGCACCTCCCCCCTCCGAGCCTGCTCTGATAACTATTACAGGACAAATGTTATCTTATAATGAACAACGCAATTATTAGGGAGCTCCCCCTGCTTTGCAAAACTGTCTCTCTGAAAGACAATAAGATGCAAGGCCTTGCAATAATAGAGGTATTCCATTTCTTTGTCTTCTGTCTTCTGCTAGCTATGTGTAGGTTAAATTGTAATCCAGTGGTTAACAAACCCTGGTCAGGACAAACTTAATGTTGAACTATTGTAGTGATGCGGCAACACTGCAACTGTCTCCGGTGCAAGTAACTTTGTATAACACAGTGTCAGAATTGTAGTGAACTGCAGGATTGAGGCCTATATTAAACTCAGTCTTTAAGTCTTTGAATCTCCTCTTTGGGACTACAGGTCAAAGCAGCACTGTGTTATAGATGCAAGTGTGTAAAAGTGCGTCAATGAAACTTTGGGCAGCAGCCCTCTCACCCAAAAAGGGCTGCAAGGTAGAACAGTTCTGCTCCGGTGCATGCGGTCCTGTTTCTTCCCAGCCAACGCTGCTACGCCACTCCGCTCAGCAAGATGTTCCAAGGCCTTCAGGTGGCTCTGACGGGCTTCTCTGGATCCTCCCCAATTCTGCTTCACTGTCTGTCCAGCTCACTGATTTGCAGCAGGATCGCTCATCGGGTCGCTCCGCAATGTGTGTAGGCCGCGCTACTCTGGATACCTCAACACAGATCCTCACAGGCAGGCCACGCGTCCAGAAGAGACCTAAGATGGCCGCGCAGAGTCCTTTTTATAGCCTACCCAGCATGCCGTTCAGTACATGAGTGTTGCTGGGTAACACTCGGCATTATGGGTAGGTCAATTCTTGTGAAAAGTAAATAAACAATCACTTCCTGTACCATTCTTGAATAAGGAAATAAAATGCAGTCCATTCCACAATTTGGCCACTAGATGGGGCCACATACTAAATTATAATACTGTTTATTGAATAACATAGCATTACATTAATAGGAAAAAATAGAAAAAATTTCAGTGGTCTTCGTTCCACTTGGGCACAAGTCCAGAAGGCTTTGTGTCATGCTAATGATAGGTACAGACTCCATGCTGACCGCAGACACCTGCCTGCGCCTTCCTACCAGGTTGGGGACAGGGTCTGGCTGTCATCTCTCAACCTCCAACTTCGTGTTCCCTCACTGAAGTTCACATCTCGGTTTATTGGGCCTTTCCGTATCCTTCACAGGATTAACCCAGTGGCTTACACGTTGGACCTTCCTCCTAGTATGCGCATCTCAAATGTGTTTCATGTCTCCTTATTGAAACCGTTGGTCTGCAACCGCTTTACCACCTATACAGGTTCAGAACCATGAGGAATATGAGGTACAATCCATTGTTGACTCCCGTAGGTTCCATGGGCGCATACAGTACCTGGTGCATTGGAAGAGGTACCATCCGGAGGAACGCTCCTGGGTCTCATCCTCGGATGTACATGCCCCTGCCCTCCTCCGTGATTTCCATAGATGTATTCCCCTCAAGCCCGGTCGTCCTCCGAGGGTGAGGGGTCCTTGAGGAGGGGGTACTGTCAGAGCTGGGCTCAGCCCTTCCTTCTCTGAGCTGGCCACTTAGCTGTCGGTGTATACACCGCTCCTAAAGCGCTACTACTCATTGAAATCAATGGGCAGCTCTGCCAAATCGTCTGCAAAGTGCCTCGGCAGCGGCGCTTTGCGGGCGCTTTTAACCCTTTATTTGGCCGCTAGTAGGGGTTAAAAGCGCCCGCTAGCGCCCGCAAAGCACCTCTAAAACAACCTTAAAGCGCCATTAACTAGTGGTGCTTTATAGCTAACGCGGCTGCGCTGTCAGTGTGAAAGGGATCTTAGGGCCGGTTTACACTGCTGCAATGCGGGAACCCTGCAAATCCACTGCGGGTTCCCGCATCGCAGGTTTCCTGGCGGCAGTTCACACTGCCCTATGAGAACTGCTGGGAGTGTTAATTAAAAGTTAATGACACCCCCAAATCAGTTCGCATATCGCAGTGCGATCTGCAAACTCGGACAGGAATCGGATCACATGGGTGTGAACACCCATGCGATCCGATTCTGCTGCGGACAAAAATGAGGGTCCTCTACTAGTTTGATGCAAATTCAGCCATACGATTTGTATGGCTGAAATCGCATCGCACAGAGATCGCATGTGATTTGCACTGCAGTGCGGTGTGAATCATATCCGAACTCTGACATCGCAGCAGTATGAACCGGTCCTTAAAGAGGAGGTCTAGCCAGGGTGAAAAAAATTAAAATACAAATACTGTAGCTGCTGACTTTTAATATTAGGGCACTTACCTGTCCAGGGAGCCCACGATGTCGGCACCCCAGCTGATCTTCGGATTGAGTCCCGGGTGCTACCGCCACCATTCCTGGTAAGGGAACCAAGCAGTGAAGAATTTTAGCTTCACTCCTGGTTCCCTATTGTTTCCTATTGTTTAAAGTGTTTCAGGACACTGGTTACCTCAGCAAACAGCAAAAACTTATAATGTTCATATCACTAGTTTTTTTTTTTTTTTATTGCTGTTATTTTCTGACATGATATTAAATTTCCTTTCTTAGGCTCGATTCACACCTATGCATGTTGCTTTTGAGCGTTTTTGGAGGTTTTTTTTTCATGCTTGCCGCGTTTTTTAACATGCGTTTTTGACGCGTTTTGCGGCGTTTTTGCCGCGTTTTTGCCGTGTTTTGCGTTTTGCGGTTTTCATTATGCGTTTTATAGAGAACCAATTGGAAAACATCACTGCTTATATCACAGAATGTCAGCTGACATTAGTACTTCCTGCTTCCTCCCTAGTCTTGCTGTCTTTTGGTGCTTAGATTATCCTGGCTTCAATGTCCTTTTTTCTAGCAGTAGCCACAGCTACTGCTGCAGTTTTGCTTGAAGAGGAAGCTGAAGAAGAAGAACAAAGGAGAAAACTAAGATTTTGGGTGCATCCAGTGATTGCCAATAGGGAGCAGAGAGGGCAATTCTGGATAATTTACAACGACCTCCGAGCCCATGAAGACAAGTTTATGGATTCCACACGGATGTCTATTAAAAGGTGAGTTCTTGATTTAGTACCATTAGCTAGCCCTACTCTGGTTTAAAGTTAGGTTAGGTTTCAAAGTCGGGTTAGGGTTAGGATTTAAAGTATATTTAGGGTTAGGATTTAAAGTAGGGTTAGGGTTAGGAGTTAAAGTAGGGTTAGGGTTAGGAGTTAAAGTATATTTAGGGTTAGGATTTAAAGTAGGGTTAGGGTTAGGAGTTAAAGTAGGGTTAGGGTTAGGAGTTAAAGTCGGGTTAGGGTTAGGAGTTAAAGTCGGGTTAGGGTTAGGATTTAAAGTATATTTAGGGTTAGGAGTTAAAGTAGGGTTAGGGTTAGGAGTTAAAGTATATTTAGGGTTAGGATTTAAAGTAGGGTTAGGAGTTAAAGTAGGGTTAGGGTTAGGAGTTAAAGTCGGGTTAGGGTTAGGAGTTAAAGTATATTTAGGGTTAGGATTTAAAGTAGGGTTAGGGTTAGGAGTTAAAGTAGGGTTAGGGTTAGGAGTTAAAGTCGGGTTAGGGTTAGGAGTTAAAGTCGGGTTAGGGTTAGGATTTAAAGTATATTTAGGGTTAGGATTTAAAGTAGGGTTAGGGTTAGGAGTTAAAGTATATTTAGGGTTAGGATTTAAAGTAGGGTTAGGGTTAGGAGTTAAAGTAGGGTTAGGGTTAGGAGTTAAAGTCGGGTTAGGGTTAGGATTTAAAGTATATTTAGGGTTAGGATTTAAAGTAGGGTTAGGGTTAGGAGTTAAAGTCGGGTTAGGGTTAGGAGTTAAAGTATATTTAGGGTTAGGATTTAAAGTAGGGTTAGGGTTAGGAGTTAAAGTAGGGTTAGGGTTAGGAGTTAAAGTCGGGTTAGGGTTAGGAGGTAAAGTCGGGTTAGGGTTAGGATTTAAAGTATATTTAGGGTTAGGATTTAAAGTAGAAAGAAAGGTGTAGAAATTGCGCCAACTCCCAAACTAAGCAAAAAGAGCAGCCAACACAACAATCTGACTGTTGTAAATGTAAAAGCAATAACCAAGTGTGGCGCTGGTGAAAAGCAAAGTGAGTGAAAAACAGTGGTCTCTATGCGAGAAACAACAACAGGTGTATAACCATAAAGTGTTACAGTATCCAAAAGGATATATACAAGTAAAAATTGGTAAATACTTTGAATGTGTAACAGGGTGGAATGTTATAAAACAGACCCCAAGTTAATCCGAAAACAGCAATGCAACAAATACCATAATCAAACAGTATTCAAAAAAAAATATAATATAAAAACTATTATTAGGCAGTGTCCCAATATATTAAGTGTATAGCTCTATAAGGGACATAATGTCCATATGTGAGAAATGCTCAAAAGAAAAGTGTCCCAAAATCCTACAGAGGTAAACGAATAAAGGTATGGTGTAAAAAATATGAGTCTATTTATTGAAGAGGTGCAATACTTCAGGCGGACCTCACAGCCCTTGAGATGTAAGCCGGCTTCCTGTGTAGAAGTTGAGGGGTAGCCTTAAGGATGAATCCTTTACTTATGTAGATAATATCAACATCAATAGAGAACGACAAAAAGATGCCCTTACCAGAGGGGGTGGACTCACAGGCCCTTGGCGGTGAGTCAGACAGGCTTATACCGTCAAGCGGTGTAGGATGGTACTCCGTAAGAAGACTTGGTAAGAAGACTTGGTGTGGAATCCCATCAAGGGTCCTCAAATGATGTGTTAGTATGGAAACAGGAACATCCACGGGTCAGCTTCGATCGCCGGTTGATCGTTTCCTCAGTGGTTCATCCCGTATGTAATTAAATAAATAAATAAATAAAAGAAAAAGGCTTCCACATGGTGTAAATCCTTATTTTCCAAAAGGCATAGTGGCACTTTATTCAAATATATACTCCGAAAAAATTTACAAACAGGGGCGGTAAAACCTCGGTTCAGAGTATAAATTAAATTTAAAAAATAGTTAAAAAATGATCTAAAAACAGCGCAGTGAGTAGTGGTGGGGTATAAACATAGAAACCCGACGCGTTTCGCCCTCCAAGGCTTCTGCTGGGGTACCACAGACCCCTCTGATACCTCCACCCATTTCAACTGATACTAATAAACGGTCTACCCGCCCCCCCCAGACGTCCACAACTCAATATAATGGTCCCCCCTCTAATTCTGGGAACAGAGGAAGAAACAACAGGGGAAAGGGTAGGGGCAATAGGGATCGATCTGTACATTATGAAGATTACAGACAAGTTCACTCTCCCCAAAGACGAAATACAAGTCAGAACGAGTATCAGTATTATCAACCATTTCCATCGAGAACCCCTATCAATACAAGAAACAGGTTCTCACCACTTAGAGATGAAAGATCCAATGATTTCCGAAATTCCCAATACCGTTATGACAGTTGGGACAGAGATCATTTTGATCGATCACCTTTCAACTATAACCAGGATAAACCTAAGCCTTCATACCCGGGGGGTTTTTACAGAGAACAAGAACACCCCACATGAAATTCAGAACAAAACGCGGTACCCGAGGGGGGAGGCGTTCCAATAAAAAGAAAACGGGTGTAAAAGATAATGGCATTTTCAATTTAAGTAAAGTTGATTTCACTCCAGCGGAACTTTGTGTCCTGAACAAAGGATTGAAATTTGCCCCCCCAAAAACTCTGAGTAAATTCTCGACTTTCATAGATGTGCACAAATTTGTGCGCAAACTGAATATACAGAGATACATTGCGTCCAATACAAGTAGGCCCTCAAACCTTCTCACAAATTCTCATTCGGTCCATTCTGGACTAGCCAATCCATCTTTATTTAACCCCCCAGCACCTATAGCTCCTGCCATCAAAGTATTCCGTGACCTAGTACTGGAAGACTTGGATGTCCTTCCAAACAAAAAATTCTATACAGACCCCAATATAAAAATTGGCTTAAAGTCTCTCTGCGAACGTAACGACCTTGTCATCCGCCCGGCGGACAAGGGCGGAGGAATTGTCGTCCTCGATAGGAGAGACTACCAAGCAGAAATGACTAGGATTCTGAGCGATACAGAGACGTATCTGCCTCTTGGCTCTAACCCTACCACAGGTTTCAAAAGAACACTAGTGGATCTGGTTGATACCGGTTTCCAACTAGGTATATTAAACAAAAAAGAAAAACACTTTTTGATTCCGGTGGCTCCTCGCATCCCCATAATGTATTACTTACCCAAGATACATAAGAACATCACCCAACCCCCAGGCCGCCCTATCATTAGTGGGATTAATTCTGTAACATCACGCATAGGGAAATATATCGATCACTATCTGCAGCCCATCGTGAAAACGATACCATCCTTTTTGAAAGACACTCGTGACACCATTAATAAATTACAGCAGATCACGTATAGTAACGACCTCATTTTAGTAACTGCAGACGTTACTTCCCTTTACACTATTATCCCTCATGAACTGGGCCTGGAGGCAGTGGAACTCTTTTTGTCAAGGGATAGAAATATCCCCATGATTCAAAAGAGGTTCATTATGGACTTACTACGCTTTGCCACCAAGTCAAATTATTTTTGGTATAATGATTGCTACTATCTACAGACAAAAGGGGTAGCTATGGGGGCAAAGTTTGCCCCCAGCCTGGCCAATATTTTTATGGCCAAATGGGAGGAGGATGTCGTCGGTGCCCTGAAACCCCCACAGCTAGCTCTGTGGGCCAGTTACATCGACGACATCCTCCTCCTATGGAAAGGCTCTATGGAAACACTGAACCAGTTCATGTCGACCCTAAACGACAATGAGGTGGGCATCCACTTATCCTATGAAGCTAGCTCTTCTACAATCCATTTCTTGGATTTAGAAATCTCAGCTGTCAACGGTCAACTAGAGACAAAAACTTTCTTTAAAGTTACTGACCGCAACGGATACATTCCGATTGACAGCTGTCACCACACAGCATGGCTGAAATCAGTACCTCGGAGCCAACTGATGCGAATCAGACGCAATTGTTCTCTTTTGCCAGACTATTACACACAAGCAGAGACCATCAAGTCTAGATTCGAGGAAAAAGGGTATGATGGTGATCTAATCGACCAAGAGATCCACAAAGTAGCTCACATCGATCGCTCCTCATTGTTGGTGGAACAACCCAAAAGACCCTTGGATGACAGACATAGATGGGCCTTTCTTACCAATTATTCTATCCAACACAAGCAAATAAAAAATATCATTTCAAGACATTGGAAAGTATTGAAAAACGATCGCATACTAGGTCCATTATTACCCAAACAAGCTGGTGTGATCTATAAAGGTGCACCATCGATAGGGAGTAGGATTGCACCGGGTATAGTGGACCCCCCAAAAGTACCATCATTTTTCCATGACCTCAAGGGTTTTTACCCGTGTAGGAAATGCAGGGTATGCAAAGTTAACGCTTGCAAATCCCGCAAAATCGACAATTTTGTGTCATCCTCAACTGGGAGGGAATATAAAATGAAACATTTCGCTACTTGTACTACTAAGCTCATCGTATACCTCATCACTTGTCCCTGCGGTAAGCAGTATATAGGGCGAACCATACGCAATTTTTCCATAAGAGTGAACGAGCACATTACAGCTATACTGAAAGGACGCACCAACCATAGTGTTCCTAAACACTATTTACACCACCATAATCAGAACCCTTCCGGAACGAAGTTTCAAATTATTGACAAATTCGTTCCTCATTGGAGAGGGGAACCAAACACGAGGGGTGTCTCCAAACTCGAAACTTTTTGGATACACCTATTGAGGTGTTATGTGCCATATGGACTTAACGTCGAGTGGGATATCAACGCCTTCATTAATCAGTCTTAGGCGTGGATGTCCCCCTAAAGGCTGTCCCAGATCATTGGTGGCCCTTATGGTACCCCTCCATATCATCTAGATATATACATTCTTCCCATTTTCGGATCTCTCTTCAGTGTACCTTTATAGGACTTTTAAGTATTTCTTAGAGGTCCCTGACATATACTCTGTTCCACCCTGTAAAGCATGTCCCTGAGGATTTCTATTACCCTTACCATCTTTCTTATATAGGAACCAGGTATTCTCAGGATTTCGTTCAATATTTCTCCAGCCTCTTGGTTACATCCTTTTGACATATATTTTATACCCTAAGTCTATCTTACCTTACATGCTACTGGGGTAGAGGAACTATAAAATCTGGGGTAGAGGAACTATAAAATCTTGATGCTTGATGTGAAATATTGTCTCCATCTAGATAGTACTGATTCCTCAGCATCCCAACCATATTTACCTTATTCCATAGATCTTATTGCCACCTATTTTTTTACTGACACATTCTCTTAGGTTGACTAGGATTTGTTCTTTTCTCTTTTTCCTGATAGATGACCTCTCGATATGTAAAAGGATTTAAATATATTCTAACATAATCTGTGCTTTCACATATAAATCAAATTGTTTCAGATCTCTGCTATATATTATTATTATTATTATTATTATACAGTATTTATATAGCGCCAACAGTTTACGTAGCGCTTTACAACTTGAGGGTAGACAGTACAAATACAATACAATTTGATACAGTAGGAATCAGAGGGCCCTGCTCCTTAGAGCTTACAATCTAAGAGGGAAGGTCAAGAGATACAAGAGGTAATAACTGTGGGTGATGTGCTGATGGAGAAGATAAGTGTACAGTTGTTAGGTGGGGGCCAGATAGGCTTCTCTGAAGAGATGAGTTTTCAGGGATTGTCTGAAAGTGGATAAAGTAGGAGAAAATCGGACGGATTGGGGTAGAGCATTCCAGAGGATGGGGGAGGCTCTGGAGAAGTCCTGGAGGCGAGCATGGGATGAGGTGACAAGGGAGTTAGAGAGCAGGAGGTCTTGGGAGGAGCGAAGAGAACGATTAGGTTGGTATTTTGTGACTAGGTTAGAGATGTAGCTGGGGGCCAGGTTGTGGATGGCTTTGTAAGTTATAGTTAGTATCTTGAATTTGATTCGGTGACTGAGTGGCAGCCAATGGAGGGATTGGCAGAGGGGTGTAGCAGACGCTGATCGGTTTGTGTGGTGGATGAGCCTGGCCGCAGCGTTCATGATGGACTGAAGTGGGGATAGCCTATTTAGAGGTAAACCAATGAGGAGGGAGTTGCAGTAGTCGAGGCGGGAGATGACCAGGGAGTGGATTAGAAGCTTTGTGGTGTCATTGGTTAGGAAGGGGCGTATCTTGGAGATGTTGCGAAGATTGAGGCGGCAAGCTTTGGATAGTGATAGGATGTGGGGCCGGAAGGTTAGTTCAGAGTCCAGGCAGCCTATATATTCCGTGTAGGCTGCCTTTTACACAGGTTGCACAGTTTTTTTAAATCAGTTTTGCACCTTAATAATTTTATTTTATTTTATTTTCACAATTTTTAAAAATGTCACATTTTACCTACTTGCTTGTCCGTTTCTGTACACATGTAAATCTTTAATGGCCATATCTATTGTGCAAAGTATACAGTTTGTTGAAGTGTTTTTGGGGGAAGATTCCCGGGATCCAGCCCGTTCTTTGTGAAATTGGACCCTAAACATAACTTGGGACTGTAACTTTGTTTGCGTTCCAGCTCCTAGTATGCCAAGCTATCACTTCCTGTCCCCTGTGATACGCAGGCCGTGAGCGGCCTCTCGTCACTCCTTGAGATACACGTCACGTGACCGACACGTGACGTTAGAGCCCAATAGGAGTGACGCTTTGTTGAGTGGACACTGAAAGTGAGGCTTGGCTCTCTGAATAACTTCTCAGAGATATGATTGGCCACTAGAAATACCATGTGACCGTCGGTCACCTATGACGCCGCTGAACCCGGAAGTCACCTCGTGTAACAGCGCTAATCAGCTGTTACACCCCATTCAAATGAGAATATATAAAGCGCAGTTGTGTGGGGGGCTTATCCATACCCCAGCAGAAGCCTTGGAGGGCGAAACGCGTCGGGTTTCTATGTTTATACCCCACCACTACTCACTGCGCTGTTTTTAGATCATTTTTTAACTATTTTTTAAATTTAATTTATACTCTGAACCGAGGTTTTACCGCCCCTGTTTGTAAATTTTTTCGGAGTATATATTTGAATAAAGTGCCACTATGCCTTTTGGAAAATAAGGATTTACACCATGTGGAAGCCTTTTTCTTTTATTTATTTAATTACATACGGGATGAACCACTGAGGAAACGATCAACCGGCGATCGAAGCTGACCCGTGGATGTTCCTGTTTCCATACTAACACATCATTTGAGGACCCTTGATGGGATTCCACACCAAGTCTTCTTACCAAGTCTTCTTACGGAGTACCATCCTACACCGCTTGACGGTATAAGCCTGTCTGACTCACCGCCAAGGGCCTGTGAGTCCACCCCCTCTGGTAAGGGCATCTTTTTGTCGTTCTCTATTGATGTTGATATTATCTACATAAGTAAAGGATTCATCCTTAAGGCTACCCCTCAACTTCTACACAGGAAGCCGGCTTACATCTCAAGGGCTGTGAGGTCCGCCTGAAGTATTGCACCTCTTCAATAAATAGACTCATATTTTTTACACCATACCTTTATTCGTTTACCTCTGTAGGATTTTGGGACACTTTTCTTTTGAGCATTTCTCACATATGGACATTATGTCCCTTATAGAGCTATACACTTAATATATTGGGACACTGCCTAATAATAGTTTTTATATTATATTTTTTTTTGAATACTGTTTGATTATGGTATTTGTTGCATTGCTGTTTTCGGATTAACTTGGGGTCTGTTTTATAACATTCCACCCTGTTACACATTCAAAGTATTTACCAATTTTTACTTGTATATATCCTTTTGGATACTGTAACACTTTAGGATTTAAAGTAGGGTTAGGGTTAGGATTTAAAGTAGGGTTAGGGTTAGGATTTAAAGTAGGGTTAGGGTTAGGAGTTAAAGTAGGGTTAGGGTTAGTCTTAACCCCTAAACAAATTTTTGTAGTGAAATCTAATGACTAAATAGGCTCAATGTAGGTGCTTGTCTAGGTGACATTGTGCTTGTGGTTTTCTCAATGTCCTTTTTTGCCCACACAGTTTTGATGCTTTGCTTGGTTTACTCAGCAGCAAGCTGCAACGTCAGAACACATCTTTCAGGGACTGTATTCCACCAGTTGAAAGGCTAATTATTACATTAAGGTAAATGTTAACTTTTTGCTTTTAGACTTTAACACACAAAGTGTTAATCAAATGAACAGGCACACAAAGTTTATATTTCCGCAAAATAATTTAATTAGGATTTTAATTGTAATTTTAAACACAAACATATAATGTGTAGAATTGCTTCATTCTTTCAAAATAACAATGTTCAGATAACAAAATAAGTAACGAAGTATTAGGCTCATCCCAATTTCAATATACAAATGAGTTCAGTTAGGTTTCCACCATATGTTTTTTTAAAAATATAACAAAAACATAACTAGCATTTCAAATTATAAAGTATGATAAGTAAATGGGTCTTGGCACGATTCAGGTTGCTGGGATGACAAACAAGGAGCACTTTCTCCATACTGCTGGTCCTGAGCAAGACTTGGGTCATTTTGGAAATGGTAAGGTGGAGCCCTATTGCCCACATCTGGTGCTCCAAAACCTGATCCTGGTGGCCCAAGTGCAGATGGTAGAGGTAGAGGAGGTTGGTGGTGGTCAAGCCGTCGAAGTGTTGGTCTAGATGGGTAAGGATTTTGTGCTCTGTAACTTTGGTGCCTAGGCATCTGGTAATATAAAGGGTGATTTTGTAAAGAAGCATAATTGGTTGTCTGTGTTGTTTGCATTGGAAGACTTCTGTCTGTCTGGTAAATATTTTGGGGACTGGGGATATATGATTTGATGGTCTGCATGACAGAAATTTGCATATCCATTTTCATTGCATCGGGCACCTGATCAAAATAGGGCACCAGGGTATTGGCAAATTGTTGTGATAGAGACAATTGCCCTGTAAAACGATCTGACAGATCCTTTAATAAACTGTACATTTTCTCTGACTCTTTCTGATTTTGCCGTTTGGTGGCACCCCCCCTCTTAGTAGTGCGCAATGGTGCAGCAGCCCCCTCCTCCTGTTCCTCTTCTCCAGCTATCTCAGCCATTTCCTGATTTGGAGATTGTGGGTTTGTAGGCTCCTGTGTTTGCGCTGATGATTCTTCTTCTGCAGGTTCATCCTCCCAGCAGGTGTCTGTGCTGCAAATCACAACAAAACAGACCATTGTTTTTAGGGTGTGCGGGTAATAATTGCACAGAAACACAGAATCATAATACCCTTTTTAAAATAATTACCTTCGCATCTCCAGAATGGGTCTCAAAAACTCAAGGTCTTTGGCATAGGAGTATGGTGTGAAAGACATTGCAGCTGAACCACTTCTCATACTCCTTTCCTTTTTCAAATGACTATTAAAACTATCCTTTGCGCTCCGCCATCTGGTTTGCAAAGCTTTTACTGCAAAACAATGAAAACATATTTGTGTTTTAATTTCAGATACCTGGCAACTGGACACTCCATTTCTAGTTTACATTTTCAGTTCTTGATTGGGAAATCAACTGCTAGCTACCTAATCCGGGACACGTGCTCCATCATTTGGGACGTTCTTAAAGAGGTTGTCTTCCCGAAGCCTACAACTGATGAATGGGCAAAGATAGCAGATATCTTCTGGCAGCAGTGCAATTTCCCAAATTGCGTGGGTGCTATTGACGGAAAACATATACGTATCCAGAAGCCAGTAGGCAGTGGCAGCAGCTTTTATAACTATAAAAAATATTTTTCTTTTGTGCTTTTTGCAATGGCAGATGCCAATTACCGTTTTATATATGTTGATATAGGGTCCTATGGCAGAAGCTCAGACTCTAGTATATTTACCCACTCAACCTTAGGGCATCTTCTGCAAGAAAATAGGCTGGGACTACCAGCCAATACACCACTCCCTGGAACGATTGTGCCTGCAATGCCGTATGTGTTTGTGGCTGATGAAGCTTTTGCGCTAGGGGAACACCTTCTCAGACCCTATTCAAGCCACTCTTTGAGCCAAGAAAAAAGAGTGCTCAATTACAGACTCACTCGGGCCAGGAGAGTTGTTTAATGTGCTTTTGGCATACTGGCCAACAAATGGCATTTGTTGCACACACCAATATATCTAAAGATGCAACACGCTATACAGGCAGTGAAAGCTATTTGTGCTCTCCATAATTTTATTCGAGAGCATGACGGTTTCCAATTAGAGGACACCCTTGCCAATCAGGCCATGACAAGAGCTGAAATGAGATCCACTCGGGGCAGCAGGAGTGGTGCTGCTTTACGTGAAACTTTCTGTTCATATTTCATGTCTCCAGAAGGTCAGCTGCCATGGCAGCTAGATGCAATAGCCTAGATAGACCAAATTTAACAGATCTTCTAAACTAATTGTGAATGTGTGTTTTTTTGAAGCTTATGTTTGTCAAATTTTGCAACCTATGCTATACTTTTTTTATGCATTGAAAAATGTGTATCTGACATTAAGATACTATTAAAAACAAATATCCTAATTTGTCAATTTTTTTGTGTAATAATTTTATTAAATGAACATTAGGCCTCATGCCCATGAGGCGCTGTTAAACGTGCATTCAGAGGCAGTTGGACAGTTTTTCCAACTGCCCCTGAACTAATTCAATATTATCCTATGTGTCCATGTACACAATTTTTTTCTTGCCTTTTGGCCAGCTTTAAAACGCCTGTCTATGTTAGTCTATGGCTTTATGCCTACCTAGGCATTTTTGAGATGCAAATGGCATAGGCGTTTTTAAGGTGTAAAAAAAAACCCGGACCATAAACATTCAAAACATACAAAAACGCTCACAAACACTCAAAACGGACAAAAAACAGAAACAAAGCTCTTCAAACGTTCACAAACGCTCACAAACGCTCACAAACGCCCACAAACGCTTTGAAACGCCCACAAACGCATAAAACGCTCAAAACGTTCACGAACGCCTAGAAACGCTCACAAACGCTCATAAACGTTTTGAAACGCTCACAAACGCTTTGAAACGCCCACAAACGCTTAAAACGCTAAAATCGTTCACAAACGCTTATAACGCTCAAAACGTTCACAAACGCTTAAAACGCTAAAATCGTTCACAAATGCTTATAACGCTCAAAACGTTCACAAACGCCATGCTCACATGTTCACAAAAAACCATGCTAAGCTACTGGCGTTTTCATAACATTATTTTAACATCCTGTGTGCATGAGGCCTTGAAAGAACCCTATTTTTTAGACCAGAAAACACACAAATATGATGCTAAACTGCAGCAGAGAATGAAATTTTACAACCCCATTTTGAGGCCCTATATCTCGGGGCCACTTGGTTCGAGGAACCACAAATATGGTTTGCTAACACAGTGGAACTAACACTACAACATATCCAAATTTGGGGTTCCTAGCCCCAAGTGACCCTGAGATATGGGGCCCCAAAGTCAGGTTGGAAAATGTCATTCTCTGCTGCAGAAGTGCTTGACATTTTGCAATCCGACTTTGTGGACCAATATCTCGGGTCCCCAAAGTTGAGTTGCTAAATTCCATTCTGTGCTCTACAGACGCTTCTAGACGCAAACGCGGTAAAACGCTAAGCCCTCATGCACACAGGCTGTTAAAAAAACGTTATGAAAACGCCAGAATCTTTGCAGTGATTTTTTTTAGCTTTTTTCAGCGTTTTTGCAATAGCGTTTTTTAGCGTTTTTGAGCGTTTTTGAGCGCTTTTCAACGTTTTTGAGTGTTAGAGCGTTTTACAGCTGAGAAACGTCTTTCAGAACCCACTGGTCCTGGGTTTTTTTTACAGCTTAAAAACGCCTATGCCACTTGCAGCTCAAAAATGCCTAGGTGGGCATGAAGCCATAGACTAACATAGACAGGCCTTTTTAAGCTGCAAAAAAAGCTCAAAAAAGCAAAAGCAAAAAGCAGCTGTAAAAACGTCCGTGTGCATGAGGACTAATAAACGCAGAAAAAATAAATAGAAAGATAATAACGGTTATAGGCTTTATATTTTATTACATTCTCAGTTAATTTATTTGCTATTCTTTTCTATTTTTATTTTTTAGAAATTAGGCAGAGTTTAATGAAATTGAGAATAAGACAAAAAAATTCAGAATAATTCAGAAACAAATTTGGAAGAATTGGACCAATTTTATGGAAATTTAACCCAATTTGATGGAGATTTAACCCAATTTGAGGGAAATTTTACCCAATTTTATGGAAATTTAACCCAATTTGAGGGAAATTTGACCCAATTTTATGGAAATTTAACCCAATTTGAGGGAAATTTGACCCAATTTTATGGAAATTTGACACAATTTGAGGGAAATTTAACCCAATTTGAGGGAAATTTGACCCAATTTTATGGAAATTTAACCCAATTTGAGGGAAATTTGACCCAATTTGAGGGAAATTGGCACAATTTTAGGGATATTGGACAAAACCTCCATCCTAAAAATGTAGCTAATTCAAATACATGTATTTAGGTAACTAAATAATTTAAAAAACCTAAACTGTCAAAAATGTTTGGATCATGTACATGAACACATACATAATTACAGTGGATCTAATAGTCTACAGACCCCTGGTAAAATGTCAGGTTTATGTGATGTTTAAAAATGAAACAAACATATATAATTGATGAACTTGTTCCATCTTTAATTAATGCAGAAGTTTGTTTGGGGTTAGTCAGAGGCACATGATGGCAGGTGTGGACTGACTCCTTAACATGATTTTGAATGTGATAGCTTAATTCTGAACACAGCTGCATCCCCAGTTAGAAGAGGATGTGCACACTTATAAAACAACATTATTTGAGTTTCTTATATTGACTACCCAATAAAAGATTTTAGTAAGTTTTCTGTTGAGTTTGTGTAGTTTATAGGTCACATTAAGGTTTAAAAAGTTCTAGCAATGATTTCTCTTTGTCTAATTTTTCTACATCACTGAAAACTCAAAGTTTAACAAGTGTGTGTAAACTTTTTCTATATTACTTACATTTGAGGTCTGCTTGTTTCTTGGAGAAAAGATCCCATTGTGGGTACAGCTCCTTGGCAATTTCAAGCCACCCCTGGTCCCGTTTTCTACGATCCTTGTGTTGGGGATCAGAAGGAGTATATAGATATGTTCTTGGCCTCACCAGGCTGATAAGATGTTCAGTTCTCACCATTTTTGCTATAGTCCAAACTGGGATTTGCTGGTTCTCAAGGCATCCTGGGTAGTTTATTTTTAAAGGGCAGGTGTTTGATCACATGGTGATTCAAAAAAAGCAAAATTCAAAACGCATAAAAAACGCATCTAAAATTATGGACTTGCGTTTTTCTTGCATGCCCATTGAATTCTATTACATGCAAAACGCTGCATTTTGCATGAAAAAAGTCCCTGACCCTTTCCAAAAACGCAGAGGTACAAAAAGGCATTGATGTGAACATGTTCCATAGGATCCCATGTTAAAAAATTCCCATGCATTTCTACAAAATGCAAAATGCATCAAAAAACACGCTAGTGTGAATGGAGCCTTAGACAACCAACCTTGCCTATGCAACGAGGCATTTCTTCTATCGAGAACTCTGCAGATCTCTTTTGGCCTTTATGTCAAATGTATCAAAGGGGTTGTTTTCTCATTCATTTATGAAAACTGTTAGCAGGAATTTTCTTTTTGGAGCTCGATGACACTTGCTTTGAAGAGCGAAATGCATTTGAATTGCTTTTCACAGAGAATTTGACAGACTTTATAGAGGCATTGTATGGCCACCTCACCGTCTTCTTTAACCCTTTGAATCCCACACTAGAATGCCACAACCATGTGCATTGCATGTGGTTGCGGTGAGTTTGCAGAAAGAGACAGGGAGTATACATCCTGTCATGTGTACACCCCCAGCTGTTGCCTCTGCAGCTGAAGAGGGAGCAGTTGGAGGATAGTAAAAATGCAGCTCAGCCACATTGTTTTACTGTCCCTCAACTGCTAGTTTCAATGAATACTTAGAAAGATACACAAAGCCTTTGCATATAATTCTCACTTTTTGGTTAAGCAGTTCCTGAAAGGACTTGAGAAGTGGTGTTTCTTGGGTGCTAATAGAACCCACATTACACTCAACATGTCATGTGCTTTTCCTACTGCTATGAAATAAATCTGTTCTGCATATTAAACACTTAATTCAATACAGCCTTCCCTCTCAGTTCATGTTTGTAGCGGTAAGATGTTAACTTGCTGGACAGTAGTGTTTGCATTTTCATAGGCTATTTGCAAGGCTTCGCCTTCTTTTATTGTCACATGTTGATGGCTTTCCTTCATCAGCATGTTAATTTAAATCTGTCCTTTGCTACATTGGGAATTAATCAGGCCTGCATTCAGAGTTTGGGTAGATGAAAGTCTGCAAGGTTTGAGTGTAGCACTACCCCTAGAGTTGCCACTGAATTGTTTTATGATTTCTCTACACACCTGAAGATGACACATCTCACTCACCCAGCACTTACCAACACACCCTGAGGTATTGCAAAGAATGTATTAGGCTAAGCATAGCCTAATAGAAGAGAGGATTAGCAAGTGCACTTAAACAAACAATCAATAAAACAATAACATTACTCTGAGAGATATGGTTAACCACCCGTAGAATTCTGACTAACAGTAATTAACAGAACTGAACTGTATTTACCTACTGTAGCAACAGTATATAAAGACAGGTCTATAACAGCCCCTGTTTTATCCCCCTGGCCAGTGATTAATGAAAAAAAAAGTTGGCCAGCATAGTTGGGGCCCTGAAGAAAGCACAACAGTTCCCAACAAACAACAGAATAACTTAACTAAAATAAACACCTCAGTAATGCTATATAATAAGGGCTAGGCTGCAAAAGCACAAAATCCAAATAGTGGAAAAACTCTCAAAACAATGGGGCTGATTTACGAAGAATTTGCGCCATGACCTGTGGTGCACGCCGATGCGCAAATTACATTTTCGTATTTACAAAGCATCTGCGCTGGTAACACAGTGTGATCCCCCATTTACTTGTCTCTTTCACCGAAGAGGTGATCGGTACGCCACTGTAGACATGGCGCACGGCATCTTTAACTTAAAATTTAAACAAACTGGAAGTGCCAATATTATGGGGGTGATGTGGGGTGATGTGGGGAAGTGTAGTACTAACTGTCCAAGTAACAAATATGCCCAAAATAGAATGAGAAAGTGTCTTTTTCTGACAAGCCGGCAAATACATTTAGAGCTGCGGAAGGTGAATTTATACACTGCGCATGCTCAAACGGCATTTGCGCTTGTTCAAATGCTTTGGTTCAGTGCGCCGGCAAAATCTTAGTAAATGTCAAGCAACGTAAATGCATTTGCATAGGTTGAACGGGCGCACCTCTAGACTTTTTTTTTTAACGCTGCTTCACTTCGTGGCTATAATGAAATGTCGGTCTGGCAAAACACATAAAAGTTCATTGATAAAAACAGCATTAAGAAAAAAAAACAAATCCAAATGCCTTCATGGTAGCTTATGCATGGATTGTGCATATGCTGCCATGGATAGTGACCAGGAAAGTAACATTTCAGAGTGGTAAGTATTAAATTTTCTTTTTGAGCAGTGGTTTTCAGCCTCAGTCCTCAAGTACCCCCCGACAGGACATGTTTAGGAAATTTTATCTTATCTAAAATAGCTGTCCAAAATACAAAACCATTGACTTTTATTTAAAGCACATGTGCAAGATGAAGGAAAACCTGCAAACATGGCCTGTTGGGGGGTACTTGAGGACAGAGTTGAGAAGCGCTGAACTAAAATCAAGCTGAAGACAATAATATTCTAATTGTGGACATTTGAGGGAAATCAAGATTTTTATGTTTTATTTTTATTTATTTATTTTTTAAGGTTGGGCTTTGTGTCCCTTTTCTTAAAATTGGCTTTGCTTCCTGTCACATAGCCAAACAGGAAGTGAGAGTAAAACCCTAACAATATTTTTCCTTGGGGACACACAGGTCAATCTAACTAGTGCCCCCACAATGCAAATTGCACTCTAGCACTTTGTTGTGTACACCCCAAATTAAGTGTAGTTAATGAAAATCTGAGAGGAAGCACTGGTGATTTTATCATCCAATCATGTAGAGGCAAAGATGCTGTGTGTTTTTTTTTTTGTTTTTTTTCCTATTCCTTGCTTGTCCCCCTCGGATCTCCAGCAACTGCACTTCTAAGTGCACTTGTAGTGCAAAGTGGATTTAGCTTTTAGTAAATAAACCCCAAGATACATAATAATTTGGGATGTACATGGCAAAATGCTAGAGTGCAATTTCCCGAATGGGGAAACTATTTATATTGACCTGTGTGTCCCCAAGGACATACATTGGTAGGGTTTTACCCTCACTTCCTCTTTGGCTATGTGACAGGAAGTGAATCATTTTGAATGAGAAATTGTTAAAATTTGGGGGGTGTAGACATCTGACAAAACTTCTAATCCCTCTGCAGTCTATCCCCAAGCAAAAATAAGAAATGAGTTTAATTAGTTTAACTTTGCAAAGACACATTCCTAAGTTCAATTGTGATGCATGTTAATGGCCGATTTAGACCTTTAATAGAAAGTCATCAGTTGCCTTTGACTCTAAACATTATTTTTGGCCAGTCCTAGAAATCTGCATCTATTTTTCTATTAACTACTTGGTGTCTGTACTATAGTCAAACGACGGCCACAGCGTGGACCTGAATTTCTGGGAGGCTGTCATAGGATGGGCTCCCCGTGTGCTCCCTGCAGCACGCACTGAGTCACTGAGACTCGGGTGATCACAGATTGAAGTAAGGGCCGATCCTGGCCCCTTACCACGCGATCAGCTGTAAGCCAATGATGGCTGATCACGTGATGTAAGCTAAAGCTCAGTAATTTTTTATTTTTTCTCCTCACGCTGACAGCATGAGGATAAAAATAAAAGCTGATCACCGGCCTAGGTGCAAGGGACATTGGTCCCGAAGAGGCAATTCTGCCTCATCTGTTCCCACCAGTACCACCTGCCAGTGCCACCTATCAATGCCCACCAGTGGTCCCAAGCAGTGCTGCCTATCAGTGTAACCAATCAGTGCCGCCTCATCAGCGTACATCAATGAAGGTGACAAATTACCTGTTTGCAAAATTTAATATCAAAATATCCAAAAATATCCAAAATTATTTTTAAAAATCTGTCTTCTTTTTTTTTTTTTTTTGAACAAAAGAAAAAACCACAGAGGTGATCAAATACCACCAAAAGAATGCTCTATTTGTGGGAAATTTGAAAAAAAAAACATTTGGCTAAGTATGACCGCGCAATTGTCATTCAAAGTGCATCAGCGCTGAAAATTGGTCTACACAGCAGGGGGGTTTAAGTGCCCAGTAAGCAAGTGGTTAATTTCCATGCCAAATATGGATTTCTGTAATAAAGATGTGTGCCCGCTGTGTATACGGCATGGGCGTAAGGAAGTCGCACACATATGAACGGTACTCATTGTAAATCATGGGGTAGAACTTGTGATGCAACTTTTCAGTCCCAAGTGGCCTTAGGCTGTCTTTCCACTACTGCGAGTTGTTGTGCGACTTGACACATGTGAAGTCGCAAGACAAGTCAAAACACATGTATTTCAATGTTTCCCCATTCTAATTGGTGCAACTCCCAAAAAAGTTTTTGCACTACTTTGTTCCAACTTCAGTGCGACTTTTTCTCCGATGTTTTGAACTAGTCGCATGACATGGCATTAAGGCTCGGTTTCCACTATTACAAGCCCAAAGTTGCGTGTTTTTTGCCGTGAGTTTCCCGCAACTTTTTGCCGAAACTTGAAGCAATGCCTGTGTATTTTTGAGGTCTATGGACCTCAAGTCGCATCAAAATGGGACTAAAGTAGTGCAGGGACTACTTTGAAGTTGCTGCGACTTGAACGGTACTCATTGTATATCATAGGGTAGAACTTGTGATGCAACTTTTCAGTCCCTAGTGGCATGACAAGTTGCAATAGTAGAAAACAAGCTGAAAAAGCACATTGTAAATCACGCAACTTTGGGGTTGAAATAGTGGAAAGAGAGCATTAGGCTAAAGCGGTAATAGGAAGATGCACTGTAAGAATTACTTGTAAATGTAGAAAATCAAACAGGCTCGTGCACTGAATCTAATTTATCGAAGATCTAACTTATTGGCCAGTGTATGGTGACCTTTAAAGATATGAAAAGTTGAATTTCTGGTGTTTAAGCCTCATACACACGATGGGACTTTGTACAAACTTTCCGGTGGATTTTTGTACAAAGGGCGTTGGCCTTAGGGTTCTTTCACGTGTACGGAGCCCGCTCTGCTCAGCGGGGGATCGCTCTGTGGATCCCCACTGAGCAGGCAGATGACATGTCTGTCTCTGCACCCTGTGCAGGGACGGACCTGTCAGAGTGCCGCTCTCCTCTATGGGGGATCAGATAATGACGGACCATAGAGTCCGTCGTCACCCGTTCCGCAGATGGATGGAAAAATAGGTGTTTCCTCCGTTACACTTTTTCGGATTGGAGTGGGTCGGATGTCAGCAGACATGTCACCACTGACATCCGACACTCTATAGAGGTCTATGGAGTGTCCGTTCAGGTCCAAGGCTGGCTGCGTGCTTGAATAAGGGTCTGGTATGGATTTTGGGGTACCCCATGCCGTTTCTTCGGCGTAGGAGGTTCCCCTTACAATCCATACCAGACCGAAGGGCCTAGCATGCACCCAGAGGGGGAACCCATGCCGGTTTTTCTTGCGCTGCTTTAATAGGAAGATGTGTTTTTCCTATTGCAGCGAGCGTGAGATGTACCTCGCCGGGAACCAGTGCGATCCCATTGCGCTGGAAACATTCTCGCGTGCAGGTACTCCTGTGTGTGCGCCGGTTCACACGCTGAATTAAGGATCTATCCAGCGCACCAATTAAGGTCTTAACCAGCGCAGTGCATTCATCTTAGTAAATGATCCCTAATGTGTATAAATTACATCTAAAATGTTAATGATAAAATACAAAATGATCCAGTGATTCAGTGCCAAACCGTGACAAAGTGATATTCATAGCTTTAATATTTAATAATCAGTACCCCCCTCCCAATAAAAACAAAAGTTCAGATATTCATATGCATAAAGTGATAATGTGTAATCCTTCTGTAAAACCTTCACCATCCCCTTTGGGCACTTCTCTTTGGGCACTCTCTTGCCTTTGGGGTTAGTCTCTTACTGCAAGCAGGGCTTCTGTTATAAATCATTGGGCTCATACACTTAAATACGGCCTACCTGACAGAGCCCCCACACCTCCAAAAATATCAAATATCACACTGAAGAGTGACTCAAATAATTAATTAAAATCAGTCAATAAATCATGAATTAAAACATAAAATAGAAAAGTGGGTAGCCCATTTTCTAAACATTGATAACTAGCACTAGAAGGTATGCTAATGCAGCTGATCCAAATATGGAGGGGAGGCTTCATCTATATCAAAACACAAGGAGTTGGGGGGAAGAGACCACTCAAGCCCATAGTACTGTATAAAAGGTTAAAAAGATATCTTAAAACTCCAATAGTTCTACTCACAAACAAGAGCATAAGCAGGGCACTGCAGCGAGGCAGATGATTCCATGCTGGGGCTCCAAACCCAGACCTTAGAAGGGGGAGAGGATCATTGGACAGCCTTCGGACCACTGTCATACACTCAGTTGGGCGGAACATGAAACAGCTGCATGTATCCCCTGCTCCGACCAAACCGGCACTTAAGCTAACGTCACTACAGGAGCACAGGACTTTCTCTTCTTCAGCTGTGAGCGTAGAATCCCGGCAGCTGTTTCATGTTCCGTCCAGCTGAGTGTATGACAGGGGTCTGGAGGCTGTCCACTGATCCTCTTCCTTCCTGGAGTCTGGGTTTGGAGCTCCGGCACTGACTCATCTGCCTAGCTGCAGTGCTCTGCTTATGCTCTTGTTTGTGAGTAGAACTATTGGAGTTTTATTAAAGTTTTTTAACTTTTTTTATACTGCACAATGTGCTTGTGTGGTCTCCCCCCCCCCACTGTGTCCTGTTCGCTGTGGGGGGCCCAGGCACACAGGCGGGCCTGGAGAGCAGTGGGATTTAGATGCAGACAGAGGGAGGATTATTGGTGCTGCGGGGGGAAAATACAGGAATGATGCGCCCTGTGAATTTCTCCCTGCAGTAGCTGAAAGCCAGTGGGAGGGAGAGGGGGAGAAATCAGCTTTCAGCTGCTGCAGGGAAAGACACACAAGGCATCCCCCCGCTGCACCGTTCATACTCTCCCTGCCCGCATTTGAGTCCCCCTGCTCTCCAGGCCCCCCTGTGTGCCCAGGCCCACAGTGCTGACAGCAATGCCAGGCTTTCAAAGTAGGAGCCTGTCAGGGCTGGGCTCAGTCCTTCCTTCTCTGTGCTGGCTGCTCAGCTGTCGGCTAATTGCCAGCTCCTATCTCTCTCCACAGTTACTCAGCTGTTGATGATCCTGCTTGTCAGTCCTGTCTACTTAAGCCATCCAGTCCAGAGGAGCTCTGCCTTCGCCTTGGTCACATCACAAGAAAAAATCTCCTGCATTCCTGTTTAAACACTGGCTTTGCTGACATCCCTTCTTGCTCCAGATACTGCTTGCTTTTCCACTACATTGGTCCCTGACTTCTAGCTTGGCTGACTATCTGTTCTGGTTACTGAACTTTGGCTATGTTTTGACTATGTTTGTTCTTTTTACTTTTATTATTAAACAAGTGTGATTTAACTGTATTTCTGTCTCGGTCTGATTTCATGGTTTCTGACATGGCCACTCTTACAGCTTGTCCGTTTGAATCAGGGGATGCTGCTCTTCCCTGGCTTATATTAGGAGGTAAAAATGTAATGGGTGAAGTGGAACTGTACTTGGTGGAGCTGTATGGGAGTGAGGGGGAAAGCTGTACTGAGGGGAGAGAGAGCTATAGTTGCTGGGCAGCTGTACTGGGGAGGAGCTGTACTGGAGGGGAGTTGCACTGCGGGAGGGTATCTATACTAGTGGTAGCGGGGTAGCTCTATATTGGGAAGTGAGGGATTTTGGCTTGTGGAGGGACTTGTGCATTACACTCTCCTGACTCCGGCACTCTGTTACGCACTCCTGAACCCTGTACTCTATACATTATACACACCTGAGCCCTGTACTCTGTACGTTACACACACCTGACCCCTGGTCTCTGTGTCTTATGCTCTCCTAATCCCTGGTCTCTGTGTCTTAGGCACTTCTGACCCCTTTGCTCTGTAAGTTGTGCACTCCTGGCCCCTGCATTCTGTGCATTATTTACTCTTGACACCTGATATCTGTTTGTTATGCCCTCCTGGATCTTGTACTCTGTACATTATGCACTCCTGACCCTGCTTTCTATGTCTTACGCAGTCCTGACCCTTTAACTCTGTGAGTTACGCACTCCTGACCCCTGAACACTGGATATTACACAATCCTGACCTCTGGTCTCTGTGTGTTACTCACACCTGTCCCCTGTACATTGTACATTGCACACTTCTGACCCCTTGTCTCTATGTGTAGCACACGCCTGTCCTCTGTACTCTGTCTGTTAACCCCTTTGCACCCAAGGGTAAAATATATCTAAATGCCTAAGCACAATTTTGCAACTTTGACATGTGTTAGTAAAACTGTACATATCATCACTAATTGTGCTTTTATTTGGTGGTAAATGGTAATGGATATCTTCTAAAAATAAAAATTATTATCAAAGTAAAACTGGCCCAAAATAGTAAAATTCTAATTGTTTATTTTCTTTTTATTTAGTTGTATATTTCTTGCTACTTGCGTAACCTACCACCAAAGAACAACCCAGATTAAATTTTCCTGCTCCAGTGATATCACGTAAGTGTATGTTAGTTGTTGTTTGTACCCATAGTACAGCGCAAAAACAATAGTGCGCATTTTGCTTTTTTTTTATCCTACCTAAAACACACCGACACTGTCACTAACTGACACTGATACTAATTTAAAAAAAAAAATCCTGTCCAAAAAAATACTGACCCTGACCTTTGACCACAACCTTGACCCAAACACTAACCCTGGCACTGGCCTAGATGAAACCTTGATCTAGGTATTTTTTTATTTTTATTATTTAAACATGGGGGTCATCTTCACAGTGACTGAGCACTGTGAAAGCTAATCAGGCTATCACAGCGATCAATAAAACGAATTCAAGAACTCGCGCTGAAGTGTTTAATCAAATAAGAATGAAAATAAGTACAAATGAAAGATAATAAGACTGCAGCTGCTAAAACCTTAAAGCAATATGAAGTATGAAACAGTGGTAGCAGCCCATTCAAACAATATATATCCTAGTAAATAGTGCCTAATACATCAATGTATTGTGACAAAAAACAAAATACACACAAAATCTAAAAAGTGTTTAGTGCTTCTGTAAAAAGTGCAATGGTGCTCCAAAACTTTGGACGAATGAGGTGACTCCCCCTTCGGTGACCCCACTCACCAGAAATATTAGATCCTCAGCTTCGCAATCTGGGATCAAAAAGGCATTGATCAAATGATCTGGGGATATGCAGGATGGTTCCTCATCAAACTTTTGCAAGAAGATATTTTATGACAGGAAGGATATACCATACTCCATAGATGGGGAAACAGAGAGAGAACTCATAGAGAAATACTGTTTAACATGAGTTATCAAACAGATTAAATGCGCAATTTACAGGATATTTGGCAAAGACAGGCATCAGTAAAAAACATCGCCGCTGTATGGCATGCATTTCACGGAGGCGGAAATTGCGTTACTGGTTAGCACCAACCTGGAAGTACGTTGAGGCCTTTCACCCCTCCTCCAGGACATCATCAAGGACATCACTTCCGGTTCCATTACAATCTATTTATACCCAGAGGAAGATCACCCCTCCCTCTGGGGAGGACAAAACGACCAATTATGATCAGTGTGTGGAAAACACACTCACGTCCTCCTCTTACATCATTTCCTGTTGCCAAATATAAAACTTTAATACAAACAAAAGCTCAAACAGACAAAATTGCCTGTTCAGTTATATAACAACAATAAAAACACATAATGCGAAAGACAAGGATTTCCAAAACATGATAAATAATGAATAAACAATTACGAAAGACATGAAAATAAAAATAAAATAAAAATAATAAAATTTAATTGTAAGTAAAAATAACAAATAAATAAAAATAAAATCAATTGGAAAAAGGCCCTTCTCAAGTAAAATTACCAGTTGGACAGAAAACAATTGAGATCCAATTCAATGTTAAGGCCATGAAGACTCAACTTCCGGAGCCTATGGATCCATTGGGTCTCATTCCGTGAGATAGCTCTCTTGAGTTTGGAACCTCTCCAATGTTCCTCCACCCTATCTATCCCACAGAATGTAAGGCCCCTTGGATCTCTATTATGGAACAATCAAAAATGATTGGACAGGCCATGGTGCTTATAACCCTTTTTGATTTTATTAACATGCTCCCTAAGCCTTATCCCCAATTTCATTGTGGTCCTCCCCACGTATTGGAGACCACAGGGACAAGACAAAAGGTAGGTAACGTGTGGTCCCACATGTGATGATTTTTTTAATTTCAAAAGACCTACCTTCAGAAAAAAGCTAAAGTGGGTAGTTTTCCTTTTACTATGTTTGGAGGTTTTACACATCACACTTTTACCACAATTGAAAAAAACAGTTTGGTCTAAAAAGGTAGTTAGCTTCTTGGGGGGATTCATGACTAGGGATGAGCTTCGAGTTCGAGTCGAACTCATGTTCGACTCGAACATTGGCTGTTCGCAAGTTTGCCGAACAGCGAACAATTTGGGGTGTTCGTGGCAAATTCGAATGCCGCGGAACACCCTTTAAAAGTCTATGGGAGAAATCAAAAGTGCTAATTTTAAAGACTAATATGCAAGTTATTGTCATAAAAAGTGTTTGGGGACCTGGGTCCTGCCCCAGGGGACATGGATCAATGCAAAAAAAAGTTTTAAAAACGGCCATTTTTTCAGGAGCAGTGATTTTAATAATGCTTAAAGTCAAACAATAAAAGTGTAATATCCCTTTAAATTTCGTACCTGGGGGGTGTCTATAGTATGCCTGTAAAGGGGCGCATGTTTCCTGTGTTTAGAACAGTCTGACAGCAAAATGACATTTCGAAGGAAAAAAAACACATTTAAAACTACCCGCGGCTATTGCATTGCCGACAATACACATAGAAGTTCATTGATAAAAACGGCATGGGAATTCCCCACAGGGCAACCCCGAACCAAAATTAAAAAAAAAAAATGACGTGGGAGACCCCCTAAATTCCATACCAGGCCCTTCAGGTCTGGTATGGATATTAAGGGGAACCCCGGCCAAAATTTTTTAAAAAAATTACGTGGGGTTCCCCCTAAATTCCATACCAGACCCTTCAGGTCTGGTATGGATTTTAAGGGGAACCCCGCGCCAAAAAAAAAAATGGCGTGGGGTCCCCCCAAAAATCCATACCAGACCCTTATCCGAGCACGCAACCTGGCAGGCCGCAGGAAAAGAGGGGGGGACGAGAGTGCGCCCCCCCTCTCCTGAACCGTACCAGGCCACATGCCCTCAATATTGGGAGGGTGCTTTGGGGTAGCCCCCCAAAACACCTTGTCAACATGTTGATGAGGACAAGGGCCTCATCCCCACAACCCTGGCCGGTGGTTGTGGGGGTCTGCGGGCGGGGGGCTTATCGGAATCTGGAAGCCCCCTTTAACAAGGGGACCCCCAGATCCCGGCCCCCCCCTGTGTGAAATGGTGAGGGGGTACTTACCCCTACCATTTCACTAAAAAACTGTCAAAAATGTTAAAAATGACAAGAGACAGTTTTTGACAATTCCTTTATTTAAATGCTTCTTCTTTCTTCCTTCATCTTCTTCTGGTTCTTCTGGCTCTTCTGGTTCTTCCTCCGGCGTTCTCGTCCAGCATCTCCTCCGCAGCGTCTTCTATCTTCTTCTCCTCGGGCCGCTCCGCACCCATAGCATGAGGGGAGGCTCCCTCTCTTCTCTTCATCTTCTTCATCCTCTTCTCTTCTTTCTTCTTCTCTTCTTCATTTTCTTCTCCGGGCCACTCCGCATCCATGCTGGCATGGAGGGAGGCTCCCGCTGTGTGACGGCGTCTCTTCGTCTGACAGCTCTTAAATAACGTCAATGGCTCCGCCCCCCTCTGACGCACGGTGAATTGACGGGACTTCCCTGTGACGTCACGGGGAATGCCACAGGGAAGTCCTGTGCGCCAGAGGGGGCGGAGTCACCGGGTGGCCCCGCCCCCCGTTATTTAAGAGCCGTCAGACGAAGAGACGCCGTCACACAGCGGGAGCCTCCCTCCATGCCAGCATGGACGCGGAGCGGCCCGGAGAAGAAAATTAAGAAGAGAAGAAGAAAGAAGAGAAGAGGATGAAGAAGAAGATGAAGAGAAGAGCGGGAGCCTCCCCCCATTCCATGGGTGCCGAGCGGCCCGAGGAGAAGAAGATAGAAGACGCCGCGGAGGAGATGCTGGACGAGAACGCCGGAGGAAGAACCAGAAGAGCCAGAAGAACCAGAAGAAGATGAAGGAAGAAAGAAGAAGCATTTAAATAAAGGAATTGTCAAAAAATGTCTCTTGTCATTTTTAACATTTTTGACAGTTTTTTAGTGAAATGCTAGGGGTAAGTACCCCCTTACCATTTCACACAGGGGGGGCTGGGATCTGGGGGTCCCCTTGTTAAAGGGGGCTTCCAGATTCCGATAAGCCCCCTGCCCGCAGACCCCCACAACCACCGGCCAGGGTTGTGGGGATGAGGCCCTTGCCTCATCAACATGGGGACAAGGTGTTTTGGGGGGCTACCCCAAAGCACCCTCCCAATGTTGAGGGCATGTGGCCTGGTATGGTTCAGGAGGGGTGGGGCCGCACTCTCATCCCCCCCTCTTTTCCTGCGGCCTGCCAGGTTGCGTGCTCGGATAAGGGTCTGGTATGGATTATTGGGGGGACCCCACGCCGTTTTTTTTTTTTTTTGGCGCGGGGTTCCCCTTAAAATCCATACCAGACCTGAAGGGTCTGGTATGAAATTTAGGGGGAACCCCACGTCATTTTTTTTGTAATTTTGGCCGGGGTTCCCCTTAATATCCATACCAGACCTAAAGGGCCTTGTATGGAATTTAGGGGGACTCCCACATCATTTTTTTTTTTTAATTTTGGTTCGGGGTTGCCCTGTGGGGAATTCCCATGCCATTTTTATCAATGAACTTCTATGTGTATTTTCGGCAATGCAATAGCCGCAGGTAGTTTTAAATGTTTTTTCCTTCGAAATGTCATTTTGCTGTCAGATTGTTCTAAACACAGGAAACATGCGCCCCTTTACAGGCATACTATAGACACCCCCCAGGTACGAAATTTAAAGGGATATTACACTTTTATTGTTTGGCTTTAAGCATTATTAAAATCACTGCTCCTGAAAAAACGGCCGTTTTTAAAACTTTTTTTTGCATTGATCCATGTCCCCTGGGGCAGGACCCAGGTCTCCAAACACTTTTTATGACAATAACTTGCATATTAGCCTTTAAAATTAGCACTTTTGATTATTCATGTTCGTGTCCCATAGACTTTAACGGTGTTCGCGTGTTCGAGCGAACTTTTTTCCTGTTCGCATGTTCTGGTGCGAACCGAACAGGGGGGTGTTCGGCTCATCCCTATTCATGACATTATGTGCCAGTTTTAGCCTAAGTGTTGGTGGTTTACTATAGATAAACCTGGGCTGGGTGGGCAAGCTCTCTGTCTTCCAATAACAGGCCAATGTTCCCTAATTATTTTTTCAAACTGTATTGTCAGTTATAGCCAGTCAAAAAAGCCAAACCATAATCTTTATTCTTTTTAACTTTCTTTTGAAATACATTTTCCCTATCCATCTCACCAATGGTTTCTTTAGTTCTTTTTAGATCTTTTAGTTTATATCCCTTTTCTTGAAATGGTTCCAAAATCAGCTTTGCTTGTGTGTCGTTATCTTCTTTTTTATTGCAATTCCTTCTTACTCTCAAAATCTGGCTTTGAGGAATGCCACCCAACCATCTTGGGTGGTGGCAACTACCTAAAGGAATATCGCTGTCAATTACCATTTGATGACTATAGGTTTCTGAGAAAGAAATACCAAAGGAGTTGTCTCCCGTTTTCTTCAGAAAACTACAGAACGATTCCTGTGATCCTAGCCATATTATTATAATGTAATCTATATATCTCTTGTACAGTCTAAGCTCTGGAATATTTCTATCATAGATGGCCTCCTTTTCCCACAAACTCATAAAGGGGTTTGCAACTGATGGGGCGTGTTGAGCCGCAACATGCGGAAGACTTGGTCGAGTGGATGACCAAGCAATCCTCATCCTCCTTATCCTCTCTCACCCAGGCTCAGGGTACTTAGTCTGGCAAAGCAGCTGCCAACGCGGCCTCTTCCCTCGGCTCAATGGCATCAGTGACTCCTTCCCTAGCTCCACCATGTCCTCCTGAGGAGTCCCCGAACTGTTTGACCACAGTGTTGGGTACATGCTCCAAGAGGATGCCCAGCGTTTTGAAGGCCCTGAAGATGGTACTCAGCTAGAGGAAGGCAGTAATGTGAGCCCAGACAGAAGGGGTGCCCAAGAAGGACAGAAATCTGGAAGTCATGTTACCCCTGCTGCAGCATACTGCCAGGTTTGCTCCAGTGATGAGGAGGGAGGGGATGATGAGGTCACTGACTCCACGTGGGTGCCTGATAGAGGAGAGGAGGAGGAGGAGGAGAAGGCACATCACCAATGAGGCAGGATGCCCTCCAGGGGCCAGCCTAAGGGCAGCACACTGACTGCATCACACCACAGAGCTCCGCATGTGCAGGGAGCTACTGTCTCTGCACATTATTCCAAAAGTTCTTTGGTGTGGGCCTTTTTTGAGACGAGTGCATCAGATCCCACCACTGCTATTTGCAACATATGTCTCAAGCGTATCTCGCGTGGCCAAAACATCTCCCGCTGGGGCACCACATGCTTGACCAGACATATGTTGACCTGCCATGCAGTTCGTTGGCAAGCGTACCTAAAAGACCCACACCAAAGAACAAAGAGGACCTCTCCTTGCTCCTCATCAGCTGGGATCTCCAACCCCACTATACCTTCAGTCCTCTCTGAGACCTGCACTGAGAGGAATGAAGGTGTAGAATTAGGTGTGTCACAGCCAAGTACTTGCGGGCAATCTGCTATCGGTACACCGATGGCAAATTGTACCAGGCAAATTTCCCTGACCCAGCTGCTGCACCGCAGAAAGAAGTTCGCTCCCAGCCATCCACATGCCCAGCGGTTGAATGCTAGCTTGGCAAAATTGCTAACACTTCAACTGCTACCTTTTCAGTTGGTAGACTCTGCCCCCTTCTGTGAGTTTGTGGAATGTGCAGTTCCTCAGTGGCAGGTTCCCAAACGCCACTTTTTCTCACGGAAGGCGATTCTGGCTCTCTACTGGCATGTGGAAGGCAATGTCTTGGCCTCGCTGGACAGGGCGGTCAGCGGTAAAGTGCATATTACCGCTGACTCGTGGTCCAGCAGGCATGGACAGGGACGTTACCTAAGTTTCACGGCGCATTGGGTGACTCTGCTGGCAGCTGGGAAGGATGCAGGACAAAATGCAGTAGTGTTGGAGGTTATTCCGCCACCACGCCTCCAAAATGCCACTACTGGTGATTCTGACACACCCCTCTCCTCCACCCCTCCTCTTCTTCTTCCTCCATGGCCTCTAACTGTGCTTTGTCCTCGGAACCAGCGGTGCTCCGTAGGCATTCAAGGGGCTACGCAAGCACGCAGGCCAAAAGATGCCATGTGGTGCTTGAGCTGGTGTGCTTGGGGGACAGGAGCCACACTGGGGCAGAGATTCTGTCAGCTCTGCAGGGGTAGGTTTAGAGTTGGTTGACGCCATGCAAACTTAAACCAGGAATGGTGGTTTGCGACAATGGCACCAACCTCCTCTCCACCCTCCGACAGGGACAACTGACCCATGTGCCCTGTTTGGCTCACGTCCTTAACTTGGTGGTGCAGCGGTTCTTGGGCAGGTACCCGGGCTTACAGGATGTCCTGAGGCAAGCCAGGAAAGTCTGTGTGCATTTCCACCGGTCATATAATGCCAGTGCTCGGCTGGCTGACCTCCAAAAGGAATTTAACCTGCCCAAGACCCGCCTAATCTGTGACATGCCCACCAGGTGGAACTCAATGTTGGCCATGCTGCAGCGGCTGCACATGCAGCAGAGGGCCATCAATGAGTACCTGTGTGACTATGGCACCAGGACAGGGTCAGGGGAGCTTGTTTTTTTTTCCCCACGCCAGTGGGCCATGATCAAGGAGTGCCCCGTAGAAGACGTCACGTATGACGAAACATGTAGGGCGTGGCCTCGCAGTGCTTGCCATCACGTGTTCCGAAGTTCTTATTTGCACGGGCGTTCTGCCTTTGTTTTATGCCAGCTTTTTTAGAGAAATATTTTTTCCTATTGGAATCTTTTATATGTACATCTGTGGTTTATTTTAACCAATAAAACCCCAAACGATATTACACTATTGGAGTTCTTCTCCTTATGTTTTTTCTTGATTATGGACTCTTCCACTCCTGAGTCCCCCCTCTGATGTTGGAGCAGTTGGATTGTCCGGAACATGTTGGAGTCGGTGGTACATGCTGTCAAGACCCGGATATCAACATTCTGTCCCTGCAGAGGGTTATATCTGCAAGCCCATACGACCTTGCCATAGAGGAGGTCCAACGATTGGGGTAAGCGCACATCTATTACTCCTTTTTCTGCAATCAATGTACATTCGATAAGAGTCTCTTCAGCTCATTATTTCTCATGATTCAGTAATGAGATATACCAAGTGGACTTTTTCTTTCTACCCATTTTTTTGAACCCAGTCATGGACTGATTATAAGTTTCTTTGATGTGTGATTACTTATTTTCAGCATATGTTAATATTTGTTGGATCTTCGAGTAATGATTTTATGCACTTGTTGTTGTTATCATTTTTGCTGGGATTCACACATACATTGTGTCTCCTAGGCACTCTTCATTTAATTATATTACTGCTAGCGCACAAAAGTTTTATTTACATGATCAAGGATGCATGCACTGTCCTGTCACCATTTGAGGAGGCCACAAGGATGGTGAGCGGGGACAGTGCATGCATCAGTGACACTGTCCCCCTTGTCCATCTGTTGGAGCACACGCTGCGTGGAATAATGGACAGGGCACTTGAGGCAGAACAGAGGCAAGAAGAGGAGGACTGCAGCAAATGTACGCTACATGGCCTCCCCTGATCCTGCAAAATCTATGCTGCATGGCCTCCCCTGATCCTGCAAAGTCTGCGGAAGGATCCTCGTATTCGTGGTATCAAGGAGAGGGATCGTTACTGGCTGGCAACCCTCCTTGATCCACATTACAAGAGTATGGTTGCAGACCTTATCTTGCCGTCGCAGAGGGAGCAGACGATGAAACATCTTCGGGAGGCCTTGCAGAAAGGTCTGTGCAACGCGTTCCCAGAGACTGGGAGATTACAAACTCCTGTTCCTGGACAACGTGTTGCCGAGGCTTCGGTCAGTTAAAGAAGGAGCGGTGGAGAAGGTGGCCGTCTGACCGATGTGTTCAGACAATTTTTTAGTCCGCAGCCCCAAGGTATGATTGGTTCCAGCAACCATCGCCAGCGTCTGTTTTACATGGTGCAGGAATACCTAGGGGCAAGATCTGACTTGGACACTTTTCCCACCGAAACTCCTCTGGGTTACTGGGTCTTGAGGATGGATCACTGGCCAGAGCTTGCACAGTATGCAATTGAGCTACTGGCCTGTCCTGCATCCAGCATTCTTTCGGAACGCAAATTCAGTGCTGCTGGAGGCTTTGTAACCAATCACAGGGTGCGCCTGTCCACCGACTCGGTCGATCGACTGACCTTCATAAAAATGAATCAGTCTTGGATCACCACCAGATACCAAGCACCTGATGATAATGAAACCGAATACATTTTTTTAAAATGTCAGATCCCTTCAAGACTGCCTATGCTGATGCTGAGTGACTATCCTGTTATGCTGAGTGACTATCCTCTTCCTCCTCAATGATCATGCTGATAGCTTGTAAGAATATTTTTGTTTCTGGGCGCCGCCACCAGTGGCTAAGGCCCAATTTTTCAGCCCCTGTTTAACAGGGGCGTGTAATTACAATTTTTGATGCAATTCTTTGCAGCAGGGCTCGTTCCTGCACTCCAACTAGAGTATCTGTGAGGGGTTGCAGTGTTGTGGCACCAGCACCAGTGCCTAAGGCCCAATTTTTCTGTCCCTGTTGAACAGGGACATGTAATTACAATTCTTGATCTAATATTTCACAGCAGGGCCCGTTCCAGCGCCCACCAAGAGTAACTGTGAGGACTTACAGTGTTGTGGCACCAGCACCACCCCCCAAAGGCTCAATTTTTCTGCCCCTGTTCAACAGGTGCATGTAATTACAATTCTCGATCTAATATTTCACAGCAGGGCCCATTCCAGCGCCCACCAAGAGTAACTGTGAGGACTTACAGTGTTGTGGCACCAACACCACCACCACCAAAGGCCCAATTTTTCTGCCCCTGTTCAACAGGTGCATGTAATTACAATTCTTGATCTAATATTTCACAGCAGGGCCCGTTCCAGCGCCCACCAAGAGTAACTGTGAGGACTTACAGTGTTGTGGCACCAGCACCACCACCATCACCAAAGGCCCAATTTTTCTGCCCCTCTTCAACAGGGGCATGTAATTACAATTCTTGATCTAATGTTTCACAGCAGGGCCCTGTGAGGGCTTACACTGTTGTGGCAACACCAACACCTAAGGCCACAATTTCTGCCGAGTATATAGGGCAGGCCCCTACTTTCAAACATCCAACTTACAAACAACTCCTACTTGCAAAATGGAAGGAGACAACAGATGAAATCTACCCTTAGGAAGGGAAATTCTCTCCTGTAAGAGTTATTATGGGAAAAACGTTTCTCCTTTCCACTGATGCTTTATCACCAATCCTTGTTTCACTAAAAACCCCAAATTTTCTAAAAACATTTGTCTTTGGGACAGAAAGTGAGGTCAAATCTTCTGAAGAGGAGCACAGACAGCAAAACAAATGTCACAGGCTTGATAACCCTTCCCTATATTTTCCAAAAAGCTTAAAAAATAGATTTTTTGGCTGGAGCTACACTTTAAAAATGTACCAGTTCAAAATTGCAAACAGATTCTACCTAAAAAACCTACAGTCCCTGTCTTGTTTGCACCGACTGTATACTTCTCTTCAGAGTATATAGGGCCTGGGGGCCCCACGCCTTTCCTTTTTTTAATTTGGGTGCGTTCCCCTTAATATCCATACAAGACCCAAAGGGCCTGGTAATGGACTGGGGGGGGGGTACCCATGCCGTTTGTCTCACTGATTTTCATCCATATTGTCGGGACCCAACATTACATTAAAGCCGCAAGCAGTTTTAAATGACATTTATTCCTTTAAAAATGTCATTTTGTGCAGGGACTGTTCTAAGCACGGGAAACTCGCGCCACTTTTCTTATCTATACTATAGACACCCCCCAGGTACGATATTTAAAGGAATATTTCACTTTTTTTCACTTTAAGCATCATTAAAATGACTGCTCCCTGAAAAAACGGCCGTTTTTAAAACTTTTTTTTGCATTGATACATGTCCCCTGGGGCAGGACCCGGGTCCCCAAACCCTTTTTAGGACAATGCTATTCAAATTAGCCTTTAAAATTAGCACTTTTGATTTTGAAAGTTTGAGTCCCATAGACTTCAATGGGGTTCTAACGTTCGTTCAAATTTTCGGTCCGTTCGCAGGTTCTGGTATGAACCAAACCGGGGGGGGGTGTTCGGCTCATCCCTACTATATAGTTAGGTTTTAAACCTAAAGTAGGTTGTACAATCAGATTGTAAACCTTTTTAACCAGCTGTACACGTTTTTTTTTTATGAAAGACTAGAATATTCTATTTTTCTTGTCACTTTACTGAGTTTGATTCTGTGTGACCTCATATACTTTGGCAGACCAGAAATGTCTTTTCAGGTTTGTTTTTCCGCGTTTACAGAGATTCTCATTTGTTGCTTGGAAAGTAATGGCTATTGGGTTATATTGATAGCAGAAAAGCGGTGCTGAGAAAGTACATTGGCCTAGGAGCAAAAGCAAGCAATTTATTCTATTAGGAGATAATCCAAAGCACTATTTTTTAATTTGTTTATTGTTTGCTACATATGCTTGAATTATTTATGAATGTCGAGTTGTATATGCATGTTTTGATCAATTATTTAATATAAGCTTTAACACTGAAAATGCTGTAGTGCTCTCTCCGAGATTTTAAACACCTGTTGTATAAATTTTGTTTGGCAGAATGGCAGTTCGAGACTTTTAGCATTGGTTGCTTAGCAACTGTGAGCTGCAAATCCAGCATGTCAGCAGATTCTTCAGCATTTGGCCTAAATTATTTTTGGCTGCTGAGGGCAGCCATAGAGGGAAAACTGCTTGTGGTAACTGACACAGGATACCGTTGCTCCAGCTGCTCAAACCATAGGCAAAATATGCACCTCAGTATCTGAGTTCCTGTAGGATTGTTGATAGAAAAACGCAGTTTTAGGGCTCTTTAGGGCTCTTTCACACCAGCCCACACACTAAAGTGGGCTAAAATTGGGCAACACAAGTAGGGTTGCCACCTCATCCCTCTAAACCCGAACACATATTAATTACACAGGTGCTGTGGCTGATTAAGGTGGTAATTAAACTCACTTGGTGCCTTATCTGCATTTAATTAGCCTCAGAACCTGTGTTATTCAAAGGTGTTCAGGTTTAAAGGTATGAGGTGGCAACCCTAAGCACAAGGCACTGTCAAACTTTATTGGAAAGTCACAAATTAGTGTTTATCAATTTCTTTGCACCACTGTGAGGCTGCAGGGTGGTGACACATGAGGTGGAATACAGTGCAGAAACCCACCGCAACCCACCTTGGTGTAGTGCTGTAGTGCTAACAGGGCACATAGAAAGCAATTGTTTTCTATAGGAGCTTGTAGTGGGGCTGTGTTTTTCAAAAAAAATTGCATTTGAAAGACTACTGCACAAATGCAGTGTGACATAAAATATTGCAATGGCCGCCATTTTGTTCTCAAGGGTCACCGCTAAAAATATATATATATATATATATATATATATATATATATATATATATATATATATATATATAAAGTTTTGGGGTTCAAAATGATTTTCTAGCAAAAAAGACAGAATTTTACTTGTAAACAACAAATGTCAGAAAAAGTCAGGGTCAGCAAGTGGATAATCATGATGCAGGTGCCATTATTTGATGTGGCCACATATCATCCCCATTCACTTGAAATCTGGGTTTAAATCTGGAATACCAATTTGCTCATAACTACTTAAAAACAAAACAAATTTGACATGTCATCCATTTTTTTTTTATTGTGTAGCTCTAGGGTTGTTTCGCAGGGCATGTACAATATTTGCCAGCTCTTGTACCGATTGTGCATTGTCTACCTATGAAAAACATTATGTAGCTCAGATCATGTACAGTGCCTTGGAAAAGTAGTCATACCCCATTTCCCACATTTTGAAGGCCTCATGAAGGCCAAGGAACACACCAGAAAGGTCAGGGATAAAGTTGTGGAAAAGTTAAAACCAGAACTAGGTTATAAAAAAATTATCCCAAGCTTTGAACATCTCACGGAGCACCGTTCAATCCATCAGCCAAAAATGGAAAGAGTATGGCACAGCTGCAAACCTACCAAGACATGGCTGTCCACCTAAACTGACAGGCCAGGCAAGGAAAGCATTAATCAGAAAAGCAGCCAAGAGGCCCATGGTAACTCTTGAGGAACTTCAGAGATCAACAGCTCAGATGGGAGAATCTGTCCATAGGACAACTATTGGTCATGTACTCCACAAATCTGGCCTTTATGGAAGAGTGGCAAGAAAAAAGTAATTGTTGAAAGAAAGACATAAGAAGTCCCATTTGCAGTTCGCAAGAAGCCATGTGGGGGACACAGCAAACATGTGGAAGAAGGTGCTCTGGTCAGATGAGACCAAAGTTTAACTTTTTGTCCTAAAAGCAAAACGCTATGTGTAGCAGAAAACTAACACTGAACATCACCCTGAACACACCATCCTCGCCATTAGACAAAAAGGAAAAGGTCTGGTGTTACCCGCAAACCACCTCCATCCCAATATATGTAACAAAAAACAGGAAATCGCCCCGGGAATTTAAATGAGGTGAATGCCGTTAGCCAACAATTGACAGTGTAAATGCAGTCTCAAAATTTATTAAACATGGCATGCAAACATAAACAACATGAATCATAGCCAAGCCACTGAAATGATACATATAGTAAAAAATGTCATTACACGTATCATGGTATAAAATGTAAATTGCAAAGTACACAGAAATAAAATAATGTGATGCACTCGTATTATCTTATTGCTGTCCTTCTACCTTATTGTGCTGACACAACACTTTCTAACAATGAATACATTGTTTCAAACTCATTGCAAATTGTAAGCAGTGAGAAAACCACATCAAAATAGTCATCTACACAGTGTGCAAAGTTTTCTATGTGGTTTCCTTATTGTTGAAAGACCTCCCGGGGATTTTTTCACAAAAGGTATTTCCTTCTTAATAAATTATATATTTAAACCAGTGTTCTCGTGAACTAGTGCAAATTATGTTAAAAAAGAAATTTGTAAGTAAATGTGAATTAGTCTATAGTCCAGTACATCTCAAATGGAAATAGTGATTGGTATGCTGTTTAAAAGTAAAAGTGATACCTCCTCTCCGTGTGGTTCAGGGCTTTGTAAGTCAGGATGGATCAGCGGTGGATGAGCTTAGTTTATTAGATCCGCCAGCTGGGGACAGTTACTTCCCGGTTCCAGTGATCTCCCACATATGGAAATACAAGAATAGGGAAAGAACCATTGCGCACAAATCATCCAATATTACATGTAGTAAGGACTGCAATTGGTACACTCACATGATCTCAGTGTTAAATCGCATTCTTTAGTTATATGGTCAGACTCAGCTCCGTGTTCCTCCGTGCTGCTGCTCACTCGCAGGCTGCACACTGACAAGAGTATTAACGGCTCCGAGCGCGTTTCGCAAGACCATGCTCGCTTCATCAGGGGTAGATGCTTGTAAAGTACATCTGTAGGGGGTAAAATGAGCCAAATAAGTATCAATACAGAGATGGTATTTTGACAATTAGTCAGGAGGGTCCAAAACGCATGGCCCTATATTCACCAGAGGCTGCATCAGACTACCGAATGCTGAATGCCCAGAGGCAAAAGTAATGAGTGTTCTCACCATTCATCCTCACCATTAATACATGGTGGTGGCAGCATCATGTTGTGGGGATGCTTTTTATCAGCAGGGACAGGGGAGCTGGTCAGAGTTGATGGGAAGATGGATGGAGTCAAATACAGGGAAATCTTACAAGAAAACCTGTCTGTCTGTAAAAGACTTGAGACTGGGGCAGAGGTTCACATTTCAATGACCCTAATAATACAACCAAAGCTACAATGGAATAGTTTAGATCAAAGCATTTTCATGTGCTAGAATGGTTCAATCAAAGCCTAGACCTAAATTCAATTGAGAATCTGTTGCAAGACTTAAAAATTGCTGCTCACAGATGCTCTCCATCCAATCTGACAGAGTTTGAGCTATTTTGAAAAGAAGAATGGGCAAAAATTTCACTCTCTAGATGTGCAAAGCTGGTAGAGACATACCCAAAAAGACTTGCAGCTGTAATTGCAGCGAAAGGTGGTTCTTTAAAGTATTGACTTATGGGGTGTCAGGGCTGGGTTCAGACCTCCCTTCTCAGAGCTCATGTTGTTCAGCTGTCAGTTAATTGCCAGCACTCATCATCCCACAAGTGATTTACCTGTTGATGATTTCCTGCTTGTCAGTCAGCCCCTTCTGGCTATTTAAACTGCTTGGTTCATTTCTTCTGTGCCTTCGCCTTGGTCAAACCTACCTGAAGATTCTCTACTGTGTTCCTGTTAAAGACTTGCCTTTCTGATGCCCCTTCTGGTTCCTGATCCTTTCTGCTGCCTCTGACGACACTGATCTCTGGCTTTCTGATTTACTGGCTTGTTCTGACTATCCGCTTTGGCTACCGAACCCTAGCTGGTTTTGACTATGTTTACTCATCTGTACCATTCTTACCGTTTGATTAAAAGGTGTGATTTCACTGCATTTTCTGTCTCCGCTTGATTCCTGGTTCCTGACAGTAGGTGAAGACCATGAATTCAGAAGATGCAGGCAAGCCACCTAGTGGTAATATTTTTTTCCAGATTGAATGAGCATGACCACCGTATGGATCAGTTTGCCATAGCATTACAGATACTCATGATTCACTCCTGATTTGCACTGCTCACTGCTGCTGCTCCGGTCTCTGTGCACGCACCCGCCTCGAATATTACCTCTGTAAGAGGTATACCTGGTTCCGCTCGGCTTCCCCAGTGATTTGGGGGTGATCCAGTTCAATGCAGAGGGTTTCTTAACCAGGTTGGGATATACTTTGAGATGCTGCCCCTAGCGTTCCCAACTGACAGAAGCAACGTAGGCTTCACCACCTCCATGAGGAATATGAGATACAATCAATCATTGACTCCTGTAGGTTCCATGGGCTCATACAGTATCTGGTTCATTGGAAAGCGTACGGTCTGGAGGAGCACTGATCCTTGGACGTACATGCTCTTGTCCTCCTCCGTGCTTTCCATAGACGTTTTCCCCTCAAACCTGGTGGCCTTCCAAGGGGGAAGGGTCATTTTGGAGGGGGTACTGTCAGCCCCCCTCCTCAGAGTTCAGGTTGCTCAGCTGTCGGTTAATTGCCAGCACTCATCACTCCACAAGTGACTCACCTGGTGATCTGGCTATTTAAACTACCTTGTTCATTTCTTCTGTGCCTTCGCCTTGGTCAAACCTATCTGAAGATTCTCTGCTGTGTTCCTGTTACAAACGTACCCGGCTGATGTCCCTTCTGGTTCCTGATCCTTTCTGCTGCCTCCGATTACACTGATCTCTGGCTTCCTTTTTTACTGGCTTGTTCTGACTATCCACTTTGGCTACCAAAGCCTGGCTATGTTTTGACTACGTTTACTTATCTGTACCATTTTTACCATTTTATTAAAAGGTGTGATTTTACTGTATTTTCTGTCTCTGTCTGATTCCTGGTTCCTGACAGTAGGTGAAGGCCATGAATTCAGAATTCATAAATCCTCCTAATTCCCGCCCCTCAGCAAAAATCCTCTCCCACTTCTAGCACAAATTCCCCCTCAAACCCCCTCCCTGCATAAATCCTTTGCCCCATTTCCCTCTCCTAGTTTAAATCATTCCCCCAAATCCTCCCTCTCAGCACAAATCCTTTTCCCCCAATCCCCCCACCACAAATAATGCCCCCCAATTCTTCCTCCTAGCCCAAATTCTCTCCCTCCTGCTAGCACTAATCTTCCCCCATACTCCCCTTCTAGCACAAACATCACCCTTATTCAACTATCCCAGTACAAATCCCCCCCGCAAATTACTCCCAAGTACAAATCCTCTTCCCCTCCAACTTCTTCCTACCAGTAAAAATCATCTCTCACCTCCCAGCAAAAGTCATCTACCTCCAACACAGATCCTCGCATTTCCCCTAACACAAATCCACTTGTTTCCCCCTAAATACCCCCTTCCACCATAAATCCTCTCACCTCAGCCCAAACTGTTATTACACCCCCTATAAACATAGACCTTAGATACTGGGAGATGTTCTTCCTCCCAGGTTCCATGTCCTGTGTGTCATTAGGCATGTCAGAACAAAGCCGGAGCCTAGGGGAAGGTTACTTTACACTAGCTGGAGATTACAGGGTCAGGGATCTAGGGCCCGCCACAGAAGATACAAGGCATGTGCTCTGCCCTGTGCACTAGAGTGCCCCTCCTAGTGCTTTAAAGTCAATCAGTGGAACTGGCACTGGGTTCTGGGAAACAGTCTGAATCTGTGGGACACTGTGATTTATTTAAAATCCTGGGACAGTCCCACAGAATCTAGGATGGTTGGGAGTTATGTTAATAGACCGAAGCTAGAGGAGATTAGACATACAGCGATAATAGAAACAATTTAGATGACACTCTGTAGGAGTCATGACTAATGGCTGGCAGCAGGCGCAATGCGTGAATGTAGCAAAGGTTAGAACAGGTAGCCAACAGTGGAGGTATCCAGTAAGATAGCAAAGGTCAGGGCAGGCAGCATATAGCAGAGCTATGCTTTAATGTAGCAAAGGTCAGCAAAAAAAAAAACAAATAATCAAACTAGTCACGAGCACTTGGCCATCAGAAAACAGAAATCACAAGCACAGAGGTACAGACTGATGCATTATTTTTTTTAAAATGTAAGCATTTTAAGAAAGACACCTTCTATTCCAACCCAGAGCAGGGTGTGTGTGGCCAAACTCATTGTCCTGCAACTGACAAGGAAATTCGGAAGGTACAGTACATGGTGGCAGTCAATAATCGCTGGGAGGATCAGACCGTGAAAAACCTACGGATGGAAATCCAGTAAACTTTCCGTTTAACATGTGGCAGTGGCGAAAGTACCAGGGTCACAGCAGTTGCACTTGCGACTGGGCCCTTGAGTCCGCCCATCCTCTTTGCCCACACTTACGTGCACACTGCGCAGTCCCCTCCCTCTCTGTCCTCCCTCACAGGCACAGTCCCCGTCCGCTCAACCCATCCTCTTCGCCCGCTCTGCCCATCCTCCCCGCCCACACTCACGGGCACACTGCACAGTCCCCGCCCACTGCACCCATCCTCTCCGCCCTCCTGCACGGGCACAGTCCCCCCACACACCACTGCCCATCCTCTTTGCCCACTCCACCCGCTCCACCCATCCTCCTCACTGGCACTCACAGGCACACTGCACAGTCCCTGCCCGCTCCGCCCTCACTCACGGGCACAGTCCCCGCCCGCTCCGCCTATGCGCTTCGCCCACTCCGCCCATCCCCTCCGCCCTCCCACATGGGCACAGTCCCTGCCCGCTCCGCCCATCCTCTCCGCCTGCACTCATGGGTACTCACAGGCCCCGCCCATCCTCTCTGCCCGCCCAAGCAAGACCTAGCAAGGAGAGGGAAGCAAGTGATCTGCAAGTAATCTGCAAGTGAGTGATCCCATCCCTCATATAAATATTGCTACAGATTCCCCCCCCACACCACTACCACTGCTGCCACTGATACCCCCACCACCACTACTGCCACTGATACTCCCTACCACCACTACTGCCACTGATACCCCCACCCCCACTTGCCACTGATTCCCCCCCACACCACCACTGCTACTGCCACTGATACCCCCACCACCACTACTGCCACTGATACCCCCACCACCACTACTGCCACTCATTCCCCCCCAACACCACCACCACTACTGCCACTGATAACCCCCACCACTACTACTGCCACTGATCCCCCCCCACAACCACCACCACCACTACTGCCACTGATACCCCCACCACCACCACTACTGCCACCGATTCCCCCGACCACACCACCACCACTAGTGCCACTGATACCCCCCACGCCACCACCACCACTACTGCCACTGATTTCCCCACACACACCACCACCACTGATACCCCCCACACCACAACAACCATTGCTGCCACTGATTCCCCCAACACCACCACCACTACTGCCACTGATAACCCCCACCACTACTACTGCCACTGATTCCCCCCCCCACACCACCACCACTACTGCCACTGATACCCCCACCACCACCACCACTACTGCCACTGATTCCCCCGACCACACCACCACCACTAGTGCCACTGATACCCCCCACACCACCACCACCACTACTGCCACTGATTTCCCCACACACACCACCACCACTGATACCCCCCACACCACCACAACCATTGCTGCCACTGATCCACCCCCCACACCACCATGACCACTACTGCCACTGATCCACCCACACCACCAAGACCACTGCTGCCACTGATCCCATCCCGCAACCACCATCCTTGCCACTCATCCCATCCCCCCAACCACCACTCTCGCCACAGATCCCATCCTTCCACCACCACTGCCACTCATTTCATCCAATGCCCCCCACTTCTTCCACTTATCACATCCCCCCAAAAACCAGGCTTCCCGTCATCCCCTCATTGCTGCCACTCATCCCATCCCTCCACCACCACCACTGCTGCCACTGATCCTATCCCCACCCAACCACCACTGCTGCCACTGATCCCATTCCCCACCACCACTGCTGCCACTCATTCCTGGGGCTTGACTACAGGGGTCACAATTGAAATGGTGCACATGTTGCCCATGTACACCTAGATGGGGGGCATATAGAGGAACAAATGCCCTCCATTTTTCTCTTGCAGCCACTAAAAGCTTGCTTCTCCTCCTTACCCTCCCAAAGGCATTCAATGGCTGCAGGAGGAAAATGGAGGGGATTTGTTCCTCCATATGCCGCCCTTCTTATCCAGGTCCTGCTGCCCCACAGAATCAGTGGGAAGGGCCCTGGCCAGAGTTCAGGGGGGCCCTTCATAGTTTCTTGCATCGGGGCCCTGAAGGTTCTAGTTACGCCACTGACATGTGGCGAAGTCTTCTGGTAACAAAACACATCTTTTAGATGTGAGAAGTGTTGTGTCCTGTAGTCTAGGAGGCAGAGTAGTTATAGGGTGCTTTATTAAGTTCAGGCATCCATAATACAAGTGCAGGCTTCTGAGTATATTATTAAAAGATCAGGAAATGGAACTAACTTGTACAGAGTATAGAAAGTATTATACATGTTACAACTCTAAATGGTAACATCTACAGACCACAGGTATGACCAATAAAGTGACGCTAGAGGGATGTGACATAATCAAAACATACAATACCAATCACAAGAACCATGAATATAAGGGCCATAATTCATAAGTCCATAGTATAAAGATGACTGTAGGCAGCACCAACGTCAGCACCCTTGGGGTGAAGCAGGCAGCTCTGTAGGTATAAAAAGGGCAGTAATACGTTTCAAAGCATCCGCTGAGGTCTGATGAAGAAGCGGAAGCTTCTTGGGGTGGGGGGTTGTTGCTCAGAGGAGGAATTTATTTTATATTTTTTAAGAATGGTTGTTCAAATGTAATATGATGACAACTTTTTTCTATATAATGTAAAATCAAATAAAGATTATATATTAAAAAAATGTGAAAAAAGAAGCAGAATTTTCAAAATGCGTTACCTCACCTTTTACAGCAGCACAGGCTCCGTAGTGATGTATTGTCTGGTCCAGCGCCATCTTGCATTCCACGCTGGTTAATGTGGCGATCGGCTTCCTACTGTCATCCACAAACACAGCTCCCCTTCCTGATCCCCGAGATCTCACTAGGACCATGCAGGAGAGCCTGAAGACTGACCAGAAATAATTTACATATGCTTACTTGATCTACTAAGATGTGAGTTTTCTCTTGCTTTTAATAAACTGGAGTATTATTAATGCTGCATTTAGTTTGGCTCCCCTCTGTGCTTTCCTTTTATGAATGCCACAAGAAGCCTTCTAAAAAATGACCCTGTGGAGCTTGTTGCAGAAACCATTTTTCCCAAAGGCAACAAGCAGAAGAGATTGGTAAGAAGTACTCTGATTCTTGTCTGCAGCATTCTATGAAGCATGTTGGTTGCTCTGTGATGTCTCAGGATGTATGGAGCAATTTATAATGAAAAACATTAACATTTGATTTATGTCAACTAAAAAAATGTTATCTTTCAACATAACAGCTCAATACAGTGGAGAATAGAACCCAAACTATGGGTTCCCCCTGTTTATTAGTCAGTGCTTGCATATGTAACAAAATGATGAATAAGTGCTTTCCACTAGTTTTATTTTCACTATACTAGCAGTACAGAGAAAGTGTTCTGGTAGCATTCAAGAAGTAAATCTGCATCTCTATAACTCCCAAACCATTTTAAACTTTTTAGAAACAAACACTAGCCAATCCATCTTTTATATTGAAAAATGTAAAATCTTCAAAAAAAAACCCCAATATGTTTTGCATAGAAGTGTATAGATAGTGTATTGTTTTCTTTGTCTTACATATTTTTTTCTTAAAGTGTATGTATAGCAAAAACTTTTTCTTGTTAGTTTTGGACAGAGTGGGGAAGAATTAGAACCCCAGTCAGGTTTATGTTGTCTATGTCCCCTCTGGCTATATTCACCTTATCTGTTTGTCCTGGTGACCAATATTACAGAGACAGGGAGTGATGGGACATCCAAAATGTTACAGTTATAAGTAGAACAGGTGGTATATGTCCAGGACAGGAAGTTAAGATAAATCTCCCCAATGGGACACTGACAGTTAAAAAAAAAAAAACAGGACAGGAGTTTTTTAAATCTTTCCCCCTTTCTCAAAGACTAAAAATACATAAACTTTTTTTTCGACTTTCAACATTTTTGAAAGTCGAAAATCAGAATTTTACAGGATACAGACATCATAGAATGTTCTATGATTAATTGTAACATATCAATATTTTGAGTAATAACAAGTTAGTACACTAGAAGATAGAAGCCTTCATATATTAACAGTGGTTGGGGTTACATTTAGATATACAGACCCCGTTTACCCCAATGGGAACATACTGTAAATAGGGTATAGAGAGAAAATAGGTAAATGCATGTCAGGTAACAAGTAGGAAGCAAATCAGATAAGTACATAAATCTATGATTAAAGCATTCATACTTCTGAAGATTGGAGTGTGATCACCTCTTTGCACATACTTTGACCAGCACCAGATCTTCACTACAGCTATTGTATCACCTGGAGCGATGTTGCAGCCTCTCTTTGACATAAAGCTACTAATCGACCATAAATTGCTCATTGGTAGGAGGAAATAAAATTATTATCATTTTTTTAAGGCTGATGTTAGTATTCTTTTAAAAATTTAGAAGTTTTTGGATGGGTAATCCAAACATGCCAGTATTTCTTAAATCGATTCATAGTAAGATTTTTGCAAGCTAACATTAGCTCATAATGTGGATGTTTAGTCTTGTGATGACTTCAGTAAGGTTAGGGGTATCCATAGATTTCCACAATTTTGTTAGGGTAAGTCATGCAGCTATCAGGATATTGGCTACTATTACTCTATGATGTAGAAGAAAGATATCTAGGTTAATACTTAAAAGAGCCATAGCCAGGGAAATTTTAAGTAGATTTCATGTGAGGGAAGTGATGAAAGGGGATACTAAGTTCCAAAAACTGGATAGATTGTTACAGCTCCATAAGATACAGGGTTCCGATTTGGTCATTACAGCGCCAACATATTGGCGATGAAGAAGGAAACATTTTGGAAATTTTTTAAGGGGTTAAATACCATCTATTTAGGATTTTTTAGGATTTTTTGGGAGTTATCCTAATGTTCGAAACAGGAGGAGGCTGTGTTATTAATTATCAAGCCTTTATACAATGAGTCCTCAGAAAATGTTTGCGTTCTCTTTCCCACTTTATCATGTTCGGGTTCTTCCCATGTGTTGTATAGAAAAAGGCTATACCTTTATTTGTCACATCTTTATTAGATGTGAAATAATTCCATATTATAAATAGGATGCTAATTCCCTTATCTGGGCTAAAATGTTTCAAATGGTTGTATTTATGAAGTTTATTAACTAATATTTTTTTGTCTGTTAATGGAAGGTTTGGATAGAAGTTAGTGCCTCGATTAATCCACTTACCCAATCGAAAGTACAGCCCTGCAATAAACTAAGGCTCTCAGCGGAATAGGTTTGTTAGAAGGTTCACCTAATGCCCTGTACACACGATCAGACATTGATCGGACATTCCAACAACAAAATCCATCAGATTTTTTCCGACGGATGTTGGCTCAAACTTGACTTGCATACACACGGTCGCACAATGTTGTCAGAATATCCGAACGTCAAGAACGCGGTGACGTACACCACGTACGACGAGACTATAAAAGGGCCGTTCAATACCAAGTGCGCCACCCTTTGGGCTCCTTTTGCTAATCTCGTGTTAGTAAAAGTTTGGTGAGAGACGATTCCCGCTTTTTCAGACTCATGGTTTTCAGTTCCTTTTTCTGCTGTTCAGTTTGTGCTTGTGGGTTTGTATCTGGTCTTCAGTGCGTGTAATGAGTTCGCATTGATTTATCATTGTGTTCTTGTCCGCTCGTTGCTGACTTTCAAGTCGCTCTTCACAGGCCTTGCTGTTCTTCAGTGCGTTCTGTTACTTCGTTCTGACCAGCTGACCATTTTGAAGCCATGTTGCGTGTACATACTCATCGTAGAGTTTATGCTGTGCAGGGGCTTGGTGTTGGGGTTCTTACTTTGACACAAGCCCAGCCCATGAACAGGGTGGGGAGGAGTTTATGGACCAAGAATTGGTTGCTCCAGCGTGACCAATTCTGTCACATGCTCCGTGAGAATAATCCTGATGATTTCAGGAACTTTCTCAGGATGACGGACCCCTTTTTTCACCATTTGTTGGCTTTGCTGACCCCTTATATCAGCAGGCAGGATGAGGCAAGCCATCACTCCGGAGCAGAGGTTAGTTGCCACGTTGCGGTACTTGGCTACGGGGCGAAGTCTGCAGGACCTCAAGTTCTGGACAGGCATCTCCCCCCAGGCTCTGGGGATCATTATTCCAGAGACCTGTTCTGTCATCATCCAGGTCCTGCAGAAGGACAATATTAAGGTAAGATTTTTATCCTTTAATATCACATTTTATTGTATTTAATGTTTGATAATATATTGTATTTCTTTCCTCATTCCCTAATTACCATGATTGTAATATGCTGTGAATGTCCCCTTTGTCCTCATGCATGCTGGAATGTTTTAAAGTTTTTTTTTTGTCCTTCATACATATTTGCCTTCACTAACCTCCCCAGCATGCTCTCCTATGTAGGCCTATATCTACCTCGGCTAGTCACTTAACAATGTATTTTGTCAGCTCCATAGTAGTGCTTTACCCTAAACACCCCCTAAAATGTGTACAAATGTTATTTGTGTCCTTAAATTCTGGCAGAGTGCCAGAGGCTTTTTTTGGGGTCCCAAACTAATTTGGAACCCTCCCTCCCCCTAACCGCTAAGTCAACACATAACAATCCTCTATCTGCTGACTTTGCCAAACCCATACACACTATACCTACCTCTTTTGAGGTCAGATTTCTGTATGAATTCCCCAAAGCATGTAGTGCAAGGGCCTGCTTGAATACTTTCAAATCGTACTGTTTAAAGTTTTTGTATCCTATTATTATCTTGATAGGCAATTGCAGAATGTTAAAATTGTGCTCCAATTTGGACAGTGTGTACCGTATATACTCGAGTATAAGTCGAATTTTTCAGCCCTTTTTTTTGGGCTGAAAGTGTCCCTTCGACTTATGTTCGAGTCCCTGCCGTCTGTCTGCATGATCAGCGTGTCATGCAGGCAGACGGCGGCCGGCGTGTGATGATAGTGTTCGCCGGCTATTGCAGCTTTCAAAAGCCGTGCCTCCTGCTCATCTGTGATAGGCTGAACAGCTGTCAGTGTACAGCCTATCAAGGACATTCTCTCATCCTCGTCCGTGGTATGAGAATGAGAGAATGTCCGTGATAGGCAGTCAGCGGTCAGCCTATCACAGACGAGGAGGAGGCGCGGCTTTTGAACTGTGGAATGGCCGCCGAACACTATCACTCCGGCCGCCGTTTGAGGATGGAGATCGCCACAGGGAGGCTGCACAGGACACAGGTAGGCTGCACATGCACACAGGACACATGCACACAGGACATGTACAGGACACAGGACATGTACAGGACACAGGACATGTACAGGACACACACACATGTACAGGACACACATGTACAGGACACACACACATGTACAGGACACATGCACAGGATACAGGTAGGCTGCACAGGACACAGGGAGGCATGCAGCTGCAGATGGGCATTGTTGACCCTCTGCATTTCTCACCCTCGTCTTATACTCGGGTCAATAAATTTTTCCCAGTTTCTTGTGGTAAATTAGGGGCCTCGACTTATACTCGGGACGACTTATACTCGAGTATATACGGTATTTATATTTTTGTATTATGACACTTCTTACCTGTCAAGAGTGGACAAAGTAACACACATTATTTATGCATTCATCTCTCAATGAAGTGGAGAGGGTTACCTGTCTAAAACATCTCCCCCCCTAAAATTTTAACAATGGGCCATCAGAGGGGGTGAGGAATCTGATAGGTGGACCTTATACTTTTGTCTTTAACCGGTTCAATACAGGGCAATTTCACCCCCTTCCTTCCCGGCCAATTTTTAGTTTTCAGCGCTGTCGCACTTTAAACGTCAATTGCGCGGTCGTGCGACGTTGTACCCAAAAAAAATTGACGTCCTTTTTTCACCACAAATAGAGCTTTCTTTTGGTGGTATTTGATCGCCTCTGCGGTTTTTATTTTTTGCGCTATAAACAAAAGAATAGCGACAATTTTGAAAAAAAACACAATATTTTTTACTTTTTGCTATAATAAATATCCCAATTTTTTTTAAAAAAAACAAATTTTTTCCTCAGTTTCGGCCAATACGTATTCTTCTACATATTTTTGGTAAAAAAAATCGCAATAAGCGTATATTGATTGGTTTGCGCAAAAGTTATAGCGTCTACAAAATAGGGGATAGATTTATGGCATTTTTTTAAAAAAAAATTTATTAATTTTATAGCGGCGATCGCAATTTTTTTTCGTGACTGCGACATTATGGCGGACACATCGGACACTTTTGACACATTTTTGGGACCATTCACATTTATACAGCGATCAATGCTATACAATTGCATTGATTACTGTGTAAATGTGACAGGCAGTGAAGGGGTTAACCACTAGGGGGCGGGGAGGAGTTAATATGTTTCCTAGGGAGTGATTACTAACTGAAGGGGGAGGGGACGCTCAAGGGGAGGAGACCGATCAGTGTTCCTCCGTTCTGGGAACACAGCTCGCTCTCCTCAGAGCTGACAGGCTGTGGATCTGTGTGTTTACACACACACAGATCCACATGCCGGCCCGGTTAACGGGCAATCGTGGGTGCCCGGCGGACATCGCGGCCGCCGGGCACACGCACCGGGTCCCGAGCAACGCGGCGGGCGCACACCCCCTAGGCGGCCGGGAATCCCAGGACGTCATATGACGCCCACCCAGGATGGGAGATCCCATCTGTGGACGTCATATGACTATGGGCCGGTACTGAAGTGGTTAAACACTCCCTAAAATAAATGTTACACTGATGTTGGCCAAGAATGTTTGTGTCTAATCTGCTTTCAATGTTTATGTGCAAAATGACTAATTTTTTTTATTCTTGTTTGACTCCACAGTTTCCTGCCAACCCACAGGAATGGCAGACCGTGGCCTCCCACTTTGCCCAGCGGTGGGACTAACTGTGGAGGGGCAATTGATGGGAAACACGTCCACATAGTCCCACCCCCCAACTCAGGGTCATACTATTATAATTACAAGGGGTTCAATAGTATTGTGATGTTAGCGATGGTGACAGCTACTTACGAGTTCCTGTATGTGGACGTGGGGAAGAATGGCCAGATGTCGGATGGTGGAATCATCGTCCAGACTGAGTTCTACAGGCATCTCCAGAATGGCAGCTTGGGCTTGCCACCTCCAGAAGACAATGCGGAAGGACTCCCCTTTGTCCTTATTGTGGATGAAGCGTTTGCGCTGGGGGACCATCTTATGCGGCCATTCCCTATGAGGACCCCCCCCGGACCAGAGAGTTTACCGGCTAGCCAGAATAGTGGTGGAGAATATGTTTGGAATAATGGCCAGCCGTTTCCACCTATTTCTTACACCGATACACATGGCGGAATATAAACTCAATCACATCATCCTGTGTTGCTGTGTTCTCCACAACTTTTTAAGGAGAAATTCTTTGAACTATGCTGCCCCAGTTGGGCCTGAGGCCGGAATTCATATTAATGAACCAACCCTGATGGCGCTTGAAACTGGCCGTCCTGGCTTGCCCCCCCAGAGTGCCCGCGAGGTCCGTATAAGATACATGGAATACTTTGGGGTTAGGGGGGCCATCGATATGCCAGACAATGCCTGAGACATTTTTAAAATAAAAATATATTTGAAACTGAAGAAATATTTGCTTTGATTTACTGCTTGGCTTTCTTTTAGCTGTCTCCTCGGTTGTGTTTTATTAATGTTCTAATTTTTTGGCCTTTTTGTTCAACAGTGCAAATGAAATTTCGTTGACACATGAGGTGACAATCTCTTCTTCGGCTAACTATTATTATTATGTTGTGGGTCTGCTACACACACACATTTTTTTTTGTTAATGTATGTAATGCATTACTGACAAAAATATTAATAATTTTCAATACCATGACCGAAATTTGGGGAGTCATGAAAATGGCGTGATTGTGTAAAATTATAAAGCACTGTGGGGTGTTATTTACTAAAGGAAAATACACTTTGCACTACAAGTGCACTTGAGACTGCACTGAAACTGCACTTGTAGTGCAAAGTGGATTTTCCTTTAGTAAATAACCCACATTGTCACTGAAACCAACAACTTTACTACAAAAAATGTTTTGGAGCACACATTGTTGATTATCAATCTTTTTAATCAAAGCACAATCACATGTGTGTTTATAAAAGGGGTTTTGAATAAACCAACAGTTTGTTGTATAACATTTTTTTAGGTCACATTAAGTAGAAATTGCATTTTAAGGTAAACAGGGATGTTTAAACCCATAAATCAATACACAACTCTAGAACTTACAAAGTTCAACTTTTATAAAGTGAAGGCAATATCAGACATGATTATGTACAAACTGTGTTTGATATTACGTTCAGCAGATGGGGTGATGTCACCCCTGTAAAAGCCAAATTTAGAAGATGCACACAAATTGCCTAATGTCAACATGTGCTAGCTGCCATCATGGGGGATCAATGGACGTGTTTTGTGGGTGCAACCACTTTCTCTCAGCTACTTTATTATTCAGGAAGGTTGCACGCACAAAACGCGTACATTGATCTCCCGTGATAGCAGATAGCACATGTTGACACACTGTGTGCATCTTCTAAATTTGTCTTTTAACATACGCAAAAAAAATTTGTCACAAAAAACAGAAGAAATTTAGGGATTTCTGGGTGTTTAGATTCTCCCTACAATATCAATGATGTTCTTCATTTTGTTTTGAACATCATTGATGTTTTGCTTTATGTTTTCTAAATCTAGATTACAACCTATTATCTCCCCGGTGAGGATTTGGGCACTTTCACTGGTGAAATGACATTCCTCTTCCACAACATCCCGATCACCTACAAAAAAAACAAAAAAAACCACACCATGTATTATAAATATGCAGGCATCCATGTCTTACCTGAGGCTGCAGTCGCAGACACTCACCTGTTGTGACAATTTCTACAACGTCTTCCTCCTCCTCCTCTGGTTGGGTTTGGGGGATTTCCCCTTCTTCCTGAGGTGGGGGGTCCCTGGTCTCCTCTGATGGGTGGTGTCCTCCGAGTCCTTTCTCCCCTATGTGAACAAAAAAGGGAAAACTTAGCACACAGATATTTGATTGTAGAAATAGGAATATAAAACATTGCTTGGAAGTGGGGTACAATTGTCTGTTTTGTCAGAGTTCCAAGCTGAAGAATTTCTTGGTCCTTTGTAAAGCTGGAATACTTACCTGTTTAGTGCAAGCTTCACAGATGGAGACACCCCTATAGTATACACTGGAGCACCTGTGTGGGGCCCCTAATAAATAGGGTGTTCTTTTGTCCCACACTAGTGCTCCAGTGTCCAGATGTGTAAACAGCTGCTGAGTGTCCTCTCCTTACACAGAATCTAGTTAGCATTTCATTCTAGTCACAAACCCATCTAGACAACAAACTTTTAACCGTATAGAACTGCATCTGCCCAAAACATCGTATTTTAGTGGCCGAACAAGCAATGTTTCCTACGAAAGATTAATGTGCCCATGAACATGAAAGTTGCCATTTTAAAATGTACAACAGTAAAGAAAAGCACATGGAGCAGCACGAACATCATAAAAAGAAAGAATAGGAACACAGGACAACTACTTACTTTTTTGCAGCACTATCCTGATCCTTCTATACTGATCGTGCTCCCTTAATTTGAGGTCTGACCACCATTTCCTCAGTTGATCCTTGGATCGCCGTACCCCAAAATTCCTGTGCAGACTCTTCACAACTTTAGTCATGATCTTGGCCTTTCTCACATTTGGGTTGGGGTAAGGTCAATACTTCCCGTCATAGTTCGCCCTCTTCAATATGTCCACCATCTCCACCATCTCAACAAAGGACTTATTTGATGCCTTAAATCTTCTCCTCCGGGATCGTGATGTTTCTGGCTCCAGGCTTTCCTCCTCCTCCTCGTTGCTGCTATTATCATGCACCTGTTGTCTCTCCGCCATGTGCTCTCACCCACTGCGCCGAAAGAGAAGGGGTGGGGAATAGACTAGAAAGAACGGCAGGGGCGAGCGGAGTTTCACGCATGTGCAATGTATATAAAGCGTAACACACGTGTGTTGTACGTACGATCTGTGAGCGGAGGAAGGAGTATCGGAAGCGCCGATCGTGATAACGAAGGTACAAGTTTAATTTGGGTTTATACTGCTTATAGATTGAGGCCTATATTGGGACAAGATTAGGAGAGTTTAGCCTGATATTAGGGTTTGTCTTGTGTTGTGTCTTGCAGAGAAAATGGATCTAGTCAATGATCATGACTTTATGCCAATATTTATTGATATGTTCAGGGAGCTTCCCTGTCTGTGGCAGGTAAACCACCCACATTATAACAATAAAACAAAAAGGAAGGCAGCACTGGATCAATTGCTGGAATTTGTGAAGCCGGTGATCCCCACGGCAGACATCCCCTATTTGAAGGCCCTAATTGGTGGCATGAGGAGTACTTATCTAAGGGAGTGCAAGAAGGTCCAGGATTTCCAGAGATCAACAGCTACAGCAGATGATATTTATGTACCCAGGCTGTGGTACTATGACAGACTGCATTTTCTGACCAGAAAGAACCCAGGCCATCACTCTCCAGTCTTCCTTCCACGCTTCCTTCCACCTCAGCTGAGGCTTCTGACGCCCAACCTGGGCCTTCCAGGCAGCAACATGTGGAGGAGTAAGTAGATATTTAAGGAGATAGAAGTGGCGCTGCCCTCTATATTAATTGAATAATGATCTTTAGCCTGAGTTCAATTGACTGTGGCATATAGGAACTTCATCACTAAATGCCAAGTCCAGGTCCCAAGATAGAAAATCTATATGATATAAGCAACCGGAGAAATTGTAATGATGTAAAATGAAACTGTAATACAGAAGAGAAGTGTATATGATTTTACATGTGTCGTAGTGCTAGCAAAATAGAAGCAATGGTCATTGCACTATATGAAAAGAAAATGAAAAAATTAGTGAAAAATACACCAAAGTTCAAAAGTTTTGGGACAAGATGGCGCCAAAAATAGAAAAAAATTTTAAAAATAAAACAAAAACCATGGGTGAAAGAAGGTGTCAGTGCAATAACTAGTGGACCAGTCACAAATTATAAGTGAAATGATGGAATTAAGTGGTAAGTAACCCCAAGATTCAAAAGTATTGTGACGGTGAACGCCTGCTGTGAGTGCAGAGTAATGAACTGATTAATATGTAGCATATGCTATACACTCTCTAAACATAACATAAATTGCATATAACAATCCCAGACCTATCATACACAAATTTGTAAATTCAGATGTTTTATATATCATAGATGGTGGTGGTTGATTTCTAAAAAGTTAGTATTTATATGCATAAACTCCGTGTAAGCAAAACTTTTCAACCAGATGGGATAATTAATAAGTTCAGTGTATATATTATATATTTTTCACCCCTTAGGGCTTTACATCCGTGACTTCTGTGCTTGTTGTTCAAAGTAGTGACTTGAGGTGCTCACCCCCCAGTGCTCCCCCACTCACCAGAATTAATCACCCCTGCAGGGGTACCGAGCGATAGAATGGGTGCCTTGGGGTAGTTGGTGATCTCTCCTGTTGAGCTGCTGTTGCTTTAATTGATGCGATCCTTTGCAAGTATTCCAGATTAAGCTGTGTGCTCCAGCATGACCAAATTACTCCATACCTCCTTTATCTGTTAACCTCTCCGGGATACCGGAGACAAGAGAAACACAAAGAGGCTTCCTTCGTGAAGTATGTCAATGAGTTTTTTATTGCACAAAAGCTTAATCCAGTCCAATATAGTATGTAATAGTAGAAATTTATCAAGTCTTAGCAGAAAATTGTGAAAACGGCACCGCTGTGTGCAAGGATGGGACCAGAAGCGAGCTGTAAGCGTGCGTCCCACCTTGCGTTCCAGCATCCACTTCCGGGTATGACGTGTGAGCGTGACTCCGCCTTACGCGTTTCATCATAGGACGTTTTCAAAGACGGTCAAAAACGAAGGAAGCCTCTTTGTGTTTCTCTTGTCTCCGGTATCCCGGAGAGGTTAACAGATAAAGAAGGTATGGAGTAATTTGGTCATGCTGGAGCACACAGCTTAATTACCTTATAATTACCTTAGGGAACAATATATACGCTATTGGTAAGGCAAACATGTCATTACCTTTAGTAGACTCTCTTTCAATCATTACCAATTGTTTTATCATTAGTTGGAATAAACCAGTGTTTCATTTGATCTAATAGCGTAGCAAAATAGTATAGTTGGATGTCAGGTAGGTTCATACCTCTCTTGCCTTTAGGGGATGTTAATATTGAAAATGCTACTCTAGGTTTTTTCCATTCCATATAAGATTTCTTAATTTTGCATTCACTTGTGTGAAAAATCTTAAGGGCGCTGGAATGAAAAGGGAGCAAAAGTAGTAACGGATTTTTGGTAAAGATTGCATGTTGCATGCAACGATTTTCTCTATCCAGAAAAGTTGAGTCTTTTGTAGGTTTTGGAAGTCTTTAGTAAAGCAATCTAGAAGTTTAGGATAATTAACTTTGTATAATTTGCTTGTAGGAAATGTAAGATTAATTCCTAGGTATGGAATGCTAGGTGAGTCCCAATTATACTTACATTTCTCACATAGGCTGGCAGTAGTTTTCTTTATCATATTTATGGGTAGGACATAACATTTGTTGTGATTGATTTTAGAGTATGACACTTTTCCCAAAGAATCAAGCGTGTTTTGTACATTTGGTAGGGAGTCATTAGGATTAGTTAGTCATAAGATTATATCATCAGCAAATAATCATATTTTTTGCTCTTTTTTGCCAATTTGAATTCCTGTTATACCAACATTTGATCTTATAGTAGCTGCTAGTGGTTCTATTGCTAAGGAAAAGATTATGGGAGATAGAGGGCATCCGTGTCTAGTTTCATTCGTTAGATCAAAGTTTTTTGATATGATGCCTGAGGTAAATACTTTACCTGAAGGATGCATATAGAGAGACATAATGGCCTCACAAATGAAACCCGATAAACCAAACTTTGATAAGGTTTCTGAGATACAGTGGGGACGGAAAGTATGCAGAACCCCTTAAATTTTTCACTCTTTGTTATATTGCAGCCATTTGCTAAAATCATTTAAGTTCATTTTTTTCCTCATTAATGTACACACAGCACCCCATATCGACAGAAAAACACACAATTGTTGAAATTTTTGCAGATTTATATAAAAAGAAAAACTGAAATATCACATGGTCCTAAGTATTCAGACCCTTTGCTCAGTATTTAGTAGAAGCACCCTTTTGATCTAATACAGCCATGAGTCTTTTTGGGAAACATGCAACAAGTTTTTCACACCTGGATTTGGGGATCCTCTGCCATTCCTCCTTACAGATCCTCTCCAGTTCTGTCAGGTTGGATGGTAAACGTTGGTGGACAGCCATTTTTAGGTCTCTCCAGAGATGCTCAATTGGGTTTAAGTCAGGGCTCTGGCTGGGCCATTCAAGAACAGTCACAGAGTTGTTATGAAGCCACTCCTTTGTTATTTTAGCTGTGTGCTTAGGGTCATTGTCTTGTTGGAAGGTAAACCTTCGGCCCAGTCTGAGGTCCTGAACACTCTGGAGAAGGTTTTCGTCCAGGATATCCCTGTACTTTGCCGCATTCATCTTTCCCTCAATTGCAGCCAGTCGTCCTATCCCTGCAGCTGAAAAACACCCCCACAGCATGATGCTGACACCACCATGCTTCACTGTTGGGACTGTATTGGACAGGTGATGAGCAGTGCTTGGTTTTCTCCACACATACCACTTAGAATTAAGGCCAAAAAGTTCTATCTTGGTCTCATCAGACCAGAGAATCTTATTTCTCACCATCTTGGAGTCCTTCAGGTGTTTTTTAGCAAACTCCATGCGGGCTTTCATGTGTCTTGCACTGAGTAGAGGCTTCCGTCGGGCCACTCTGCCATAAAGCCCTGACTGGTGGAGGGCTGCAATGATGGTTGACTTTCTACAACTTTTGTCCCATCTCCCGACTGCATCTCTGGAGCTCAGCCACAGTGATCTTTGGGTTCTTCTTTACCTCTCTCACCAAGGCTCTTCTCCCCTTATAGATCAGTTTGGCTGGACGGCCAGCTCTAGGAAGGGTTCTGGTCATCCCAAACATCTTCCATTTAAGGATTATGGAGGCCACTGTGCTCTTAGGAACCTTAAGTGCAGCAGAAATTTTTTTGTAACCTTGGCCATATCTGTGCCTTGCCACAATTCTGTCTCTGAGCACTTCAGGCAGTTCCTTTGACTTCATGATTCTCATTTGCTCTGACATGCACTGTGAGCTGTAAGGTCTTATATAGACAGGTGCGTGGCTTTCCTAATCAAGTCCAATCAGTATAATCAAACACAGCTGGACTCAAATGAAGGTGTAGAACCATCTCAAGGATGATCAGAAGAAACGGACAGCACCTGAGTTAAATATATGAGTGTCACAGCAAAGGGTCTGAATACTTAGGACCATGTGATATTTCAGTTTTTCTTTTTTAATAAATCTGCAAAAATGTCAACAATTCTGTGTTTTTCTGTCAATATGTGTGTACATTAATGAGGAAAAAAATGAACTTAAATGATTTTAGCAAATGGTTGCAATATAATAAAGAGTGAAAAATTTAAGGGGGTCTGAATACTTTCTGTCCCCACTGTATATCCCCTAGTAAACTCTGTCAATTGCGTTCTCCGCTTCCAAAGCAAGGAGCACAGAAGGATTCAACCGTTTTCCACATGGATGATCAGATTGATCATTCCTCTCGTACTGTTGGGCTCCTGATTTCTTTTTTACAAATTCAACCCAATCTGGGTTTTTTAAGTTAGGGTATGACTTCTAGTAAGCGATTAGCTAGTATTTCTGTGTATATTTTTAAATCAGAATTTAAATAGCATATTGGTCCGTAATTTGTGGGGGAAGAAGAATCTTTACCAGGTTTCAGAATAGTAATGATTACAGCTTCTAACATTTCTTTAGGAAATTTGCTAGTAGTCACTACAAATTTAAACATTTTAGTTAGGTATGGTACTAAGATGCTGTCAAATGCTTTGTAATATTTACTAGATAGTCCATCAATACCTGGAGCCTTATGTATTGGAAGAGATTTAATTACTTTGAGGGTTTCTTCTACTGCGATTGGTTGATTGAGTCTTTCTAAAGTACTTGGGTAAATTTTTAGTAAGTTTACTTCATCTAGGAAATTTTCTGTGTCTTTTGAAGAGGGTTGAATGGTATCTTTATCCTCTTTTAAGTTATACAGAAGCTCGTAGTATTCTGAAAAAGCATCTGCTATTTCTTGTGGATTAAACAGGTCTTTTCTAGATTTGTGGTGAGTTAATTTGTGAATCTTATGTTTGTTCTGACAGTGGCAGATTAGAGTAGCCAACAGTTTGCCTGCTCTATTGCCCTGGGAGTAATAGTTTATTTTAAATTTTTTAAGGAATCTGTCATGTTTATTTATTAAGATGGCCCTCAAATCATTTATTTTAATGTTGAGTTGCTACAGGAGAGTTGTATTATTGGGATTCGCTTTATGTTCTTTTTCTAGATTAGTTATTTCAATCAATATCCCATTGATAGTTTTTAAGTTTTTCCCTGGACACCATTTGGATTAATAATCCTCTGGCGTAGGCTCTGTGAGTACACCACAAGTTGGTAGAGGAAACTTTGGAGAGTTATTATAAATCAATAAAGAAATTCTTTAAGTCTATCTATCATTAGACAAGTATTTCTCCTAAGAAAAAATATAGGTATTTTTCCATAGAGTTGAGTTTGTACATTGTTGTCCCTTCACTATATCTAGGGTGATAGAGGCATAATTGAACCATGTAATATTATGGATCTGAGCATCAGTAACTTTTTGCAAGAAGAATTCGTCTGCGTTTTGTGCACATTAGAGAAGAATGTTTAGTCCTTTTCAGTAGAATGCAATCACCTCCAAGGGTCATATAAATCTTCTTGAGAGAAGATACTATTTAGGCCTAATTGGACAGTACGATCTTTTTTGGTGGTGTCCAATATTGGGTCCATCGGAGCAATTAAGTCACCGCACATAATGACATAACATCTTTTTAATTTTTTGCGTAGTTTCTGTAGAATTTTCCTTATGAACTTGTGAGGCTGTTTATTAGGAGCATAAATTTTAGCAATTGTGTATGTGAAATTGTCTATTTCAGCGACTAAGATGATGTATCTTCCTTGGGCAGCTAAAACTGATGCCAAAAGTTTGAAAAGAGACACATTCCTTAATTGCTATAATAACTCCTTTCTTTTTCTATTAGAGTAGAATATGTGTGGAAATTTGTGATGCGTAAATTTAGGAGGATTGTCACTGGTGAAATGTGATTCTTGCATGCATACAACATCGCTTCCAAATGTAAGTGCATCCATCCAAAGGGCTTTCCTTTTATGAGGGCTGTTGAGCCCTTTTGCATTTAATGATATTAGTTTAAGTTGCGTCATAGTCTGAGGAGATAATAGTGAAGAATAGCTTCATATTGATGAAAATAAACCAAACTAGACCAATGAGACTTCCCTGAGAAGGAGAACAAGCTCCCTTTAAAGGTACAGGAGAAAGTTATAAACATGTTGAATGATAAAGAAAATGGATCTACAGTGATAATAAAAATGAGTTGCAGAGCAACTTGAGTGTGTATCATAAACTGCACTTTGTTTGGGAGAAAGTAACAAGTGTCTTCTGAAGCATAAAGTCCCCTGAGAAATTATTTCCCTGAGCAAATTAAACAATTACATTCAAAGGGATGTGTAAGGAATTTATCCTTGATGTAGAGGAATGGTCTTCAACCAGGGCTGGAGTGCCATTAGTGTGAGATCTTTTCTGGACGTGATTTCTCTGGTGTGATGTCATCGTTGTTGGGTAGTAGGCCCCATTTTTCCATCAATTTTAGACCAACATCAATTGTGTATATGGAATATGAGAGGGAACCCCCATTTGTAGGTTATATTACGGTTGCAGAGAATTTTTATAATAGAATTCAGGTCTTTCTGTGCTAGTATTGTTGCTTGTGAAGGATCGGAGTAGAGGAGGATACCTGGGTAGGGTCAGGGAGCAAAGGATGCTGGTGCACATATTGCATCATTTGATCTTTTACATAGAAGAAATGTATTTTTGCTATAACATCTCTTAGTAATTTTTCTGGTATGTGAGGAGGCTTTGGTAGCCTGTGGGCTCTATTGATTACAAGTTCCTGGTAAGGAATTGTAGGAAGTAGGTCTGACATAATTTTACACAGAAATTTTTTTAAATCTGCATTCTTGACATTTTCAGGAATACCTCTGAATTTTATGTTATTGTGTCTAGACCTATCTTCAAGGTCTGCCACTTTAAGTTTGAGATGTTTTATTTCCTTCTCAACCTCAAAATGGGAATCCACAAGATCATTGTGCACAGCCGAGAAATCCCCCATTTTGCTTTCTACATAGTCCACTCTCTCCCCTAATGCATCTATGTCCACATTCGTTTTGTTCATGTAAGATTGCAAAACGTGTTGTATTGCTCCTCTTGAGGACAAAAGCATTTCTTTCAGATCTGTGTCTAATATGGCATGCCCTTATGTAGGGAGGGTATTTAATATGTCTGTAAATAGAGAGAACCGCGCTTGACCTAAAAATGTGTATATAACTAGCAGCAGCATATAGTGCGATCACACCAAAATAAATAGTTCAAAAAAGGAAGCTGCGCTCAAACAAAACAGTCTATGCAAATGACATCAGAGAGATATTGAAATCCTTCCAGAATAAACAGCACCGCCACCGTGTATTTTGAAGCAGTAGTGACAATCCACCCTAGTAGTTAAAACCTGCTTACCAGATGGCAAGCATAAAAGGGCAAGTGGCTATAGCCCAGCCAAGGCCTTTCAGCTTGCTGGCACTCCCGGTGTACGTATGGGGGGTAAAACTCCAGATTCAATTGCGTTGCCACATATCACCATCACGAAAGCCACGGATGACCCAGAAGGAAGAAGAACTCACCATAGTGTAAAATCTTTCTGGTATTTATTTTAAAACAAGTAGTAACTTACAGTTAGGTTAAAAAAATTGCGTGTACAAAGAGCCGGCCGGCATACAAACAAACGGAGCCCGTCCTCTACTCCGGAAGCGTGGTGACGTCAGTGCGTACCTTCCCAGACGCGTTTCGTCATCATCTGACGTTGTCAATGGACAACGTCAGATGATGACGAAACGCGTCTGGGAAGGTACGCACTGACGTCACCACGCTTCCGGAGTAGAGGACGGGCTCCGTTTGTTTGTATGCCAGCCGGCTCTTTGTACACGCGATTTTTTTAACCTAACTGTAAGTTACTACTTGTTTTAAAATAAATACCAGAAAGATTTTACACTATGGTGAGTTCTTCTTCCTTCTGGGTCATCCGTGGCTTTCGTGATGGTGATATGTGGCAACGCAATTGAATCTGGAGTTTTACCCCCCATACGAACACCGGGAGTGCCAGCAAGCTGAAAGGCCTTGGCTGGGCTATAGCCACTTGCCCATTTAATTTGTCTGCTAAAGGATTTTTAAAAGACATCATATCACATTTAGTTGCTGAATCACTTACATATTCCTCAGACAGAGAGATCCTTCTTCTTTGTTTTAGTGGGCTGCTAATGTCATCCAAGGCAAAAACACTGTTGTGGGAGTGCATCTTAGTGTGGCTGCTCTCTCCTCCTCTGAGCCGCACTGCCTGTCTCCCAGCATCTGTGTAACTGGAGGAACCAGCGCCATCTTGTTTCACAGACGTGCTGGCCGGGCTCCAAAACTCGGCACGTTTGCGGGGTCCCCCGCAGGTTTTGTATTTCCCTATATTTACCTGCTGGCTCTCTGACCTCTCCGAAGCAAGGTGGTGTATTTAGCGATGCGTTGTGCTGCTTCTAGCCACTTCAGTGGGACTCAATGGCACGGAGCTCAGTTAAGTTGCAACCATTCACCTCTGTCACTAGCCATGCTCCCAAAATACATAAACTTTAATATTGCAATGGAAATAACATCATCTTTGACCATATTGTCACATAAACCTTGTTCATCTAAAAAAAAAATTGCATTAGGTATTGTAAGTAATGAAAAATGAAAGTAATGACAATTCATTGCCAAAATTAATTGGACCTTAGCTAAAATGAAAAATTAGTTGTTATTAAAATAGTGTTTTTACATATGATTACTGCTTTAAATGCATGGTTGTGACATTAAACAGCTGGCAGCATTGGGTAATTATTTACCTGAAAGAGTTGAAATGTTTTATGACACGGTGGATCAATAAAATAGAAAATTTATTGTAGAGAGTATGGATGCAGTTTAAGGTTCTTGGGTAAAAAAACAAATCAGCAGAATAAAATAACACTATTAAGAAACTGAACACCAAGGGTCAAAATTCAAATCCCTGAGCTAAGAACATACAAAAGACAGTGCAGCGCTTAAGTAAAACAAAAAAACAAGTCCATAAAGAATTATGAATAAATATGAATAAATATAAACCGTGAAATCTTCAGTGATGAACACAGTGTGGCATGCAGATCGGCTGATGAAGTCCCGCCCATAGGGACATAACGCGTACGGACGGACGTGATGCCACCCTCAGCCATTGCTGAAGTGTACACATACATGCTGTTTTACTTGGCACTTGGTCTTAAGTGCCTTTTTTGTGAGTGTTATTTTTATTTATTATATTATTAAATTGTGCATATACACAGAGAACACTATGAGTTGTTTTTTATGTTTATGACAAATGTGGCTTTGGAGTGCATAGCGCTGAGCAGTATACCTGGTCTTGAGGGGATCTTTAGGACAGCGCCTGTGAAGTCACCATTTGATACCCCGAGTGGGAAGGCTTGTCAGACCCTCTGTAATGAAAGGGTCCATGTAGTGAGGTGAGCTGCCATCTTTACCATTGGTGGAGGTCTGTGTTTCCCAAAAAGTCACCTGCATGCAACATTGTGTTCATCACTAAAGATTTCACAGGTTATATTTATTCATATTTATTCATAATTCTTTATGGACTTGTTTTTTTGTTTTACTTAAGCGCTGCACTGTCTTTTGTATGTAAGTATAAGGTTCTTACAGGCATTTCTATAACTCTTCTTTTGACTTACCTGCTTTTTCATTTTTCTCCCTGTTCATGTGATTCCACACAGCTTCAGTTATGTTGAGGTGGTCAGTCTAATTACGGTAGTGTTCCACCTGCAGATATTTGCTCTAAATAGCATGACTTGATTTCAGAGAGTTTAAGGACCCATTCACACCACTGCATTTTCACTGTTTGCAGTGCATTTTTTTTAAATAAACGTTTTTGGCATAGGGAAGGACAAAAAGATTCACATTTACGTGCATGGCTTTGATGCACATTTACATGCGTTTGTGTGCATTTACGTTGCATAAAAATGCAGCTTTCTGTACATTTTTTTACTGAACTGCAATGTAGTGCAATAGTGTGAAATATGATCTTTAGCTAACATGGATTTTGGACTGTCTATGTAGTGATAATGTACTCAAAAAGGCATCCCACTGCATCTGGTGTAAATTGGCAATTAAAGTGTTATTAAACCCAAGACCCTGCATTTGCTATATCTCATCTCCCACAGTACACAGAACATGGAAATGCAATTATTTTAGTAAATATAAACTGCTAAATACCTTTTCTTATCAGCAGTATATAGCAGTCTTTGTGACTTCTATTGGTGTCTGGTTAAAGCTTGTAGGAGGAGTTTTCATTCTACTCTGACTGTCCTATGGGGCTTCAGGACCCCTGGCTCTCTGTCTGGACAGTGCTGATTGGCCCTGTGCTGATTACATGCACCCTCCCAAGAAAAAAAAAACTCTCTAGCAATACACACCAAACTGAGTATGCCTCCAAGGCTCTGTAATGTCAGGAGATGGATTGGGGACAGTGGAAGAAGGGAAAGATCAGAGAAGGCAGGATCAAACAGCCTATTTACACAATGCGGAGGATTAACCCTTTAGGTTCCACACTGAGTATAACAAGCATGCTTTACTGCATATTAGGGTTGTCCCGATACCACTTTTTTAGGACCGAGTACAAGTACCGATACTTTTTTTCAAGTACTCACCGATACCGATTACCGATACTTTTTTTTTAATGTCACGTGACAGTTTTTTTTTTTTACTATTTTTTTTTGGGGGGGGGGGGGTGAACGTTGTATGTGTGTGTGTTTTTTTTTTGTTTTTTTTTTTACAATTTTTATTTTTTCCAATAATATTTTTTTATTCTTTATTGGTTTTTTTTTTTTTTAAATCAGCCCTTTTGGGGGGCTTTGGTGAGATATCAGGGGTCTTAACAGACCTCTGATATCTCCCCCTTGAGACAGAGAAAGAGACAGAGGATAGAGAATCCCCAGTCCCTTTCTCTGCAGCGTCAGCTGCACTGAGAATGAATGGAGAGAACACAGCAGCTTCTCTCCATTCATAAACTGACACATCGTAATCACAGGAGATTACAATGTTTCAGTTATGTGAATGGACAGAGTCAGCTGACTCTATCCATACACAAAGGAAGGAGGAGGGGGACGGAGGAACGAAGGGGGAGAACGGAGGGGACAGATAAGGAGAGCAGAACGGAGGGGACAGATAAGAGAGGAATGCAGGGGACAGCGGAGAGGCACAGAGGAACGGAGGGGGCATGGAGGAGGATGCAGTGACAGTCAGCTGTGAGCGATCACAGCTGTATGTCACTAAAGCTTGTGAAAGCCGCTGGGGGAGAATCTTGTAACTCCCCCACGCGCCGATCACAGCTGTCTTCTAGGTATCGGGGGAAGCATCGGGAGCATTTGCCCGAGTACAAGTACTTGGGCAAATGCTCGGTATCGGTGCCGATACCGATACTAGTATCGGTATCGGGACAACCCTACTGCATATACACACACTGTTTTTACTGCTGTGGGTTTAGTAACACTTTAAGGATCCATATCTTCTCACCTCAGGTAACTCATGCTTTTACCTACAACATAACTTTAATTTTCATCAGAATGTAAAACAACCTGTACTTGAACCTGTGCTATGACTAAGGCTGTGTAAGCTGGAACACCTAAATTTCTCTGACCCAGATTCTGCTTTGCAGTTATTAAAGGACTGTTTTTTCACGATGTAACCATGGTGCTGACTTTTATCCAAATTTGTATTGGGGAGTATACAGCTGTTCCTACCTTTGCACCAGTCTTTCCAGTCCTGCAGGTTTTAAGAGGTAGAGCGCTGCAGTATTCTTGTTTGTAGGTGAACCTGGTAAGAGACTCTTCTTTACAAGATGAGGACTCTAAGTTGCGTTTTTTTTTTTTTTAATCAAACTAAGTTTAAGTTTTTAACCACACCCTGCCCAGCCTAAAGCAAAATGACGGCCAGATGGTGGTTTAATTGTTGTGACTGGGCGTCATATCATGTCTTTCACAATATGTTGTGGCGATTGGTAGTGCGGTGTGTGGCTTGTACGCACTACATCTCAGATCACGGTTAAGCGCCTATGACATAGGCTCTTTACCATGTGATCAGCTGTGCCCAATTACAGCTGATCACAGTACAAATAGGAAGTGTCGGTTATCGGCATTCCTCTATTCACGCTGACAACACCTGAGTAGAGGAGAGCTGATAAGCAGCTCTATTGACAGGGTGAATCTGCGCTGATAATCAGTGCATTGATTATCAGTGCATTTCCATCAGCGTGGCCTGCCAGAGCCCACCAGTGATGCCCACCTGTGTCCACCAGTAAGGGCCAATCGGTGCCCACCAGTGGTGCCAATCATTGCCCATCAGTGATGTCTGTCAATGCCTCCTCATCAGTGCCGTCTATCAGTGCCATCTATCAGTGCCCATCAGTGCCCATAAAGGCTGCCCTTCAGTGCCACATATCAGTGCCCATCAGTGCTGTATATCAGTGCTGCCTATCAGTGCTCATCAGTGCCGCATATTAGTGCCTCCTCATCAGTGCCACCTCATCAGTGCTGCCTCATCAGTGCCTCCTTATCAGTGCATCCTATCTGTGCCCATCAGTGCAGCCTCATCAGCACACATCAAGGAGAAAAATTATTTATTTACAAAATTTTGTAACAGAAACTAAGAAATACCTTTTTATTTTCAAAATGTTTGCTCTTTTTTCATTTGTTTAGGAAAAAATAAACTCAGTGGTGATTAAATACCACCAAAAGAAAGCTAAATCTGTTTAAAAAAATGATAAAAATTTTGTTTGGGTACAGCATTGTATGACCACGCAATTGTCATTCAGAGTGCGACAGCGCTAAAAGCTGAAAATTGGCCTGGGCAGGAAAAGGGTGAAAGCGCCTGGTATTGAAGTGGATAAATGCATGAGTTGCCCAAGGAATTAAAGGAACTACACTAACCCTAATTAGCAGTGTTTATGTGCTGGTTTAATACTGTGGTTTACAGCCGTGTGAAATAAATATCCTGTAGCATTTGGTTTAAGTGGAATACAGTGTGCAAATTTTTTGTCAACTATTTTTCTTTCAAGAGTGTATGACATCCTGTCTCTTTAATTACTTTATACTTCATCTATAATTATTATTATAATTATACAGGATTTATATGAAACAAAATGTGAGTATATATTTTTTTCTTTTGTTCAATCTCTGTCCTTGTACATGAGCAAAGATGATGATCGAAAAAGCAAACAACAAGAAGTTGGAATATATTAATATAAAGTGAAACCCAGAGAAGAGCAAAAGAGGGTCTGTGGGGTTGATTTACTAAAACTGGAGAGGGAAACATCTGGTGCAGATGTGCATTGTAGCCAATCAGCTTCTAAGCTTCTTACTTCAGTTTGTTCAATTAAGCTTTGACAATAAAACATGGAAGCTGATTGGTTTCTATGCAGAGCTGCACCAGACTTTGCATGCTCCAGTTTTAGTAAATCAAACTCTGTATGACTAAAGGGAGAAACAGAACAGAGAAGGGGTTAAAAAATGTGAGTTTAATGTGAAGGGGTTGTAGGTCTTACCTGATTGGAGGCTGAAAGTCAGATAGGCAGGGTGGAGCTGCAAGATTGGTTAGTGTGAAGGATGCTTGGTATTCATTCGGGAAAGCTCAGGCGAAGAGGAAGGTTCCACACCCACCTGCCCTAGATTTGTTCATAGTAAGTCAAAAGGTGTGGGAATATATTGTTGGAAAGTATATTTTTTGTCACAGTGGCTTGATGGGTCAGGGGGTTAGTGAATACTTGAATTGTTACAAAACTGGGGGGCCCATCTGGGGTATGGTGCTTCAACTTGGTTTATTGTTGGTGGTTCTCCCATAAAAAGATAGAGAATATCATTCAATGCCATTGGGGTTATTTTCCTATAGAATCTCAAGTTAGGGTTAATCTTACCAGATAGACCTAGGGTCATTCACAGAAGAACACGAAATGTCAAAAATATTGTGGCCCCAAGTAGGATTTCCCATCCTGTTTCCACATCTTCCAATTCCCTTGCTTCTTTTTTCCAACTTGATGGGTATGTTTCAGTGCAAAAAGATCAGATGCAAGATGTACCATTTTGTACAGAGTTGTCAAAAGAACTTTATGGATACCTCGGGCAAGATTTATCCCATTAAAAGTTTTTTAAGTTGTTGTATGTGGTCTAGTGTTTGTCTTGCCCCTGTGGTCTCCTCAACGTGGGCCTTACCATTCATGCGGTTAAGGCCTGCTTTGGGTTAGCACGGGAGGTTCATTAAGGAGAGATCTGAGGATCATAGCATACCCAGGCATTTCCTTCTATCACAGCAACTCTACAGGATGTTTGAGAGTTTGGGTGATAGAATCCATCCTTGTGGCTCTCAGGCCTAAAGATTTCAGAGTATATACCGTAGGGAAACCTACTGGATATCTACTTTAAATATTCTGGCACTTGGAGGGCTAAATGAAGAAATAAAAAAAAAATGATCCTATGAGGAAAATAATGTGACCCTCCCCCTATTTATTTTTATGTATCCGATTGCCTCATTTTGTATATCCAATTGTCTTTTACTTTTCCCCATATTCCTGTGGATGATCTATGATCTTCTGTTTGTGATATTGCATGTTTGTGGAATGTTAATATCACCACATGTTTTTTATTTATACATGTCACTTTGCCTGATTGATCTTACCATATAGTAGATTTCTTTTGTCTTTGATTTTATCTCATTTATAATCTATTATGTATATTGTAATATGGCCGTAAGTGCTGCACAATATCTTTATATATTTATTTCTATATATGGTTGAGCCTTTTAAACACTTGACGACCGCCTCACGCTGATATACGTCAGCAGAATGCCACGGGCAGGCAAAATCACATACCTGATACGTGATTGCCTTCCCACGGGCGGGGGGTCCCCCCCCACCGTGCCTGAGGCGGTCGCCGTTGGTCTGGCAGCGATCAGAGATGAGGGGGAGGCCATCCGATCTTGGCCCCCCTCGCGATCGCTCCCAGCCAATGAGAATCCTCCCCTGCCTGTGTGTAGTACACACAGGCAGAGGATGTGATGTCATCTCTCCTCGGCTCGGCAGTTTCCGTTCCGGCGCAGAGGAGAGAAGACATCAATGTTGAGTTGCAAAACACATACACTTACAGTAGAACATGCCAGGCATACTTTACACCCCCAATCCCCCCCCCATCGCCCCCCGATCACCCCCCATCACACCCCCCCCCCCTGTCACACTGACACCAAGCAGTTTTTTTTTTTCTGATTACTGCATTGGTGTCAGTTTGCGACACTTACTGTGTTAGGGCAGTTAGTATTAGCCCCCTGTAGGTCTAGGGTACTCCCCTAACCCCCCCTAATAAAGTTTTAACCCTTTGATCACCCCCTGTCGCCAGTGTCGCTAAGCGATCATTTTTCTGATCGCTGTATTAGTGTCACTGGTTCCGCTAGTTAGGGACGTAAATATTTAGGTTCGCCGCCAGCGTTTTATAGCGTCAGGGACCCCCATATACTACCTAATAAATGTTTTAACCCCTTGATTGCCCCCTAGTTAACCCTTTCACCACTGATCACCGTATAACCGTTACGAGTGACGCTGGTTAGTTCGTTTATTTATTATAGTGTCAGGGCACCCGCCATTTATTACCTAATAAAGGTTTAGCCCCCTGATCGCCCGGCGGTGATATGCGTCGCCCCAGGCAGCGTCAGATTAGCGCCAGTACCGCTAACACCCACGCACCCAGCATAAGCCTCCCTTAGTGGTATAGTATCTGAACGCATCAATATCTGATCCGATCAGATCTATACTAGCGTCCCCAGCAGTTTAGGGTTCCCAAAAGTGTTAGCAGGATCAGCCCAGATACCTGCTAGCACCTGCGTTTTGCCCCTCCGCCCGGCCCAGCCCAGCCCACCCAAGTGCAGTATCGATTGATCACTGTCACTTACAAAACACTAAATGCATAACTGCAGCGTTCGCAGAGTCAGGCCTGATCCCTGCGATCGCTAACAGTTTTTTTGGTAGCATTTTGGTGAACTGGTAAGCACCAGCCCCAGGCAGCGTCAGGTTAGCGCCAGTACCGCTAACATCCACGCACGCACCGTACACCTCCCTTAGTGGTATAGTATCTGATCTGATCAGATCTATACTAGCGTCCCCAGCAGTTTAGGGTTCCCAAAAACGCAGTGTTAGCGGGATCAGCCCAGATACCTGCTAGCACCTGCGTTTTGCCCCTCCGCCCGGCCCAGCCCAGCCCACCCAAGTGCAGTATCGATCGATCACTGTCACTTACAAAACACTAAACGCATAACTGCAGCGTTCGCACAGTCAGGCTTGATCCCTGCGATCGCTAACAGTTTTTTTGGTAGCATTTTGGTGAACTGGTAAGCACCAGCCCCAAGCAGCGTCAGGTTAGCGCCAGTACCGCTAACACCCACGCACGCAGCGTACACCTCCCTTAGTGGTATAGTATCTGAACGGATCGATATCTGATCCGATCAGATCTATACTAGCGTCCCCAGCAGTTTAGGGTTCCCAAAAAATGCAGTGTTAGCGGGATCAGCCCAGATACCTGCTAGCACCTGCGTTTTGCCCCTCCGCCTGGCCCAGCCCAGCCCACCCAAGTGCAGTATCGATCGATCACTGACACTTACAAAACACTAAACGCATAACTGCAGCGTTCGCAGAGTCAGGCCTGATCCCTGCGATCGCTAACAGTTTTTTTGGTAGCGTTTTGGTGAACTGGCAAGCACCAGCGGCCTAGTACACCCCGGTCGTAGTCAAACCAGCACTGCAGTAATACTTGGTGACGTGGCGAGTCCCATAAGTGCAGTTCAAGCTGGTGAGGTGGCAAGCACAAGTAGTGTCATGCTGCCACCAAAAAGACAAACACAGGCCCGTCGTGCCCATAATGCCCTTCCTGCTGCATTCGCCAATCCTAATTGGGAACCCACCACTTCTGCAGCGCCCGTACTTCCCCCATTCACATCCCCAACCAAAAGCAGTCGGCTGCATGAGAGGCATTTTCTTTATGTCCTCCCGAGTACCCCTACCCAGCGAACCTCCCCAAAAAAGATGTTGTGTCTGCAGCAAGCGCGGATATAGGCGTGACACCCGCTATTATTGTCCCTCCTGTCCTGATAATCCTGGTCTTTGCATTGGTGAATGTTTTGAACGCTACCATACACTAGTTGAGTATTAGCGTAGGGTACAGCATTCCACAGACTAGGCACACTTTCACAGGGTCTCCCAAGATGCCATCGTATTTTGAGAGACCCGAACCTGGAACCGGTTACCGTTATAAAAGTTACAGTTACAAAAAAAAGTGTAAGAAAAAAAAAAAAAACACAAACAAAAATATAAAATAAAAAAAAATAGTTGTCGTTTTATTGTTCTCTCTCTCTCTCTATTCTCTCTATTGTTCTGCTCTTTTTTACTGTATTCTATTCTTCAATGTTTTATTGTTATTATGTTTTATCATGTTTGCTTTTCAGGTATGCAATTTTTTATACTTTACCGTTTACTGTGTTTTATTGTTAACCATTTTTTTGTCTTCAGGTACGCCATTCACGACTTTGAGTGGTTATACCAGAATGATGCCTGCAGGTTTAATTATCAACTTGGTATCATTCTTTTCAGCCATCGGTCGGCTTTCATGTAAAAGCAATCCTAGCAGCTAATTAGCCTCTAGACTGCTTTTACAAGCAGTGGGAGGGAATGCCCCCCCCCCACCGTCTTCCGTGTTTTTCTCTGGCTCTCCTGTCTCAACAGGGAACCTGAGAATGCAGCCGGTGATTCAGCCAGCTGACCATAGAGCTGATCAGAGACCAGAGTGGCTCCAAACATCTCTATGGCCTAAGAAACCGGAAGCTACGCGCATTTTATGACATAGATTTCGCCGGATGTAAACAGCGCCATTGCGAAATTGGGGAAGCATTTTATCACACCGATCTTGGTGTGGTCAGATGCTTTGAGGGCAGAGGAGAAATCTAGGGTCTAATAGACCCCAATTTTTTCAAAAAAGAGTACCTGTCACTACCTATTGCTATCATAGGGGATATTTACATTCCCTGAGATAACAATAAAAATGATTTAAAAAAAAAAAAGATGAAAGGAACAGTTTAAAAATAAGATAAAAAAGCAAAAAAATAATAAAGAAAAAAAAAAAAAAAGCACCCCTGTCCCCCCTGCTCTCACGCTAAGGCGAACGCAAGCGTCGGTCTAGCGTCAAATGTAAACAGCAATTGCACCATGCATGTGAGGTATCACCGCGAAGGTCAGATCGAGGGCAGTAATTTTAGCAGTAGACCTCCTCTGTAAATCTAAAGTGATAATCTGTAAAGGCTTTTAAAGGCTTTTAAAAATGTATTAATTTTGTTGCCACTGCACGTTTGTGTGCAATTTTAAAGCATGTCATGTTTGGTATCCATGTACTCGGCCTAAGATCATCTTTTTTATTTCATCAAACATTTGGGCAATATAGTGTGTTTTAGTGCACTAAAATTTAAAAAAGTGTGTTTTTTCCCCCAAAAATGCGTTTGAAAAATCGCTGTGCAAATACTGTGTAAAAAAAAATTAAACACCCACCATTTTAATCTGTAGGGCAGTTGCTTTAAAAAATATATAATGTTTGGGGGTTCATAGTAATTTTCTTGCAAAAAAAATAATTTTTTCATGTAATCAAAAAGTGTCAGAAAGGGCTTTGTCTTCAAGTATTTAGAAGAGTGGGTGATGTGTGACATAAGCTTCTAAATGTTGTGCATAAAATGCCAGGACAGTTCAAAACCCCCCCAAATGACCCCATTTTGGAAAGTAGACACCCCAAGCTATTTGCTGAGAGGCATGTCGAGTCCATGGAATATTTTATATTGTGACACAAGTTGCGGGAAAGAGACAAATTTTTTATTTTTTATTTTTTGCACAAAGTTGTCACTAAATGATATATTGCTCAAACATGCCATGGGAATATGTGAAATTACACCCCAAAATACATTATGTTGCTTCTCCTGAGTATGGGGATACCACATGTGTGGGACTTTTTGGGAGCCTAGCCGCGCACGGGACCCCGAAAACCAAGCACCGCCTTCAGGCTTTCTAAGGGGGTAAATTTTTGATTTCACTCTTCACAGCCTATCACAGTTTTGGAGGCCATGGAATGTTCAGGTGGCAAACCCCCCCCCCCCCAAATGACCCCATTTTGGAAAGTAGACACCCCAAGCTATTTGCTGAGATGTATAGTGAGTATTTTGCAGACCTCACTTTTTGTCACAAAGTTTTGAAAATTGAAAAAAGAAAAAAAAAATTTTCTTGTCTTTCTTCATTTTCAAAAACAAATGAGAGCTGCAAAATACTCACCATGCCTCTCAGCAAATAGCTTGGGGTGTCTACTTTCCAAAAATGGGGTCATTTGGGGGGTTTGTGCCACCTGGGCATTCCATGGCCTCCGAAACTGTGATAAGCAGTGAAGAGTGAAATCAAAAATTTACACCCTTAGAAATCCTGAAGGCGGTGATTGGTTTTCGGGGCCCCGTACGCGGCTAGGCTCCTAAAAAGTCCCACACATGTGGTATCCCCATACTCAGGAGAAGCAGCTAAATGTATTTTGGGGTGCAATTCCACATATGCCCATGGCCTGTGTGAGCAATATATCATTTAGTGACAACTTTGTGCAAAAAAAAAAAAATTTGGCACTTTCCCGCAACTTGTGTCAAAATATAAAATATTCCATGGACTCAACATGCCTCAAAGCAAATAGCTTGGGGAGTCTACTTTCCAAAATAGGGTCATTTGGGGGGTTTTGTGCCATCTGGGCATTTTATGGCCTTCAAAACTGTGATAGGTAGTGAGGAGTAAAATCAAAAATTTACGCCCTTAGAAATCCTGAAGGCAGTGATTGGTTTTCGGGGCCCCGTACGCGGCTAGGCTCCCAAAAAGTCCCACACATGTGGTATCCCCATACTCAGGAGAAGCAGCTAAATGTATTTTGGGGTGCAATTCCACATATGCCCATGGCCTGTGTGAGCAATATATCATTTAGTGACAACTTTTTGTAATTTTTTTTTTGTCATTATTCAATCACTTGGGACAAAAAAAATGAATATTCAATGGGCTCAACATGCCTCTTAGCAATTTCCTTGGGGTGTCTACTTTCCAAAATGGGGTCATTTGTGGGGGTTTTGTACTGCCCTGCCATTTTAGCACCTCAAGAACCAACATAGGCAGTCATAAATTAAAGGCTGTGTAAATTCCAGAAAATGTACCCTAGTTTGTAGGCGCTATAACTTTTGCGCAAACCAATAAATATACACTTATTGACATTTTTTTTACCAAAGACATGTGGCCGAATACATTTTGGCCTAAATGTATGACTAAAATTGAGTTTATTGGATTTTTTTTAGAACAAAAAGTAGAAAATATCATTTTTTTTCAAAATTTTCGGTCTTTTTCTGTGTATAGCGCAAAACAACAGCAGAGGTGATCAAATACCATCAAAAGAAAGCTCTATTTGTGGGAAGAAAAGGACGCAAATTTCGTTTGGGTACAGCATTGCATGACCGCGCAATTAGCAGTTAAAGCGACGCAGTGCCAAATTGGAAAAAGTCCTCTGGTCCTTAAGCAGCATAATGCTCCGGTCCATAAAGCGGAGTTCCACACAAAAATGGAACTTCCGCTTTTTGGAACCCTCCCCCCCTCCGGTGTCACATTTGGCACCTTTCAGGGGGGAGGGGGGTGCAGATACCTGTCTAAGACAGGTATTTGCACCCACTTCCGGCATAGACTCCCATGGGAGTCTATGCCTCTTCCCGTCCCCACCGCGCTGTCTGCTGGGACACACACGGGTCCCAGAGACAGCAGGGACCAGTTAGGAAGCGCAGCACGACTCGCGCATGCGCAGTAGGGAACCAGGAAGTGAAGCCGCAACGCTTCACTTCCTGATTTCCTCACCCAGGATGGCGGCGGCAGCTGCCGAGAACCGAGCGGGTTCTCGGCTTCGCCTGCCGACATCGCTGGACCCTGGGACAGGTAAGTGGCCATGTATTAAAAGTCAGCAGCTGCAGTATTTGTAGCTGCTGGCTTTTAATATTTTTTTTTGGCGGTTTAGGTGAACCCCCGCTTTAAGTGGTAATCCCCTTTATTCCTTTTTTCTCTCCATGTTTACCCAGTAGTGTATATTTTATATATTTTTTTCGGTTATTCTTTTTATCCCTCTTTCCCACATTCCAAAGTGTTCCTGAGCTGTTTTGAGATCCAAGCGGCTGCCTATAGTTTAATTTGTATCACTCATCAATGCGGGCTTCGCTCTGTGCGGCTGACTCCACCCACTTCCCAGGGCTAGAAGTTCCTTGTTGGATAAACCGGATGGATCTGCCTTTCCTCTCTGTTTACTAGACACAACAGGTGGCAGCAGTCCAGGACTCCTCAATTGCACCAGGGACCCTGGAAACGGTGACAGACAGCAGTGGAAGGAGCGAGGCATTTTGTAGTCTCAACACATTTCCTGACCTAGGGTGACAATGCTGCTCCTCCATAGCTAAAGGTTCCACTAGGTGACTTAATCTGCATTCAGAAATGCAGGCTCAATGCAAGGACACATACTGTGAAAAACAATTGTTTTCTATGGGCTCTGTGTCACACCATACATGTGCATTGGTGTGCATTGAGTGGAATGAAGTGTCATTGTGTGACATTTCAATAAAGTTAAAAAAGAGAAAACAAAATTAAACATTGTGATGCATTGTAATGATGCTCCTACACAATGCACACCACAACACACAATACCATGTGCCCACTGGTGGGAACAGGCTATAACTGAGTGTTAATAAACCAAATAATTCTGTGCTGAAACAACCTAACCCGCCTATTAGCAGGCGTGCAAATATCTAATAGATATTCAAATAATTCAAAAACAAAAGTGACAGTGCTATAAAAAAAGCCCCCGCATACAAATTTCATAGTAATTGCCAATCCCATATGTGCAATATGATATACAAAAATAATAATGGAATGAGCAAAGATTCATATAAATGCTTATCCCTACCTCCCCAACCCCCCCCCCCCCCCTTTATTTCTGTTCTTTTCCTCCCCCTTCCCCTCTCTTTCTTACATTTCCTCAGCTTTTTTCCTACTAATCTCCTATGTGAGTTTATTGAACACCAGGTTCTCCAACCTTTTGACCCGTCGGGTGGTGTCCTTCATCAGGTTATCATGTTGGGTACCTAGGCTTATGTTGTTCCATTAGTTTGGTAGGATTCTCACACTGTTTCCACCTGCCATGAGTCAGGACAGACTTGTCACCTTGCCAACCATGTCTATTCTGTTATTATGTTTATTCTTTGTAACCTCTTGTACCCACTTTGGTTATGTTGTAATCAATTGCCTACTACGATATACCTGAATTTACTGTAGTTTGAAAAAAATAAATATGTTGACAATATAAAAGGCACTCAAAGTATCTGATTAGAAAATAGAAATAGTTTTAGTTTTACACTGTATGTTCATCTTATGTACATGTTGACGGATGGAAATAAATAAAATGTCCATAACGGATTACACATTAGTTAACTTAAGGAAATATATCTTTAAATGTATTCATTATGAGTCTAATTATGTGAAATAAAATGAGCAGCTGTAAGGTTGTAATTAACAATCAGTATTGTACTCTAATGCTTGATTGATATATATATATTTATACATTCACACACACTATATATATATAGTGTGTGCATGTAAAAATATAAATATATATATATATGTGTGTGTATATATAAAATGTGTGCGTGTATTTTAACAGGGAACAACATGATTTTTTATTTCAAACAAATCTATATGCAGTCTGAGCTCCCTTAGAAAACAAGATTGAAACTATTTGCTTGCACTGCTGTATTTTTTTTCAGGTAGTTTTGTGAAAAGCAAAATATTTCCAGCAAAAAGAGAAAGAACCAAGGGGTTGCGCGCAACACGCCAACAATTCCCTAGGGTACAGGCTGGAATGTTCAGTATGGAGAGAGGAACTCAGCTTGTCAGCTTACTCCTAATTAGCTTCCCCTAGTGCAGATTACAAACACAGACACTCTATATACTGTAGCTGTATAGGTGATGAAAAAAGCAACTCAGCACTCACAGGGAATCTTTTTGTTTTACTTTGATTAATCACATCAAAGAAATATTCCGATGGAAACAGGCAAATAGTTAGCCAATATTAATATTTTGCTTCTTATCACAGGCAAGGCACAAAAGACATTATTTAACCACTTGACCACTGGGCACTTAAACCCTCTTCCTAACCAGACCAATTTTCAGCTTTCAGTGCTCTCACATTTTGAATGACAATTACTCAGTCAGGCAACGTGCTACCCATATGATTTTTTTGTCCTTTTTTCACACAAATAGAGCTTTCTTTTGTTGGTATTTGATCACCACTGGGTTTTTTATTTTTTGCTCTGTAAATGAAAAAAGACCGAAAATTTCGAAAAAAAAGCATTTTTCTTAGTTTCAGCTATAAAATTTAGCAAATTAGTCATTTTTTTCATACATTTTGGCCAAAATTTATACTGCCACATATCTTTGGTAAAAAAAAAAACAAATCGGTGTATATTATTTGGTCTGTGTGAAAGTTATAGAGCAAGGGTCTCAAACTGGTGGCCCTCCAGCTGTTGAGAAACTACAAGTCCCATGAGGCATTGCAAGGCTGACAGTTACAAGCATGACTCCCACAGGCAGAGGCATGATGGGACTTGTAGTTTCACAACAGCTGGAGAGCTGCCAGTTTGAGACCCCTGTTATAGAGTCTACAAGTTATGAAGCCAATCACTGAAAATTGATCTCACCTGACCACACCTGATGTACTGACGGCCTATCTCAAGCCAGGAAAGTACAACCCAAATAACCCTTTTTGGAAAGTAAACAATCCAAGGTATTTAATAAGAGGCATTGTGAGTTTTTATAAAGTTGTAATTTTTTCCCACAATTATTTGCAAAATGAAGATTTTGTTTTTTCTTTTTTTTTTTTTAATTCTACAGAATTGTCATATTACCAGATTATTTCTCTCACACAGCATATGCGTACCACAAATTACACCCCAAAACATATTCTACTACTCCTCCTGAGTATAGCGATACCACACGTGTGAGACTTTTACACAGCCTGGTCACATACAGAGGCCCAACATGCAGGGAGAACCATTAGGCGTTCTAGGGACATAAATTACACATTTCATTTTTTGACTAACTCTTACACTTATGAAGGCACCAGGACAATGGAAACGTCCACAAAATGACCCCATTTTGGAAAGTAAACACCCCAACGTATATTCTATACGGCATAATGAGTCTTTTGAAAATGTCATTTTTTTCCACAAGTTGTTGGAAAACTTAAAAAGAAAATGAAAATGCATTTTTTTTTACAGAAAGTTGTCCATTTATAAGATATTTCTAACACATAGCATGTACATAGCAAAAATGACACCCCAAAATATATTCTGCTACTCCTCCTGAGTATGGGGATACCACATGTGGGAGACTTTTCCACAGCCTGGCCACATACAGAGGCCCAACATGCAGGGAGCACCATCAGGGACATACATTTCAAATCTAATTTGACTACCTATTACACTTTTGTGAGACACTGATGGGCACTGTCGTGGCAAGGGTGCGGCATGGATGAGAACTGATATAGCATGGATGTGGCAAGGGTGAGCACTGATGTGGCATGGATGTGGCAAGGATAAATTTGTTTAGCTTAGTTTAGTTTCGGTTTGTTATTTAACTAAATTTGTTTAGTTAAATTAGTTGCATTCATTACATTCGTTATCGGGATTCGTTTAGTTTCGTATTCGAATTCAAAAAAATTCGACCGCATTCGAAAAAACTATCAAATTCGAAAAAAATTCTACCGAATTAAAAAAAAAACGATCAAATTCGAAAAAATTCTACCGCATTCGAAAAAAAACTATCAAATTCTAAAAAATTCTACCGCATTCAAAAAAAAAACATTTAAATTCGAAAAAATTCTACCGCATTAGAAAAAAACCTATCAAATTCAAAAAAATTCTACCGCATTTGAAAAAAATTTGACCGAATTTGAAAAAGTAAACTATATATAACCATTTTGCGAAATTCGAATTTCATATAGAATGAAATTGAATTCCAATAGAAAAGATTCAAATAGAATAGAAAATAAGAATAGCATGCAAAAACAATAGAACAGAATAGAAAAAAATAAAATATATTCTATTCTAATATTTTCTATTCAAATTCAAATTCATTCTGTAGCAAATTCCAATACCGGAAGATGTTTTATATATATATTGTTCTATTGTTTTTTCTATTCTAGGCTTTTCTATTAGAATTCGATTTCATTCTATTTCTATATAACCATTTTCTGAAATTCGAATTTCGTATAGAATGAATTTGCATTCAAATAGAAAAGATTAGAAAAAAATTGAAAATAATAGAAAAGAATAGCATAGAAAAACTATAGACCAGCATAGAAATATATATAACCATCTTCCGAAATTCGAATTTCATATAAAATGAATTCAAATTCGAATAGAAAAGATTAGAATAGAGTAGAAAAGAATAGACTAGAAAAACAATAGAACAGAATAGAATAAAACATTATATATATATATATATATATATATATATATATATATATATATATATATATATATATATATATATATATATATATATATATATATATTATATTTTATTCTATTCTGTTCTATTGTTTTTCTAGTCTATTTTCTATTATTTTCTATTCTAATCTTTTCTATTCAAAGTCAAATTCATTCTTGAATTTCGTCTATAATTTTTTTTTTTTTTTTTTTAAATAATATAAGGTAACGAACTACAATTTGCATTTTAATATCTACCGTCCCGAGTAGCAGGACTTATAGTTTGCATCTTATATCACAGGGCCTATTGGCCACATTACCCAACATTACCGTTATGCATGTTTATGTATTCTACGTTCCTTACGCTTAACTAATCCTTTCCCCCCCCCCAAACCCTCCCTCATTGACCCCCCCATAGTACCCGGGCACGCCTGGTGGGCAACGGCAGATCTGTGCATTGTTCTTTCTAATCTCTAAGTTACACCTAGTATAGCTATGCCTCATTGCTAGGGGCAAAGACTCTCTCAGCGCACCAGTAGTACTGCTTGTGGGCACGGCATTGCTTGGACCCATGGATTCCACAACCTCGCAAACTTGTTATAGTTACCGGCCCTAGTATAAAACGTCCTTTCACTCCAAACTGTGGAATTGACTGTTCTAATCCAATCTTCCAAAGTCGGGGGAGTTTTTGATTGCCATAGCTGGGCAATTAGTTTCCTAGCCTGGAACAAACATCTGGCTACCGCCACCGCTGTGTACCTGTCTCTCAATCCTATATCAACTTGACCAAGCACACAGGTCTTAGGGTCAAGCACTAAGTTAATTTTAAACGTTGTGTTTATTTTCCTTAAAATCTCGGACCAGTATCTAACAAGCTTGGGGCACCGCCATATCATGTGGATTAGATCACCTGTTCTTCTGCATCTAGGGCACTCATCGTTAATTCTGCGACCGAACATAAAGAGCTTCCTTGGGGTATAGTAAGATCTATGTAGCAGCATCAGGTGGGAAGCCATTTGTGAGGGAGAGACCGACACCTCCGTTCCAAATTCCAGAATCTTTTTCCACTCAGCGTCCGTTATCTCCCCCACATCAGCTGCCCACCTGTCCCTACCCCCCAAAGAGCCTACCTGCGTATTAGTCCGCTTTATCAATTGGGTGTATAACTCTGAGATTAGCCCCTTGGAAGTCTCTGATTTAATTATTGAATGTAGCAGCGGAATCTTACACCATGTGGGGGGTTGCCTATCAAACTGCTTGCTCAAAGCATGACTAATCTGTAGATAGGTATAGAATGTGCGATTTGGTATCCCGTACTCACTCTTCAATTCCTCGAAAGATTTCAAGATATCCCCCTCATATAACTGTATCAGCCGACTTATCCCGCACCTGCCCCACAACCTGTTGATATCTACAGATAGTAATTCCTGCAAGTTCTTATTGTTCCAGATTGGTGAGTGTTCTGAAGTTCCTTTATATCCCATTATTCGCTTGGTTGTCTGCCATATCCTAGTAATCAATTTAAGAGTCGGGATCTCTCGTTGTAATGACTCTGCTTCCAGTGCTTCCACCAATGAGCTATGTGGGCAACCCTGCAGAGCAATTAGGGCGCTCCTGCTTCCCCCTCCGTCCGTAGCACATCTGCCCAATTGTTGTAGCTGGGCTGCCAGAAAATAGGTAAAAGGGTGGGGAACCCCCAGTCCCCCCTCGGTGGTAGGACACTGCAGTTTTTGTAGGCCTATCCTAGCCTGCCCTTTTTTCCATAATAATTTCCCAAAAAGAGATTGAATTTTTTGGAACCACTTCTCTCCAATCCAAACTGGGGAGTTGTGGAGCAAATATAGCAGCTGAGGTAGCCAAACCATTTTAATCAGATTAGCCCGGCCCGCCACAGACAGGGGGAGTCTACTCCAAATATCACATTTCTTTTTGAATTTTTGCAGGAGGGGGACCAGGTTATCCACAATAAACGCACTGGGGTCTCTGGATAGCACAACGCCGAGATATTTAATTTTCTCCATGACTTTCAGTTGGGGCATGCTCGCAGGGATCTGGTTGACCAAAGGATCAACCGGCAGGAGCGACGATTTCTCCCAGTTAATGGTTAACCCTGAGAACTTTCCAAAGTCCTCTACTAGGTGTATGATCTTCTCCAATGAGGAAGCCGTGTCCCCAAGAAAAAATAGGACATCATCCGCAAAGAGCGCTATTCGCTCTTCCTCCCCTCTCCTAAGGAATCCCTGCAATTCAGGTGATGATCTCACCGCTCCCGCTAATGGCTCCATGGCTAAAACATACAGCAAGGGTGACAGAGGGCACCCCTGTCTCGTCCCTCTTTCGAGGGAAAAGCTTTCCGAATAATCATTGTTTAGCTTAAGTCTTGCCCTGGGATTTCTGTAGAGAATCTTTAACCAGCCAATAAATACAGGACCAAATCCGAGCCTCTCGAGTACCCACCAAAGGTATTCCCACTCTAGGCTATCAAAAGCCTTGGCAGTGTCCAAGGACAGTATGGCTCTAGACCCTGCATTCTCGGTCGGCACCTGGACATTCAGATAGGCCCTTCTGATATTAATACTGGTAGACCGACCGGGAATAAACCCAGATTGATCTGGGTGTACCAGGTTTGCGATGCATTTGTTCAGTCTAGTTGCAAGCACCTTTGCAACAATTTTAGCATCTGAGCACAACAGTGATATCGGTCTGTATGAGGTGACTTCCAGTTGATCTTTCCCCTCTTTTGGGATCATTATTATATCAGCTTCTGACATTGATAAAGGCAGTCGTCCATCCTTGAACGACTGTTCCAATACCCTTAAGAGCTCCGGAAGCAGCACTTCCCCATACTTTCTGTAGATCTCCAATGGCAAGCCATCCGGGCCGGGAGATTTCTGAGCTGACATCTCCGTGACAGCCGCTTGCAGCTCCCCCAGAGTCAGGGGGGACTCCATTGCGCTCCTTTCCCCCTCCGATAGAACAGGCAACTCCACCCCCTCTATAAACCTGTCCATACTACAACGGTCCGACCCTCGACGCGACCTATACAGGTCTCTATAAAACGCAGAGAAGGTCTCTAGGACCTTGGCGGGATCAGAGGTTATCTCTCCAGCCAATGTCCTAATCGAGGAAATGGCCGATGGAGATAAATTAGACTTCGTTATAAGTGCTAGCGTTCGGCCTACTTTCTCCCCTTCACCAAAATAATTTTGCTTCTGGAAGAGTCTTTTATTCTCTGCTTTTCTGTTAATTACCTCTCTGTACTCCTGTTGTCGATTGAGCCAGATCGCCTGCCTTTCAGGAGTTGGATCCGCCACATATTGCGCCTCTGCTTCCATAGCTTCCCTGCTGGCCCTCACTTCCCATTCCTTTGACTTTTTCTTTATTTTGACAACCTGTTGGTGTAGTAAGCCCTTGAGAAATGCTTTTAGGGCATCCCACACTACCCCCTCAGGTGCAGTACCTGAGTTAAATGTTACAAATTCTTTTAATTTGGGGGTTACTTCTTCTGGGCAGCTTATCAAATCCAACCAGAGCGGTTTTATTGTCCACCGTTTCCGGCCAATTCTAGTATTTAAATTCAGGGTCAAAATCAAGGGAGAATGATCTGAGATTCCCCTCGGCTTGTACTCTATGTTCCTTACTAATTGCAAGGCCTCATAATTACCTAACCCCATGTCTAAGCGCGAAAGAGCAGAGTGTGTCCCTGAATAACAGGAATACTGCCGGACATTTGGGTTGTGAGATCTCCATAGGTCGCACCACCCTATCTCTCTTAGGAGTTGACCTAAACGTCCCTCTGGTAATCTCTCTGGGCGATTCACTGGAGGGAATCGGTCCAATTTATTGTCCAAGACAGTATTAAAGTCTCCCACCAAAATTATAGGTACATCATCCTTATTATCCATGAATTCCAGCAGATCCGCAATGGTCTCTGTTTTAAACGGAGGCGGAACATAAATATTTGCTAGGACTAGTGGTCTGTTTTCCACAACGCAGCTCAAGAATACGTAGCGACCCAGCGCGTCTATCCTGGCTTCTCTGCAGGAAAATGAAATGCCCCTACCCACCAATATGCTCACCCCTCTTGAGTATGAGGTATAGACAGAATGATATTGCTCTTGAAATTTATAGTTCCGAGCATATAGTTTGGTGTCGTTGGTGAGATGGGTTTCCTGCAGACAAGCCAGTTCCACGCCATACGCCTCTAGCGCCAAGAACACCGCTGCCCTTTTAGCCGGGTCGCTCATACCCCTAACATTCCAGGATCCAATTTTTAGCGTTTTAAAGGACATCTAGCTAGGATAGAAAATAAAAAAAAAGAGAAAAAAAAATACTGAAAAAAAAGAAAAACCAACGTCTTTGTGAATAAGTGACTATAAAACAGACCAATACAATAAGTGTGCTAGCCAAGGTAAAAAAAGAAAAAAGAAAAGAGAGTGGAGAGGTATAAGGAACTCCCGTATCCGGAGATCCCTCTCTCTCCACTCTACAACCCCTAATTGCAAATTCAAAAACACGTGCACCAGTATGCATTACCTTTGTGAGCCCCCCCCTCTTAACTATATGAGATTTGCAAGCACCCCTTTGCCCAACCCTATGTCTCAGTACAAGCTCCCCTTCCCCCCCCCCTCCCTCTGTGTTCATCCCCCCTCTCACCTCCCCATTTCGTGACCCCCCCTCTTGCCTAATTAGGCTAGCCCTGGGGGCTGCGCTTGTGACCTGATTTTTCCCCCCTCCCGACCATTCAAAGAACAACTCCCCTCTCGTGAAAGAACAAAATACGCTGTGTCTCACTATCACACTCCCACCCCCCTCCCCCCCTCCCACCGCCCTCCTCCAAACTTTCAAAATAGTATTTAGAACATTCAAAAACCGTGTAAACACATCATTTGTTCGTGCTTCCATCTATCACACCCCCCCCTCCTCCCCCCCGTGTCCACTGCTGTTTACTCTAAGAAAAACAAAATATTAACACAAGAAAAAGGAAGGGAGAAAAAAAAAAAAACAAGAAGAAAAATATATAATTTTACCATTTTCTCCCTTCCTTTCCTAGTCTAACTGACCTTTATTCCACCCCTAACTCAGTAAATCCTTTTTATTATCTTCCAGCCATTTTGTTGCCCCTGTTGTTGTGTCAAAAAAATGGGTAGTCCCTAGGGCAATGATGCGCAGGCGAGCGGGATACAACAGGGCATACTCCAATTTATAATTCCGCAAATTACGCTTAATGTCCCTGAATTCAGCCCTTCGTTTTTGGAGGTCTGGGGAATAGTCGGGAAAAAATAAAATCTTAGTTCCGTTGTACAGAATATCCCCCAGTTCTCTGGCCTTGCGCATCAGGGTCACCTTATCCCTGTAGTTAATAAACTTCATAATTATTGGTCTAGGGTATCCCCCTGATGGTGGGGCCCTACTTGGCACTCTATGAGCTCTTTCGATAGCAAAAAGATGGGAGAAGGTGTCCACCCCGAATATTCCCCTGAACCAATTCTCAAAAAACTCCTCGGGGTGGGGGCCCTCGGACCGCTCCGGTAGTCCTACCACCCTTATATTATTTCTGCGGGACCTGTTTTCCATTTCCTCGATTTTAGCGCTGTGCAGACCCGTCTGCGCTTTTAAGGCCTTAAGCTCTCGTTTTAATGGGATTAGATCGTCCTCGGCCTGGCTTACTCTCTCCTCTAGTGTTGTTGTTCTAGCGATAGTTCTTTGTAATTCTTGGCTTACTGTTATCAACTCTTCCTTTAACCCAGTTAACTGGGCGCACAGGTCTGTTAGGGAGGCCTTGCAGGAGTTGACAGCGCATAAGACATCTTTCAGTGTGGGTTCCGCTTCTACTGGTGCGTTATAGACAGTAGCATTATTGGTCACTAGTCCTGCGGACACCCCCTCTGAGCTTTTACTGCTCGCTGTTTTTGTTGCGTGCGTTATCGCTGGTCCTTTTCCTAGGCTCTTCCTGTCCCCTGCCTGCGGTCTGTCCTGCTGGTGCTGGATATTTTTGGATGGAGATGTGGTGGAGGTGGAGGGGTGCGCAAATTTTTCAAGTTTAGCCGCTGCTGCCGCTGCTGCCAGATTTCCCTTCTCTTTTGAGGTGCGGGTCATTAGGGAGCTAGAGTTCTCCTGTGGCTGCATCTCTTCACCTTTTTTCCTAGTCATCTTCTAATTATATTAGTCCAAGGGATATATTGAAAGATTTAACCGTGCGCAGAATTTATACTCCCTCTCTCCTCTCCTCTTTACCCTTCCTTCCCGCACTCACGCTACCACCCCCCCCCTTATCCCGCCACCCACCTCCTCACACTGCCCTCGGTAACATCACAGACCTAGCAAAAAAAAAAACACAGGGAGTCCGTGTAATAAACTGTCTTTGTCTTCGCCCCCCCCTATCCACGGCGGTATCCCGCCCCGCGGAAGGTAGGTGGAAATGATCCGCTTTTTAATGGGCACAGTAGGTGGCAGTTGTAATAGCAGTAGGAATAGTTGACAGGCAGCGCCTTGATGTTACTCACATATTGAAGCTCCTGGCGGTGGCTCTAACTCCACAGTACTTGTGCACACGCTGTACACACGCTGTCTCAGCCGCCTCCTCCCGCTGGTGGCTGGATCGTTGCCCGGGCGACCACTCAGGCAGGGAGCAGAGAGCCCGACCCCCCTCTCTCCACCCCGGGGGCACGAGTCTCGTCCTCTCCCAGGCGGCGGTGTCTCCGTCCACGCGTCACACTCCAGCTCAGACAAGCGGGGGGGAGCCAAGCAGCCAGGTAGATATGCCGCAGGGGGAGAGAGCTCACGCAGACAGACTCCGGGCGCAAGTCACGGCAGATAGACACGGAGGCATCGGGCTGGGGGAAGCTCGCGCTCACCTCCACTCACTCCAACATCCGGCCACACGTCTGGTCACGCCCCCCGTCGAATTTCGTCTATAATTAATTCAAATTTGAATAGAAAAGTTTAGAATAGAAAAGAGTAGCATTGAAAAACAATGGAACAGAATAGAAAAAAAATATTATATATATATATAGATATATATATATATCTATATATATATCTATATATATATAGATATAGTTCTATATAGATATATAGATCTATATCTATATATACATATAGATATCTATATATAGATATAGATATATATATAGATATCTATATCTATATATAGATATATATATATCTATATATCATCTTCCGAAATTCGAATTTCATATAGACTGAAATCAAGTTTGAATAGAAAAGATTAGAATAGAATAGAAAATAATAGAAACGAATAGCATAGAAAACAATAGAACAGAATAGAAAAAATATAATATATATATATATATATATAACCATTTTCCGAAATTCAAATTTCGTATAGAATGATTTTGAATTTGAATTGAAAAGATTAGAATAGAATAGAATAGAAAATAATAAAAATGAATAGAATAGAAAAACAATAGAACAGAATAGAATAAAATACAATATATGTTTTTCTAGTTTATTCTTTTCTATTCTTTTCTATTCTTTTCTTTTCTATTCTAATCTTTTTTATTCAAATTCAAATTCATTCTATACGAAATTCGATTTTCAGAAGCCATGTTCCGAAATTCGAATTTCGTAAAGAATGAATTTGAATTTGAATAGAAAAGACTATTAAAGAATAGAAAATAATAGAATAGTAAAGAAAAGCATAGAAAAACAATAAAACAGAATAAAAAAAATATTATATATATGTATTCTATTGCTTTATGATTTTATATTCTATTTTATTGTATTTTTTAGAAAATCGATTTCTATTGTTTTCAAATTCGATTCAAATTTGTTTTCGAATTCGATTATGTTTTCGAATTCGATTCGAATATGTTTTTGACTTTGATTCGAATATGTTTTCGAATTCGAATATGTTTTCGAATTTGATTCTAATTTGTTTTCGAATTCAATTCGAATATGTTTTCGAATTCGAATATGTTTTCGAATTCGATTCTAATTTGTTTTCGAATTTGATTCAAATTTGTTTTCGAATTCGATTCAAATTCATTCGCTTTTTTTCAGATTCGTTTAAATTCCTCACTTTTGTAATTCAGAAATTCGGATGCATCTGAATTTCCGAATAATGAAAAATTTGTCAGAATTTCGATTCAGAACGAAACGGAATGCACATGTCTAATGAGCATGAATGAGCCATGGATGGGCATGGATGAGCATGGATGGAGCATGGATAAGCATGGATGAGCATGGATGGAGCATATATGAGCCAGGAATAGATGGAGCATGGATGAGCACTGATGGAGCATGGATGAGCACGGATTGAGCATGGATTGAGCACAAATTGAGCTTGGATGAGCCATGGATGGAGCATGGATAAGCACAGATGGAGCACAGATGAGCCAGGGATGGATGGAGCATGGATGAGCACGGATGGATGGAGCACGGGTGAGCCAGGGATGAATGGAGCATGGATGAGCCAGGGATGGATGAGCATGCATGAGCACGGATAGACCACGGATTGAGCATGGATGGAGCACGGATGAGCCAGGAATGGATGGAGCACATATGAGCCAGGGATGGAAGGAGAATGGATGAGCCATGGAGGGATGGAGCACGGATGAGCCAGGGATGGATGAAGCATGGATGAGCACGGATAGATGGAGCACGGATGAGCCAGGGATGGATGGAGCATGAATGAGCCAGGGATGGATGGAGCATGGATGAGCCAGGGATGGATGAGCATGGATGAGCATGGATGGAGCACGGATTGAGCACGGATGAGCACGGATGGAGCACAGATGAGCCAGGGATGGATGGAGCATGGATGAGCCAGGGATGGATGGAGCATGAATGAGCATGGATGAATGGAGTACGCTCAGATGAGCCAGGGATGAATGAAGTATAGATCGGCACATATGGGGCATGGATGGGCACATATGAGGCATGGATGAGCACATATGAGGCATGGATGGGCACATATGAGGCATGTATGAGCACATATGGAGCATGGATGGGCACATATGAGCATGTATGAGCACATATGGAGCATGGATAGGCACATATGAGGCATGTATGAGCACATATGAAGCATGGATGGGCACATATGAGGCATGTATGAGCACATATGGAGCAAGGATGGGCAAATATGAGGCATGTATGAGCATGTATGGAGCATGGATGAGCCAGGCATGGATGAATGGATGTAGCATGGATGGGCACAGATCAGCACTGTGGGCACTCCAGAGACAGCCCATAGCGCTGCTACACCCGGCTCCCTCCTCTCCTCGCACACTGTATCGATCGGTGCTAGGAAAGAGGAGGAGCTGCACCGGACAAGCTTCGGTTTGTTGACAAGTGATTGCTCCGTCATTGGACATTCCTGGGACATTCCCGGGTGCGCGGCCCAGGTGGCGCGCAGGAGCGCGATTCTGTGATGACATCAATGGACGTCCTCACAGAATAAGCCGACCGCGCTGTAGCCGTCTTTCAACTATGGCACGGTCAGCATGTGGTTAAAGCTGATATCCATGTTTCAAGTCCCTTTAAATAGTTTTGTTTGGACCAAACTGGTCCAAATGAACTATTTGCTTCACTAAGTGCTGTACTGTCTCTAAGCACTGTATGTACTGTATGTAACTTCAGCTACATACTGTACACAATGCTGAGTTTCGGCTGTGAGACAGAGACTTCCCATTCTACACAATAGATTCTGGTTGAGCAATGCTCCACCATTCATAGGCAGTTTTACATTCTGTGAATAAATACTTCCTCTGATTAGCTGAGTCTGATGGCGTGATGTCATCAGCCCGACTCTAGCCAGTCGGAGGAAGCTTTGTATTCAATCACAGAATCCAAAACTGCCTAGGAATGGCTGAGCACCGCTTAGCATTGTGTACTGCATGTAGCTAACATTACAGTACATGCAGTACATACAATGCTTAGAGACACTGCAGCACTTTGTGAATCAAATAATTAATTTTGACCAAACTGGTCCAACTATTTAACCACTTCCCGCCCGGCCTATAGCAGAATGACGGCCGGGCAGTGGTTCAGTTATCCTGACTGGGCATCATATGACGCTTTGCAGGATAACAGCTGCCGCTCGCCCGTGGGGGTGCGCATCGCGCAATCGGTGGTGCGGTGTGTCAGTCCAGTGGAGGCTCTTTACCACGTGATCAGCCATGTCCAATCACGGCTGATCACGATGTAAACAGGAAGAGCCGTTGATCGGCTTTTCCTCACTCTCGTCTGAAAGGCGCGAGTAGGGGAGAGCCGATCGGCGGCTCTCCTGACAGGGGGGGTCTGCGCTGATTGTTTATCAGCGCAGCCCCCTGTCAGATACCCACACTAGACCACCAGGGAAGCCCCCAGGACCACCAGGGAAGCCCCCAGCATGTGGATGGCCAGGTACATCCCCCATGGCCATCCACATGTGAAAAAATATGCCCAAAATATGCCAATCAGTGCCCACAAATGGCACATTACAAAACAGGGATGCCCAGCAATGACACCCATCAGTGTCATCAGTGCCACCCATCAGTGTCCATCAGTGCCCATCCATGCCCATCAGTGCCCATCCGTGCCACCTATCAGTGCCACCCATAAGTACCCATCAGTGCCACCCATAAGTACCCATCAGTGCCGCCTATGAGTGCCCATCAGTGCCGCCTACAAGTGCTCAGTGCCGCCTACGAGTGCCCATCAGTGCCGCATACCAGTGCCACCTATCAGTGCCCATCAGTGCCACCTATCAGTGCCGTCAGTGCCACCGTATCAGTGCCACCTCATTGGTGCCACCTCATCAGTGCCTGTCAGTGCAGCCATATCAGTGCCCGTCATTGAAGAAGAAGACGTACAACTTGTTTTTTTTTTTTTCAAAATTTTCTGTCTTTTTTTATTTGTTGCGCAAAAAATAAAAATTGCAGAGGTGATCAAATACCACTAAAAGAAAGCTCTATTTGTGGGAACAAAATGATAAAAAATTTGTTTGGGTACAGTGTAGCATGACCGCGCAATTGTCATTCAAATTGCGACAGCGCTGAAAGCTGAAAATTGGCCTGGGCAGGAAGGTGTCTAAGTGCTAGATATTGAAGTGGTTAAAGTGACATGAAACATGGACATCAGCTTTAGTGCTAATTCACAATATTTGTTCTATGCATTAAGATAAAAAAAACTTCTGTGTTCAACAGCCCCCCTCAGCCCCCCTAATACTTACCTGAGGTCCACCTAGATCCAGCAATGTTGCATGAGAGACTCAGTTGTCCAGGACTCCCCTCATCATTGATGGAGACAACAGTGCAGCGCTAGTGGCTCCTGCTGCTTTCAGTCAAAGTCAGTGAGACAATGAGGAGAGAAAGGGGGCATGATGGGGCGGGGCTGGGCCATGGCTCAGTGTCTGAATGGACACAGGGAGCTACACCTCGGCTCGGGTGCTCCCATAGCAAGCTGCTTGCTGTCTGGGCACTCAACAGGAGGGACAGGCAAGGAGCACCAAAGAGGGACCTGAGAAGAGGGGGATCTGGGCTGCTCTGTGCAAAACCACTGCAAACAGTATGTAAGCATAAAATGTTTGTTATTTTTAACTGAAAAAAAAATGGGACATTAGTATCACTTTAAGCCTAAGGCCTCCACTGATTCCCGCTGAGCAGAGGATGACAGGTCTGGACCCAGACACTGCCTGCAGAAGGGACATGAGAACAGCCCGCTTTCCTCTATAGAAACAGACCGCATATACGTTTCCATCTGACAGTCATCCAATCCGCCAGATGGATCCCCATCTGTCTGTTTTGGTGGCCCGGATCGGATGCCGACGATGACAACCGCCGCTTTATACAGGGCTATGGAAGGTCCAATTGGGTTCATCCGAATAACTGACAAACGGACCCGATCAGAATGTTAGTGTGAAGGGGGCCTTGATCTTAGTATAAGATTAACATTTGTGACACATAGAGCTTTGCTGTTCAGGGGATTACAATTAAGGTTTCTACACAAGATGTTATTCAAAAACAAACACAAAGTTAGTGTAGTGCGTCCTCCTCACAGTGTTCAGCTAAAGCTACAAGTTAGTTTAGTGTGACCTCTGCACAGTGTTCAGCTAAAGCTACAAGTTAGGGTAGTGCATGTGTCAAAAGGCCTAATGGTAAATTCTACTTGTGTGCTATTCAATCTGAAAAAGTGGGTTCTCCTCTGAGAACATCCATTTAAAGTGCAAATTCTGCAACGCCTACACTGGAAAAATCCAGTAAGGTTGTCAAAGAATCCCCTTTTCACGCTGGGTGGGTCTATGATGTTGTTGGCGACTGTACTCCTAATGGAAGGTGCCCCCTTATAGACCACCTGGGGTCTAGGAGGAAGAATGGTATTAAGAGTAGAATCACTCATCAGGATATGCCAATGTTTCCTAATCATCTGGCCTACCTTCCTATATTGAATAGAATATCTAGTAATAAAGGGGGCAGATGTTACCCTGTTGGCATTTCGTACCCTTTCTTTGAGTAACTCACTCCTGTTGATCGACAACACCTCCTCTAGTGTATTGTTGAGATGTGTGATCTGGTAACCCTTCTCAAGAAATTGTTTAGTCAGGACGTTAGCCTGTATGAGAAATTCACCCGTGTCAGAGCAGTTACGTCTTAAGCGAATATACTGACTCTTGGGCACCTACCTAAACCAAGCTTCATGATGACAGCTGTTTGTGGGGATGTACGAATTTCGGTTGGTGCTTTTAAAGTAGGTAGCAGTAGTGAACTGACCATTATCTATTCGAATGGTAAGGTCTAGAAAGTGGATCTCATGCTGACTAGCTTCATAGTTGAGATGGATGCCCCTAGAGTTGGTATTCAGATCTTCAAGGAAGGAGTCCAAATCAGACTTATTACCATCCCACAGGAGGAGGATGTTGTCTATATATCTTGCCCACAGGACCACTTGAGGTCTCTGTTGGGCATAGACGACATCCTCCTCCCACAGGGCCATAAAGAGGTTCGCCAAACTGGGGGCGTATTTAGCCCCCATGGCGACCCCTCTATCCTGTTTATAAAACTTGCCTCCAAACCAAAAATAGCTCAGAGAGGCAGCAAATTGGAGTAGCTCAAGAATGAAGCAAGTTTGTTTATCAACCAGGCCAGAATCACGTCTAAGGAAATATTCGACCGCAAAAAGACCTAAATGATGGGGTATAATGGTGTAGAGGGACGTGACATCTGCTGTCACCATTCACATTCCCGGCTGGGGGGTAAGGGCCGTCAGCAGATTAATCACTTGACGAGAATCCTTTATAAAAGAAGGCATTTTATTAACCAATGGCTGAAGGAAGAAATCAATGTACCTGCCCACCCGGGACGTGATTGAATCAATGCCACTAACAATAGGGCGGCCCGGGGGGCAGGTAGGATGTTTATGAATTTTCGGCAAATAATAATATCCTGAGTAATTATCCTCTTCCTCCTCAATGATCACGCTGATAGCTTGTAAGAACATTTTTGGTTCTGGGCGCCGCCACCAGTGCCTAAGGCCCAATTTTTCAGCCCCTCTTTAACAGGGGCGTGTAATTACAATTTTTGATGCAATACTTTGCAGCAGGGCTCGTTCTTGCGTTCCAACTAGAGTATCTGTGAGCAGTTGCAGTGTTGTGGCACCAGTGCCTAAGGCCCAATTTTTCAGCCCTTGTTCAACAGGGGCATGTAATTACAATTCTTGATCTAATATTTCACAGCAGGGCCCTGTGAGGGCTTACAGTGTTGTGGCCACAACAACACCTAAGGCCTAAATTTCTGCTGAGTATATAGGGCAGGCCCCTACTTTCAAACATCCAACTTACAAATGACTCCTACTTGCAAATGGAAGGAGACAACAAGAAGTGAGATGAAATCTACCACTAGGAAGGGATATTCTCTCCTGTAAGAGTTAATATGGGAAAAACATTTCTCCTTGTCACTGATGCTTTATCACCAATCCTTGTTTCACAAAAAACCCCAAATTTTCAAAAAACATTTGTCATTGGGACAAAAAGTGAGGTGAAATCTTCTGGAGAGGAGCACAGACAGCAAAGCAAATGTCACAGGGGTGATAACCCTTCCCTATGTTTTCCAAAAAGCTTAAAATAGATTTTTTGGCTGGAGCTAAACACTTTTTAAAAAGTACCAGTTCAAAATTACAAACAGATTCTACTTAACAACAAACCTACAGTCCCTGTCTTGTTTGCACCGCCTGTATACTGCTGTTCAGAGTACAGAGCCTGTATACTGCTGTTTCCTTTTTTAATTTGGGTGCGGGGTTCCCCTTAATATCCATACAAGACCCAAATAGCCTGGTAATGGACTGGGGGGTACCCATGCCGTTTGTCTCACTGATTTTCATCCATATTGCCAGGACCCGACATTACATTAAAGCCGCAAACAGTTTTAAATGACTTTTTTTCCTTTAAAAATGACATTTTGTGCAGGGACTGTTCTAAGCACGGGAAACACGTGCCACTTTACAGGCATACTATAGACATCCCCCAGGTACGATATTTAAAGGAATATTTCACTTTTTTTTTTTTACTTTAAGCATCATTAAAATCCTTGCTCCCGAAAAAACGGCCGTTTTTAAAAGTTTTTTTTGCATTGATACATGTCCCCTGGGGCAGGACCCGTGTCCCCAAACCCTTTTTAGGACAATACCATGCAAATTAGCCTTTAAAATGAGCACTTTTGATTTTGAACTTTCGAGTCCCATAGACGTCAATGGGGTTCTAATGTTCGTGCAAATTTTCAGTCCGTTTGCAAGTTCTGGTGCGAACCGAACCGGGGGGGTGTTTGGCTCATCCCTATTCAGGAAGTATGAGCTGCCTCTAAATCTTTGTTTCCTGTAATGGTAGTTCTATCCTTTTCCCTTAATGAACCGACGGTGCCTCTCTGAAAAACACCTTGGGACTCAGATCTTAGAAGTGCCAGGCCTCACCTGCCTATCTTGACTCCTGCAATCCTCCCCGGTCAGCTCAGGAAAAGTCCAGGCACACCCTGATCTACCGAATCCTCTTGACAGCCGCTTCCTGCTCCGCATGTTAAGAACCATCCCAGCCGGTAATGTCTGATCCATGACTCCTGGAGATTCTTTAGGTAGCTTAGTAAGTGAACCATACAGAGCTGAGGTCTCTGAACCCTCAGGCCTTCAGGTTCAAGATCTGGTGCTATCCCGCGCTGAGAGCATTACACCCCCAGGCCTTCAAGCCTGGACCCCTGATGGTCACATTCTTGCTGCTTCTCTGGATCACATTCCCATCTCCAGTCTCCTCCTTTCCTGCATGGCACATTCCCCTCCCCAGAGGGGAGAGCGCCCGAGCTGCACCAGCCCCTACATGCTGTCTTCTTCTTTTTCTCCCACCTCAGACTCCCTTTGAGCATGTGATCCCCAGTTTATATAGGCTTAATAGCCCCTGCCCACTCAAATTAATGATTGGTTCAGGGTAGCTCATACAAACTAACTGCATCAAACCTCCCTCTGTTTCAAACCTCCTCCCCTCCAGCGCCTCTCACTGGAAGAACAGGGCATCACTCATAACAGAATACAGGTGGTCACACCCCCAGTTCTACTCTGTCACTTCTCCTAACCAAATCAAACCCAACCAGGCTTAAACCAACAGGGCAATGCACTGGCAATTTTACCTAACACTAACCCTTACTAACTAGTTAGCACACACCTAAGTAGGTGGGAGCTATATATATATATATATATATATATATATATATATATATATACACACACACAATAAAGTGCAATGATGTCAAATATCCACCCATTAAGAAATGTGTGCAACAATCCAAAATATGCAATTTGAAAACAAATATCCACCACAATAATAGGAACAGCAAAGCCATCCCACAGTGATATGCTCAAATCAACTCCTTAATGTAATCCAATTTTCTACAATCACACCCAATTGACAATACACTTACATTCCAATGTTGGCCATTGCTGAACCGGCCAAATTTTGATTAGTGTATGGTCAGTTTTAGTTACATTAACATGCTATATTGCTTAATTGTATAAATAAAAGGTATTGTTACTACTAGTATTGATATTAAGGGCCCAATCACATTGTACCTTTGCAACACACTAGCACAGGTGTGCCCATAATCCTAATGTTATAAATAGGTGTTGTTTAGCAGTGCAATTTGAAAAATATGACCTATTACATTTTTTTTCTTTTCTATAGCTCTGTGAAGTCCAAAGATGTCTATGGCACTGGCAACACATGGAAATGCATCATTTATGAGTTTTGATATATTGCCAGACCAATGAAGTTGACTGTTAAATGCTCCATTTAAAAATACATTTAAAATGCAGAAAATGCGCTCTGTGTTTATTGCATGTGTGGAATAGCATAATAGCACGTTACAACACACATTGAAAATCATAAGGGCTCCAAATCCATTGATCTCTCACTTTTGATCTGGTATGTGGACATAGACTCATCAAGCAATTTATTAGGAACCCTATGCTAATACTAACTGGGGCCTCTTTTGTGCTCTCAAAACAGCCTCAGTTCTTCACAGCACGGGTTCTACATTTCACAAACATTCCTTTCAGATTTTGGTCCATGTTGACATAATTGCATAACACAATTCTACAGATTTGTCAGCTGCACATTTATGCTGCAAATCACTTATTCCTCCACATAGCAAAAGGGTTCTATTGGATTCAGATTCTATGACTGGCCTACAATCTGTGTGCCTTAGCAGATATCAAGTTCCATCACAGTAGGATGCATTTTGCAAGCCTTCATCTGGCCAGTTTTGTTCAAGCAGTGCCCACTCCAGCCTAAATTTTCTGTTTATAGTTGACAGGGAGAGAACCAATGTACTCTTCTGCTGTTGTAGCCCATCAGCCTTAAGGTTGAACATATTGTGCATTTTGAGATGGTTTTCTGCTCATCTCAGTTGTAAAGAGTGGTCATCTGAATTATCATATCCTTACTGTCAGCTCAACCCAGCTTGGCCATTCTCCTTTGAGCTTTCTCATCAACAAGCAGTGCCAGGACAAGGTCATTTAGAGCCCAGGGCGAACATGCCAAATTGCTCCGCCCTCCCCAAGATTTATGAGCAATATGTGTCAGCAAAAATCCCCCCCCCCCCAAAAGAAAACTGAACACTAATCTGCAAGCTTACCCACTAAGCATAAACTCCCCCTCATCACAGTACAAATCTGCCCCCTTTCTGACATCCCCCCTCTCAGCACAAATTTTTGCACCCCCTATCCCCCAAATGCCCCCCTCCCCAAAAAAAAACACTCCTAGTACAATTCCTCTACCCATAAAATTTCCCCTACTAATGCACTTCTTCTCCCCCTCACTCAGCACAAATTCCCCCCAAATCCCCCCTTCTAACATGAATCTTCTTTCCCCCATCCCCGTCCAAGCACAAATCCCACTAAATCACCACTCTTAGCATTCACCCCCCCCCCCAAATTTCCCCGACTAGAACAATACTTACCCCCTGCTACCCCCCAAATTCCCCCTTCCAACACAAATCTCCTCCCCCCCAATCTCCTTGTGGTGCCCCCCACCTCACATGATACCACAGTGCCCAGGGCAGCTGACCCTCCTGCCCACCCCTTGTCCTGGCCCTGTCAACAAGGCACTTCCATTTGCAGAACTGCCCCTCACTGGATGTTTTTGTTTTTCACACCGTTCAAAGTAATCTCTAAAGATTGCTGTGCATTAAGATTGCAGGAGATCAGCAGTTGCAGAAATAGTCCGCCCATGTAGCACCAACAACCATACTTCAAATAAATACACTAAAATGAATATTTCCATATCCTGATATTTGATATGAACATTAAAGTTGCTGTAAACCTCATTCTTGAAATCTGAACAAAGCACATATAGTATCTCACAAAAGTGAGTACACCCCTTATGTTTTTGTAAATATTTTATTATATCTTTTCATGTGACAACACTGAATAAATTACACTTTGCTACAATGTAAGGTAGTGAGTGTACAGCTTGTATAACAGTGTAAATTTGGTGTCTCCACAAAATAACTCAACACACAGCCATTAATGTCTAAACCGATGGCAACAAACATGAATACACCCCTTAGTGAAAATGTCCAAATTGGGCCCAATTAGCCATTTTCCCTCCCTGGTGTCAAGTGACTTGTTAGTGTTACAAGGTCTCAGGTGTGAATGGGGAGCAGGTGTGTTAAATCTGGTGTTATCGCTCTCACTCTCTCATACTGGTCACTGGAAGTTCACATGGCAACTCATGGCAAAGAACTCTCTGAGGATCTGAACAAAAGAATTGTTGCTCTACTGTCATGGCTGGGCTCAGCCCTTTCTTCCCTGAGCTGGCTGCTCAGCTGTCGGCTAATTGCCAGCTCCCATCTCTCTCCACAGTTACCCAGATGTTGTTGATTCTGCTCATCAGTCCTGCCTACTTAAAGCCGTCCAGCTCACTTGATCTCTGCCTTCGCCTTTGTCAACATCACAGAGACTTTCTCCTGCGTTCCTGTTGAAGACTTGCTCGGCAGACGTTCCTTCTGGCTCCTGATCCTGCTTGCTGTACTACTACGTTTATATCCGGCTCTCTGACATTTGCTTGGCTGACTACCCGATCCAGTTACTGAACTCTGGCTTGTTTTGACTACGTTTACTCTGTTTCCCTTATTATTATTATTATTATTATTATTATTATTATTAATAAACAAGTGTGATTTAACTATACTTCTGTCTTGGTCTGATTCATGGTTCCTGATAGTAAGCGAAGGCCATGAATTCAGAAGATATAGTCAATCCACTTGTTGGTAATATCTTTTCCAGATTGGATGAGCAAGATCACCGCATGGATCAGTTTGCCATTGCTTTACAAATGCTCCTGAGTCGCACGGCTCACCTGGAAACTCCAACTGTGGCTGCTCCAGTACAACCTGAGTTGCAGGCCATCCCTGCTGCTGCGCCAGTCTCTGTGCAGGCACCCGCCTCAAGTATTACCTCTATAAGAGGTATGTCTGGTTCCGCTCCACTTCCCCAGCGATTTGGGGGCGATCCAGTTCAATGCAGAGGGTTTTTCAACCAGGTTAAGATTTGCTTTGAGATGCTGCCCCAGGCATTTCCCATGGACAGAAGCAAAGTAGGTTTCATGATATCTTTGCTTTCTGAGAGAGCCTTGGCCTGGGAAAACCCTCTATGGGAGATGCAAAAACCTGTTGTCTTGAGTTACCCTGAGTTTGTGGCCTCCTTTAAAAGGGTATTTGACGTTCCCGCACGCTTTGCTTCTGCTGCCAAGTGCCTCATGTCCATCAAACAGAGTACGAGAACTGTTGCCGACTACGCCATTGAATTCCATACTCTGGCAGCAGAGGTTGCTTGCAACAATGAGGCCCTCATAGCTGCTTTTTCTCATGGTCTCTCGGATTCCATCAAGGATGAGATAGCAGCCCGAGATATACCCACTGAGCTGGAGAGGTTGATCACGTTTGCCATCCTCATTGACTCCAGACTCAGAGAAAGACTCTCTTTTAAGGAGCGCAGGTGGAAGCCTCCTGTACGTTTGCCTCCGAGCTTTGCAGTCCCACCCATGCCTCCCTCACCTCCCATGCCTCCTGGTACTGAGTCGGTCAGTGAAGATGAACCCATGCACTTGGGCTTCACGCGTTTCTCTGCGGATGAGAGAGCCTTTAGGAGGAGGGAGAGATTGTGCCTTTATTGTGGCCAGGCAGGTCAGTTTTTGAAGTCTGGTCCTACCCATCCAGGGAACGCCCAAACCTTGAGGTCCTGTCATGGACAGACCTTAGGTGGCGTTGTTTCGTCCCCAGTTATCCAGAAGGATAAGCCCCTGGTTTTGGTCACCCTTTCTTGGGCTGTGTCGTCCATCGAGATATGGGCTCTAATCGACTCTGTGGCTGCAGGCCTGTTCATTGATGCTGCCTTTGTATCGCAGCATTCGATTCCACTGCAGCTGCGTGACACTCCATTTGCCATTGAGGCTCTTGACGGGAGACCTCTAAAGCCTGCTCATGTGACTCATGAGACGGTTCATGTCCATGGCCGTAGGGGCTCTTCGCCATGAGATAATCCAATTCCAAGTTATTTCCTCACCTAGGTTTCCGCTGGTTATCCTTGATTACAGAGGCACAACCCCTCTTTTGATTGGCTCCGTGCTGAGGTTCTCTCCTGGTCACCACAATGCAGTGAGACATGCTTCCAGAAGGTAGCCAAGGTCCTGTGCACCTCTTCACTCTCCTCCCTGCCAGAGGAGTACCGCAATTTTAGCGATGTCTTTGACAAAGGTCAAGCCGGTAGTTTGCCTCCACACCGGCCTTATGATTGCGCAATTGACCTTCAACCTGGTGCCATGGTCCTCTGCAGTGTTACCTGGGCTTTGCCAACTATTATCAGAAGTTTATTCGTAACTTCTCGTCTCAAGCTCCTGACTGATATGACCAGAAAGGACGGTAACCAACAGAGTTGGTCTCCGGAGTCCATTAATGCCTTTGAGAGTCTCAAGGTTGCTTTTGTTTCTGCTCCTGTGTTGGCACATCCTGATCCTATGTTGCCTTTTATCCTAGAAGTTGATGCTTCTGAGACTGGAGTTGGCGCCCTTTTGTCTCCACGTCCTAACTCTGAGAGCGCTATGCATCCGTGTGGCTACTTTTCCAAGAAATTGTCACTTGCAGAGTGCAATTACGAGATTGGTGCCAGAGAGCTGTTGGTGATCATTTTAGCCCTGAAAGAATGGAGACATCTCCTTGAAAGTATCACTGTGCCAATTCTCATTCTTACTGACCATTCTCACATTCTTGTCTGAGGCTAAGCGCCTCTCTACCAGAAGGGCGCGATGGGCTCTTTTCTTGTTGAGTTTTAATTACATTGTCTCATTCTTACCCGGTACTAAGAATGTATGGGCTGACGCCTTGTCACAACAATTTTCCTCCACTTCCAAGTTAGAGTCGGTTCCGGTTCCTGTGATTCCTCCTGATCGTATTCTGGCTACAGTTTGCATCAGTCTTACTTCTCCTTTGGGTGACAAAATTCTTGCTGCTCAGGTCCATGCTCCTCCTGAGAAACCTTGTGACCGCTGCTTTGTCCCAGAGAGTCTCCATACTGCCGTGCATATACTTACCATTCTCCCAAGGCAGCTGGCCACCCTGGGAAGAATCAACTCGTTTGGGCCATTTCCCAACAATTCTGGTGGCCTAGTCTACGGGCTGATGTAACTGCCTTCGTAGCTGCCTGTTCCGTGTGTGCACAGAGTAAGACTCCACGACACCTTCCAGTGGGCCTCCTACAACCCATACCCAATGGAGAGAGGCCCTGGACCCACCTGTCTATGGATTTTATTGTGGAGTTACCCAACTCCCAAGGCAACACTGTTATCCTTATGGTGGTTGACCATTTCTCAAAGATGTGTCATTGTATTCCACTTAAGAATTTGCCCACTTCTAAGGAACTGGCTTCCATTTTTGCTCGGGAAATCTTTCACTTACATGGGCTACCCAAGGTGATTGTCTCGGACAGGGGTAGTCAGTTTGTGTCCCGGTTCTGGCGAGCCTTTTGTGCACAGTTGGGAATTCAGCTTGCTTTCTCCTCTGTGTATCACCCGCAGTCTAAAGGGGCCGCAGAACGAGCCAATCAGTCCTTGGAGCAATTCCTATGTTGCAATATTTCTGACCATCATAACTGGTCAGACCTATTACCATGGGCAGAGTTTTCTCACAACAGTGCCTTGAATTCTGCTTCCCGATTGTCCCCGTTTATGGCGAATTATAGTTTCCAACCTTCCATGTTGCCTGACTTGTTTGTTCCACAGAGTATTCCTGCATTAGAGAAGCATCTCTGTGGTCTTCGCTCCACTTGGGCACAAGTTCAGGAGGCTTTGCAACATGCTAATGATAGGTACAGACTCCATGCTGACCGCAGACGCCTGCCTGTGCCTTCCTACCAGGTTGGGGACAGAGTCTGGCTGTCATCTCACAACCACCGACTTCGTGTTCCTTCTTTGAAGTTCGCACCTCGGTTTATTGGGCCTTTCCGTATCCTTCACAGGATTAACCCTGTGGCTTATGCCTTGGACCTTCCTCCTAGTATGTGCATCTCAAATGTGTTTCATGTCTCCTTATTGAAACTTTTGGTCTGCAACCGCTTTACCACCTCGGTGCCACGTCCTCACCCTATACAGGTTGAGAACCATGAGGAGTATGAAGTACAATCCATTGTTGACTCCCCTAGGTTCCGTGAGCGCATACAGTACCTGGTGCATTGGAAGGGGAACGGTCCGGAGGAACGCTCTTGGGTCTCATCCTCGGACGTACATAACCCTGTCCTCCTCCGTGATTTCCATAGATGTTTTCCCCTCAAGCCCGGTTGTCCTTGGAGGGGTCGTTGAGGAGGGGGTACTGTCAGGGCTGGGCTCAGCCCTTCCTTCTCTGAGCTGGCCGCTCAGCTGTCGGCTAATTGCCAGCTCCCATCTCTCTCCACAGTTACCCAGCTGTTGTTGATTCTGCTCGTCAGTCCTGCCTACTTAAAGCCGTCCAGCTCACTTGATCTCTGCCTTCGCCTTTGTCAACATCACAGCTACTTTCTCCTGCATTCCTGTTGAAGACTTGCTTGGCTGATGTTCCTTCTGGCTCCCTGACCTGATTGCTGTACTACTACGTTTATCTCTGGCTCTCTGATTTGCTTGGCTGACTACCCGATTACTGAACTCTGGCTTGTTTTCACTATGTTTACTCTGTTTCCCTTATTATTATTAAACAAGTGTGATTTAACTATACTTCTGTCTCAATCTAATTCATGGTTCCTGATATCTACATAAAGATGGCCTAGGCTATAAGAAGATTGCCAAGACCCTAAAACTGAGCTGCAGCACGGTGACCAGGACCATACAGTTGTTTAACAGGACAGGTTCAACTCAGAACAGGCCTCAACGTCAAATTCAGAGGTTGTCTATGGGAAATAGATGTATGAGTGCTGCCAGCATTGCTGCAGAGATTGAAGGGGTGGGGGTCAGCCTGTCAGTGCTCAGACCATATGCCACACGCTGCATCAAATTGGTCTGTATAGCTGTCAGCCCAGAAGAAAGCCTCTTCTAAAGATGATGCTCAAGAAAGCCTGCAAACAGTTTGCTAAAGACAAACAGCCTAAGGACATGGGTTACTGGAACCATGTCCTGTGGTCTGATGAGACCAAGATAAATGTATTTGGTTCAGATGGTGTCAAGCGTGTGTGGCGGCAACCAGGTGAGGAGTACAAAGACAAGTGTGTCTTGCCTACAGTCAAGCATGGTGGTGGGAGTGTCATGGTCTGGGGCTGCATGAGTGCTGCCAGCACTGGGGAGCTACAGTTCATTGAGGGAACCATGAATGCCAACATGTACTGTGACATACTGAAGCAGAGCACGAGCCCCTCCTTCCAGAGACTGGGCCGCAGGGAAGTATTACAACATGATAACAACCCCAAACACACCTCCAAGACAACCACTGCCTTGCTAAAGAAGCTGAGGGTAAAGGTGATGGACTGGCCAAGCATGTCTCCAGACCCAAACCCTATTGAGCATCTGTGGGGCATCCTCAAACGGAGGGTGGAGGAGCGCAAGGTCTCTAACATCCACCAGCTCCGTGATGTCATCATGGAGGATTGGAATAGGACTCCAGTGGCAACCTGTGAGGCTCTGGTGAACGCCATGCCCAAGAGGGTTAAGTCAGCACTGAAAAATAATGGTGGCCACACAAAATATTAACATTTCGGGCCCAATTTGGACATTTTCACTTAGGGTGTACTCACTTTTGTTGCCAGTGGTTTAGAGATTAATGGCTGTGTGTTATTTGGAGGGGACAGCAAATTTACACTGTTGTACAAGCTGTTAACTCACTACTTTACATTGTAGAAAAGTGTCATTTCTTCAGTGCTCTCACATGAAAGGATAGAATAACATATTTACAAAAATGTGATGGGTGTACTCACTTTTGTGAGATACTGTATGTCTGTAGAGTTTACATATCTTTCTCCAAAGCTCTAAGTGTCGTTTCTCTCTTGTGATTCGTTCCTCAGTTATCAGCATGGGTCACTACTGAGAAGTTTTCTGGACACATGAGATACATTTGTGACGGGAGGAGGGGGGAGCTCAGCACAGCACACTATTTAGAACACAGCTCTGTATACTTCCTTTGCTCCTGTTTGCTGTGTGGAGGGGAGTGTGTGCCTTTCCTCCAATCAGCTCTCACATAGTGTAACTGCAGCTCTCCACACCCTCCTCTCTGCTCCTCACAGATACAAAAGTATTTTTAACATGATTCTGCCCTTTTAAGGGGTGTGGGAAAGAGAAAACTGTAAATAAACAAGTAAAACCTATGTAGGAGGATTTGTTTCAACTCTGTGTACAACCACTTTAACTGAAGATGATGGTCTGTATATGCTTGATTTTATGCAGTGTGTTCCTTCCACTTTTGTCTGAAATACCCAAAGGTTGGTGTGACAACTAATAATGTATACAAAAAAAATGTATGTTTCATTTAGACCCTATGTTTGACATTTCTTTAGGTCCACAATGTAATTAGACAAAATCTCAGGAATCTTAGTTGGTCTTCTTTTTTCCAGTTCCTAAACAAATTGTATTTAATGTCCTTATTGGAAACCTAAAAATCATTTCCCTCTGTTGTTTTCATGCTGTTTTCTGTTATTGATTTAAAGAGTTGCACATTTTGATTCAAGTGAATTGTATAAATAAAAAATAAAATCAGATTGTTCCCACATGGCACACTTCTAGTTACACAGTGTAGATTCAATTACTTTTTGTGAGGCAGACAATGAAATTCTGATGAGCTATAGTTGCCTAGGAGTAAATGATTCTTTTTTTGCATGATGTGGTGTGTCTTAGAATAATGATTGCATTATTAAACTTTGCAACACATTCCGGATGCTTTGTTTGGAGCACATCACAATTTGTTTTAAAATACTTGCAGATGTTTTAGGTAGAATGGAATGACACTGTATGCATTTGTTAACATGCTGTATTGAGTTTTTTGAATGCCAGGGATAATATAGTTGTATTTTAAAAGGTTGCTTGATTTAATTTAGGTGTTTATTTAATTGTGCATGCTATTGATTTTTATCAGCAAGTTGTATTTGTTAAAAGAGTGGCTACAATGCTGATATTGCAATAATAATTTAAAGTCAGTTTTTTTTTATTTCATTTCATACTTACCTTTATAACTGTTTTATACTGTATTTGTATGATCTTTATTTTTACATATAAAGATTCAGTGCAGGGTTCACTCATGACACCGATGTGACACATCTTTATGCTTTAAAAAAAAAAATACTGTAGGAGTATAGCAGAAGTGAATTGCCTTCAGTGCCTTCCTCTTCTCTAATTAAAAGTTTTTGCAAACAGAGACACTGTCACTGTGCCCATCCAGAAAGCATGTGACCTCCTCCCATGATGCAGTTCTCAGCTAGTCTCTGATCGCTCCAGGCTGTGACACCATCCCACACAGTTTAGTGACAGCTAAGACAGAGGAGGGAGTTGCTGAAAAGATGAGTATAAAATGGGTGTGGAGGGCAGCTTACACATACATCAGCACTTGTACACATCAGTCCACTCTGCCAAAATGTATCCACTTTATTTAAAGGCATTGTGGATTGATTTTTGCACAATGGATTGATGTGTAAATCCATTACAGTACACTGATCATTTGAGTATTTTAACAAAGTGGACTGATTTTGGCAATTTGTACACTGTATTTGTTGCACTTTGTTTATTGATCATATTTGTATGCACTTTGTGAATTGTTTTATTATTAAAGTAGTATAGCACCCCCTAGCGTGGCTAGAGTGCTAATGTTAGGATTTTTGTTAGTGTAGGTAAATTCATACTGGGCTAGCAGCCAAGCCTGTGTGTTTTTCTGGGTCATGGTTGAGTGACTCAGGCAGGCTGGATAAGTCAGCAGCAGCATCTCTGGTGACTCCACCTGCTTGCTGGAAACTTGGAGAAGATTCCAGAAGCAGTTGGGAGGTTTCTAAGAGGAGCTGTCTGAAGTATTCTGAGGGCCCTGACCAATCCCCAACAGATGGGTTGGCAGTACCCAAGGTCAGTCCAGCTGGAGCAGTGGAGTTCGGTTTGGAAGATAGAGATGGAGTGTTAGGCTGTCGGAGACCTTTGAGGTTAGCCCCCAGTCTGGGGGGGGGGGGATCAGGCCTGGACTCGGGTGTGGAAGGAACCCTTCTCATGACACACGGAGGGATCCTGACCAGGAAGCATGGGAACAAGGAGAGAACAGCGGGAGAACACTGCTGGGCAAATCTCCAGGGGGCTGGTGAGTGTTACAGTCAGGGGACAGAGAGGTATGCCTGAAGGGACTGGGTGCAAGCAGTCTGAGATGGATACAGACTCAGTCTGGGAGGACTGTGGAGAAGTAGCCAGGAGGGGCAGATGCAGCCAGACGGGCTGGCAGTGCCTGAAGAGGTGGTACTGGGAGCAGTAGCCACAGGAATAGGACAGCTAAGCACTAAAGACCTCTCTTTTTGCTACACTACCAAAGGGGCCCGTGGTCCCTGCCTGCAAAGGGCAATCACTTGGATCTAACTGAGATTGTGTTGGATCAAACTGTCAGTGCTAGCTGGTTCTGGGAGCTGTAGTTCTACAAGCAAGTCTGTGCTGGAGGTAGAAGCAGAGAAGTGTGTATATACTGGATGCATATAGTTTGTGTCCCTGAAGATTTCTTTGCTGGTCAAGTGGGCATCCCATAATAACCCTTACCCCATCCAAGTTCAATCCCCCTAATAAAAACCAAAACAAAACAAAGCTGCAAGGTCTGCTTTCTGTCTCCGGAAAAGGTGGAAAATTCATCTGCCTGGCTGTGCAAGGTGGGAGATACCCATATTCATCAGTAGCTCCTGCGGGGGGGTAGTACTACAGTAGTATTAAAAATAAAAGCAAACATTTATTATATTGCAACTTACCAGTTCTTAGATGTGATGGCTGCATTCGTTTTTAGGCTTTCTTTCTTTTATTTTCATCTGGTGATCTAGCCAGTAAGCTTGTTGTTTTTCAAAAGATCAGTTACAGGGATGAGACAAACCATTTAACACTAGCAGGGGTACTTATAATGATCAGCTTTTGTTTATTTATTGTAAAACCTTTATCCCAAAAAGGAAAAAAACAGTTTGCTGCAACTGATTCTAAAGTATTAGCTTGAGTTTGGCTTCAATTTGTTAGTGTATTTAAATCTGCCAGTACATCTAACACTCCCCCCTCCCTAGGCTAACAATGATGCTATCCGAATCTGCCCCCCTGTGCTCATTCATCCAGAGTGGAGGCACTTTAATAGAGGAGGTGTTTTACTGGCCAGATCACCAGGTAAAGACAGAGGGGAAAAAATCCTAAAAGAAGAAACCCAATGCAGCCACCACATCTAATGATTCGTAAGCTGCAATATATTACATTTTGGTTTTGAGTTTAATACTGCTTTAAAGAAAAAGTTGTCATGTTATCACTTGATGAATTGTTGCACAATAGTAACACCTAAATAGAAGGTATTATTTATAGATCAGAGAGTGCTTGATATATATTTTGTGGGAGTATGTTATAGGCTCCCTAACATAAAAGATGAGGAAGAGTCCCAGCGCCTTTCAGAGACTGAAATGTCTGAATAGCAGGACAATGTTAATATGTTCAGCGATTTTGCTTATCCTGATTAGGGATGAGCTTTCTGTTCGAGTCGAACATGAGTTCAACTCGAACATCGGCTGTTCGATCGTTCAACGAAGATCGAACATTATGGGGCGTTTGTGCCAAATTCGAGCAGCGTGTCACGCCCCATAATTGCTGGCTGATGATTGGCCAAGCATGCACTATGACCCACATGCTTTGGCCAATCACAGCGCCGTCAGCAAAGAGAGCCATAATTGGCCAAAGGCAGGGTGCCTTTGGCCAATTATGGCTCAGGGGGTTAAGTCCATGCCCCACACTATATAAGACCGCCTACACCTGTGTAGTGTGTTGCTGGCGTTAGATTGAGCAGGTAGTCCATTCCTGGTGTACTGTTTCTAATCTACTTCAGGCAGGCAGGTTATTCAGTTAGATGCAGTGTATTTAATATATATATATAGTCAGACTGGTATATATATATATATATATATATATATATATATATATATATATATATCCACTGTATCCAGTTTAGCTAGATCTCACTGCAGTCCGTTCCTGGTGTACTTTTTCTAATCTACTTCAGGCAGGCAGGTGATTCAGTTAGCTGCACTGTATTTAATATATATATACAGTCAGACTGGTATATATATATATATATATATATATATATATATCTACTGTACCCAGTTAGATCCTAGCTATCCCAGTTATAGCTAGATCTTACTGCAGTCCGTTCCTGCTCTACTGTTTCTAATCTACTTCAGGCAGGCATGTGATTCAGTTAGCTGCAGTGTATTTAATATATATATATATATATATATATATATATATATATATATATATATATATACACAGTCAGACTGGTATATATATATCCACTGTATCCAGTTTAGCTAGATCTCACTGCAGACCGTTCCTGGTGTACTGTTTCCAATATACTTCAGGCAGGCAGTTGATTCAGTTAGCTGCAGTGTATTTAGTATATATATACATCCCGGCTTTGTATGTATATATATATATATATATATATATATATATATATACAATATATTTATGCACTGTATCCTGTGTAGCTAGATCTGACTGCAGGCCATTCTCAGTGATCTGCAGTGCATAAAATATATATACTGTCTCCTTCATATATATCCACTGCATTCTAGTCTAGCCAAGCCTATATCTGACTGCAGGCCATTGCTAGTGTACGTTTTCAAATACACTTTCAGGCAGGCAGGCAAGTGATTCAGTGATCTGCAGTGCATTATATATATATATATATATATATATATATATATATATATATATATATACAGTCTCCAACATATGTATATCCACTGCATTCCAGTCTAGCCAAGCCTATACCTGACTATAGGCCATTCCTGGTGTATGTATTCAAAGACACTTTCCGGCAGGCAGGCCAGGCAGGTGATTCAGTGACCTGCAGTGCATAAAGATATATATACAGTCTCCTACATATATATCCACTGCATTCCAGTCTAGCCAAGTCTATACCTGACTACAGGCCATTCCTGGTGTACGTATTCAAAGACACTTTCAGGCAGGCAGGCCAGGCAGGTGATTCAGTGATCTGCAGTGCATAAAGATATATATACAGTCTCCTACATATATATCCACTGCATTCTAGTCTAGCCAAGCCTACACCTGACTGTAGGCCATTCTTGGTGTAATTTCTTTAGTAAACTTCAGGCGGTGTTTTGCTTATCCAATTTTACAGCATGTCTGGAAGGCCACCAAAGAAAGGCAGACACTCACAGGCCACTAAAAGAGGGCAAGAAGGCTCGGTGTCTACAGCCAATAGTGCTGGTCGTGGACACGGTGCATGCTCAGCATGTGGCCGTGGGGCACGCTTGTCCTTTTTTCAGCTGGCTGTGTTGAGCCACAACATGCAGAAGTTGGTAGAATGGATCACAAAGCCGTTCTCATCCTCCTCATCCTCTGTCACCCAGGCTAAGACAAGTTTGGCTGCCAATGCAGCTGCCAAAGCGGCCTATTCCATCAGCTCAATTGCATCAGTCACTCCTTCCTTAGCCCCACCATCATGTCCTGAGGGGTTCCCTCAAACTGTTCGACCACAGTGCTGGGTACATGCTGCAGGAGGATGCACAGCATTTTAAAGGCTCCGATGATGGTACCCAGGTTGAGGATGAAGGCAGTAACGTGAGCCCAGAGAAAGGGGGTGCGCAAGAAGGACACAAAACTGGCAGTCATGTTCCCCCAGCTGCAGCATACCGCCAGGTTTGCTCCAGTGGCGAGGAGGGAGGGGATGATGAGGTCACTGACTCTACGTGGGTGCCTGATAGAAGAGGGGAGGAGGCACATCTCCAATGAGGCAGGATGCCCTCCAGGGGCCAGCTTAAGGACAGCCAACTGACTGCATCACACTGCAGAGCTCCGTATGTGCAGGGCGCTGTTGACTCCATGAGTTTTTCAAAAGTTCTTTGGTGTGGGCCTTTTTTGAGACGTGTGCAGCAGATCGCACCATTTCTGTTTGCAACATATGTCTGAAGTGTATCAAGCATGGCCAAAACAGCAGTTGCTTGGGCACCCCATGCTTGACCAGACATATGTCGAGCTCCTATGCAGTCCATTGGCAACAGTACTTAAAAGACCCACACCAAAGGGGCATGACCGGAAGCCGACCTGAATGGACGTGTGAGCCTTTAGCTCCATTTCAGCCCACAGCTACAAGGCCTAAACAGGGGACTTTTCTACACCTGCACATGGGTGGATCGCGGAGAACACGATCCACTAAAGCTCGGGGATCATCCCAGCCTCCGCCCGGCACCTCGGCGACACTCATAGGCTACTTCTCACCTCCTTCCATGCCGGCCGGTGGGATGGACAAAATGGCACTCCTCCGCCTCCTCCACGAGGGCTCCGCCATCAGGATACCAGGCTCTGACCCATCCACAGGACTCCCCCACAATGGACTGTATGTCGCCCGGTCCGCAGGCCGCAACGAAGGGCACAGTGAGTCTTTCCCCTCACTCTGCGTCCCAGGAGACGTCGCTCCAGGGGACACAGACCGCCACACTAGGCCTCACTGGAGCCTCCTGCACACAGTGCACGGACGCCTTCCCCCAGCTGCTGCAGATGGCCTCAGACCTGGGAGTCTCGGCAGTAGCGCCCAGCTCCCCCACCTCCTCAGAGGATTCGGAGGACTTCCCCCCTGCCAGCCCCCCTCCATACGCAGGACACGGAGATTACTCCTACAGGCCTCCAAAGGCAATGTACGCCACAACAGGCCTACAGCCAGGCCCCAGCCCCTCCTAAGGAACAAAGACAATCTCGCTTGGGGGGCTCAGGGCTAAAGGGGGGATCGGGACTATGTCACCACCTATGCTCAAGCTGCTAGCCCCCTGTGTACCACAGATGCGGGGGAATTGCAGAGGCGATCCTCTGTACAGCCCCAGCCCTCAGGGGAGAACCCCGCATGGGGCCTTCAGCCAAAGCATGCAGCCCAGGCCCAGCCAGAGACTTTCCTGCAACATCAACAAACACCTGTCGTTCAATATGCCCCTCGCCAGGTGACACCAGACTCCCATATCCAACCTCATCCCTCATGGCAAGATTACCTCCAGGCCATTCCGACCAAAGAGGATTTTAAGCAACTAATCGAGGACGTTAAATCTACCTGCTGAGCCCGAAATACAGGTACGTCAAGTTAACTTTAAACACCTAGCTGATAGGGTGGAGATGGCGGAGGAAGAAATTCAGGAAACCAAATTAGCAGTGCATCGCACACAACTGCAAGGTGCAGACCATCGCATGCTTTTGAGGGATATGCAATGCCATCTAGAGGATTTGGACAATAGGGGGCGCAGGAACAACATACGAGTCAGGGGCTTACCCAAATCAGAGGAACCAGAAGACTTACATGACACCCCGCAAACCCTATTTAATGGCCTCTTGGGGGATCCCCCAAATAAACCCATAGAAATGGATAGAGCTCATCGTGCTTTACGTCCCAAGGGACCGATCTCTAAACCACGAGATGTTATATGCAAGGTCAACTCATATCCGCTAAAAGAGGACATCATGCGAAAAGCCCGATCCACTAGGAAAGTGGTCTTCGCCAATACCCAAATCCAGCTTTACCCAGATCTATCATGGATCACGTTGCAGAAATGCAGGCTCCTACAACCTCTTCTCCTTTTGCTGCAGGAAAAAGACATTGTCTACCGATGGGGTTTCCCCTTTAGTCTGACGGCAAGGAAAGATGGACAGTCAGCTGTACTGCGATACCCTGAAGACCTGGAGGCTTGTTGTGATACTCTGGGGCTCTCTGTCCCCCGGCTTCAGGATTGGGACTTGCTGGCCACTCCACCCCCTCCTCCCTCGATCTGGCAGAGGGTCCCTCCGACTAAACGCTCCCGGGGTCAAAGCTCGCCTCATAAGCCTGCCAAGCCTAAAAAGGACTGCAGAGATCAAGTTCCTTATACTTGACTCTCTCAGCCGCAACAAGAGCTTCCCCAAAGCTGATTTCCTTGGTTCACCCATTACCAAATGTTTCATATTCCCCTAGGCCTCCCCACTGTTTTTTCTTTTCCCTGCAAAATTCATTGGGCGCTTCTAATCGAAGATCTCAGAGTGGTTGCTCTTCCGCTCACTGGACCCCCCTGTGGATTACTCCCTAGAGTTCCTTAACAGTTTATTTCCTTACGTCCCCCCGGCTTGTTGTTTTCACTTCGGACCGGTAGGACCTATTGGAACTATGTTAACCCTGCGTTTTGCAGGATATGCAGAATTTATATGCAATGTTTATTATGCACATTGTTAACCTGTCTTTATCTTCTCTTTCTACTCCTACTCTTCCTTTCCTTACCCCTCCTTCAGCTCAACTCAGGACCCTGACAACCTTCCACACAGCCCCTCGGCTCTCGGCATCCTCCATACCTTGGTGACCTGGCACTCCAGCAGCTGGATCAGATAAGTATCTTTTTTCTTGCACATACCCATCACTATGGCCAAGGTAATGTCATTGAATGTCCACGGATTAAACTCCAACAGGAAGAGACATCTGGCGCTTACTGAGTGTAGGCACTCGGGAGCAGATATTATTATGATTCAGGAGACCCACTTTAACAAAGGGGACTCCTTTACGTTCGCCTCCAGACGATACCCTCAAATTTATCAGGCGTTTAATCCTCGTAAACGCGCAGGAGTGGCCATCCTTTTCAAATGGGGTTCACCCTTTTAATGTTCAGAATCATATATTGACCCAAGAGGTCATTACATTATATTACGTGGACAATGGCAGTCTCAGGCGGTTACCATATGCAACCTCTATGCCCCAAATACCCATCAGATTAATTTCCTTACTAAAGTATTTGCACGTCTGTTCCAAACGCCCAATGAATTCCTGATAGTTGGAGGAGACTTTAATCTGTCCCACTCATCGGTACATGACCGCCACACGGTAGACCCCCGGAACTCACAGAACAGGACAGCCAGAGAATTTAAACTCTTTAGACAGATCACTAGACGGTATGCCCTGTTTGACTCTTGGCGAGCCCTTCATCCCGGGGAAAGGCATTTGATCGCCTTGGCTGGCCCTTCCTGTCCGCCACATTAAGACACATGGGCTTTCGGGGGGCTTTTCTAAGAGCCATTCAACACTTATACACAAACCCTACATCCCAGGTTAAGACCCCTTTTGCTATGTCCCCCACCTTTTTGATAGCAAACGGTACACGCCAGGGATGCCCGCTTTCTCCGTTATTGTTTGCATTATGTGTAGAGCCCCTGGCGGCGTCCATTCACGGAAATCTGAATATAAGGGGGGTCTCGGTCCGAGGGAGGGAGTTTAAATTGGCCTTGTTCGCGGACGATATCATACTTACCCTTACTCAACCTCGGATATCACTGCAAAATCTACACGCCGAACTGGACACATACAAATCCCTCTCCGGATACAAAATTAATGCATCCAAATCAGAAGCACTACCAATTAACATTCCGGATGCAGAAGTGCAACATCTACAGCAGTGTTTTCCCTACCATTGGAAGGCCTCAGCCCTGAAATACTTAGGGGTCCAAATTACCCAGTCCTCCTTATACAAAAATGTAAAACCCACCATATCTCCCTTTTGGGCAGAGTGGCGTCTGTAAAGATGACCATTCTCCCCAAACTTTTGTACTTGTTCCAGACATTGCCCATTCCAGTACCTTATGGACAACTGCGGAAGCTCCAGGCAGACCTGGTGAAATTTGTCTGGAACTACAAGAGACACAGGATACCCCGATCAGTACTAGTAGCATCCCGAACAGATGGGGGTTTGGTATTCCCCGACTTGGTGAAATATTACCAAGCATCTCAACTGCGGGCTATTACCTCCTGGTTTCCCCAACGGGCATATAATAAATGGGTGGAAATTGAAAAGATATGGCTAGCTCCCATACATCCAAACAGCCTGCTCTGGAGTGCGAGCGCGAAGGTGGACCCGGAGAGACTCCTGGGGTCAATGACCCTACTTAGGTCACTTTGGCGAAGACTGTCTCATGCCCATGGGCTCAGTTCAGAGCAGTCACTTCTCACATCCTTTCTCTATAACCCTGACCTGCCTGCCAGTCTAACATGCCAGATGTCTCTCCCCTGGGCAACACGGAATCTTTTTCATATGGGCCACTTGGTGGATCCCAGGACACGTAGAATGCTATCGTTTGCCCAATTACAGACAAAACATGACTTGCCTCGCCAGGTGTTTTATGGATATCTGTAGATACATCACTATGCCCAGTCTATTGCCCCGAACCTCCAATTCTCAGCGCCATCCTCCTTCGAGAGCATAATCTTGGAAGGTACGGCACGCCGAGGCTTGATATCTCATATCTATCGGTTGCTTAACTCTCATTCCATCACCATCCACGGTAAACATGCGTACATGCTCCGCTGGGAAAAAGTCCTGGGGGAAGTGCTCCCAGAGGGGACGTGGCCGGCAATCTGGTCTCAGGCGGCAAAGAGCTCCTACTGTACCCTCTATAAGGAGAACTCATATAAAGTCCTCTATTTTTGGTACCTGACACCGGACATCCTCCATGTCATATATCCCTCATGCTCAGATCGGTGCTGGCGCTGTGGGAGAGAAAAAGGCACTCTCTACCATATATACTGGAGCTGCCCCAAGATTGCATGTATCAGAAGCTGTTTGAGAATTGACGATTTAAGCAGTAGACCAGATATGACGGCACGTCACTTACAATGCTATGCTTGGATACAATGTGTGCATAAGCTGAACTGTGGCTGTTATGTTGATTTTTGTACATTGCAATGCACAAGCTATGTCTATCGTCTGCCTTATAAACTAAACAAAATAAAAATGTTATTTGAAAAAAAAAGACCCACACCAAAAAACAAGGCGGACCTCTCCTTACTCCTCATCAGCTGGGATCTCCAATCCCACTATACCTTCAGTCCTCTCAGAGACCTGCACTGAGAGGAATGAAGGTGTAGAATTAGGTGTCCCAAGCACTTGCGGGCAATCTGCTAGCGGTACACCTAAATCTGATTGTAGCAGGCAAATTTCCCTACCCCAGTTGCTAAACCATCGAAAAAGAAATTCGGTCCCAGCCATCCACATGCTCAGCAGCTGAATGCTAGTTTGGCTAAATTGCTAGCACTCCAACTGCTGCCTTTTCAGCTGGTAGACTCTGCCCCCTTTCGAGAATTTGTGGGATGTGCGGTACCTCAGTGACAGGTTCCCAAACGCCATTTATTTTCTCGGAAGGCCATTCCGAGTCTCTACTGGCATGTGGAAGGCAATGTCTTGGCCTCATTGGACAGGGCGGTCAGCGGTAAGGTGCATATTACCACTGACTCCCATGGACAGGGAAGTTACCTTTCTTACACAGCGCACTGGGTAACCCTGCTGGCAGCTGGGAAGGAGGCAGGACAGGGTGTAGTAATGTTGGAGCTTGCTCCGCCACCACACCTCCAAAATGCTGGTAGTGGTGATTCTGTCACACCTCTCTCCTCCACCCCCTCCTCTTCTTCTTCCTCTATGGCCTCTTCCTTTGCAGATTTGTCCTCGGAAAGAGTGGTGCTCCGTAGCCGTTCTAGGGGCAATGCAAGCACTCAGGCAAAAAGATGCCATGCAGTGCTTGAGTTGGTCTGCTTAGGGGACAGGAGCCACACTGGGGCAGAGATTCTGGCAGCTCTGCAGGAGCAGGTTCAGAGGTGGTTGACGCCATGCCAGCTTCAGCCAGGAATGGTGGTTTGCGACACTGGCACCAACCTCCTCTCCGCCCTCCGACAGGGACACTTAACCCATGTTCCCTGTTTGGCTCACGTCCTGAATTTGGTGGTGCAGCAGTTCTTGTGCAGGTATCCAGGCTTATGGATCTCCTGAGGCAGGCCAGGAAAATCTGTGGGCATTTCTGCCGGTCAAATAATGCCGGTGCTCGGCTGGCTGACCTTCAAAAGGAATGGAACCTGCCCAAGAACCGCCTCATCTGTGACATGCCCACCAGGTGGAACTCAACGTTGGCAATGCTGCAGCGGCTGCACATGCAGCAGAGGGCCATCAATGAGTACCTGTTTGAGTATGGCACCAGGACAGGGTCAGGGGAGCTTGGCTTTTTTTTTGCCACACCAGTGGCTAATGATCAAGGATGCATGCACTGTCCTGTCACCATTTGAGGAGGCCACGAGGATGGTGAGCAGTGACAGTGCATGCATCAGTGATACTGTCCTTCTTGTCTTCCTTATTCCTGCACACGCTGCATGGAGTAATGGACAGGGCACTTGATGCAGAACAGAGGGAGGAAGAAGAGGCCTTTTTTACCTCTCAAGGCCCCCCTTATCCAGACAGTATCCCTGCAGGCCCACCTATCACACAGGAAGAGGAGGAGGAGGAGGATTGTGTCAGCATGGAGGTGGAGCCTGGCACTCAGCATCTGCAGCAGTCTTCAAGGGATCGTTTTCAGTCCCCAGAAACCTATGGACTTGTATGTGGCTGGGAGGAGGTGGCTGCAGATCATGTCGTCTTACGCTGCATGGCCTCCCTGATCCTGCATACCCTGCAAAAGGACCCTCAGATTGGTGGTATCAAGGAGAGGGATCAGCACTGGCTGGCAACCCTTCTTGATCCACGCGGAACTTATCCAGCCTTTGCAGAGGGAGCAGAGGATGAAACATCTTCGGGAGGCCTTGCAGAAAGGTTTGTGCAATGCGTTTTCAGAGCCTAGGAGGTTGCAATTTCCTGGTCCTCCTGGACAACATGTTGCTGAGGCTTTGGTCAGTCTCAGAAGGAGCGGTGGAGAAGGTGGCCGTCTGACCGATGTGTTCAATTGTTTAGCCCGCAGCCTCAAGGTCTGATCGGTTCCAGCAACCATCGCCAGCGTCTGATTTACATGGTGCAGGAATACCTTGGGGCAAGATCAGACTTAGAGACCTTTCCTATGTTATCCAAAAAGCTTAAAAATAGATTTTTTGGCTGGAGCTACACTTAAAAAATGTACCTGTTCCAAATTACAAACAAATTCAACTTAAGAACAAACCTACAGTCCCTGTCTTGTTTGGACCACCTGTATACTGCTGTTCAGAGTATATGGGGCCTGGGGGCCCCATGCTTTTTCTTTTTTTAATTTGGGTGCGGGGTTCCCCTTAATATCTATACAAGACCCAAAGGGCCTGGTAATGGGCTGGGGGGGTTACCCATGCCGTTTTTCTCAATAATTTTCATCCATATTGCCAGGACCCAACATTACATTACAGCCACAAGCAGTTTTAAATTACTTTTATTCCTTTAGAAATGTCATTTTGTGCAGGGACTGTTCTAAACACGGGAAACATGTGCCACTTTACAGGCATACCATAGACACCCCCAGGTACGATATTTAAAGGAATAATTATTTTTTATTTTTTCACTTTAAGCATCATTAAAATCACTGCTCCCGAAAAAACGGACGTTTTTAAAACTTTCTTTTGCATTGATACATGTACCCTGGGGCAGGACCCGGGTCCCCAAACCCTTTTTAGGACAAAAACTTGCATATTAGCCTTTAAAAATCGCACTTTTGATTTCTCACGTTTGAGTCCCATAGACTTTAATGGTGTTCAAATGTTCGCGCAAACTTTCGGTCCGTTCGCATGTTCTGGATGCGAACCGGGGGGGTGTTCGGCTTATCCCTAATCCTGATGTTGATCGGGCAAATGGAACTGCACACTCAACAAAGGCTTGTCATTTCTTAAACATTTTGCAGGACAATTGCATGGAACAGATAGTGGAAGCCCCAGTAGGGAAAAGTGCTCTTCTGGAGCTATTAATTTCAAACAACACAGAGCCCATTGCAGATGTGCAAGGTAGCGATAACTTGGCTAATAGTGATTATGGTGTAACCACAGCTGCCATAAGTTACAGGAAAGAGAGGCATGTTGGTATGTCAAGAACTCTAAATTTAAAAAAAAGCTAACTTTAATAAGCTGTGATCATTTTGTTCAACACTCAATAGTACCAAACATTTGCAACAAGAAGCGTTTTAAAGATGAATTAAACAAGTGCATTAGTCATTATATTCCATTGGCTAACAAGCATAAAAGAACAACATTAAAACCTATGTGGCAAAATTCTAGTGTAAAAAATAAATAAATGAGATAACTGAGGCCTTTAAAAAGTAAAATGTAGAAGGGACACTGTCAGCATCCCAGATTTACATGGAATACCTCAAGAATTGCAAGGGAGCAATCAGGGCGACTTCAGTAGAATAAGAGAAACACCTTGGTCATGTACCTGGTCCTGAAGCCGGAATGCCGAGAGGGCTCTCCTTGTGGCTGAGTGCTTGGTGTCCCTGAAGATGGAAACAGGGGAACATGAAGCCCAAAGAAGCAGGGATTGCTGGCTGTGTCACAGATGACAGATGTAGATGTGGAGGTCTCCCTTCAGGTGGATACCAGATAAGAAGAGCAGCAGGACTCAGGAAAGCTGATGGCTGTGCAGACTGCACACAGCAAGAAGCAGATTGCAGTGATAAGTGCAGCAGGCTGGATACAGCTGGTAGGTAACACAGGCTGGAATAACAGGTAAATACTGCCAGCAGGTACAACAGGCTGAATACAGCAGGTAGGCACCTAGGCATTTCGCTTTTAGGCCAAAAAGTTCCATTTTAGTCTCATCTGACCAGAGCACCTTCTTCCACATGTTTGCTGTGTCCCCCACATGGCTTCTCGCAAACTGCAAATGGGACTTCTTATGGCTTTCTTTCAACAATGGCTTTCTTCTTGGCACTCTTCCATAAAGGCCAGATTTGTGGAGTGCACAACTAATAGTTGTCCTGTGGATAGATTCTCCCACCTGAGCTGTGGATCTCTGCAGGTCCTCCAGGATTATCATGGGCTTCTTGGCTGCTTCTCTTATGAATGCTATCCTTGCCCAGCCTGTCAGTTTAGGTGGACGGCCATGTCTTGGTAGGTTTGCAGTTAAAGGATTATATGCAAGTCATTGTCATAAAAAGTGTTTGGGGACCAGGGTCCTGCCCCAGTGGACGTGTATTAATGCAAAAAAAAAATTTAAAAATAGATGTTTTTTTTGGGAGCAGTGATTTTTTTAATGCTTAAAGTGAAACAATAAAAATGAAATATTCCTTTAAATATCATGCCTGGGAGGTGTCTATAGTATGCCTGTAAAGTGGGGCATGTTTCCCATGTTTAGAACAGTACCACAGCAAAATTACATTTCGAAAGGAAAAATTGTCATTTAAAACTGATCGTGGCTGTAATGAATTGTCGGGTCTCGGCAATATAGATAAAACTCATTGAAAAAAAGGGCATGGGTTTCCCCCCCAGTCCATTACCAGGCCCTTTAGGGAACCCCAAACCAAAATTATAAAAACAATTGCATGGGGGTCCTCCTAAAATCCATACCAGGCCCTTCAGGTCTGATATGGAAATTGAGAGGAACCCTGCGCCAATTTTTTTTTTAAAATGGCGTAGGGGTCCCCCCAAAATCCATACCAGACCCTTATCCGAGCACACAACCTGACAGACCACAGGAAATGAGGGGGGACAAGAGAGCGCCCCCCCTCCTGAACCGTACCATGCCACATGCCCTCAACATGGGGAGGATGCTTTGGAGTAGCCCTCCAAAGCACCTTGTCCCCATGTTGATGGGGACAAGGGCCTCATCCTCACAACCCTTGCCCAGTAGTTGTGGGGGTATGCGGGCGGGGGGCTTATCGGAATCTGAAAGCCCCCTTTAACAAGGGGACCCCAGATCCTGGTCCCCCCTATGTGAATTTGTAATGGGGTACATTGTACCCCTACCATTTCACAAAAAAAGTGTCAAAAATGTAAAAAAGACAAGAGACAGCTTGGGACAAGTCCTTTATTTAAAAAAAAAAAATGTCCAGCAATGTAAATTCACACCGCCCGACGGACCAAAAAAGAAAAAAAAAGCCACAACCGTTCCACCTCCATGGGAGGCTCCCACCCAGTGACGCTTCTTCTGGGTGACAGTTCTTATATAGCTGAGGGTGGGGCCACCAAGTGATGTAAACAGGTGACCCCGCCCTTAGCTATATAAGAACTGTGACCCAGAAGAAGCGCCACTCGGCGGAACGATTGCGGCTTTTTTTTTCCGGTCCGTCGGGCGGCGTGAATTTACATCTCTGGACATTTTAATTTTTTATTTTTTAATAAAGGACTTGTCCCAAGCTGTCTCTTGTCTTTTTTACCATTTTGACACTTTTTTTGTGAAAGGGGGCTTCCAGGTCCCATTAAGCCCTGCCTGCAGACCCCCACAACCACCAGGCAAGGGTTGTGGGGATGAGGCCCTTGCCTCTGGCTAATAGACCCAGATAGAACCATTCTGTTTAGTGTTACAGCGTGGTTGTTTGTTGCAGACATGTTTCAGTGTTAATCTCTACCACTGACCACAGCAGCTGCATTGGAGTGTGCCTTCATCTCTCACTGGATATAAGTGTTTCTGACCTCCTATAATAAGAGGTCCACCTGATCCGGTAAGCGCATCTGTTTGTCTGTGGTGGAGGATATTGTCACCGTCTTACCACTGAAGAATTTATTTCCTTTTCCATCACAAGGGAACTTGCCATTCTTCATTTTGGACATCTGAGTCCCTATATTTTGAAATTGACTTTTTTCCTCATATTATTGCGCTGCACTAAGATTGTTTTGTTGAATATCCATACCAGACCTGAAGGGCCTGGTATGGACTTTGCAGGTACTCCCTCATATTTCCCTCATATTTTTTTTGATCTGGGGTTTCTCTTAATACCCATACCAGACCTGAAGGGCCTGGTATGCATTTTGGGGGGACCCCCCACGCAATTTTTTTTATATTGATGCAAGGTTCTCCTTAATATTCATACCAGACCGAAAGGGCCTGGTATGGACTGGGGTGAGAACTCACGCCGTTTTTTTCAATGATTTTTATCTATATTGCCAGGATCCGACAATAAATTACAGCCGCAAGCAGTTTTAAATAAAATTGTTTTCCTTTACCATTCACATAGGGGTGGGCCAGGATCTGGGGTTCACCTAATAAAAGGGGGCTTCCTGATTGCGATAAGCCCCCCGCCGGCAGACCCCCACAACCACCGGGCAAGGGTTGTGGGGATGAGGCCCTTGTCCCCATCAACATGGGGACAAGGTGCTTTGGGGTCAGACCCCCAAAGCCCCCCCATGTTGAGGGCATGTGGGTTGGTATGGTTCAGGAGGGGGGCGCTCTCTCATCCACCCTCTTTTCCTGCGGCCTGCCAGGTTGCGTGCTTGGATAAGGGTCTGGTATGGATTTTGGGGTGGACCCCTACGCCATTTTTTTATTTTGGCGCAGGGTTCCTTTTAAAATCCATACCAGACCCTTCAGGTCTGGTATGGATTTTGGGGGACCCCCACACATTTTTTTTTAATTTTTACTTTGGGGTTCCCCTTAATATTGATAGCAGACCTAAAGGGCCTGGTAATGGACTGGGGGGGGGACCCATGGCCTTTTTTTCAATGAGTTTTATCTATATTGCCAAGACCCGACAATTCATTACAGCTGCGATCAGTTTTAAATGACAATTTTTCCTTTAGAAATGTCATTTTGCTGCGGTACTGTTCTAAACACGGGAAAAATGCTCCACTTTACAGGCATACTATAGACACCCCCCCCCCCCCCCCCCCTCAGGCACGATATTTAAAGGAATATTTCATTTTTATTGTTTTACTTTAAACATTAAAAAAACACTGCTCCCGAAAAAACGGTCCTTTTTAAAAAAAATGTTTGCATTGATACATGTCCCCTGGGGCAGGATCCAGGTCACCAAACACTTTTTATGACAATAACTTGCATATAAGCCTTTAAAATGAGCACTTTTGATTTTTCATGTTAGTGTCCCATAGACTTTAACGGTGTTCCGGGCTTTTGAATTTTCCCCTGAACACCGCATATTGTTCGGTGTTTGCAGAATTATGCTTGGGCTGAACAGTTCGCCCATCCCTATTTACTAATTAGGTGACTTCTGAAGGCAATTGGTTCTACTAGATTTTAGTTAGGGGTATCAGAGTAAAAGGGCTGAATACAAATGCATGCCACACTTTTCACATATTTGTAAAAGATTTTGAAAAACATTTATTATTTCCCTACCACATTATGTGCCACTTTGTGTTGGTCTATCACATAAAATCCCAATAAAATACATTTCCGTATTTGGTTATAACATGAAAAAATGTGGAAAATGCCAAGTTCAAATCCCTCAATAAAACATAAAAACAAGCACATGGACTGTTTTTCTGTCTTGGAGTATCTGAGAGGTAAACGACAGTCCAGGCAAGTTGACAGGTGGGCCACAACACTTAGCAGCCCCTGTGGGGGTACTGTTACATATATATAATACAGTGGCGAGTATATAGTGCAGTCCGTGTAGTATATATAATAAAGTTCAGAGTACATAGTGCAGTCCGTGTAGTATATATAATACAGTTCAGAGTATATAGTGCAGTCTGTATAGTATATATAATACAGTTCAGAGTATATAGTGCAGTCCATATAGTATATATAATACAGTTCAGAGTATATAGTGCAGTCCATATAGTATATATATATTACAGTGGAGAGTATATAGTACCAGCAGTGTAGTATATATAATACATTGCAGAGTATATAGTGCAGTCAGTGTAGTATATATAATACAGTGGAGAATATATAGTGCAGTCAGTGTAGTATATATAATACAGTGCAGGGTATAGAGTGCAGTGCAAAGTATATAACACAGTGTTTTAGTTAAGGGAAAGCCTATGACAGAATTTAGAAAAAAACAGCGCGTGGTCCCCCAAAATCCTGAAAAATAGAAAGAATGTAAAAAGCTCCACCTCGATGGGAGGCCTCGCCCTTGACTATATAACAACTGTCAAAGCCAAGAGACAGCAGTCGCCGGGAGGCCTCCCATGGAGGCAGAGTTTTTTTCGCTTTTTCTATTTTTCGGGTCCATCGGGCGGCGTGATTGACGATGGATGTACATCATGGGACTTTTTTTTTTTTTAATAAAGGTATCTGCAAAAACTGTCTGTTGTGGTTTTCACTTTTTGACACTTTTTTTGGTGAATGGGGAGGAATACAATGTACAGGGGGCTTCCAGATTCCGATAATCCCCCCTCACGCAGACCCCAACAACCAATGGCCAGGGTTGTCGGTAAGAGGCTCTTGTCCCCATCAACTTGGGGACAGGGTGCTATGGAGAGCGCCCCTTGCCCTAAAGCACCCACCCCCCCTGTTGAGGGCATGTGGCCTGGTATGGTTCAGGAGGGGGGGGGCGCTCGCTCTCCCCCCCCATCCTGACCTTCCAGGCTGCACATGCTCGGCTGCAAGTAAGTTACAGCTGCGAGCAAGTTTAAATTACATTTTTTCCTATAGAAATGTCATTATTGCTGCAGCATGTTCTACACATTGCACAGATGTGCCACTTTACAGGCAGACTAAGGGGACCCCCCCCCAGGCACGATATTTAAAGGAATATTTAATTGTTATTGTTTTACTTATTTATTATCATTAAAATCACTGCTCCTGAAAAAACAATCATTTTAAAAACTTTTTTTTTTGCATTGATACATGTCCCCTGGGGCAGTACCCAGGTCCCCATACACTTTTTATGGCAATAACTTACATATAAGCCTTTAAATTAGTACTTTTGATTTTTCATGTTCGTGTCCCATAGACTTTAATAGGGTTTGCATGTTTGCTAGAACTTTTTGCCTGTTCGCAGTGTTCTGATTCTGATGCGGGCGGGGTGTTCTGCACCATCTCTGAAGTTGACACACAAAGTAACATGTTAATGGATTGCAGTAGTGTTAAACTAGCCCTAGTCAATGTTCACTTGAAAAAATAAATATTCACAGCTCTTTGAAATAAAATATCTCATCATGTGGACGATTTTAATTGATATTAAGGGTGAATTGAACTTGATTGTAACTGTGCAACTGAGCAACCAATTGCCAATTGTCAGCACTGACAACCTACCTAAGGGCAGAGACACAATAAGGGTTCATTTTAAGAATTTAGATGACCTGTGGAACATTTAAATTGAACTACTTACTGCAGCTAACCTTCTCAAAAGTATGGCAGTTTCTATGCTTCCCTAATGAAAGGTACAGAGAAAACCAAAGGGAGATCCGTGAACCAATACTAGTGTTGAATTGTTGAAAACAGAAAACCCAATGTTGCTACAAACATTAATAAGTGATAATACCAAAAAATGGACAAATAAAATTATGGTATTGCTACCGTAACTAAAAATATATAGTGCATTAACACATGAAATGCTAGTACAGCTAGAAGTCCAATACGGATGTATAGGCAAACATCTGGGGACTTAGCCAAAGGAAACAACAACAACCAGGATTAATAGTATGGGACCCTTGAATCCGGGGATGGCATCAACAGGATAAGTTATCCAACTTGCATGTAGAGAGGGGGACAGGCAAAAACACCCTTACCAGCAATGGTGGACTCACGGCTTGGGAGTCAGACAGGCTTACGATAGAGCGGGAAATGCAGCACTTTATCCACAGCAGCTGGGAAGGGTGGAGAACTGCGGCACTCATCAACCAACCATCTCTGGTCTCACCGGCTCCCGACATCCATAATATAGGTGCAAGACTGCTCATCAAACATCTAGTCTTATGTCGTGGGTATGGGCCCTCAAAAATAGGAATCAAAAAGAGGACTTCCCCATAGTGTAAATCAGCTTTTTAAATCTTTATTAAAGGTGATACAATAAAACATACTCTGGCTCATAGAACAGAAACCAAGTATAGGGTGAATATAAAAAGAGCGCTTAGTTCAGTTGTGGCAAGACAGGCATAACAAACCCGACGCGTTTCGTCCGCTAGGACTTCGACTGGGGTAAATGACTGTCTGCCACTAAATGCCTGTATATATATATAATCAAATAATTAAAAAGCGACAGCACCTGTTAACGCCATGTGTATCGCCACTTCCGGGTCGCAGGAAGATGGCGTCAGTGTTTGTAATGAGCCAATCAGAGTGGCCATAGGGCCAGCACGTAACCAAGCCTCGAGGTGGTTGAACCAGTAGGATGTAGCCAAAGATAGCATCACCTCTAACCCTACTACGTCAGTGTCAGGTGACCGTCCCCCACCAACCAGACCTCTGTGTCGAGGTTCGCCGCAGTCACAGGAATACGTTGCGGCCCTGTAGCCAATCACCGACAGAATAGAGCTAGAACATGGCATCCAATCAGGGATCACGCTCTAAGCGTGTGACATCACTCGAATGACTGCCGGACATGGAAAAATAGCCCGAGGACTGTGGAGCGCATCTGCGGACCACGCCTTACTATGGTGAAACCAGTGGACATAAATGGAGAAAAAATTTCAGAGCCACAGATATGTTCATGGGCAGATTCAATGTAACACATTTATACGGAGTTACACTATATACGGAGTTATACGGAGTTACACTATGTGGCCTTTTTTGTTTTTCCTTATTTGATTTAACCACCTTCCACTGTGGGCATCACCCCGAGGGACATATCGGTCTACAGATCATCTTATGAATTTTCCACAACTTCTACGGAATTCCATCAACCTTCAAGCTTGTTTGACTCAATTGAACGTACGTTTCTTTGGGTTCAAACGCTCCGGTAAGCCTCCCTATTGTCGGTGGTGGTGTTCCTTCTATTTAAGATGTCACGTGCACACTGATCTATTTATGAAGTTCTATTTATATTGAGGACTGTCAGTACCATATACGAGTCACCAATTCACTGAGTACTTTACCTTTTTTGGATTTAATTTTTTGTCCCCTTTTCTTTGGGTTTGTCTATTTGAGGATGTAACGGTCTTCTATGGTCATTGTAATTGTTGTATCAGCGCTACACTTATTTTTATCCTCAGATTCAATGTAACCACATGCTAGGTTTCACGCAGTGTGCAGGTAAACTCCCATAGGTAGTTGATACAGTGATATGTTTTTTTAATCAATGGTGGTTACTCACGGATCCAGCTGGTAGCACAGAGATCTCCACTAGTCCTATGTGGAGATCAATCTGTCAGTGTATGTACAAAGCATACAATTCCTCAGCACGGGGTTCCTCATCTCTGATTTTTCTATGGATTTTCAATTTATGCAGTATTTCAATACTAATACTAAGCTGATAGTAGTCCAACGGACAACGGAATCAAAGTCCAGGCAAAATCCAGGATTCTTGTACATAGAATCAGTTTTCAAGAAAGTATTCAGAATAGTTGTGTCAGACAGTGCATCATAAGCTTTCAATGTGACTTCCACATAAAACCAGGGTGTAGGCGGGGGGTCGGTATAAGACAGGGGTGCTGTCCACGCGTAAAAGTTTATATGTTTCATTCCACTGATACCAGAACTTCGTCAGAACTTCTGACAATTAGGACTTTAAGGGGTCATGTACAAAGGATGTTTTTACAGCTGCTGTTAGGGGCGGTTGAAGTTTTTTTTTTAACTGCCTCTAAAAGCCCTTCCATGTTAGCTTATGTGTCCATGCACACATAAACTGTCTGAGGCGTTTGGAAGCATAAGTGTTTAGGGGCAGTAGAATAAAAAATAAAAAATGACAGCCTGTGCTTCCTGGAGCAGTATAAACAAAAAACGCCAAAAAACACAACTAAACCACGTTTGACGTTTTTAGGCATTATAGGTTTTTACATTATAAAGAGTGTTTTTAATGAAAAATGCTCAAAAACACTAAGGCCAAAAAACGCAGGAAAAAAGTGCAATAATGCTAATGTAAAAATGCGGCTAAACACGAAAAAACAAGCGTTTTTAGTGCTGCTGTAGTGCTGGCATTTTTAAAAATGTCCTGTGTGCATGAGCCCTAAAGATGCTGAAAATATAAATATCAAAATCTATTCAAACACATAAAAGGTCATTTGTATTACAAAATATTGTTTCAAATAAATAGAATACATTTACATTACAAAACCACAATGGATTTCTAAGACATATCTCAAGACATAGCCTCTAAGTCTACGTGTTTAAAAAGATACCATATTTAATACAAAGTCATAATAACAGAAAATTGTTATCAAATACTTACCCGCAGTTTTCCTTTCTTGATTAACTCCTACCTCATAGGACCCCCCTCCTATTTATTTTAAGCCTATCCAGTGCATGCCTAGGGTTCCATAACTAGCCTACTTAAGAACAGGGAGGGATCCTATGCAGCCATGGAGTTAATCAGGAAAGAAAATTGCGCTAAAAATTTGATAACAATTTTCTGTTTACCCTAGTGAGTGACTAACTCCATGGCAGCATACGACTTGGACCTGAGGACAAGGGTGGAATGCTTTATCCAACAGAAACTTTAACAACAAAAATAACAGAATTAGGATACTAACTTCCCTTCACAGTGAGCTATAAAGGTATTAGTGGAGAATCATACCATCACATATGTTCCTGGAGATAGCATATAGTAAAGGAATGCTGTATCAATTACCTGCCAGAAACAGGTGACAACATGAGTCAAAACATAATTCGCCAGCACATCATGGACTGCAAAAACAATGCCGAACCATTCACTAAAGCCCCGACTACAATCCGGTGTCTCCTGACAGTGAACCTGCAAAATCCAGGCACTTCTGGTTGAGTGTTGTCATTGCTTCTATAGGAGCCAAATCTTAATCCTTTAACATCTCCTTTACCATCACATACTATGTATTTAATGTTTGCTAATGTTTTGTATTTCTTTCCTCATTCCATAATTACCATGATTGTAATATGCTGTGAATGTCCCCTTTGTTCTCATGCATGCTGTAATCTTTTAATGCTCCTTTTTTTTCCTTCATGCATATTTGCCTTCACTAACCTCCCCAGCATGCTATACTGGGCCCATATACACCTATAGCCTAGTCACTTAACAATGTATTTTGTCAGCTCCATTGTAGTGCTTACCCTAAACACCCCCTAAAATGTGTACAAATGTTATTGTTGTCCTTAAATTCAGGCATAAGCTTTTTTTTGGGGTCCCAAACTCAGCTCGAAACCCCCCCCCTAAAATTTTTACAATGGGCCATCATGGGGGGGGGGGGGAAATCTGATAAGTGGACCTTATATTTTTGTCCTAAAATACTCCTTAAAATAAATGTTATACTGATGTTGACCAAGAATGTTTGTCTAATCTGCTTCCAATGTTATGTGCAAAAGTAATAATATATATTTTTCTGTTTTGATTACACAGTTTCCTTCAACGCCACAGGAATGGAAGACTGTGGCCTCCCATTTTGCCGACCGTTGGGACTTTCCCAACTGTGGAGGGGCTATAGATGGGAAGCACATCCACATCGTGCTACCACCCCATTCGGGGTCTTACTATTATACCTATAAGGGGTTTAATAGAATAGTGTTAATTGCGGTGGTGTCGGCACAATATGACTTCCTCTATGTGGACGTGGGGAAGAATGGCCGGATGTCGGATGGAGGAGTCTTCACCCAGACGGAGTTTTACCAATGGCTCCAGAGTGGTGGCCTGGGATTGCCACCTGATGCGGACAACGTTGAAGGACTCCCGTTCGTCTTTCTTGCTTATGAAGCGTTCGGTCTGGGCGAGCACCTGATGAGGCCATTCCCCCAGAGGACCCTCACCCCGGAGAGGAGGGTTTTTAACTACCGGCTGGCCAGAGCCAGAAGAGTCATTGAGAATGCCTTCTGGATAATGGCCAGCCGGTTCCACCTGTTTCTGGCAGCCATACACATGGCGGAATACGAACTCACCCACATGATTTTATCCTGCTTAATATTGCACACATTTTTAAAGAAAAAATGCCCACAATTTTATTGCCTCAGTTGGGCCTGAGGTCGGACTTCCTGCTAATCCCCTGACGGCCTGGATACTGGTCGTCCTGGCTTGGCACCCCAAAGCGCCCGTGAAGTTTGGGATAAATATGTCAATTATTTTACGGCTAGGGGGGCCATTACAATGCCAGACAATGTCTAAAGATTTTTTTGAAAAATAAAAAAATAATATCTGATAAAATCTTGCATTTTCTTTATTGCTTGTGTTTCTTTTTGGCTGTCTCCTAGGTTCTCCTAGTGCACTTGTAGTGCCAAGTGGATTTTCCTTTAGTAAATAAGCTCCATTGTCACTGTAAACACAAAATTACTTCCAAAACTGGTATTGAGCATTGAAAGAGGAAGCCACACATTGTTCATTAGAAAACGTTTTACTCTGAGCACATTCACATGTGCGTTATAAAAATTTTTAAAAAAATATTTTTTTTCCTCAATTAGTTTTTTTTTTTCTTATTTTTTTAGAAACAGGCATGTTTCAAAACATAACAAACACAACTCTGGAACTTACAAAGTTCAACATATAAAAACTGAAGGCAATATCAGACATTATAGTGTCAAAAATGTCTTGATATTGACTTCATCAGATGGGGTGATGTCACCCCTGTAAAAGCCAAATTTCGAAGATGCACACAAATTAGGAGTCAAAACTGGTATTTCCCTCCTGATCCCATGCCTAATGTCAACATGTGCTATCTACCATCATGGGGGATCAATGGACGTGTTTTGGGGGTGCAACCCCTTCCTCTCACCTACTACAGTTACGAGGAAGGGGTTGCACCCACACAACGCGTACATTGAGATCCCCTGATGGCAGATAGCACATGTTGATACACCGTGTGCATCTTCAAAATTTGGCTTTTAAAATGTACAAAAAAACAATTGGTTTAGTCCAACAAATGTGAAAATGGATGGGATTTGAAAGAAATGTATATTCTCCTCAACACATGAATCATGTTCTTCATTTGTTGTTCCATAACATTCAGTTTCTTCCTTTTAATGTCGATTTCACCATTCCACACCATGATGTCGTGGATGAGGCATTGGTCACTGTCACTTGTGAAATGTTCAGCTTGCTCTTCAGCAACCAGCACATCACCTAAAAATTGGATTAAAAACATGTATTCTAAATATGCAGGCATACATATATTACCTGAAGCTGGGGTGTCAGACACTCACCTGTTTTGGTGACAATCTTGCCCACTTCCTCCACCTCTCCTTCCTCCAGATCCTCGGGGTGTTGTCTTGGGCTGAGTTCCCCTTCTTGGTGATGTGTGGGATCCCTGGTGTCCTCTGAGTGGTGTCATGCGAGTCTTTTCTCCCCTATGATATTGAAACAAAAGGTATACTTAGCACACAGACATTTGAGTCCAGAAATAGGAATATGAAACATTGCTGGGAAGTGGGGGTACAATTGTCTGTTTTGGGCAGAGTTCCAAGCTGAAGACATGATTTTTTACCTTACCAAAGCTGGAATAATTACCTTTTTGTGACAATTTTCACACATGTAGACACCCCAAGTATCCACTGGAGTACCTGTGTGGGACACCCAAAAAAGTTTGTTCTTGTGTCCCACACTAGTGCTCCTGAGTCCAGATGTGTAAACAGCTGCTGAGTGGCCTCTCCTTACATTACACTGAATCAAGCATGCATTTCATTCTAGTCCCATACACATCTAGACAGCAATGTACAAAACTTAATTTTATTCAAATAGGCATGACTAAATGTATTTAACCTGTATCTGCCCAAAACATCGTATTTGATGAGCGAACGATGTTTCCTACGACCGATTACTGTGCCCACGAACATGAAATTTGCCATTTTAAACTGTACAACAGTAAAGAAAAGCACATGGCGCAGCATGCAAGTAATAATAATGATAGGAACACACAACAAGTACTTACTTTTTAGAAGCCTCTCTTTATTCTTCTATACTGATCCGGCTCCCTCAGTTTTAAGTCTGACCAGCGTTTCCTTAATTGCTCCTTGGTGCGTCGTACCTCAAAATTCTGCCGCAGACTCTTCACAACTTTAGTCATGATCTTGGCCTTTCTCAAATTAGGGTTGGTGTACGGTCAATGCTTCCCATCGTAGTCGTTCCTCCCCAAGATGCCCACCATCTCCACCATCTCTATAAAGGCCATATTGGAGGCCTCAATTCTCCTCCTCCGGTATCGGGTCATTTCGGGCTCCAGGCATTCCTCCTCCTCGTTAGTGGAATTACCACACACTTGCTCTTTTTCCGCAATGTTGCTCCTACTGCGCGCCAAAGAGAGAAGGGGCGGGGAATATTCTAGAAAGAACATCAGGGGCTGGCGACGCGGGCGGAGTTTCACGCATGCGCAGTGTATATCAAGCTAACACACATGTGTCGTACGTACGATCTGTGTGCCAAGGAAGAACGAACGGAAGTGGCGAGCGTCCTAAACAAAGGTAAAATTTGAACTTAGCCCATCACAGTGGCCTATACTGCTTTATTATTGATTATTGAATGATTCCCTGAACTTAGCCTGCCTTTTTACCTGGACTGTCATAGAACCATTCTGCCTGTCTGCCAACCGCAAGTACCCATGAAAAGAAGAAAAAGAAAAAACTGCGCTAAAACCCAAAAAAATATAGCAGCGGCTATCAGTGGGGTAGACACTAAAAACAAATGCAAAAATGGAAAAGCCATGCTTAAATTGATAAATAAATAGATAAATGAATAAAAATTGATATGAAGAGAGAAATAAATCTATGAGAAAATTTCTTGGTGATATAAAACGAATAAAAGTCCAAAAAACAAGAAAGGAAATCCAAAGCAATTCAACTGTCCAATTATTAATATTCAATGTTTTGAATGAAGCAAATTATAGTCCCAACTGATGAATGGCATGCTTACCAGATAGCAAGCCAAATCGAGCAGGTGGCTTAAACCCAGCCTGGTCCTTTAAGAAAATGGTCACAGTGGAATATGACAATATTCACTCGTGGAATTGGCGTGGAATCCGCGAAAAATTACCCAAAAAATAAAATAACAACTACATAGCTTAATACTGACATACAACTTATAATATAAAGAAAAGAGTGACACTCACATAGTGAGAAAAGTGAATATCATATAAACACCCAGTGTTTGAAGACAGCAGATGGCACACGGAGGGCCTTTTTATCACTGACAAATATTATGTGCAAATCATGCGGGTAAGTGGATCATCTCCCAGTGAAGAAAATTAGTGAATACACCAGCACCACACGGGGGGCCTGCTTACCAGATAATAAATAATAAATGGTGAATCTTATATCGGTCAGCCCAATGCCTATCAGTGAAGGGGTTAATCGTGCACCGAAACCGTATAGAAAGCCTGCTTACCAGATGTCAGACTTCAGTGAGCAAAATGACTTATCAGCCAGATGAAACTACCAACTTAGTGGAGAGAGCGGTATGGATCCATCACAGCAGACATGTCAAAGGCTCCACGATTCACATGGTGTATTTAGGGAATCCCAAAAAAAGGATAGTGGCAAAATAGTGTGATACCATATAAACGAATTTATTTAAAAAACGGAATAACACTTACAAAGTTAACTTGGTTTGAAATTGAAAGAGATAAAAACAATGCCAGCCGGCAACAAACAAACTCCCGTCCTCCTCAATGGGGCAGCGTGGTGACGTCAGCACGTACTTACCAGACGCGTTTCGTCATAAGGTGATGTTTTCAATGGGGAAGGGGCAGCATGCTGAACAACCACCTTTTATGTATACACCAAGCCTCACCTTGAGTCCCGCAAAGACAGTTTAAAAGCGCCATCTTAAGTGTGGGCGCAGCCAATAACTACCATTAAACAGGGGAAGGGTAACTGTTTACCATTTTGAGGCCAAAAGTAAGAAAAAACAATTCTCCCATTTGAAGATCAATAGAGATATAACAAATTAATAAAACCAATCACCCTAGATAGTAAATGGCTGATATAACTGAATATTAAACCAGTGTGGAAAATATATTGTATAAAAATATATGTGAAAAATGTATAAAATATAATAATTTAAAAATAAAAATTTATTAATTGACAATCTCTATAAAAATGTAATTATTTATTTATCTATATAGAGACTAAATTATATATATCTCCATAATGGAGAAAAAAATTCTATTATTATATGAATAAATAGAAATTGAAAAAATATTGAAAAAATATGTATATATCAGTACATTCCATTAATAAATGGATGCATTGATATAATGAATAAAAGGACCAAAAGAAACCTCTGTTAGGACTCAAAGCGACTCAGATGTTAGGAATTATCAATAAAGGCATTCACATCTACATCGACATTTAATCCATAGGGCGTATAAGTTCTAATCCTGTGGATCCAAGACATCTCAAGTTTGGAAATTTCACGTACCATAGAGCTCCCACGCCAGTGAGGTTTATATCTATCAATCCCTAAAAAAAGGGTATTGGAGGGGTCTCTATTGTGCACTAAACAATAATGTTTAGAAACTGAATGGTTCCTGAACCCCGTCAAAATGTTGGTAATATGCTCATTGAGCCTAACTTGAAGAGGGCGTTTGGTCCGCCTAATATATTGCAACCGCAAGTACCTGTTTGCTTTGCTCAGTTTGCGCCTGCCCTGGCGTGGTAGCCAGGCACTATAGCATTGTGTATAAGACCTGGGGGCCACCAAGTACTGGTAGGCCTGCTTGCCTTATAGGAAAGGGGGCTGCTATGGGTGAAGCACACAGTAGCCAGGTATAGTGTCTGACCACCTGCGTTGGGATAGACGTGACACTTACGCCGCGTACACACGGGCGGACTTTTCGACCGGACTAGTCCGACGGTCTTTCCGACTGACTTTTGACAGACTTCCAATGGACTTTCGAAGGAACAGACTTGCCTAAACACGATCACACCAAAGTCCGCCGGATTCATACGTAATGACGTACGACCGGACTAAAATATGGAAGTTGATAGCCAGTAGCCAATAGCTGCCCTAGCATCGGTTTTAGTCTGTCGGACTAACATACAGACGAGTGGACTTTTCGACCGGACTCGAGTCCGTCGGAAAGATTTGAAACTTGTTCCAAATCTAAAGTCCATTAGATTTTTGACAGAAAAAGTCCGCTGCAGGTCCGATGGAGCCCACACATGGTCGGATTGTCCGCCGGACTCGGTTCATTGGACCAGTTCGGTCGAAAAGTCTGCCCGCGTGTAAGCGCTGTAACTCTCTACATTATATATGCCCAATATATGAGGCAGCATTAGGGGACACTATAGGTGAATTTTGGTTACAAATGTGGAAAGCAACGTGAAGGGTGGAATACAATGCAGATGGAAGAGGAGGTGAATGTAAAGTAGAAGTAGGTATATTTTGATGCACCACACCCCCTATGAGGAAGCCACACATCAGGGTTCTGTAGTCTGGCATGTCTCTGTCAGGCATGTAATGAGCTTGCTGTGTATAGCAAACAGGAACAGCCTGCATGAATCGGCTTCTGTGTTTTCACTCTCTAGGAGATGCTCTGATACCACTGCCCAATGTCTATGGTTTAAGCTGAAATACATTTTCCTAGATTGAAGGTAACATCTTGTAGTCTCGTGGGGAGTTTGGAATGGCCAAGCTTGGGGCGGGTAAAATGGTAGAACTCTTATGCCGCGTACACACGAGCGGACATTACGGCGGACTTTGCCCGGCGGACTTTTCGACGTACTTTCCGACGGACTTTGTGAATGAACGGACTTGCCTACACACAATCCACCAAAGTCCGTCGAATTCGTACGTGATGACGTACGACCGGACTAAAACAAGGAAGTTCATAGCCAGTAGCCAATAGCTGCCCTAGCGTGGCTTTTTGTCCGTCGAACTAGCATACAGACGGCGGACTTTTCGACCGGACTCGATTTCAACGGATAAATTTAAAACAAGTTTCAAATCTAATTCCGTCGAACTTTTGAGAAAACAAAGTCCGCTGGAGCCCACACACATCGAATTGTCCGACGAAATCCAGTCCGCCGGGCAAAGTCCGCCGTAATGTCCGCTCGTGTGTACGCGGCATTGCACACAGTATTTGAAAGGAGTGCATCCTGGCTTGATACTAACAATCTCTCTCTCTCTATGAGCTGAGGACACACTGCACTTAGCAGACAAACCTTTGCACTACACATTTGTCCACATATAGGGTGAGGTTCCTCCAATGGATTTATATACCAGATGCTTTGTACTCTAAAGACATGTGACATGCTGTATACTGTATATACTGTAAGCATCTGTATATCTGCTATCATATTCAGAGTCTGACCTACAATGTTAGCGATCAGCAATTACCTTCAGAATTTATATCCAACAATCTGGCAGTGTTACATTTAAAAGTCCAATCAATGCCCATGGATCTTCAATAAACCTTTATCCATGGAGTTACTGTTTAATCAGCGTGGACAGTAGTAGCTCACATAAGTGCACCCAAAGGTTAGCATAGCTCATTGTTAGGGTTGAGATAACAGCATAACACTCTAGAATACTTGTGGAGAACAACATATAAAGGAATATATATTAGAAAATCCTGTCTATTAAGGGGGATGCTGATTTGAGAGCCACACTTGTATGCCCTGATTTAATTTCAGAATTGTAAAATGTTTTTAAACATGTGTATCTCATAATGTTGATGTGCTATATTTTAGCGTTATACAACAAAATAAAAGGAATATATTTATACAACTATAAAGTTGATAGATTGAGGTTCTAGTAAAACTCTTGTTCAGAGTTATCTCTAGTTGGGGGCCTATGTTTCTTGTTATAACTCCACAGTTAATGGGGTTGCAAAGGTTTGTTTTTGTTTTTTTTGTTTTTTAAATAACAAACATGTTATACCTCCCTCCTCTGTGCAAGGGTTTTGCACAGAGTGGCCCTGATACTGCCTGGCTCCTCTCCGCACCGAGTACACCCTCCATTGACACAGACAGCAGGACTTGGCCCCACCCCCAATGGCTGTGCTGCTATCAATCTATCCAATTAGAACCCGAGACAGAGGCTTGAGCTGCTGTGCTCGTCCCCATAGATTAAACGATCGGGTTCAGGTAAGTAAAACGGGGGCTCTGGGGGGCTGCTGCACTACGGAAGGTTTTTCACCTTTAGGCTATGTTTCCACTATTGCGTCCCCAAAGTCGCGCGCTTTACACTGCGATTGTGCGTTGCGATTTGTGTTGCGTTTTGTTGCGACTTTAATTACGACTTTGTGCGACTTGGATGTTCTGCGATTTAGTCCTAGTGATGTAATTCCTTATCCTGCTTATTTATTGCCCCTTCCTGTTTGGTTGTCTCGTGTTGTATGTTTATTAGCAAACATGTTGGCTATGCAGTATGTTGGGTCAGCAGTCATTTTGGCTTCTGTAGCAGCATTTATAGATCAAGAAGAGGAGGATAACCGGAGGAGGAGAAGGCATCGCTTTTGGATACATCCCATCATTGCCCAAAGGGAAGTGAGAGGCCAGTTTGGGGTCCTTTACAATGACCTCCGGGCTCATGATGAAAAATTTTTCAACTATACAAGGATGTCAATTAAAAGGTGAGAACATTTTTTGATGTCAACTTGCAAATGCTGCCAGATATATTTCTCAAAATGTGTATATGCCTGGTCATTATTACTCTTTTTAGTATTTTTAGATTTGAATAGCTCGAAGTGTTAACTAGAACCTGATCAAATTGTTAGAAAAATGTAACTCCATTTGTAAATGTTTGATTTTTACATGGTCAGTGTAGATACTAGCCCTATTTTTTCTCTTTACAGTTTTGATGAATTGTTGGCTTTGCTCTCTAGTCATCTAGAGCGCCAAAACACCAGTTTCAGAAGGAGTATTCCATCTGCTGAAAGACTCATAATAACATTGAGGTAAATGTTCATACCTACTGTTTCTTCTTCTTAACTTCTATGTGGCTTTTGGAGATCCACATCATTCTTTCATCATCTTTACATGAAGTCCAAAAATAACTACTAGCATGTAATTGTGCGTAAGCTTGGTTTTAAAATCTTAACTCTGCCTCTACATCACCTGTGTCTTTCTCCTGCTCCTCTTCTTCCTTCTTCACTTCCTCAGGCACCTCCTTCCTAGCTCTGTTTTTTGGGTTTATTGATGTAGCTTAGTGTCAATATGTATCATTATCCTAAAATGTATGTACTTTTCCATTTTAGGTACCTGGCAACTGGACATTCCTTTTCCAGTTTGCATTTTGAATTTTTGGTTGGCAAAACTACAGTCAGCACTATTGTCCACGAGACTTGCCGAGACATATGGAATGTCCTTAGTGATTTGGTTCTGAAGAAGCCCACTTCCGACGATTGGTGCAAGAAAGCGGAACTTTTCTGGGATCGTTGCAATTTCCCAAATTGTCTAGGGGCAATTGACGGCAAACATATGAGGGTAGTGATGCCCATTGGCAGTGGAACAAAATACTATAATTACAAAAAATATTTTTCTTTTGTCTTACTTGCAGTGGCTGATGCCAATTATTGTTTCAGCTATATAGACATTGGATCATATGGCAGCAGCTCAGACTCAAGTATTTTCCAAAGATCTTCCTTTGGAAGAATGTTGCGGGAAAATGCTCTGGACCTGCCACAGGACTGTCCGTTGCCAGGAACAAATGGGCCACCAATGCCATTTGTGTTTGTTGGGGATGAGGCCTTTGCTCTCAGTGAGCATCTATTAAGGCCTTATTCAAATCGGTGTTTGAGTGAAGAGAAGCGAATCTTCAATTACCGCTTAACGAGGGCAAGACGAGTGGTAGAATGTTCTTTTGGCATTTTAGCCAACAAGTGGCGTTTGCTCCATACCCCCATTAATTTAAAAATGGAGAATGCAATATCTGCAGTAAAAGCAGCATGTGTTCTTCACAATTTTGTGAGAATTCGTGATGGCTATCTTTTTGAAGATTCCCTCATGCACGATCTGGAAGGTGCACAATGGAGTGCCAGTAGGGGCACCACCAATGGTGCCAGTGTGCGTGAGGGATTCTCATCTTATTTTCTGTCTGCTGCTGGTTCTGTCCCCTGGCAGCAGGATGCCATAGCATAATGTATGTCATGCATTTTCTGTGAATATTATTTTGATGTATGTTATGTTTCAGTGCATCCAAAAGCATAATAACAGGTAGTTTCCTCAAATTAGAAAAAAGGATAAGCCGAAAATGCACAATGTAAACAAAATAATTTTTATTTTCTTTTTTTTTGTGCAGGGAAGCACACAAAATTTTTTGGTTATGTGTTTGGGTGAACTACACCATTTTGTTTATTTTTTATCAAGCACAACAAATAGTGAAATAATAAACTATTTCTCTCAGAAAAACACGTAAATAAAATTATTTTAAAAATATAAAAAAATATCTGAATCTTTTTTACAAGACAACTCTTTTTGCAATAAGGCAAAAATAAAGAAATACGTTCCATGAACTTAAAATTACAACAGTTGTTGTTTTGGCCTCCTCAACCAAACAAAAAATAGAGAACAAGTCTTAAACACACCTCAATAATAATTGTAAATTACAATTGCTCGTATGTTTTCTTTTCAGTGGTCCCGGAAACTGAACTATTGGTTGGTCCAGGGAAATCCACTGATGGACCAGGGTAATATTTCCTTTCCAGAAAAGGCGGAACATGACTGGGTGTAGGCTGCCTAAGTTGGTGAGTGGTTGGGGGGCCAAGGGTAGAGGTAGTGGGGTCAGGAATTGGATGCAACATGCGTGGCCTTGAGGGATTCAGCATATTACCATACTGGTCACAGTATGGACGGTTTATTGGTGGAGCATACTGTGTACTTGGAAAGTGAGTGTATTGTTGATAAGGGGGATATTGGGGAAGGGGGGGTTGCATATATGCTGAGGATGTTGTTGGCCCCTCACCCACAAATGATTGAGCAGTTGACATTAAAGCCATCCTGAGTGCATATTTTTTCTCAGGGGGTACCTGTTTACATATGCCTAAAATTACAGTGAGAAATGCTGTGTCTTCACACTGGTTTTCAGCCATTTTAGTGGACATCTGATTGACTACCTCTAAAATTTTATCCATGGGTTTACCAGGCCGGGCACTGACCCTTGAAGACCTTCGCAAAGGCCTAGAGACATTGCTAGGTCCTGGTTCTGCATCCTCCTCATTCATTGAGTTTGATGTTGACCTTGATTCATCTACGAACAGTTCCTTGTCAACATTGTCTTGGAATTGTTCTTGCTCCTCCTCCTCCGCAGCTTCCTCTGCCTCATCTTCTGCTGGCAAACCCTGTGTGCTGTCTTCCCAGCTTGCTTGGGTTCTGAAATACAAATCACATATTTTTAAAGTAAGCATTACTATTTAATATGTAGAATTCGTAACATATGCCTGCTGATAACTTACTCTCGCATTTCCAACACTGGTTTCAAAAATTCAAGATCCCCGGCATGGGCATATGGGGCTAATCTTTTAGAGCCGGAACCACTCCTTCCTTCTTTTAATTTGCGTAAGTACCGGTTGTAGCAGTCTTTGAGACTTCTCCATCGAGTTTGTAACGAGTGCACTACAAAATATAAAGCAAAGTATACATTTTTTAAAACAAATTTAGTCACTGCCTATAGGTCATTCATTTGCTAGGCTGCATAATTGATATGGATGGTGTTAAAACAACCGCTACATATATTACCCATGACACCTACATAATTTGACATGTGCTGGAGGATGTTGACAGGGCCATCTTTAATATTATTTAATATTATTAGGACCGTGGACAAAAATTATTTGCTGGCCCACACACACAAATTTACTTTCCTACAGCCACAGGTAACAGGAAAGTAACTATATAAATGACACCATCAACACAGATAGTGTTGACATGGGATTACCTCCTGCCAAACCATTGTGATCTCCTGCCAGGAGAAGCGGTCCCCACCAAGAAAAAACAGTGCACACAACCATTGGTTACAGAAAGTGTTAAGCAGCATATATCAACCACTTACTTTTTGTAGAACGTTCTGTGGCTGAGAAAGTCCCATGTCTCATAATATATGCGAGCCACCTCCAACCATGCTCTCTCCTTCTTTGCATGATCTTTGTAACCTGGATCTCTGAGGTCATATATTGCCGGACGTTGTCTGACAAGCCGAATAATTTCCTCATTGTCATGCACTTGTCGCTTATTTTTTTTTGCCCTAGGCATGCTTCCTGCTGTCTTCCACACTCACATACATCGATATAGGAAGTGATGTATTTGGGAGGAGCAGAGATCATGTGCTTCCGTAGACTTCCATGGAAGTCGCAACAAAGTCGCGGTGTCAGACATGTACATACGACTTCATTGCGACTTAATACCTTTCTATGGAGAACAAGTCGCACCGAAGACGGAACAAAGTAGTGCAAGAACCTTTTTTCGAGTCGCTGCGACTTGAGTCGCACCAATGAGAACGGGGACCATTGAAATACATGGGTTTTGACTTGTCATGCGACTTGACATGTGTCAAGTCGCAAAATAAGTCGCACTAGTGGAAACAGAGCCTTAGGCTCCTTTCACACTTATACGACTTCAAAGTCGCACGATTTTACCGCGATTTCGCGGCCGCGATTTTGCCGCGATTTTACCACGATTTGCCGCGATTTTACCGCGATTTGGGAGCAGTGCTACTTTGCCACGTTTTTGGCATTAACAAATGAAAACATACAGTAGTTGGTATGAATCATAAGGGGGAACTCCACGCCAAGTTTTAAATAAAAAAAAACTGGCGTGGGTTCCCCCCCAGGGGCATACCAGGCCCTTAGGTCTGGTATGGATTGTAAGGGGAACCCCCTATGCCGAAAAATCGGCGTGGGGGTCCCCCCAAAATCCATACCAGACCCTTATCCGAGCATGCAGCCCGGCCGGTCAGGAATGGGGGTGGGGACGAGCTAGCGCCCCCCCCTCCTGGACCGTACCAGGCCGCATACCCTCAACATGGGGGGTGGGTGCTTTGGGGCATGGGGGGGCGCCCTGCGGCCCCCCCACCCCAAAGCACCTTGTCCCCATGTTGATGAGGACAAGGGCCTCTTCCCGACAACCCTGGCCGTTGGTTGTCGGGGTCTGCGGGCGGGGGGCTTATCGGAATCTGGGAGCCCCCTTTAATAAGGGGGCCCCCAGATCCCGGCCCCCCACCCTATGTGAATAAGTATGGGGTACATGGTACCCCTACCCATTCACCTAGGGGAAAAAGCGTCAATAAAAAATACAGTACACAGGTATTTAAAATAATTTATTAGGCAGCTCCGGGATCTTCTTCCGACTTCGGGGGTCCTCTTCCGACTTCGGGGGTCTCTCCGGCGTCTTCTCCCGGTGTCCGCATCTTCTGCCGGCTCCACCGCTATCTTCTGGTGCTCTTTTGCCAGCGGTGGTCCGGACCTCTGGATCATCTTCTTCCCTCTTCTCTTCCAGAGATGTTGACACGACGCTCTCTCCAGCCAGAATGGTCTCTGTGCGCTCCGCAACAGACTTATATAGGCGGTGACCCCGCCCCGTTATGAGGTCACTGTCCCGGGGCATGCTGGGACTGTGTCGTCATAGGGGGGCGTGGTCATCACACGGTGACCACGCCTCCTAAAACGTCACAGTCCCAGCATGCCCAGCGACTGTGACGGCATAAAGGGGCGGGGTCACCGCCTATATAAGTCGGTTGCGGAGCGCACAGAGACCATTCTGGCTGGAGAGAGCGTGCTCGGATAAGGGTCTGGTATGGAGTTTGGGGGGGACCCCACGCCGATTTTTCGGCGTAGGGGGTTCCCCTTAGATCCATACCAGACCTAAGGGCCTGGTATGCCCCTGGGGGGAACCCACGCCGTTTTTTTCATTTAAAACTTGGCGTGGAGTTCCCCCTCTGGATTCATACCAGACAGCTGTCAGCACTGCCTGTCGCTCATCGGGAAAGGAAAAAAAAGTTTTCCTTTCCCGATCAGCGAGCCAGGCTTGTGCTTACAAAGTCGTGCTGAAGTCGTGTCTATATTATTCAGGCACGACTTGCATGCTACTTTCAGGGTTTAACATTGAGGTCTATGGAGTACAACTCGCATAGAAGTTGGACCAAAGTAGTGCAGGGACTACTTTCAAGTCGGCACGACTTAAAGTCGTGCCAATATGAATGGTAGTCATTGAAAATCATGGAGAATGACTTGTCATACGTTTTTGCTGTACAAAATCATGGGACAAGTCGTGTAAGTGTGAAAGGGGCCTTAGGCATAGAAGGCCTTAAGGTGAAAAATCACAAGGGTTTACAACCCTTTAACCTTCTGCACACACACAAAACAAAAGCTGCCACCTTGTGTTTTCATAGAAACACACACCATTCACTGTATCTACTGTAGCAACTCCGATTTTTAAAAAATGTTTGTGGTGCCAGACAGTGATGAAAAATAGTAGCACTCTTCAAAAAGACAGGGATTCTTTAAAGTGATATTAAACCTCCTCTCCTGGAGGAAGGTAATTTATCCTATCCCTAGTACACACAATAGGAATATTGGACAAATGATTGTCAGTTTTTTTTCATGCTAGTCTCCTAACGAAAACCAATAGGTTACTAAAGTTACAAAAATTCCTAAGACAGAATACAATTTCAGAAGTGATGTAATACATTGTACTGTAATGGATTCTTTTGTTTCTGAGCATGCGTGGTCTTGGTCACACAATTTTTTTTATATAAATACTATATTAATTACACAAAAATCATTTGTCTTGTTATCGTACGAGAAAAACTTTCGTGCTTGTCTCGTCAGATATTTTCGCATGAATGGTCGTGATCGGCTCTCGAAAGCTGTGTATTAATGATCAGGTTATCAAAAAACGAATGCTCCGAAAGCAATATTTTTTGTCCAATTTTCTCATCATGTGTACTAGGCATTTGGAAGATGAGGATTTACAAATTGTGAAACAAAAAAAATCTGTAAATGACAGAGACAGGGACAGGGATTCTACATATAAAGTTAAACATAATTTATTTTATATATTAAATGCTGAGGGTGTGACTTACATAGTAGTCAGCATCTTCTGCATGGATAGCATTTCTGTCCCTATTTTCTGACTGTCCTCCAACCAGTTAAAAGGACTTCAGTTGTAAGGCTGGCTCCTTGGCTTATGGATCCCTGCCTGAGCAGCTCTTTCATGTGTGCTTCCCTGAATGAGACTACAATTATATATGTGGATGCTGCCTGTGTTGATATGCACAGGCAGCTCAAGAAGACAACGCACAGAAGATACACCTCTGCTCCTCCTCCTAGGTAACTGATTGACTGTGACTTCAGAGTTGTGTCTTCTGTGTTGTAATCCAGACTGCCAGTGCATGTGGGCAGCGTCCTCGCATCTGGAATTTTTTTTGCATGAAGGGGCATGCATGAGAATCATGTAACTCCAAGGAGCGACTGCTATTGAGCTGAGTACCCTCTTCCTCATCCAAAACTTAGAGGAAGCATCTCACACAACCTAGAGGTTTCCGCTGTAAATAGAGTGTAAATATAAGTGATTCCACACTTTGTTGGCCAAAAGTATTATTGCCCTGTGCTAGATTAAACTATACCAATGTGATGGTGTTTAAAAACAAGAGGCTTTCATACTCCTTACTTTTGAATAATCTATTGCCTTTCTCTAGCTGTCTCAATGGTATTTATAATACTGCTAGGATTTAACAATCTTCTGCTAGAAACGTTTAATAGGATTTAATTTAATATGTGTGCATCTGAACTGTTCGATCTTATGATTTTGTTTCTGAATTATGAACTTTAAAAAAAATAAGATTCACTCATTGTTCACTACAACTCCCCATCTTTTTACTCAGTTTTCTGTTTTAGGCTCCATTCACACTAGCGCGTTTTTTGATGCATTTTGCATTTTGCAGAAATGCATGGGAATTTTTTAACATGGGTTCCTATGGAACATGTTCACATCAATGCCTTTTTGTATCTCTGCATTTTTGGAAAGGGTCAGGGACTTTTTTTCATGCAAAATGCAGCGGTTTGCATGTTAGGCTCGATTCACACCTATGCATGTTGCTTTTGAGCGTTTTTGGAGGGTTTTTTTTCATGCTTGCCACGTTTTTGAGCCGCGTTTTTGCCGCGATTTTGCCGCGATTTTGCCGCGTTTTTGCCGCGATTTGCGTTTTGCGTTTTTTTTTTTTTTTTTTTTGTTTTTTTTACAGTTTTTTTTTACAGTCTAAAAAAAAATGTAAAAAAAATAAAATAAAAAAAACGGCAAAAACGCATCAAAAACGCACCAAAAACGCATCAAAAACGCTGCAAAAACGGTGCACTTGCGTTTTTGATGCTTGTCCATTGAAATCCATTACATGCAAAACGCTGCATTTTGCATGAAAAAAAGTCCCCGACCCTTTCCAAAAATGCAGAGAAACAAAAAGGCATTGATGTGAACATGTTCCATAGGAACCCATGTTAAAAAATTCCCGTGCATTTCTGCAAAATGCAAAATGCATCAAAAAACGCGCTAGTGTGAATCGAGCCTAATAGAATTCAATGGACAAGCATCAAAAACGCAAGTGCACCGTTTTTTGCAGCGTTTTTACAGCGTTTTTTATGCGTTTTTGATGCGTTTTTGCCGGGTTTTTTTTTCAATTTTTTTTTTTACTGTATACAGTAAAAAAAAAACTAAAAAAAAACGCAAAACGCAGCAAAAACGCTGCTCAAAAACGTGGCAAGCATGACAAAAAAAACTCCAAAAACGCTCAAAAGCAACATGCATAGATGTGAATGGAGCCTTATGGACCTCATTGTTGTAACAAAGGAAAGAGTGAGAGGTAGAATAAGGTAAGGTTTGGTGTGTGCTTGCCAACAGGCCCCTCCCCGGAGTCAGTAGTGGCTTGGCCTTTAGGTACCAATACAGATTTTATTATTGTTGAGTGTAAGGATTATTCAATAACTTCTTTAAAGTGGAACTAAACATTATCTATCAAAATTACCTATTTTTAATCCTTATGCTGCTAGAATTCATATATAGATAGGAAGGTACACTATCTTGTCAAAAGTATTGAGATGCCCGCCTTTACAAGCACATGAACTTTAATGACATCCCAGTCTTAGTCCGTAGGGTTCAATATTGAGTTGGCCCACACTTCTGTCCACAAGGTTTACGAGTGTGTCTATGGGAATGTTTGACCATTCTTCCAGAAGCGCCTTTGTGAGGTCAGGCACTGATGTTGGACAAGAAGGCCTGGCTCACAGTCTCTGTTCTAATTCATCCCAAAGGTGTTCTATCGGGTTGAGGTCAGGACTCTGTGCAAGCCAGTCAAGTTCCTCCACCCCAAACACGCTTATCCAAGTCATTATGGACCTTGTTTTGTGCACTGGTCCAAATCATTTGGTGGAGTGGGGATTATGGTGTGGGGTTGTTTTTCAGGGGTTGGGCTTGGCCCCTTAATTCCTGTGAAGGGAACTTTTAAGGCGTCAGCATACCAAGACATTTTGGGCAATTTCATGCTCTCAACTTTGTGGGAATAGTTTGGGGATGGCCCCTTCCTGTTCCAACATGACTGCACACCGGTGTGGGTGAGAAGGCCTGGCTTGTAGTCTCTGCTCCTTTTCATCCCAAAGGTGTTCTATTGGGTTGAGATCTGGGTTCTGTGCCGGCCAGTCAAGTTCCTCCTCCCCAAACTTGCTCATTCATGTCTTTATGGACCTTGCTTTGTGCACTTGCATTTGACAATATAATGTATATTATATTTTCTTGTTTTAACCTTTATTTTTACATTTTAAGTTGTTTCCTGGTTTCTGGCCTAAGCAGATTAATACCAGGAACTAAATGCTGTATAAATCACCTGCACTTACTTAAGACAGCCATGGCTAGAAATGCTAGGGGGTGTTTTACAAAGTGATTTCAAAATAAAGCATGGAGACATGGATGGAGGGTTGAGTTTGCTTTGAAAATTAAAAATGGATTACAGTGCATCCAGAAAGTATTCATAGTGCTTCACTTTTTACAGCCCTATTCCAAAATGGATTACATTCATTATTTTCCTCAAAATTCTACAAAGAATACCCCATAATGACAACGTGAAAGAAGTTTGTTTGAAATATTTGCAAATTTATTATAAATAAAAAACAAAAAAAATCACATGTACACAAGCATTTACAGCCTTTGCCATGACAATCAAAATGAAGCTCAGGTGCATCCTGTTTCCACTAATCATCTTCGAGAAGTTTGTACAACTTGACTGGAGTCCACGTGTGGTTAATTCAGTTGATTAGACACAATTTGGAAAGGCACACACCTGTCTAAGGTCACACAGTTAACAGTGCATGTCAGAGCACAAACCATGCCATGAAGTCCAAGGAATTTCCTGTAGACCTCTGAGACAGATTTGTATAGAGACACAGATATGGGAAAGGGTACAGAAACATTTCTGCAGCATTGAAGGTCCCAATGATCACAGTGACCTCCATTATCAATAAATGGAAGAAGTTTGGAACCACCAAGACTCTTGGCCGCCCGGCCAAACTGAGAGATTGGGGGAGAAGGGCCTTAGTCAGGGAGGTGACCAAAAACCTGATGGTCACTCTGACAGAGATCCAGCATTTCTCTGTGAATAGAGGAGAACCTTCCAGAAGAAACACCATCTCTGCAGCACTCCACCAATCAGGCCTGTATGGTAGAGTGGCCAGATGGAAACCACGCCTCAGTAAAAGGCACATGACAGCCTGCCTGCAGTTTGCCAAAAGGCACCTGAAGGACTCTTAGACCATGAGAAACTAATTTCTCTGGTCTGATGAAACAAAGATTTGGCTTGAATGGCAAGCTTCATGTCTGGAGGAAACAAGGCATCACCTGGCCAATACCATCCCTACAGTGAAACATGCTGGTGGCAGCATCATGCTGTTTTGATGTTTTTCAGCCGCAGGAACTAGGATACTAGTCAGGATCGAGGGAAAGATGAATGCAGCAATGTATATTGACATCCTTGATGAAAACCTGCTCCAAAGTGCTCTGGACCGCAGATTGGGGCGAAGGTTCATCTTCTAACAGGACAACGACCCTAAGCACACAGCCAAGATAACAAAGGAGTGGCTATGGGACAACTCTGTTAATGTCCTTGAGTAGCCCAGCCAGAGCCCAGACTTGAACCCAATTGTACATCTCTGGAGAGATCTGAAAATGTCTGTGCACTGACACTCCCCATCCAACCTAAAGGAGCTTGAGAGGTCCTGCAAAGAAGAATGGGAGAAACTGCCCAAAAATAGCTGTGCCAAGCTTGTAGCATCATACTCAAAATGACTTGAGGCTGTAATTGGTGCCAAAGGTGCTTCAATAAAGTATTGAGCAAAGGCAGTGAATACTTAGGTACATGGGATATTTTTTGTTTTTTATTTTTAGTACATTTGCAAAGATTTCAAACAAACTTCTTTTGTGAGGGGTATTGTTTGTAGTATTTTGAGGAAATTAATGAATTTAATCCATTTTGGAATAAGGATGTGACATAACAAAATGTGGAAAAAGTGAAGCCCTGTGAATACTTTCCGAATGCACTGTATGTATCATTTTTTGTTTGTTTGTGGTGCTCAAATACAGTTTTGTTTTGCTATAAGTAGGAACAGACATCGTTTTTTTTGTATTCTGTCATTTTTTTGTAATGCAGCCAGCAAGCCCAAATTAGTCTATCCTGTGTTATGTGGATTGCATCATAATTCAGTAGTTACATACATTTTTCTTGTCAAGTTTGTTTATTGAATTATAATATTAGCATACATAAGTACATATGGTGGCAGCAAAAGAAAAGATCACATATATAATAATAATATTGAGTTGTAGTTCCAACATAAACTCAAAGTAGTTTAACTAATATAATTTTAGCATGGATCTAACTACTCAAAAGATTTCGTCATACATTGTATAAGAAAGGATAAAACCAACTTAGACCAAGTTCATGCAAAATGACCTTAGATAAAAAAAAAAGATCTTAATTAATAACAAGATTATAGTTTAAAAAAGAAAAAAATTATTATAGAATCTAAAATCTTTTACTACATATTGGAACTATGTACAATTGGTATAATGATAACAAAGGAAATAAAAGTTCTGCTACCATATAAAGATTAAAATGAAAGAGGAAAGAGAATAGGGGGAAAAATAGTTTTCAATCTTCTTTTATTCATTTTAAAACAATTATACAAATACATATAAATTATTCTCATCACAGAATTGAACATTATATTATTATATTGCATCCTCACCATAGGATATCAACATTCCATAATAATTTCTAGCATCCAATTCTATACTAATCCCTCTGACATTTATTTCTATACAATGTCTATCCTCCATTCATAGCTACCATTCACCACTAAATTACATTTCCAGACATACAATCTATACAGATGCGCATACATATCCCAAAAAAATAAATTCTCCCATCTCCATGGGGTGTTCTGTTCCCTTTCATAGATATTGTATCATTTTTATCGAGGTCCGAAACTCTTCCCATTGATGCCATATTATGGACTTATTATGGACTCCCTCTCTCCTTATCTGTTCCTCCATATGTTGTATCTCATTCATTTCACATATCCATTCCACTATTGTAGGACTATTTATTTTTCTCCATTTTCGAGCTATTATTGTCCTGGCTGCAATTATCATATGGTGAAGAATATCCGTCTTTATAGATTTCAATGACCCAGGTATTAAAGACAATATCGAGACCTTAAAACACTTGGTTGCATCTCATTTCCAGACACCAATTTATATATTTAAAATATTTTACACCAGAAATCCTTCACCACACGGCATTCGTACCGGATATGTGTCATTGTTCCTCTGCCCCTAAGGCATCTCCAGCACTTCTCTGTATTATCTTTATTTATTTTGTTCCGATCCACTGGACTCCAGTACCACCTCATCATGATTTTATAGTTACGTTCTTGATATTTGACTGCTACCGATAGTTTATGTGTTAATAACAATGCCTTGTCCCATTCTGTTAATGGGATCGGACTTTCTAATTCACGTTCCCATTTTATACTTTGCTGGTTCGTCAAGGGGTCCAGCGGGAAGTAGAAGTTTATAGACTTTGGATAGTTTATGGGTCAGTCTTTGTTCCTCTATTAACAATTGTTCAAACTTAGTTAATGGTCTATCAATCATGGACAGCTGTGTCAGAAATTTGATATATGTGTTTAATTGATAATACTGTATCCATTTATTCTTATGTTCAGGCCCCATTTTAGGCAATTGTGGAAGTTTACCTTCTTCTAGTGTCTGAACTATCCTTGTGTTCTCCAATCTGTTCCACTTGATGAAATTAAATGCTGTTGCTGCTGGTGGAAATTCAAGGTTGGAGAACAATGGGGTCATTGGCCCATTCATTGTAGAGGTTCCCCCTTTAAAAATACTGCATCCCATATTTTTAAAGTTGCTGACGTAAAGATCGTTAAGTCTTTTTTTTCTGGTCGAAACTGAGGTTTAATCCATGGAAGGGATTTAAGTTCCTCTAAGGTTATGCACTGCTTATTTTTTACATTATGATACCAGTCTATTATCCTTATCAGAGATGCAGCCTGTGAATACAAAGTTGGGAAGTGACAGACCTCCGTCTTTTATTGTTCTAATTAAGATTTCTCTCTTTATCTGTGGTGTTTTTTGAGTCCAGATAAAACTTCCTATGGCTTTACATAATTGTACTGTTAGTTTTTTTGGAAGGGTTAAGGGTATGGCTTGAAATACATATAATAATTTAGGCAATATATCCATTTTTACTACATTAATTCTTCCTATCCAAGAATGAATTATCTTATCATATCTTTGAAGTTCTTTTATAGTTTTATCAATTATCAAAGAATGATTTGCGGTAATTCCTGTAGATTAATTAGGTCCCTTGGAATAAATATCCCTAGATTACGAGGTATTCATAATGCCCTGTCCTGGTGTAAAAGGCAGTTTTCAATTCTTCACCCTCCTTGATGCTCACAAGATTGTATGCCCCTCTCAGATCGAGCTTTGTAAAAACCATTTCTCCCTTGAGGCAGTCAAATAATTCTGTAATCAACGGAATCAGGTAGGCGTTCTTAATCATGATGTGATTGAGGCCCCTATAATCGATACAAGGTCTCAGTTCACCACTCTTCTTTTTCACAAAGAAGAAGCCAGCACGAGCAGGAGACAAGGATTTGTGGATGCGGTATAGACAAGGATTTGTGGATGAACCCTTGAGAAAGTGCGTCAGCAACATAGTCCTCCATAGCTTTATCCTCCAAGACAGACAAAGGGTAAACCCAGCCACGGGAAGGAAAAGCACCAGGTTGAAGGTCAATTGCACAATCATACATCCAGTGTGGATGCAACCTACTGGCTTGACCCTTGTCAAAGACATCGCTAAATTCACGGTACTCCTCTGGCAAGGAGGAGAGGGAAGACGTGCACAATACCTTAGCCACTTTCCAAAAACATGTCTTACTGCATTGTGGCGACCAGGAAAGAACCTCAGCGTGAAGCCAATCAAAAGTAACCAAGGATAACCAATAACCACCGCATAATGAGGAGAGGAAATCACTTGAAATTGGATTATCTCATGGTGAAGCGCCCCTATGGCCATGGTCAATGAAGCAGTCTCATGAGTCACATGGGCAGGCTGTAGAGGTCTCCCATCAATAGCCTAAATGGCAAGTGGAGTGGCACGAAGCTGCAGCAGAATCAAGTGCTTAGACGCAAAGGCACTGCCTAGGAACAGGCTTGCAGCCCCAGAGTCAATTAGAGAGATGGACGACTAAGACCACGAAAGGGTAACTGAAACTAGAGTCTTATCCTTCAAGGTAACTGGGGATGAAACAACACCACCTAGGGTCTGTCCCTACAGGACCTCAGGTGCAAACGTCTCCCCGGACGGAAAGAACAACACTTCAAAAAGTGACCTGCCTGGCCACAGTAAAGGCACAATCTCTCCCTCCTCCTAAATGCCCTCTCACCCGCTGAGAGACGTGTGAAACCCAAATGCATGCGTTCTACTTCACTGGCAGACTCTGTACCAGGAGGCATGGGAGGTGAGGGAGGCAAGGGTGGCACTGCAAAGCTTGGAGACAAACGTATATGAGACTTCCCCGAGTGCTCCTTAAAGGAAGGTCTCTCTCTGAGTCTGTAGTCAATGAGAATGGCAAACATGATCAACTTCTTCAGGTCTGTAGGTATGTCTCGGGCTGCTATTTCATCTTTGATGTCATCTGAGAGACCATGAGAAAAAGCAGTCACGAGGGCCTCATTGTTCCAAATGACCTCTGCTGCCAGAGTAGGCAGCATGGGAGCAATGTCTTAAGATGTTTAGATTGGTGGGGTCCAGTGAGGGCTTTTTAAGTATGGGAGTGATCTGCGCATGTTTTAGAGGGGAGGGGAAGGTGCCACTAGAGAGGGAGAGATTGAAGATGTGAGTGAGGGAGCATAGGATAGAAGAAGAGGGTGACCATAGTAGCTGTGAGGGAGCAGGATCCAAGGGACAATTGGTTAGGTGGGCATCTGAGAAAAGTTTTGTAAGCTCTTCAGTAGTAGCCAATTCAAAGGAGAAGAGTGTTGAATGTGCTGTTAGGCAAGGTATGTTGGGTGGGGAAGATGTACGCACAGTGGAGGTGTCCTCACAAATTGCATCAATCTTGTCTTTGAGGTGGTTAGCAATCTCTTGGGCGGTGAGTGAGTTAGTAGGTCGAGGGGGTGGGGGACGAAGCAGAGAGTTAAAGGTTGAGAAGAGCAGATGGGGACTGAATGACAAAGTATATAATAAGAGAGACAAAGTAGACTTATTTGGCAGCATGGCGGCAGGAATTGTATTTTAGAAAGGCAGATTTATGTAGGGTGAAGTCTTGTAGGCATTTGGTTTTTCACCACAGTCGTTCAAGAGCACGACAATGTCTCTTGAGATTTCTAGTGTTGTCAGTTTGCAGGGGTTGTAACGGTCGTGGACTGATTCTGCGTGTGGTTAAAAGAGCAAGTGCATCTAGTGATGATGAAAGCGAAATGTTGTAGACAGAGATAGCCAGGTCAGGACAGGACAGGGGAGAGATTATGTCATATGGGTGGTCAGTAGAAGAATAGAGAAGAGAAGGGTTAAGGTGGCGAAGGTTCCTACAAGTAATTGTTTGCTGCTTGGAGGGATGGGTGGTTGGAGGCAAGGATACAGTGAAACTAATGAGGTTGTGATCAGAGAGAGGAAAGAGGGTGTTTGTGAGGTTGCCAGGGTTGCAGAGATGGGAGAATACAAGGTCAAGGGTATTACCATGGGAGTGAGTGGAAGTATGTGTCCATTGTGTTAGGTCAAAAGATGAGGTTAAGTTGAGAGGTTTAGCTGTAGTTGGGCTGTTAACATTGATGGGAATGTTGAAGTCACCGAGAATGATCGTGGGTATTTCAGAGGAGAGGAAGTAGGGTAGCCAGGCAGCAAATTCATCAAGAAAGTGCGATACCGGTCCAGGAGGCCGATAAATTGCTGCAATCGTCAGAGAAATAGGAGAAAACAGACGAATACAGTGTATCTCAAAAGAAGAGAGGGACAGAGAGGGAGGGATAGGAAGGACTTGGAAGTTGCTTTGTGGGGATAGAAGGAATCCAACTCCACCTCCTTTCTGTCTGTTGGGTCTGGGGGAGTGAGTCCAATGGAAGCCACCATGGGAGAGGGCAGCAGGAGAAGCTGAGTCCAAATTTTGAAGCCAGGTTTCGGTTATGGCGAGTATGTTAAAGCGATGAAGAGGTCATGTACAGATGTTAGCTTGATACAGTTGGAGCAGGCGTTCCAAAGGGCGCATGAGATAGGTGGGCTGCTTTGAGGAAGCAGGGGGATAGAAGTTAAACTGAGTGTATTGCGGTGGTTGCCAGAGGAGGAGGGGAAATGTATATGTGGCTTGCAGTTGGTAAATGGCGGACCAGGATTAGGAGAAATGTCACCTGAGACTAGGAGAAGGAGGAGGAAGGCAAGATGGGAGTGGGGTGTGCATGAGCGCACATGTCTAATGGCCTTGGTGTTTATGTCAGCATGTGGGTACAGCAAATGCAGGAGATGATGGGTGCAGTAGTAGGGAGAGGGTAGGAGTGAGGGTAATATGTGCATGCTGCATGGTAGAGAGGAGGGGTAGAGTAAGGATAATTTGAGGCTAGAAGACACTGATGTGAGAAGGAAGAGAATGAGGAGCATGTTAGTGGATAGAGTGGGAATCTGACTTGATATAAAATAAATGTTAAATGCTGGTTTGCTTGCCGTCTTGCAGAGTGGAGCAGAGTTCTTTTTGTATCTTCATCCAGCTTTAGTTACATGGATGGTGGAGGCTTCCTAAGAATCAATTTAAAGAACTAGGCTGCAAGTTAAAGGGAAGGACCTCCAAGGTGATATTCTCTGAAATGTTGCCTGTGCCATGTGCAAAACAGAACAGGGTGAGATTAGAAAATTGGTTTAAGAGGGAAGTATTTGGGTTTCTAGAGAACTGGGCTGACTTTTTATTTTGGGTACAACCCATATGCTAAAGATGGTTTCCACCTAAATGGAAAGGGGTCTGATGTGCTGGGGGAGAGGTTTATGGGAAGGTTGGAGGAGTATTTAAACTAGGATTAAGAGAAGAGAGTGAATTATATTATAATAGGGCAGATAGGTAAGTCAGGGGTCAGTCCCTATTGGTAGGTGGAATGGGGAAAGATGGGGGAGAGGGCTATGGCATATGACAAGAAGTTTTCCATGTTACAATCATTTGAAATGGTACTATTTGTACTAAAATAAAAAATATGCAAAATACGTGTGCAAAATGTGACAACATATTAAAGTATTAAAGTGTTTGTTTATCAAAAATTGTTCACCAAATTTTCCAAGGCTGAGGGCTGCTCTCCAAGTCTTATGCCCTGTACACACGGTCGGACATTGATCGGACATTCCGACAACAAAATCCATGGATTTTTTCCGACGGATGTTGGCTCAAACTTGTCTTGCATACACACGGTCACACAAAGTTGTCGGAAAGTCCGATCGTTCTAAACGCGGTGACGTAAAACACGTACATCGGGACTATAAACGGGGCAGTAGCCAATAGCTTTTGTCTCTTAATTTATTCTGAGCATGCGTGGCACTTTGTGAGTCAGATTTGTGTACACACGATCGGAATTTCCGACAACGGATTTTGTTGTCGGAAAATTTTATAGCAAGCTCTCAAACTTTGTGTGTCGGAAATTCCGATGGAAAATGTGTGATGGAGCCCACACACGGTCGGAATCTCTGACAACAAGGTCTTATCACACATTTTCCGTCGGAAAATCCAACCGTGTGTACAGGGCATAAGACTGGGAGGGAATATTAGCATTAAAGAACACAGAACAGAAATAGGAATTCTTAGAAATGACTGTATGTGAACACAAACTGCACAATATATTCCCATGGGCAACAAGTTTAAAAGGCTAAAAATAAAACCTATGTGGCTCACTGCCAAAGTTAAAAGAGCTATAAATGATAAGCTTCTAAAAAATATAGCAATTAAGTAACACTATCATCATTTAACCCTTTTGCTGCAAGGTTAGTACGGCCTATGGACCTACAGCACTGCTTCCAGCTGGCGAGGTCCGTACGCCGCACGGTCCTCATTCCTTCTTCTGCTATAAGCTCATGGTGACTTCAGTGACCATAAACCTATAGCAGAATTGTTCAGCAGACTCTGCTGAACAAACCTTTAGCTCCAATGAGCGGATTACAATCCGCTGATCAGAATTATTCACCTCAATTATGACCGCCTACAACCCATGCTGCCACTTCCGTATCCAGTCTCTCCACCTCTCGCTGCTGCTGCTCCTTTAAAAAGCCCCGCTCCTTCTTTTCTATGTCCTTCATCCCCCTTCCTCCCCCCTAGCAACGATTTCCTCCCCCACACACACAGGTCATGTGTTTTCAGAAAATCTATGGTTTGAGGGGTCTCTTACAAATTGTGAAAGCTGTAAGCTTTTTAGATTAAATTGTTTTTATTTACTGTTTTGCGCACATTCAGTTTTCACCATTTCACAAAAAGGTGCAATTTAAAATGTACACATTTTTGTTATTTATTAACTTAATACAGTTTTAACTTTTATATTTAGTAGGAATTTAGCAGGAATTTGGTAAATTTTGCCATGTATGAATCCACTAATAATGATTTTATTGTATTTTTAGCAAAAATATTGTTTTGAAAAGCATTTGTGCAAATATCGCAGGGCCTAACAAATCAGTAGCACCTTCTTTTTATTCTACTGGCCTTGTGCTTTCAAAAAATATATGGTTTGTCTTTTACAAACTCTGAAAGCTGTAAGTGAAAAATTGAAACCTCCAGATTTTTAGAGAAATTTTTTGTGTACATCCGATTTTCACCATTTCTCAAAAAGGCGCAATTTAACTTTAGCTTTTATATTTAGTAGGAATTTAGCATAAATGTTGTAAAATGTGCTGTGTTTATATCTGCTAATAGTGATTTTAGAGTATTTTTAGCAAATTACCTGTTTTGGCAAATATTTGAGCAAATATTGCAGGGCCTTAAAAATTAGCAGCACCTTCTTTTTATTCTAAAGGTCACGTGCTTTCAGAAAATATATGGTTTGGGGGAGTCTTTAACAAACTCTGAAAACTGTAAGAGAAAAGTGAAAACCTTCAGCTTTTTGGAGGAATCTGGATATTTACGTTTTTGCATATGTTTGATTTTCACCAATTTACAATAAGATGCCATTTAAAATTTACAAATATTTGTTAATTATTAACTCCATACAGGTTAGCTTTTATACAGTCAGGTCCATAAATATTGGGACATCGACACAATTCTAATCTTTTTGGCTCTATACACCACCACAATGGATTTGAAATGAAATGAACAAGATGTGCTTTGGCTGCAGACTTTCAACTTTTTTTTTTAAATCAGATTTTTTTTATTATTTATAAAGCATAGGAAGAGAAAAAACTCTTCCTTAAAACAAAAACAAAAACAAAAACATACATCAAATTACATTGCCAAGTACATATTATTATCTAAATGTACAGCCAATCAGATTGCTTCTCCTACATCGTTATGGTATATGTGAACTTACAATCAATTTAAGAAGACAAATCTCTACATGTCCATACCAGTATCTACCATTTCATGTATTTTCTACTTTTAGTAAGCATGTCCTTTTAGTGCTTTGTACCCCTATTCCGCTCCCGGTCCTTGAAAGGACAATCGGTCGGTGCAGAGGTACCCCCCCTAAACAGTGTGGGGGGGGTTCCAGTGTTCTTTCTTTAACTAATATAGGTAAACCATATAACTCGTCACTACAGAGTAAGACAACTTCTCATCAAGAATATTATGTCAGATTGATCCACATTCTGAGTCTCTATGTCACCATATCACCCTTTACCCACCTAGTGTAGACAGCCACCTTCCTCAGAAAAGGGGAGTAGGCGCCTATGTCCTGCCACCAAGTAATTTATTTTGGACCAGCTGTAAGGGGGCTAAACCAGGTACCCCCAACCAAGGATCCCATATACGTTCAAATTTTGCTGGTCTACCTCTGTGCTGGTATGTCAACTTTTCCCTCAATAGAGTGTCATTTATGGTAGTAACCCATTCTGCGTGTGTTGGCGGCGACACCGAAAGCCATTTTTTGGTGATAAGTTTTCTGGCAATTAACAATACTCTGATAATGGCTATGTAAGTGTGCGGTGTATATAATTCCTCGTCTAACCATCCCAACAGACACAGTTTGGGGTCAATCACAAATGTAAGATTCCATATTTTATTTATAGAGCTGATTATTTCAGACCAGTACCTTTGCAATTTTGGACACTTCCAGAGCATGTGTACAAGAGTACCGTTATCTATCCTGCAACGAGGGCAAAAAGGGTCATCTCTTCTGTGCCATTTATGTAGTTTATATGGGGTACGGTAAGTTCGGTGTATAATGAATAATTGTGTAAGTTTTTGGGAGGAGGAAAGGGACACCTTGGGTACATTCTCCATTATAACAGATCATTCCTCATCTGTGATGTGGCCTATATCTTCTCCCCAGCTTGTCCTGCATTTTAATGACATAGTCTTGGATACCTGCATTATTAGGGATTCATATATAGTTGATATCTATCCTTTCCTAGACATTGAAGTTACTAGTTGTGTGAGCACCGTGGGTCTAGTTAATTCCCATGTGGACAGTGTAGCTTTTGCTGAGATGGCGTGCCTATGTTGAAAAAACAAGACATTTGGTATGCAATATTCTTCCCTTAGGGACTGAAAGTCCCGTAGGAGTCTGCCCTGGTATAGCTGCGGGATATACACCACCCCTCTCCCAGACCACGCAGAAAAGCCCTTTAATTTACACAGTTCAGGAAAGTTGCTATTGTTGCATATACGAGACCATTCAGAATACCCTTCATAGTGAAAGTGTTGCTTGGCCTTGTTCCATATTTTATCTATAAGCACCATAGTTCGATATTCAGGTATTTTGCGGAATTCTCCCGCTTCCATGCACTCCACAAGACCCCCACTCGGGAGTATAGTGCGTATGACATTGCTCGTAGGATCAGATGACTCGGGGCTCTGCCATCCCGTTAGGTGCTGTAGTTGGGCCGCTATGAAGTAATAGTATGGGTTCGGGACTGCCAGCCCGCCCGAGTCCTTCGCCTCCTGCAATGTTTCCAATTTAATACGCGGCACCTGTTTCCTCCAGATCAAGGAGCGAAATATGGTGTTACATTTTTTGAAAACGTAGATAGGAATCCAGATGGGGGCGTTGTGGAGCGCATACAAAAGTTGTGGACCCCAGACCATTTTTATCAAATTACATCGGCCTACTACCGAGAGGGGTAGTTTAATCCAACTAGCTGCTTTTTCCTGGAATTTTTTAATCAGAGGGTTTATATTAAGTTTAACATATAGTTCTAGGTTGGGATGTATAACTATGCCTAAATATCAGAAAGTATCTACCACCCTGATCTGGTCTGCTGCTGAAGGAGGAGGCGATACAAGGGGATCTAGCGGTAACAGTGTGGATTTGTCCCAGTTTATCTTGAACCCTGAATAGGATCCAAATTTACAGATGAACTCGATGAGATTTGTTAAAGAGGCAGACTTGTCTCCCAAAAAGATAAGCGCATCGTCAGCATACAAGGCTATTTTATCTTCCAAATTTTTCCTTTTAAAACCGCATATCGCCGGGTTCCCTCTAATAGCAGCAGCCAGAGACTCTATGGCCAGAGCAAAGAGCAACGGGGATAATGGGCAGCCCTGTCTTGTTCCCCTGTGTAGGTCAAAGAAGGAAGATAGTGAGTTGTTAATTCTAATGCAAGCTTTCGGTGCTCTGTATAGTAATTTAATCCAGGAAATAAATGTCTCCCCTAAATTGAATTTCTCTAGCACCCTCCAAAGGTACTCCCATTCTACGCTATCGAATGCCTTAGCGGAGTCTAGTGAAAGGATAGCTCTTTGGCCATGATTATCTGTTGGAATTTGCATATTTAGATATAATCTGTGAAGATTGTGTGCTGTGGATCTGTTAGGTATAAATCCCGATGGATCCGGATGTACTATTTTTGTCACCACCTTGGACAACCTCACAGCGAGGTCTTTAGTAATCAGTTTTAAATCGTTATTTAAAAGTGATATAGGCCTGTATGACTCAGGTTGGTTTGGATCCTTCCCGGGCTTCAACAGGACTACTACCACTGCTTCGTACATGGAGTCTGGTAAGGAGTCATTAGCATGTGCTTCCTTGATGGTGTGGAGCAATTCCGGTAGGAGTATGCCACCAAACTTTTTATACATCTCAATTGGGAGACCATCATTTCCCGGGGCCTTAGAGTTAGGGAATGTTGCTAATGCAAGTTGCAATTCTTCTAGAGATATAGGTGCATTTAGCAGTTTTTTGTCTTCCCCCTGTATTGTCGGAAGTGAGATTCCATCTAAAAACTCAGTTAAGGCTGCTTCGGAGTAATTCACCTTTGAGGAGTACACATCCTGAAAATAGGTACAGAATCCCTGCATAATTGAAGAGGTGTCCGTAGCTACCTGTATTGGTGACACCGCCAAGCGGTGAATAATTGATGACGGTTTTTGCCATTTGGCTATTACCGATAACATATGGCCTGTTTTTTCCCCCTCTTCAAAGTATGTTTGTGAGGTAAAGAAACGTTTGTTTTCTGCTTGTTGGGTATGTCATGGACATACTACTTCCAGACCTGCAACAGGGCTCAGGCGCATCCCCACCAACAGGTTCCCAGTAACGAACAGGCGTGCGCCAATGCGCATGTGCCGATCGCAGAGATCGCACGCACAGTGATTCGGCTTTGGCGCCCAGTGGCCTTTAAGAGGGGCTTCCACAATTCAGCACTTGCTGTTTGATCTGCAGCTTCACCTGTGACCTGTTCCTGTAATCAGCATCCGATCACCTGACCTGGCTCTCTGACCACGCTGCTGTCTCCAATCCTGAACCTTGGCTCTCCCTGACTCTGATTCTGTTTACCTGCCTGTCTGATCTCCTGTTACCAGAAACCAGCCCGAACTTGACTATTCCTTGCCTGCCGAATCTGTTGAACTGATCCACTGTGTATGACCCGGCTTGTCTGACCTTGCTTCTGCCTGCTGTGTGCACCCTGCTGACCTGCATCCAGCTTACCTGCAGCCTGCTGACCTGCATCCAGCTTACCTGCATCCTGCTGACCTGCATCCAGCTCACCTGCAGCCTGCTGACCTGCATCCAGGTTACCTGCAGCCTGCTGACCTGCATCCAGCTCACCTGCATCCTGCTGACCTGCATCCGGCTTATCTGCTGACTTGCATCCAGCTTACCTGCACCCGGCACTCCAGTCAGTTCCAGTGTCTCCCAGTGGACATCATCTCCAGTTCCAGAGAATCCACCAGGCACTCATACCCCACTGTGCTCCTACGGTCACTGTCCTCAACTCCAGTGATCTGGGAACCAGGGCTGTACGAGAGGTCTCCCTCTGCACGTCAGGCTCACATACAAGGTACGTGTCAGTATCAAACAGCCATGCCTGAGCCTGCAAGAGGGACCTCTGCTACTGATGAAATCTGCCAATTACTCTCCGTCCTCACTCAAGAGGTGAAATCTCTTCAGGACAGCTATGAACACCTGGTGAGACAAGTGCAGTCCCGGACGAGTATTACCAATCCTTCTTCCAGTGGGTTGTCATCAGAGGCTTCCCCCGCACTCCCTGTAATGATGTTATCTCCAGAACCCAGGGTCCCAATTCCGGAGAAGTTTTCTGGGGATCGAAGCAAGTTTCGGACTTTCCGTAATGCATGTGAGCTGTACTTTTCCTTACTACCCTTAACCTTTTCGCGGGAAAACACCAAGGTGGGTTTTGTTGTCTCACTTCTGCTGGGAGATCCACAAGCCTGGGCTCATCACCTGCTGGAAGAACACCATGTTTCTCTGGACTCTCTGTCATCCTTCTTTGACGCAATGTCACTCTTATACGATGACCCCAAAGAAACTTCAGTTCCGGACACCATCTTATCTGAGGGCAACTTTCTGCTTTTCCAGACAGACCTGATGTCCGGTCTAAAACAAGCCTCAGAGGGGGTGTCCGGTCCTCCAGGATCAATCTTGATACCCAGGGATGGGATGCTTTGGAAGGACAGCAAAATTTTTGTGCCAGAAAGTTGCCGGACAGAAGTGTTGAGCCTGTGTCACGACCACCCGCTGGCCGGACATTTTGGGGTTCACAAGACTCGTGAACTAATCCAGCGCATGTTTTGGTGGCCGAAGCTTGAGGAAGATTGCAAGGACTATGTTAAGTCATGTGTCATCTGTACCCAAAGCAAGTCTGCCAGGACCAAGTCCTGGGGCCTCCTCAGACCACTACCAATTCCTGACAGACCCTGGAGCATGATTGCCATGGACTTTGTAGTGGAACTACCCCCTTCTGAAGGACATACAGCTATCTTTGTAGTGGTTGACCGTCTGTCTAAGATGGCCCACTTCATACCCCTAAAGAGTACGCCGTCTGCTTTGGAAACCGCCCGGGTGTTCATCAGGGAGATCATAAGGCTGCACGGGGTACCAACCAACATTGTATCTGACAGGGGAGTCCAGTTCACCTCCCGCTTCTGGAGATCACTATGCCAAATTCTGAAAATTGAACTTTCCATGTCATCTGCTTTCCACCCCCAGACTAACGGACAAACTGAAAGGACGAACCAAACCCTGGAACAGTACATCCGTTGCTTTACCTCATTTGTCCAAGATGATTGGGTAGCACTGTTGCCTTTAGCGGAATTTGCTTTCAACAATGCCAGCCATTCAGCCACAGGTCAGTCACCGTTCTTTGCGAACTATGGGTTCCATCCTGTCTTCCTGCCTAACATTATTCCAGAATCTCCTGTTCCAGCAGTACAAAGCACTGTCGAGTTCCTGGGTCGCAACAACAAGTTGTTGCAAGAAGCTATGGCCAAGGCGCAGGCAACCAACAAGAGGCTTTATGACAGGAAGAGAAGAGGTGAATTACGTCTCCAACCAGGTGATCAGGTGTGGTTATCTACCACCAACCTCAAGATGGCTTGCCCTTCAAAGAAGCTGGCACCCAGATTCATTGGCCCTTTCCCAGTTAAAAGGAAATTGAATGAGGTCTCCTATGAACTTACCCTGCCTGAGTCGCTCAAAGTGCACCCGGTGTTTCACGTGTCTCTGCTTAAACCCACAGTACCCGACCCTTTCCCGGACAGAGGAACGGGGCCACCCGGACCCGTTATTATTAATAAGGATGAGGTGGAGGCTGTCGTAGACTGCAGGAGAAGAGGTAACCAACTTCAATTTTTAATCAAATGGAAGGGCTATGGACCAGAGGAGAACTCATGGGAACCTAAGCAAAATGTGCATGCCCAAGAACTGATCCAGGCCTTCTTCCGCAGACATCCTCATAAAAGAGCTCTTTTGGGCACCCAGAGGTTGCCCTTAAGGGGGGGGCAATGTCATGGACATACTACTTCCAGACCTGCAACAGGGCTCAGGCGCATCCCCACCAACAGGTTCCCAGTAACGAACAGGCGTGCGCCAATGCGCATGTGCCGATCGCAGAGATCGCACGCACAGTGATTCGGCTTTGGCGCCCAGTGGCCTTTAAGAGGGGCTTCCACAATTCAGCACTTGCTGTTTGATCTGCAGCTTCACCTGTGACCTGTTCCTGTAATCAGCATCCGATCACCTGACCTGGCTCTCTGACCACGCTGCTGTCTCCAATCCTGAACCTTGGCTCTCCCTGACTCTGATTCTGTTTACCTGCCTGTCTGATCTCCTGTTACCAGAAACCAGCCCGAACTTGACTATTCCTTGCCTGCCGAATCTGTTGAACTGATCCACTGTGTATGACCCGGCTTGTCTGACCTTGCTTCTGCCTGCTGTGTGCACCCTGCTGACCTGCATCCAGCTTACCTGCAGCCTGCTGACCTGCATCCAGCTTACCTGCATCCTGCTGACCTGCATCCAGCTCACCTGCAGCCTGCTGACCTGCATCCAGCTTACCTGCAGCCTGCTGACCTGCATCCAGCTCACCTGCATCCTGCTGACCTGCATCCGGCTTATCTGCTGACTTGCATCCAGCTTACCTGCACCCGGCACTCCAGTCAGTTCCAGTGTCTCCCAGTGGACATCATCTCCAGTTCCAGAGAATCCACCAGGCACTCATACCCCACTGTGCTCCTACGGTCACTGTCCTCAACTCCAGTGATCTGGGAACCAGGGCTGTACGAGAGGTCTCCCTCTGCACGTCAGGCTCACATACAAGGTACGTGTCAGGGTATGTATGGTGCGATACATTTTTTGTGCGTCTCTCCATTTTCTTTCACTATCAGGTGTGGGCGCTTGTAAGAATTCCTCCTCTGCTTTGTCTACCGGTATACTGGTGTCAGTTGCCCATTGTCTGCTGTTTGTTTTAATTGTGGCTATTTACTTGATACACATCCCCCTGATAAAAGCCTTCAGAGTGTCCCAAACTATACCTGGTGGGGCAGAATGTTTATTATCCAATAAAAAGTGTTGAATTTGCGTTTGCATATTTTTAGTGTCTCTAAACAGAGGAATCCAGAAAGGATTCATCTTCCAGTGTATTGGTAGTTTTACAGTAGGAAGGCTTAAACTGAGTTGTACCGGGGAATGGTCGGATAGACCTCTGGCAAGATAAGTGACCTTTGGATCATAGTAGTGCGTTGATGTATTGCCCAATACTAAATCAATGCGTGACAAAGTGGAGTGCGTTAGTGAGTGACATGAAAATTGTGCCTTAAAAGGAAACTTACACCTCCATAAATCAAAAAGTCCAATTTCCGTTAAAAATTTTGCAAGAGCTGTATATGTCCTGGGCCCTGCGGGCAGTATTTCCTGTGCACATCTAAAGACATGTCCAGAGTACTGTTAAAATCCCCCATGACATATACCGGAACTTGAGGATATTTCGCTAGAAATCTGGAAAGACATTGCAGTACTGTTAAGTTAAACGGTGGAGGTATATATACATTTATAATCACGCATGCATGTGATTCCCAAGTCCCCATCAGAAAAATAAATCTGCCCTCTACATCAATTTGTGCATCAAGTTTTATGAATGAGGTAGTCCTGGAAAACAGTACACTCACACCCCTTGAATACTGGGTATGTGTAGAATGGTAGGATACTTCGAGAGGTGCAGCAGGTTGGTGGTGTCTTTAGTGAGATGCGTTTCTTGCAGACATAATACAGTGGGGGTCCGGTGTGAGACAAAGGTGAAAATGGCAGGTTCTCTTTTTAGGGTCATGTAGGCCTCTCACATTCCATGAGAGGATTGATTCTGTTCGCTTGGCCATTCGGGTTTATTACTGGTTGTAACCCATTCTCCCGTATGGGAGGTCTGTGATAAGCGGACTCAGATGATTCAACATAAGTTCTGAAGTATAGCAAGTGTACTGTGTGACTCGTACTATATGTCCCACTCTGCAGGTCTGCATCTAACAGCAAAGCGGACTTGCTTTGCGACCCAAATATATAGCGCCCATTCAACCAGGGCTGAAAAACTGAAAAAAGAAGAACAAACTGGAACAATGTAACTTCCATTGGAAAGCTTTCCATTGGTGCCCCGCAGGGCTCTTGGTGGGGTAATAACGAGGGCTGGGACCTTGTGCCCTCCAAGTCATAAACTATAGGGGTCACTGGTACAAGAAATCAATAAAGTCAGTTGTGACTCTCTGCGGACTCCATTTTTTCTAAGGTGAGCATTAGGAATCAGTGTATGGAGGTTATACGGTGTCTTATCCTGGTTCATTTCCACGCACGGCTGCCTGTAAGTGTCCCTCGTGGCGATCAAGCCAGTTGGTAGCCATCATTGGATTTTTGAAAAAATGCACCGCGCCATCAGCAACCACATGCAGCTTAGCAGGGTAGAGCATAGAATATACTACCGAGATTGCGCGCAATCTCTTTTTGACTTCAGTGTATTTTGCCCTTTGTTTCTGCACAGCCGCTGAGAAATCTGGGTATATGGACACTCTGGCTCCCTGTATTTCCATATTGGGTTTTTGTCTGGCCAGACGAAGGATAATATCCCTGCCCTTGTAATGTAATAATTTCAGCAAAAATGGCCTGTCATTGCCCCCTGGTGGCGGTGGACGGAGTGGCACTCTATGGGCTCTCTCAACAGAAAAGAATGGAGTGAGGTTATTTCTCCCAAATGTGTCAGCTAGCCAGGTTTCAATAAAATCAGTGGGGTTTTTTCCTTCGGATTTTTCAGGCATACCGACAATGCGAATATTTGATCTCCTCAATCTGTTCTCCATGTCCTCAACTCTATTCGCTGTTTCTGTGGCTTTAGCTGAGGTGATGTGAATATCTTGAGCAAGAGGGGGTATATCATCTTCTAGTGTGCTCACTCTTCCCTCCAGAGCAGTGGCCCTCTCTCTTATTTTCTGCATGTCCTGTCTTATGTGTAATATGCCTTCTTTCATGCTTTTGACTTCAATAGAGAGTTCAGTTAGTGAGGAGCCATACGTGTGAACTGCAGTCAGTATATCATGCAGGGAAGGCTCAGTATGCTCAGTGTCTGGAGCGCTTGCTGTTCCAGAGGAAGGAGGGGGGGTGGGGGATTCCTCACTGTGTGCTCTGCAGCTCCAGGGGCCATCTTTTCTGTGACATGCTGTACTGTTTGCTGGGAGGCTTTTGTAGCTGCTGCCTTTGCTGCATATGAGGTATGTGGCTGTGTAGTATTGTGAGTGCCAGTGTCGTGGGCATACCTTTCCAGGCGTGCAGGCGCCAAGAGCTGTGATTCCTTCCCCGCACGCTGTGGGAGCGGGGATCCGCTATCTTGGCCATGCCGGCCGGCCGAGCGGCTCTCCTCCATCCTCCTAGACACCCCCGTTTTGTTTGTATATTGTCCGGGTGTCGCTGCAGGTGTAGCCCCACACTGGGAGCGGAGTGTCCGGTCTATTGCTGCGGTAGATCAGGCTCACTTCAGGATTTTGTTAGTCAGGATGCTGGAGCCTCTGTGAGACACGTCTGCTCACATGGAAGTCCAAGCCACGCCCCCCAGACTTTCAACTTTAATTTGAGGGTATTTACATCCAAATCAGGTGAACGGTGTAGGAATTACAACAGTTTGTATATATGCCTTCCACTTTTTAAGGGACCAAAAGTACAGATTAACAATCATCCATCAAACTTTGACTTTTGAATACTTGGATGCAAATCCTCTGCAGTCAATTATAGCCTGAAGTCTGGAACGCATAGACATCACCAGACACTGGGTTTCATCCCTGGTGATGCTCTGCCAGACCTCTACTGCAACTGTCTTCAGTTCCTGCTTGTTCTTGGGGCATTTTCCCTTCAGTTTTGTCTTCAGCAAGTGAAATGCATGCTCAATCGGATTCACGTCAGATGATTGACTTGGCCATTGCATAACATTCCACTTCTTTCCCTTAAAAAAATCTTTGGTTGCTTTCGCAGTATGCTTCGGGTCATTGTCCATCTGCACTGTGAAGCGCCGTCCAATGAGTTCTGAAGCATTTTGCTGAATATGAGCAGATAATATTGCCCGAAACACTTCAGAATTCATCCTGCTGCTTTTGTCAGCAGTCACATCATCAATAAATACAAGAGAACCAGTTCCATTGGCAGCCATACATGCCCACGCCATGACACTACCACCACCATGCTTCACTGATGAGGTGGTATGCTTTGGATCATGAGCAGTTCCTTTCCTTCTCTATACTCTTCTCTTCCCATCACTCTGGTACAAGTTAATCTTGGTCTCATCTGTCCATAGGATGTTGTTCCAGAACTGTGAAGGCTTTTTTAGATGTTGTTTGGCAAACTCTAATCTGGCCTTCCTGTTTTTGAGGCTCACCAATGGTTTACATCTTGTGGTGAACCCTCTGTATTCACTCTGGTGAAGTCTTCTCTTGATTGTTGACTTTGACACACATACACCTACCTCATGGAGAGTGTTCTTGATCTGACCAACTGTGAAGGGTGTTTTCTTCACCAGGGAAAGAATTCTTCAGTCATCCACCACAGTTGTTTTCCGTGGTCTTCCGAGTCTTTTGGTGTTGCTGAGCTCACCGGTGCGTTTTTTCTTTTTGAAGGTTGTTCCAAACAGTTGATTTGGCCACACCTAATGTTTTTGCTATCTCTCTGATGGGTTTGTTTTGTTTTTTCAGCCTAATGATGGCTTGCTTCACTGACAGTGACAGCTCTTTGGATCTCATATTGAGAGTTGACAGCAACAGATTCCAAATGCAAATAGCACACTTGAAATGAACTCTGGACCTTTTATCTGCTTCTTGTAAATGGGATAATGAGGGAATAACACACGCCTGGCCATTTAACAGCTGAGCAACCAATTGTCCCATTTCTTTTAGTCCCTTAAAAAGTGGGAGGCACATATACAAACTGTTGTAATTCCTACACCGTTCACCTGATTTGGGTGTAAATACCCTCAAATTAAAGCCTGCAGTTAAAGCACATCTTGTTCGTTTCATTTCAAATCCATTGTGGTGGTGTATAGAGACAAAAAAGATTAGAATTGTGTCGATGTCCCAATATTTATGGACCTGACCTGTATTTAGTAGGAATTTTGTCAAATGTGCTGTGTGTGTGTTTTTATCTACTAATAATGATTATATTGTATTTTTTGTGAAACTATTGTTTTGATAAACATTTTGCAAATATTGTGTCCTAAAAATCAGTAGCACCTTATTTTTATTCTACTGGTTATGTGCCATCAGAAAATATAGGGCTTGGGGGGGGGGGATTTTACAAACTTTGAAAGCTGTAAGCAAAAAATAAAAATGCGTGTAATTTTTTGGGTGGGAAAAGGGTGCCTAATTTTGAGAGGGACTTCCTGTCCCACTTCCTGCTTTTGACTTCAGGCCGCCTAGGCGACTCCTCCTCTCCCCCTAGGCGGCCCCTCCCTCTCTGCAATCTTCTGGGACACGTCACAGGTCCCAGAAGATTGCCTGTTCACTCAGAGCGCAGTGCGACTCGCGCATGTGCAGTGCACGCCCAGCTGTGAAGCTGAAAGCTGTCACAGCCAGGTGCCCACAGTTTCTATGGCAGCACCGCGGAGAGGAGGGAGAGAGGAGCAAGGCTTCGGGTGGCCGCAATGCTGGACCGTGACACAAGTGAGTGTATGTTTATTAAAAGTCAGCAGCTACACTTTTTGTAGCTGCTGATTTTTAATAAACTGAAAAAAGCCTGGAACTCCGCTTTAATAGTAAAAAGGTCTGAGCACGTAGGCCCTTTACAAAAAAATCTAGAGTGGGTGATTGGGGACAAAGAGAAGGCAAATTTATTAAATACATTTTTCAGCTCTGTGTATACAAAGGAGCATGGGGGGGGCTCATGTCCATAATAGGGATGATATTGACACAGCTCCAAGTGATCCAATATGGCTCAAAAGTGATATGGTCCAGAAATATTTAGACAGAATAAAGGTGAATAAAGTACCTGGACCAGATGGCATCCACCCACAGATCCTAAAATAATTGAGCTCAGTCTTTTCAAAGCCATTGTTTCTGGCATAGTACCACTGAAATGTAGTGCCTATATTTAAGGGGTTAAAGTTTTTAATAAGTAACTATAGACCTGTTAGTTTAACATCTATAGTTGGGAAGATATCGGAACGTTTAATAAAAGACCACATAGAGGAGTTTTTGCTAGAAAAAAACATAAGCGAACATCAGCATGGATTCATGAAAGACATAAGTTGTCAGACAAATCTGATTTCTTTTTATGAGGAGGTAAGCAAAACCTTGAACAGAGGGGTGACTGTGGATGTGTTATACTTGGATTTGGCAAAAGCATTTGACACAGTTACCCACCTATGGCTAATGTGTAAGGTAACGTCTACAGGCTTGGAAAAATCAGTTTGTAAAAGGATAGAAAACTTACTAAAATACTGTACTCAGAGAGTAGTGGTTAATGATTCATACCCTGAATGGTCTAGGTTTGTTAGTAGTGTACTCCTAGGTTCAGTGTTGGGACCCTTACTTTTCAATATATTTATAAATGATATAGGGTCTGGGATTGAAAGAACCATTTCTGTCTTTGCAGATGATACAGAGCTATGCGGTAGAATAAAGTCCTTACAGGATGTCTCCAACTTACAAGCCAGCCTCAATGCACTGTTTAATTGGGCAACTGTGTGGCAAATAAGGTTTAATATTGAAAAATCTTAAGTTATGCACTTGGGGGCTAAAAATATGAATGCATCATACATACTAGGGGGGAGTACAGCTGGGGGAATAAATGGTGGAGAAGGATCTGGGTGTTCTGGTAGATCATAAGCTTAATAATAGCATGTAATGCCAAGCAGCAGTTTCCAAAAAGAGGGATATAATAATACCCCTGTACAAATCATTAGTAAGACCTCATCTGGAAAAAGTAGTTTAGTTTTGGGCACCAGCTCAGAAAAAGAATATTGGGGAACTAGAGAAAGTCAACAGAAGAGCAGCCAAACAGATAGGAGGCATGGAGGAGCTCAGCTATAAGGAAAGATTAGCTGAACTGAATGTATTCTCACTTGAGAAGTGGAGATTAAGGGGGGGATACGATCAACATGTAAAAACACATAAGTGGTCCATATAGTGAACTCAGTGTAGAGCTATTCACCGCAAAGTCACAGAGGACAAAGGGATACTCTTTAAGTCTGGAGGAAAAGAGATTTAATCTCCTAATATGAAATGTCTTCTTCACAGTAAGAGCAGTGAAAATGTGGAATAGACTGCCTCAAGAGCTGATGCTGGTTCTGGCCAACTCAGTAGAATTTTCTATTGCCTGTTGGGGGATCAAGAAGGATTTTATTTCCCACTCTGGAACAAATTGTATCATGCTTTATTGGGGGATTTTTTTGCTTCCTCTTGATCAACTGTGTGTATAGGATTGTATATATGGAGGTTTTCTATATGTGGGTGTGTTTTTTTTTTTTTGCCTATGTTGGTTGAACTGGATGTACTTTTTTCAGCCAGATTAACTATGTAGCTATGTAACAGCCATGCAAATTCATCACAATTAATTTGCAAAAATAAATTGTGTGAATAATCTGTAATGACACCGTAGCTTGGTTGTCTATCAAGCCCTCAGCTTGTCATTCTTTTTACTTAAATATGGGTGTCTCTGGGTCGCAGAAGTGGGTCCCACACAGATCTAGGAGATCTAGCAAGGGAATGAACCATGCTCCATCTCAACCACAATTGCCAAACATATTGTGGGTAGAATTGCTCTTCAATATACTGTATATTGAAAAAAATTTCAGAAAACTGAACAAATTTAAATACTGTATTTAACAAAAAATACTATTTTAATTGATGTTAAACTGTGGTAAGATGAAGGCAATACTTAATACACTAATGTCAAAAGAAAATGAGTTATGGTACAAGGAAGAACTTGTTGAAGATGTTCCTGTGTGTGAAATCACCAGATACAAGAATAATAATATTGTCTTCTCGAGTCTCAAGTAGCCCATTTATCTATGTATTGCCAATTAACTAAATGACTGTGGCGTTCAAGCTGTGATAATGGAAGCTACATAGTTTTTTGTTTTTTTTTTACACAATGTGCCAATGCAATTTTCATAAATACTTAGTTCTTTCTTTTTTGCAAGCAGCAGGGGTTTTTATTAGTCATCATCACAGGTGCCAGCTCTGGTACTAGACAAAACACAGATCTTTTCTGTTAAGCTGCCTTTGGCCATTGTACTCTCAGTATTAATCTGCTTATGATACTGCATTAGGTGTTTTAGAAAATACATGTTTTAGTTCAATAAAATAAAACAAGTATATAATAAAAAATATTAAATGAGTATTATAATACCATAAAATGATTATTTACATTTTCCATTAACAGCTTACCATTTTTTATGTTTCAGAAAATTTGTCTTTCTTGTCATGGACTGCAGATTTGCACAATGTTACTAAAACATGTACCGTACTTTGAAAAGCAATGTCAAGATTGCTTTTTTAATTCTGTCTATAAAACACAAATTACAATTATTTACACATTACAGCTTATCATGTGTCAATTGTCATTATGAGCTGTCAGAATCTGTGAAAACTGATATGAGATCACATTTGTAATGCTTTTTGCATATTCAACAACTTTTTGTATTTTTACTGTAATATATTTTGCACATTTGTTACCCATTTAAAAAGAGAATCCAATTACAACATGTAATTGCTATTAATAAAAAAGTTGTGTTTTTCTGACACTTTCACATGCCAACTATCTAAACTCAAATGTCTACTGTTATTACCTGACCATTTAATATGAACCTTTATATAAAAAGTTTGGTGAACCAGCGCCATTCCTTAAAGTGAGAGGATTATTTGCCTGAGGAGTCTCAGAACCTGGGCATATAACAGACCTGGGCTTTGGTGTACTTTGGGGACATACAAAACACTTTGCTTACAACTACAGATTTATACATGGAGATTGAATAAGAGTTTAGCAAAGGCTTAATTAGGGTTAGTCTACCAGAACATTTGTGGCTTTTATCTTACATCAGTTTGTGAAGCATTTCTGACCAAATGGCAGTTGCAATATGCAGTGTTTTATTGTATTTTCTATTTCATTTTTCAGCTCTCTTTATATTTCATGTGCATATTATTTATGATCCAAATGTGCTTAAAAGTTTGTTTCCTAAATGTTTACATGGTTTTAATTTAGTGAGTGACCTCTCCAACCAGAGGTCCAGATCATTACTCTCTCCCTTCCTATCTGACTGTACTTTTTAAACTTAACTTTAACAAAGTCACAACAGGCTAAGCATAACAGCAACATTTAGGCCAACTGTGTGCTTAACTTGTTTGAGTTTGTGAGCCAGATGTAAAATTTAAATAAACCTAACTGAAGAAATAGAAACTGCTAAATTAAAGCTAAACTCCAGCGTCACTCCATCACTTCTTCATTTTGCAGTTGTACAGTCTTGCTTACTGTGATTTCACTGCACACTGTGAGCTCCTCATAGTTTCCATTAGAGCCTGTAGCAAGCTAGAGTTTGCCTCATTTCCTGGCTGGAGAATTGCCCAGCATCATCTTGTCCATTCCTTCAACTGCTTTGCAAACTTCCTGGGAGTGCCCCTTTGCACGAGACCTGTTGAGGGCCTTGGAACCAGAACTCGAGGACTTTGTGCCACAGATTGCCATCACACACGTTGGTGTCCTGAACAGACTATTTTGTGGGACTTTTACTCAGGAGGACATTGACAGCTCCTGGCGGGTGCTATGTTGCTTTAAGGATGCTTTGTGGTGCACCAGAAAGCACCTCATTCACCAGCAGGACAGGATGTCCATTGAGGACTGTCGCAGACTGGTTCAAAGTCTGCTCAGAGACTATAACTTGATGAATACAAAAAAAGTGTAGTGCTAAATGTGCCAGGAAGGAGGATCACCACAGTTATGCTGAACCAAGGGGAAAAAGTGTGTGAAAATACTATAATACAAAATGATAGTGTTCAAAAGCCTCTTAAAGGTAGGATACCCAATAAGGTGTGTGATACCTAGAACATAATAAAGTCTAAACATTGTATACAAAGCAATGGAATTAAACTTCATAAAAAGTGTCCAATCCCACAGCTGTGATAAAATCTTCTATGGTGAGTAATGAAACAAGTGTAACCGAAAAAAGATTTTTTTCAACTCTGTGGCATATACAAAGCGAGGTGGACATTCATTTGGTGGAGGGTTGTGGTTAAATACTTCTTACTGGACAAGGTGGACCCATCTGCCATACGACAGTGGGTCAATCATGCTTAGACTGGCCGAAAGCCAGAAGCTCATCAGTGACACCAGATTGGAGATGGTCATCGCCTGTACAGGGATCACTCCAGACGTAGATGTTGGATCAATCAGCAAATATGGATCCAGGTATAAAGACCCAATCTCCAGGGCTCAGTTTGTGTCTTCCAGGTAGGTAAGGATTAAACCTCAAAGGTGGGACTAAATGCAGGACCCGTGACAAAATGGAACGTTTCACATTAGAAGCATGTTTCCAAAAAAAAGAAAAAAGGAAGAAAAAGAGTCTCTATATGGTGCAGGTCATAAAAATTAATGTGACAACGTTCCATTTTGTCACGGGTCCTGCATTTGGACCCATCTTTGGGGTTTAATCCTTACCTACCTGGAATTCACCATCCAAGCCCTGGAGATTGGGTCTTTATACCTGGATCCATATTTGCTGATTGATCCAACATCTACATCTGGAGTGATCCCCCTACAGGCGACGACCATGTCCAATCCGGTGTCACCGATGAGCTTCTGGCTTTCGGCCAGTCTAATGCCGTGTACACACGATCGGACATTCACACAAAAAAATCCTGGATTTATTTCCGACGGATGTTTGCTCAAACTTGTCTTGCATACACACGGTCACACAAATGTTGTCGGAAATTCTGAACGTCAAGAACGCGGTGACGTACAACACGTATGATGAGCCGAGAAAAATTAAGTTCAATAGCCAGTGCGGCTCTTCTGCTTGATTCAGAGCATGCGTGGAATTTTGTGCTTTGGAATTGTGTACACACGATCAGAATTTCCGACAACAGATTTTGTTGTTTCTCTTTTCAATCTCTCTTTTCCCATACTTGCGAAACGCGTCGAGTACAAAAGCTGTATATGTATATTATGTACCATACTATTGTAATTAACATTTCAATGGTCAAACGATGTCTTATGATGTTTTTATGTTCATTTTTCATCATGTTTTTGGAAATTCAATAAAACTCTATACCATTTGTTATGACCTCTATGACCAACTCATTTAAAGTCCCACAGGCGAACCTCTCTTTTTTTGTACTATATGATTTATAGGGATGGAGTTGTGTTATATCAAGAGACAGTACCCAGACCGCTCCATTTTTGTCACAGATTTTGTTGTTGGAAAATTTGAGAACCAGCTCTCAAATTTTTTTTGTCGGAAATTCCGACAACAAATGTCCGATGGAGCCTACACACGGTTGGAATTTCCGACAACAAGCTCACATCGAACATTTGTTGTTGGAAATTCCGACCGTGTGTATGCAGCATAAGCACGATTGACCCGCTGTCGTATGACAGGTGGGTCCACCTTGTCCAGTAAGATTTATTTAACCACAGCCCTCCACCAGATGAATGTCCACCTTGCTTTGTATATGCCACACAGTTCAAAAAAATCTTTTTTTCGGTTACACTTGTTTCATTACTCACCATAGAAGATTTTATCACAGCTGTGGGATTGGACACTTTTTTATGAAGTTTACTTCCATTGCTTTGTTTACAGTGTTTGGACTTTATTATGTTCTAGGTATCACACACCTTAGATATACTTTATTGTCATTGTATACATACAACAAAATTTTTCCGGGTACTCTTTACAGCGGCAATAAAACACTTCTCAACAAAACCACACATACATACTCCTAGCACATGACCACATATCTATTTAATTATATCAAAATATAAAATGTTTTTGAAATTAAATAAATAAAAGAATATTAGAATTCCACTTAAAATTCCTAAAACATTGTACCTGATGGGATTATGGACAATACAGCCCTAGGGAAAAAAATATGCTTTAAGTGATTAGTGTGCGTTTTAAGTGTTCTATATCTTTTCCCTGATGGCAATGGGACAAACACACTGTAACCTGGGTGGGTTGGATCAATACTAATAGCTTTTGCCTGCTTTTTTAATCAGCTGGCATATGCTGTGTCCAAATTCGGTAGCTCTGTTCCTATGATCCTCTGTGCTGTTTTCACCACAGGAAACAGGCACTTCTTATCCTCTGGCATACCACACTACAGCACAGTGGAGAAGAATACTCTCAATTAGGGATGAGCTTCGTGTTCGAGTCGAACGCATGTTCGACTCGAACATCGGCTGTTCGATCATTCGTCGAATTGCCAACGATATGGGCCGTTCACGCCAAATTCGTGTGGCGCATCACGGCCCATAATTCACTGCGGCATCGCAGTGCATTGCTGGCTGATGATTGGCCAAGCATGCACTATGACCCGCATGCTTGGCCAATCACAGCGCCATCGGTAGAGAGAGCTGTAATTGGCCAAAGCCAGGGTGGCTTTGGCCAATTATGGCTCAGGGGGTTTAGAACACGCCCCACACTATATAAGGCCGCCTGCACGGCGGCCCTGTGTAGTGTGTTCCGGCGTGCTTAGAGAGAGAGACAGTGTCATTTCATTTGAGTTAGCTAGATTAGGCAGGACAGTCAGTGAGTTAGCTGCACTTACAGTGTATTGTGTATATCTATGCATCCCAGGTGTTGAATATATATATATATATATATATATATATATATATATATATATATATATACACTGTATTCAGTTAAGCTAGATCCGTTCCTGTTATCTTCCTACTGACCGGCAGGCTTGTCTTGTTACAGTATTTACAGCTACCTGAAGAAAATTGCTGGTGTTCTTTTGATCCTATTAGTACCGCAGTCAGGCAGCTAGACTATTTACAGTTAGTGTAGTGCGTCCTCCTCACAGTGTTAAGTTAAAGCTGCAAGTTAGTTTAGTGTGACCTCTGCACAGTGTTCAGCTAAAACTACAAGTTAGTGTAGTGCACAGTGTTCAGCTAAAGCTACAAGTTAGGGTAGTGCGTCCTCCTCACAGTGTTCAGCTAAAGCTACAAGTTAGTTTAGTGTGACCTCTGCACAGTGTTCAGCTAAAGCTACAAGTTAGGGTAGTGCGTTCTCCTCACAGCGTTCAGCTAAAACTACAAGTTAGTGTAGTGCGACCTCTGCACAGTGTTCAGCTAAAGCTACAAGTTAGTGTAGTGCGTCCTCCTCACAGTGTTCAGCTAAAACTACAAGTTAGTGTAGTGAGACCTCTGCACAGTGTTCAGCTAAAGCTACAAGTTAGTGTAGTGCGTCCTCCTCACAGTGTTCAGCTAAAGCTAAAAGTTAGTTTAGTGTGACCTCTGCACAGTGTTCAGCTAAAGCTACAAGTTAGGGTAGTGCGTCCTCCTCACAGTGTTCAGCTAAAGCTACAAGTTGGTGTAGTGCGTCCTCCTCACAGTGTTCAGCTAAAGCTACAAGTTGGTGTAGTGCGTCCTCCTCACAGTGTTCAGCTAAAACTACAAGTTAGTGTAGTGAGACCTCTGCACAGTGTTCAGATAAAGCTACAAGTTAGTGTAGTGCGTCCTCCTCACAGTGTTCAGCTAAAGCTACAAGTTAGTTTAGTGTGACCTCTGCACAGTGTTCAGCTAAAGCTACAAGTTAGGGTAGTGCGTCCTCCTCACAGTGTTCAGCTAAAGCTACAAGTTAGTGTAGTGCGATCTCTGCACAGTGCTCAGCTAAAGCTACAAGTTAGTGTAGTGCGTCCTCCTCACAGTGTTCAGCTAAAACTACAAGTTAGTGTAGTGCGACCTCTGCACAGTGTTCAGCTAAAGCTACAAGTTAGTGTAGTGCGTCCTCCTCACAGTGTTCAGCTAAACCTACAAGTTATGTTTTTGCGAGCTCTGCGCAGTGTTCAGCTAAAGCTACCTGTAGAAGGTTGGTGGTGTTTTTCTGATCCTATCACTACCGCAGGCAGCTAAATAAGCTACAAGTTAGTGTAGTGCGAGCTCTGCACAGTGTTCACCTAAAGCTACCTGTAGAAGGTTGGTGGTGTTTTCCTGATCCTATCACTATCGCAGGCAGCTAAATAAGCTACAAGTTATTTTTTGGCGAGCTCTGCACAGTGTTCACCTAAAGCTACCTGTAGAAGGTTGGTGTTTTTTTCCTGATCCTATCACTACCGCAGGCAGCTAAATAAGCTACAAGTTAGTTTTTTGCGAGCTCTGCACAGTGTTCACCTAAAGCTACTTGTAGAAGGTTGGTGGTGTTCTCATACTACAGGCAGGCAGTTGATTTTGCTAGCTGCAGTATCAGTACATATATATATATATATATATATATATATATATATATATATATATATATATATCCCAGCTTAGTGCAGCTACAGGCCATTAGTATGTCTGGAAGGCCAACAAGGAGAGGCAGACAGTCACAAGCCAATAAAAGAGGGCAAGCAGACTCTGTGTCTAGAGGCAACAGTGCTGGTCGTGGAGACGGTGCATCCTCATCAGCACGTGGCCGTGGGACACGCTTGGCCTTTTTTTTGGCAGCTGGCTGTGTTGAGCCGCAACATGCGGAAGACTTGGTCGAGTGGATGACCAAGTCGTCCTCATCCTCCTCATCCTCTCTCACCCATGCTCAGGGTACTTTGTCTGGCAAAGCAGCGGCCTCTTCCCTCGGCTCAATGTCATCAGTGACTCCCTAGCCCCACCATGTCCTCCTGAGGAGTCCCTCAAACTGTTTGACCACAGTGTTGGGTACATGCTCCAGGAGGATGCCCAGCGTTTGGAAGGCTCTGATGATGATACTGAGCTAGATGAAGGCAGAAACGTGAGCACGGACAGAGGGGGTGCCCAAGAAGGACAGCAATCTGGCAGTCATGCTCCCCCTGCTGCAGCATACTGCCAGGTTTGCTCCAGTGATGAGGAGGGAGGGGATTATGAGGTCACTGACTCAACATGGGTGCCTGATAGGAGAGAGGAGGAGGAGGAGGAGGCACATCACCAACGAGGCAGGATGCCCTCCAGGGGCCAGCCTAAGGGCAGCACACTGACTGCATCACACCCCAAAGCTCCACATGTGCAGGGTGCTGCAGTCTCTGCGCGTTATTCAAAAAGTTCTTTGGTGTGGGCCTTTTTTGAGACGAGTGCATCAGATCGCACCGCTGCTATTTGCAACATATGTCTCAAGCGTATCTCACGTGGCCAAAACATCTCCCGCTTGGGCACCACATGCTTGACCAGACATATGTTGACCTGCCATGCAGTTCGTTGGCAAGCGTATCTAAAAGACCCACACCAAAGAACAAAGAGGACCTCTCCTTGCTCCTCATCAGCTGAGATCTCCAACCGCACTATACCTTCAGTCCTCTCTGAGACCTGCACTGAGAGGAATGAAGGTGTAGAATTAGGTGTGTCACAGCCAAGTACTTGTGGGCAATCTGCTTTCGGTACACCAACGTCAGATTGTACCAGGCAAACTTCCCTGCCCCAGCTGCTGCACCGCCGAAAGAAGTTCGCTCCCAGCCATCCACATGTCCAGCGGTTGAATGCTAGCTTGGCAAAATTGCTAGCACTTCAACTGCTGCCTTTTCAGTTGGTAGACTCTGCCCCCTTCCGTGAGTTTGTGGAATGTGCGGTTCCTCAGTGGCAGGTACCCAAACGCCACTTTTTCTCATGGAAGGCGATTCCGGCTCTCTACCGGCATGTGGAAGGCAATGTCCATGCCTCGCTGGACAGGGCGGTAAATGATAAGGTGCATATTACCGCTGACTAATTGTCCAGCAGGCATGGACTAGGACTTTACCTAAGTTTCACCGCGCATTGGGTGACTCTGCTGGCAGCTGGGAAGGATACAGGACAAGGTGCAGTAGTGTTGGAGGTTGTTCCGCCACCACGCCTCCAAAATGCCACTACTAATGATTGTGACACACCTCCCTCCTCCACCCCCTCCTCTTCTTCTTCCTCCATGGCCTCTTCCTGTGATTTGTCCTCAGAACCAGCGGTGCTCCGTAGACGTTCAAGGGGCTACGCAAGTACGCAGGCCAAAAGATGCCATGCGATGCTTGAGCTGGTGTGCTTGGGGGACAGGAGCCACACTGGGGCAGAGGTTCTGTCAGCTCTGCAGGGGCAGGTTCAGAGGTGGTTGACGCCACTCCAACTTAAGGCAGGAATGGTGGTTTGCGACAATGGCACCAACCTGCTCTCTGCCCTCCGACAGGGACAAATGACCCATGTGCCCTGTTTGGCTCACGTCCTTAACTTGGTGTTGCAGCGGTTCTTGGCAGGTACCTGGGCTTACAGGATGTCCTGAGGCAGGCCAGGAAAGTCTGTGTGCATTTCCGCCGGTCATATAATGCCAGTGCTCGGCTGGGGGACCTCCAAAAGGAGTTTAACATGCCCAAGAACCGCCTAATCTGTGACATGCCCACCAGGTGGAACTCAACGTTGGCCATGCTGCAGCGGCTGCACACGCAGCAGAGGGCCATCAATGAGTACCTGTGCAACTATGGAACCAGGACAGGGTCAGGAGAGCTTGTTTTTTTTCCCCACGCCAGTGGGCCATGATCAGGGATGCATGCACTGTCCTGTCACCATTTGAGGAGGCCACGAGGATGGTGAGCAGTGACAGTGCATGCATCAGTGACACTGTCCCCCTTGTCCACCTGTTGGAGCACACGCTGCGTGGAATAATGGACAGGGCACTTGAGGCAGAACAGAGGCAGGAAGAGGAAGACTTCCTTAGCTCTCAAGGCCACCTTTATCCAGAATTGTTCCTGCGTGCCCGCCGATCACACAGGAAGAGGACGAGGAGGAGGAGGATTGTGTCAGTATGGAGGTGGATCTTGGCACTCAGCATCAGCAGCAGTCTTTAAGGGATCAGTCCCAAGAAACACATGGACTTGTACGTGGCTGGGAGGAGGTGGCTGCGGACCATTTCGTCCTTAGTGACCCAGAGGACTCCGGACCGAATGCCTCAGCAAACCTACGATGCATGGCCTCCCTGATCCTGCAATGCTTGCGTAAGGATCCTCGTATTCGTGGTATCAAGGAGAAGGACCAATACTGGCTGGCAACCCTCCTTGATCCACGTTACAAGGGTAAGGTTGCGGACCTTATCTTGCCGTCGCAGAGGATGAAACATCTTCAGGAGGCCTTGCAGAAAGGTCTGTGCAACGCGTTCCCAGAGACTGGGAGGTTACAATCTCCTGTTTCTGGACAACGTGTTGCTGAGGCTTCGGTCAGTCAAAAAAGGAGCGGTGGAGAAGGTGGCCGTCTGACCGATGCGTTCAGACAATTTTTTAGTCCGCAGCCCCAAGGTATGATCGGTTCCAGCAACTATTGCCAGCGTCTGTTTTACATGGTGCAGGAATACCTAGGGGCAAGATCTGACTTGGACACCTTTCCCACCAAAAATCCTCTGGGTCACTGGGTCTTGAGGATGGATCACTGGCCAGAGCTTGCACAGTATGCAATTGAGCTACTGGCCTGTCCTGCATCCAGCGTTCTTTCGGAACGCACATTCAGTGCTGCTGGAGGCCACCGACTCGGTCGATCGACTGACCTTCATAAAGATGAATCAGTCTTGGATTACCACCAGCTACCAAGCACCTGATGCTGATGTAACCGAATAATTTTTTTATTTAAAGAAAAATAAATCGGCATAACAGTATCATCATACAGTTGTACAAGAAGTGGGGAACAAAAATTCTTGCGATTGAGACAAATGTAACAGTGAATTGATTATAACAGAAAATCTCTTGTTGATGCTTTACAACATATGCACGACAAGAGGGTTTAAACTATTCGAATAAAACACTAAAGTAACTGTCGAGAGGGTGATGTTGATTACAATGGCATAAAATATTTCTTTTTTTTTTTTTTCCCTTTTCCCAGTTGCTGTTATAATTACTGGGGGGAAATTCCCACTCGTTAGGTGATGGTGTAGGGGTTTGTATGACAATTCAATCCATGTGTAATGTGGTCGGGAACTCTGTTAGGAGACCCATACCGTACATGGTGTTAAGATGGGTTTCGGGTGGATAGTGAAAAACATATAAAAAGGGGGGAGGGGAGGGGGGGAGGGGTGACCTAAGGGACATGAGGGGGGGGAATGGGGACACAGGGGGGAGATTAAGGGAGATAGAGGGGTGGTTGTCTCCTCGGTCTCCGCCACTTGTAGTGTAGATGCAGTCTGGTGTTGCTCTATGGTGAAGTAGGTTAGGTTTGTCTGATCCCTATTCTCGGAGAATAGTACAGGGCTGACTTTGACGTGCGACCCCCCATACTCGTCCCTTGTTTAGGGGTGGGGGGTCTACGTCTCCTGGGGAGGAAGAAGAAGTATATGGGTGGTGAGGCTGAAAGGATTAAACAGTGTAGATAGTGGGTGGTGGGTGGTGATCTTAGGTGAGCAGGTCAAGGTCGAAAATTATTTCATTAATGTCAGGTATCTGTCGGTTGACCGAAAATGAGTCCAGCATGCCCACGTCTTGGAGAATCTAGCTGGGGAGTCTCGTGAGATGGAAATGAGTTCTTCCATTTCAGCTATTTTATTAATTTGTGTGAACCACTCTTGGATGGTCGGAGCATGAGACGTACCCCAGTGTCTAGGGATGCACATTTTCGCTGCATTCAGTAGGGGTAAGATCAGTGTCTTACGGTAGTATGAAGTAGATAAATCTGAGTGATGAAAAAGGCATTGGGCTGGGGAGTGGTCTAAGTTATAGGTCGATATTGATTCAGTGAGTTCTCGGACTTGCGTCCAGAATGGTTGAATAGCTGGGCATGACCACAAAATGTGTAACAATGTGTCCGGTTCATCACCACATCTCCAGCATTTATTGGGGAATGAAGGGTTGATTTTATTTAAGATGGCTGGGGTTCTGTACCATCGTGTCAGGGTCTTATAGTTATTTTCCTGAATGGACACGTTCAGGGAGCCTTTATGGGCAATCGTAAATATGTGTTCCCATTGGTCTTCTTCTAGCTCTGCTTGTAATTCTCTTTCCCATGTTTTGCAAGCTTTCCCTTCCTTGGGGGAAGTTCCAGTAAATAGCATAGCATATATACTGGAGATTAAATGTTGTTGGGGATTAGATTGGGAGCATAGGTGCTCAAATGGAGTGAATGGTCGTGATATAGAAGAGTCGCGATTGACTCCCTGTAAAAAATGTTGAATTTGAAAGTAAATCCAGAATGGTAAAGGGTCGCTGGTGATGGTGGGTGTTAGTGTGAGGCGGTCTAGAAAAGAACCGTCGTGGAAAAATTGATGCGCTAGTATGTCGGGGAGTTGCCACTGTCTTGCTAGGAATTGTGCGGACATACCCGGGGGGAAGGCAGGGTTCCGTCTTATAGGAGTTAAAGGGCCCGGGGAGGATGATATGTGTAGTTTTCGGCAAGCTTCCTTGAAACAGCCAAGGGTCGGGCCAATAAGAGGGTGTTCTTTGAGAGTGGAGGGAATATGTGCCGGCGCCAGCCAGGGTGTGGATCCCAGAGGGAAGGGAGACAGTGATCCTTCCAGTCTGACCCAATCTTTGTGTTGAGTGTGTAGTGACCAGTCCACAATACGGGTAAGGTGGCAGGCCCAATAATATTTTTTCAGATCTGGAAGACCAATGCCCCCCTTCGTCTTAGGTCGTGTTAGAAGATCGTATGCGATTCTCGGATGTTTTTGTTTCCATAGAAAATCTGTACAAAGTCTTCTATAGGACAGGAAGAATGATGGGGGAAGTTTAATGGGGATAGCTTGTAGAATATATAAGATGCGGGGAAGAATGTTCATTTTAATAATGGCCGTACATCCGAACCAGGAAAACTGAGGTTTGTTCCAGTTTTTGAGATCAGCAGAGATTGTTTTGAGAATGGGAAGATAGTTTTGTGCAAAGAGATCTGATAGGTTCGTTGTAAGGTAAATGCCAAGGTATTTAATTGCGTCGTGCCGCCATTGGAAGGGGAAATTAGTCTCACACTGTGTAACAGTCTCTTTTGGGATGGTGACATTGAGGGCATGTGATTTGGTGAAGTTTATTTTAAAATTGGAGATGCGCTGGAAGAGGTGGAAGTCTTTTAATAGGTTTGGAATAGAGGTGTGGGGCTCGCTAAGGGATGTCATCGGCAAAAGCTGCCAACTTATAGGTGTGGCCTGCTATGGGTATTCCTTTAATATTTTCATTTCTCCTGAGGCAATTCAGGAGAGGTTCAAGGGTTAGTACGTAATTACAATTTTTGATGCAATACTTTGCAGCAGGGCTCGTTCCTGCGTTCCATCTAGAGTATCTGTGAGGGGTTGCAGTGTTGTGGCACCAGCACCAGTGCCTAAGGCCTAATTTTTCAGCCCCTAATCAACAGGGGCATGTAATTACAATTCTTGATCTAATATTTCACAGCAGGGCCCTGTGAGGGCTTACAGTGTTGTGGCCACAACAACACCTAAGGCCCAAATTTCTGCTGAGTATATAGGGCAGGCCCCTACTTTCAAACATCCAACTTACAAATGACTCCTACTTGCAAACGGAAGGAGACAACAGGAAGTGAGATGAAATCTACCCCTAGGAAGGGAAATTCTCTCCTGTAAGAGTTAATATGGGAAAAACATTTCTCCTTTCCACTGATGCTTTATCACCAATCTTTGTTTCACAAAAAAACCCAAATTTTCAAAAAACATTTGTCATTGGGACAAAAAGTGAGGTGAAATCTTCTGAAGAGGAGCACAGACAGCAAAACAACTGTCCATATGTTTTCCAAAAAGATTAAAAAAGATTTTTTGGCTGGAGCTAAACACGTTAAAAATGTACCCGTTCAAAATTACAAACAGATTCTAGTTAACAACAAACCTACAGTCCCAGTCTTGTTTGCACCGCCTGTATACTGCTGTTCAGAGTATATAGGGCCTGGTGGCCCCACACCTTTCCTTTTTTTAATTTGTGTGCGGGGTTCCCCTTAAAATCTATACAAGACCCAAAGGGCCTGGTAATGGACTGGGGGGTACCCATGCCGTTTGTCTCACTGATTTTTATCCATATTGCCAGGACCCGACATTACATTAAAGCCGCAAGCAGTTTTAAATGACTTTTTTTCCTTTAAAAAAGACATTTTGTGCAGGGACTGTTCTAAGCACAGGAAACACGCGCCACTTTACAGGCATACTATAGACACCCCCAAGGTACAATATTTAAAGGAATATTTCACTTTAAGCATCATTAAAATCACTGCTCCCGAAAAAACTGCCGTTTTTACAACTTTTTTTGCATTGATACATGTCCCCTGGGGCAGGACCCGGGTCCCCAAACCCTTTTTAGGACAATACCATGAGACCATGACAACTCCCTTGTAATATGCACTTTCAAAAACTGAATAGTGTCCACCCTTTCCACCTCCTCACCACCTATATAAACCGGGCAATGATTGATCTTTCTTGATCTCCTATAATCCACTATTATTTCTTTAGTTTTTGCCGTATTGAGTATTAAATCATTTTCTCTACACCACTCAACCAAATGTTGAATTTCCTGCCTATAAGCTGTCTCATCATTATCTTGTATGAGTCCCACTAAAGTGGTGTCATCAGCAAACTTCACTATAGTAATAGACGCATGTATGGGAGTACAGTCGTGCGTGAACAATGTAAACAGGGCCGGACTTAACACACATCCCTGTGGTACCCCTGTATTCAAAATAATAGTGTTAGACACCTGATCTCCTATTCTCACCATTTGTGGCCTGTTTGTTAGAAAATCCATAATCCATGAATGCAGCAATGGACATAGGCCCAAAGCTTTTAACTTTTTCACTAATTTGTCAGGGACTGTGTTAAATGCAGAGCTAAAAATCGATGAATAACATCCTAACATATGTATTTGAGTGCTCAAGATGTGTCAAGGCAGCATGCAATGCAATAGCAATTGCATCATCTGTGCATCTATTTGCACGATAGGCAAACTGATATTTATCCAGGTCAACAGGAATGCTTGCCTTAAGATGTGATAATACGAGCCTCTCAAAACATTTCATGATGATAGGAGTTAGGGCAACTGGGCGATAATCATTTAAGCATGATACCGCTGATTTTTTTTTAGGTATTGGGACAATAGTAGTAGATTTAAAACAAGAAGGTAATGCAGCCTGCTTCAATGACAAATTAAAAATATCAGTAAAAACACCTGCTAACTGGTCTGCACATTCCCTCAGTATATGGCCTGACACCCCGTCTGGTCCTGCTGCCTTTCTGATGTCAATCTTCCTCAAATTTGACCTGACCTCATGTATTTTTAATACCAATATTTGGTCATCCTCCACTAGTTCTTTACTATGGGTTTCACGTCTCATATTTTGACCCTCAAAGCGAGCAAAAAATTGGTTTAAGGTGTCAGGGAACATGTTACAAACTGTAGTGTAATCCTAGATTTAAAATCTACCATTGTTTTAATCCCCTTTCACATGTTACAAGAATTTTGATTTTCAAAATAAGATTCAATGCACTGTTTATATCTACACTTAGCCTCCTTAATGCCTTTAATTCATTCCGAGCTTTCCTATAGGCCATAGGGTTGTCCGATCTAAAAGGCCACATCCCATGCTCTAAGCTGAGCCCTTACTTTACCATCCAACCAAGGCTTTTGGTTTGGGAATACCTTAATAGTTTTTGTAAGTAGGAACATCTCCATACAAAAGCGAATATAAGCTAGAACAGATGAAGCATGTTCCTCTAAGGTGTCCGTTTATGAAGCAGTGAAATCTATTCACTGCTTCGTTCTCCGGCATTCACAGTGAAGATCTTTCTCCTCTGTGTGCCAGTTTATGAAGCTTTGTAGATCACTTCACCTTCTGAGTGAAGCGATCTACAAACGCTTCCAACAGTGGAGAACGGCCCCTGATACTGGAATCTCGTGAGACTTTACGAGATTACAGCACCAGAAATACAGAGATGTCAGTTTATTAAGCAGTGATAAATTATCACCGCTCAATACACGGACAGACAGCGTGGATTAATGTTAATAAAATAATGAGTCCCCCTACATTATATACATATGTATACACACACACACATTATATATACATGTATATACACACACATTATATATATATACATATACACATTATATATATATATATATATATATATATATATATATATATATATATATATATATATATATATATATATATGTATACACATAAATATGACAGGGGGACATGCTTACAGTGTTGGGGGGTCTGAACGAGGTATAAGGAAGTTAAAAATCTTCCTCCTTCCCCCTCAGATCCCCCCAGATTTCCTCTTCACTCCCCGATTCACCACCTCTGAGCTGGTGAACCTGGGAGGGTGAATTCTGACTCAGATCGCCAGTGAAGCGGTGAGATCACCGCTTCATAAACTGGCCGTTACTGTGTCATTCAATGAGGATTCTCCGTGTGTAGAGATAATCGGCGGGAGAACAAGTTCAAACATGTTCTCCCCCGATTATCACTGTTTCATAAACTGTTTATGGACTGTGATCAGCGGCGATCTTTGGGATCACCGCTGATCACTGCTTCATAAACGGACACCACAGTCTGCATCCTGTGCAAATACATTCCAATCAGTTGATTCAAAGCACGCTTGCAGGAGTGAATTTGACTCCCCGCTCCAAACCTGTATAGTTTTAATATCTGGTTTTGTTGTGCAAACAAGAGGCTTATAACATGGGATCATCATTAAAGAGATATGATCTGATAGACCAAGATGTGGCAACAAAGTAGCTTTATATGCACTGGAAACATTTGTATATACCTGATCTAAAATATTGTTCTCCCTTGTTGTAAAGTGCACATTCTTATAAAATTTAGGAAGAACCATTTCTAGCTCCACATGGTTGAAATCACCAGCCACAATCACAACCCCTCTGGATGTGCATTCAGCTGAATGTTAATAGCATCATATAATTCCTCCAGAGCCAGCTTAGAAATAACCTGTGGAGGTATGTACACAGCCACAATTATAACATTAGTAAATTCTCTTGGTATAAAAAAAGGTCTACATTTTAGCATAAGATATTCCAAATGAGGTGAACAGTATGTTTTGACAAAATTGATAGTTGTACTCCATTTATTGTTAACATATACATACAGAACTCCTCCTTTAGTCTTTCCAGAGTCCGCAGTCCTGTCCGCTCGATAGACAGAGCAGCCTGCCAGCTCAATGGCCTCATCAGGTATAGAACCATCCAGCCAGGTCTCTGTGAGGACAGTCACACAGCTATTTAATTTGTGTGTAGTAAACCACAGCCTGAGTTCATCCATCTTGTTTAAAAGAATTTGGCAATTACTAAGAAAAAGACTTGGCAACACAGGTCTATATGGGCGAGCTTCCAGTCTTAATCTTATACCTGCTCTCTTACCCCGTTTCTGTTTCCTATACCTCCGTTTCCTCCGGTGTCTCCCAAGAAAAACATCAGCACTTCCAATAGTTCCTTTGTATGCTTTAGTGGCAGCCTCAGCACACTCAGCTAATATGAGCTCTCCAGGGGAAGTTTTAGTGTGCTGCACCTCCACTGCTTAGCTTGTTCCTCTGCCAAAACTTCAGCTGCTCTCACAGCCGCCCCAGTTGAAACAGCCCCAGCATGGTTGCAGGAAGATTTTTGCTTGCTTTTCCTCCAGTGCTTTTCTTGTTTTTCTGTCAGCACTGCTGCAGCAGCCATGGCATCGATTGCAGTCTCAGCACACTTCCCAAAGTGCTGAATCTCTGGCAAAGCTCCTAGCAGGGCACGCAGTGGGGCAGTCAGTGTCAAGGCAGGTGGCCGAACAGGACATGAAACCAAAGGCGCTAAAGCGTAGTCCTGGCCTCCCATAATACACACAGCATTTTCCTGCCTACAGCAAATAGTCAGCAGCTCCTCTCGCTCATAGCAAACAGTCCTCCTCTCACACTGCTGTACAGAGCACCCAGCCGCTGCATCTGCATGCACCGCCATCTTGCACCTTATTGTGTATCTTACCTTTTAAGAGGTTTTTGAACACTATCATTTTGTGGTATAGTATTTTCACACACTCTTTTCCCTTGGTTCACCATAACTGTGCTAATCCTCCTTCCTGGCACATTTAGCGCTACACTTTTTTTGTATTTATTCATTTGGACTTTTTTTGTTTTAGTGTGAGCAGCTTTTTTATTCTTTTATTTTCAATTTATTCACTTAGTGGTTTAGCGCAGTAATTTCCATAACTATAACTTGATGAACTTTAACCACTTCAATACAGGGCACTTTTCCCCCTTCCTGCCCAAGCCAATTTTCAGCTTTCAGCGCTGTCACTGTTTAAATGACAATTGCGCGGTCATGCTACGCTGTGCTCAAACAACATTTTTATCATTTTCTTCCCACAAATAGAGCTTTCTTTTTGTGGTATTTGATCACCTCTGCGGTTTTTATTCTTTGCTAAACAAATAAAAAAAGAGTGAAAATTTTTTTTTTTTAAAGTTTTTCTTCGTTTCTGTTATAATATTTGTAAATAAGTAAGTTTTCTCCTTCACTGATGGGCACTGATGAGGCTGTACTGCTGAGCACTGATAAGGTGGCACTGATGAGCACGGATGAGGTGGCACTGGTGAGTTGGCACTGATGTGCGACACTGAAGGGCACTGATAGGCAGCACTGATGGGCACTAATAGGCGGCACAGAGGGACACTCATAGATGGCACAGATGGGCACTCATAGGCAGCACAGATGGGCACTGAAAGGCAGCACTGATGGGTACTTATGGGTGGCACTGATGGGCACTGATAGGTCAGCACTGATGGGCACTGATAGGCGGGCACTGATGGGCATGGATGGACACTGATAGGTGGCACTAATGGACACTAATGAGTGGCACAGATTGACACTGATAGATGGCACTGATTGGCATCACTGATTAGGAGGCACTGGCAGGTATTGCTGGTGGGCACTGATTGGCATCATGTGTGGGCACACATTGGCATTTTGGCATCATGTGTGAGCACACATTGCCACCCATGGCCACCAGGGATGCCATACCTGGTGGTCATCAGTGGTGGCCATCCCTGGTGGTTCTGGTTGCATCCCTGGTGGTCCTGGGTGGGCATCCGAGGGGGGGCTGCACTGATACATAATCAGCGCAGGCCTCCCCTGTCAGAGGAGCAGCAGAACGGCTCTCCTCTACTCGCGTCTATCAGACGTGAGTGAGGAAAAGCCGATAAATGACTCTTCCTGTTTACATCGTGATCAGCCGTGATTGGACACAGCTGATCACGTGGTAAAGAGTCTCCATCAGAGACTCTTTACCTAGATCGAAGTTGCGGTGTGTCAGACTGACACGCCTCAACAACGATCGTTGCGATGTGTGCCCCTAGTTTGTTACAAATTTTGTAATTTTGTTATTATCTTTGTAAACATTTACACTGGTGTTTTTATCTTTTCATCTGTTCATTTTAACTAATTAATCTTTGTTTTAAATATAAACATTTAATACAAGGTATACCTACAGTCCAGAATCCCCAAAGCACTACAGAGTTATTACACTTTGCTTCACTTGCCCTTTATCTGTTAGATTGTAAGCTCTCATGATCAAGTTACTCCTAACTAGGGATGAGCCGAACACCCCCCGGTTCGGTTCGCACCAGAACCTGCGAACGGACCGAAAGTTCGCACGAACGTTAGAACCCCATTGACGTCTATGGGACTCGAACGTTCGAAATCAAAAGTGCTCATTTTAAAGGCTAATTTGCATGGTATTGTCCTAAAAAGGGTTTGGGGACCCGGGTCCTACCCCAGGGGACATGTATCAATGCAAAAAAAACTTTTAAAAACGGCCGTTTTTTCGGGAGCAGTGATTTTAATGATGCTTAAAGTAAAAAAAAAAAGTGAAATATTCCTTTAAATATCGTACCTGGGGGGTGTCTATAGTATGCCTGTAAAGTGACGCGTGTTTCCCGTGTTTAGAACAGTCCCTGCACCAAATGTCATTTTTAAAGGAAAAAATCTCATTTAAAACTGCTTGCGGGTTTAATGTCATGTCGGGTCATGGCAATATGGATGAAAATCAGTGAGACAAACGGCATGGGTACCCCCCAGTCCATTACCAGGCCCTTTGGGTCTTGTATGGATATTAAGGGGAACCCCGCACCCAAATTAAAATAAGGAAAGGCCCTATATACTCTGAACAGCAGTATACAGGCGGTGCAAACAAGACAGGGACTGTAGGTTTGTTGTTAAGTAGAATCTCTTTGTAATTTTGAACGGGTACATTTTTAACGTGTTTAGCTCCAGCCAAAAAATCTTTTTTAAGCTTTTTGGAAAACATAGGGAAGGGTTATCACCCCTGTGACATTTGTTTTGCTGTCTTTCCTCCTCTTCAGAAGATTTCACCTCACTTTTTGTCCCAATGAAAAATGTTTTTTGAAAATTTGGGTTTTTTTGTGGAACAAGGATTGGAAAGCATCAGTGGAAAGGAGAAATTGTTTTCCCATATTAACTCTTACAGGAGAGAATTTCCCTTCCTAGGGGTAGATTTCATCTCACTTCCTGTTGTCTCCTTCCGTTTGCAAGTAGGAGTCGTTTGTAAGTTAGATGTTTGAAAGTAGGGTCCTGCCCTATATACTCAGCAGAAATTTGGGCCTTAGGTGTTGCTGTGGCCACAACACTGTAAGCCCTCACAGGGCCCTGCTGTGAAATATTAGATCAAGAATTGTAATTACATGCCCCTGTTGAACAGGAGCTGAAAAATTAGGCCTTAGGCACTGGTGCTGGTGCCACAACACTGCAACCCCTCACAGACACTCTAGTTGGAACGCAGGAACGAGCCCTGCTGCAAAGTATTGCATCAAAAATTGTAATTACACGCCCCTGTTAGACAGGGGCAGAAAAATTGGGCCTTAGGCACTGGTGCTGGTGCCACAAGACTGCAACCCCTCACAGACACTCTAGTTGGAATGCAGGAACGAGCCCTGCTGCAAAGTATTACATCAAAAATTGTAATTACACGCCCCTGTTAAACAGGGGCTGAAAAATTGTGCCTTAGGCACTGGTGGTGGCGCCCAGAACCAAAAATGTTCTTACAAGCTATCAGCGTGATGATTGAGGAGGAAGAGGATAGTTACTCAGGGATAGTCACTCAGCATCAGCATAGGCAGTCTTTGAAGGGATCTGAGATTTCAAAAAAAATTATTCGGTTACATCAGCATCAGGTGCTTGGTAGCTGGTGGTGATCCAAGACTGATTCATTTTTGTGAAGGTCAGCCGATCGACCGAGTCGGTGGACAGACGCACCCTGTGATCGGTTACCACGCCTCCAGCAGCACTGAATGTGCGTTCCGAAAGAACGCTGGATGCAGGACAGGCCAGTAGCTCAATTGCATACTGTGCAAGCTCTGGCCAGTGATCCATCCTCAAGACCCAGTAACCCAGAGGATTTTCGGTGGGAAAGGTGTCCAAGTCTGATCTTGCCCCTAGGTATTCCTGCACCATGTAAAACAGACGCTGGCGATGGTTGCTGGAACCGATCATACCTTGGGGCTGCGGACCAAAAAATTGTCTGAACGCATCGGTCAGACGGCCACCTTCTCCACCGCTCCTTCTTTGACTGACCGAAGCCTCAGCAACACGTTGTCCAGAAACAGGAGTTTGTAACCTCCCAGTCTCTGGGAACGCGTTGCACAGACCTTTCTACAAGGCCTCCCGAAGATGTTTCATCCTCTGCTCCCTCTGCGATGGCAAGATAAGGTCCGCAACCTTAGCCTTGTAATGTGGATCAAGGAGGGTTGCCAGCCAGTATTGGTCCTTCTCCTTGATACCACGAATACGAGAATCCTTACGCAGGCTTTGCAGGATCAGGGAGGCCATGCAGCGTAGGTTTGCTGAGGCATTCGGTCCGGAGTCCTCTGGGTCACTAAGGACGACAACGACCGCAGCCACCTCCTCCCAGCCACGTACAAGTCCATGTGTTTCTTGGGACTGATCCCTTAAAGACTGCTGCTGATGCTGAGTGCCAGGCTCCACCTCCATACTGACACAATCTTCCTCCTCCTCCTCCTCCTCCTCCTCCTCGTCCTCTTCCTGTGTGATCGGCGGGCACGCAGGAACACTGTCTGGATAAAGGGGGCTTTGAGAGCTAAGGAAGTCCTCCTCTTCCTGCCTCTGTTCTGCCTCAAGTGCCCTGTCCATTATTCCACGCAGCGTGTGCTCCAACAGGTGGACAAGGGGGACAGTGTCACTGATGCATGCACTGTCACTGCTCACCATCCTCGTGGCCTCCTCGAATGGTGACAGGACAGTGCATGCATCCCTGATCATGGCCCACTGGCGTGGGGAAAAAAAACCAAGGTCCCCTGACCCTGTCCTGGTGCCATAGTCGCACAGGTACTCATTGATGGCCCTCTGCTGCGTGTGCAGCCACTGCAGCATGGCCAACGTTGAGTTCCACCTGGTGGGCATGTCACAGATTAGGCGGTTCTTGGGCATGGTAAACTCCTTTTGGAGGTCCGTCAGCCGAGCACTGGCATTATATGACCGGCGGAAATGCACACAGACTTTCCTGGCCTGCCTCAGGACATCCTGTAAGCCCGGGTACCTGCCCAAGAACCGCTGCACCACCAAGTTAAGGACGTGAGCCAAACAGGGCACATGGGTCATTTGTCCCTGACGGAGGGCAGAGAGGAGGTTGGTGCCATTGTCGCAAACCACCATTCCTGCCTTAAGTTGGAGTGGCGTCAACCACCTCTGAACCTGCCCCTGCAGAGCTGACAGAACCTCTGCCCCAGTGTGGCTCCTGTCCCCCCAGCACACCAGCTCAAGCACCGCATGGCATCTTTTGGCCTGCGTACTTGCGTAGCCCCTTGAACGACTACGGAGCACCGCTGGTTCAGAGGAAGAGGCCATGGAGGAAGAAGAAGAGGAGGGGGTGGAGGAGAGAGGTGTGTCACAATCATTAGCATTTTGGAGGCGTGGTGGCGGAACAACCTCCAACACTACTGCACCTTGTCCTGCATCCTTCCCAGCTGCCAGCAGAGTCACCCAATGCGCCGTGAAACTTAGGTAACGTCCCTGTCCATGCCTGCTGGACCATGAGTCAGCGGTAATATGCACCTTACCGCTGACCGCCCTGTCCAGCGAGGCATGGACATTGCCTTCCACATGCCAGTAGAGAGCCGGAATCGCCTTCCGTGAGAAAAAGTGGCGTTTGGGTACCTGCCACTGAGGAACCGCACATTCCACAAACTCACGGAAGGGGGCAGAGTCTACCAACTGAAAAGGCAGCAGTTGAAGTGCTAGCAATTTTGCCAAGCTAGCATTCAACCGCTGGGCATGTGGATGGCTGGGAGCAAACTTTTTTCGGCGGTGCAGCAGCTGGGGCAGGGAAATTTGCCTGGTACAATCTGACGTCGGTGTACCAAAAGCAGATTGCCCACAAGTACTTGGCTGTGACACACCTAATTCTACACCTTCATTCCTCTCACTGCAGGTCTCAGAGAGGACTGGAGGTCTAGTGGGGTTGGAAATCTCAGCTGATGAGGAGCAAGGAGAGATCCTCTTTGTTCTTTGGTGTGGGTCTTTTAGATACGCTTGCCAACGAACTGCATGGCAGGTCAACATATGTCTGGTCAAGCATGTGGTACCCAAGCGGGAGATGTTTTGGCCACGTGAGATACGCTTGAGACATATGTTGCAAATAGCAGCGGTGCGATCTGATGCACTCGTCTCAAAAAAGGCCCACACCAAAGAACTTTTTGAGACTGCAGCGCCCTGCACATGTGGAGCTTTGGGGTGTGATGCAGTCAATGTGCTGCCCTTAGGCTGGCCCCTGGAGGGCATCCTGCCTCGTTGGTGATGTGCCGCCTCCTCCTCCTCCTCCTCCTCCTCCTCTCTCCTATCAGGCACCCACGTTGAGTCAGTGACCTCATCATCCCCTCCCTCCTCATCACTGGAGCAAACCTGGCAGTATGCTGCAGCAGGGGGAGCATGACTGCCAGATTGCTGTCCTTCTTGGGCACCCCCTCTGTCCGTGCTCATGTTACTGCCTTCATCGAACTCAGTATCATCATCAGAGCCTTCCAAACGCTGGGCATCCTCCTGGAGCATGTACCCAACACTGTGGTCAAACAGTTCGAGGGACTCCTCAGGAGGACATGGTGGAGCTAGGGAAGGATTCACTGATGACATTGAGCTGAGGGAAGAGGCCGCTGCTTTGCCAGACAAAGCACCCTGGGCATGGGTGAGAGAGGATGAGGAGGATGAGGACGGCTTGGTCATCCACTCGACCAAGTCTTCCGCATGTTGCGGCTCAATACGGCCAGCTGACGAAAAAAAGGCCAAGCGTGTCCCATGGCCACGTGCTGATGAGGATGCACCGTCTCCACGACCAGCACTAGACACAGAGCCTACTTGCCCTCTCTTATTGGCTTGTGACTTCTGCCTCTCCTTCTTGGCCTTCCAGACATACTAATGGCCTGTAGCTGCACTAAGCTGGGATATATATATATATATATATATATATATATATATATATATATATATATATATATATATATATATACACTGATACTGCAGCTAGCAAAATCAACTGCTTGCCTGTAGTATGAGAACACCACCAACCTTCTACAGGTAGCTTTAGCTGAACACGGTGAGGTGGACGCACCCCACTAACTTGTAGGTTTAGCTGAACACTGTGAGCAGGACGCACTGCACTAACTGTAAATAGTCTAGCTGCCTGACCGTGGTACTAATAGGATCAAAAGAACACCAGTAATTTTCTTCAGGTAGCTTTATATACTGTAACCAGACAAGCCTGCCTGTCAGTAGGAAGATAACAGGAACGGATCTAGCTGAACACTGTGAGCAGGACGCACTGTACTAAATGTAAATAGTCTAGCTGCCTGACCGTGGTACTAATAGGATCAAAAGAACACCAGTAATTTTCTTCAGGTAGCTTTATATACTGTAACCAGACAAGCCTGCCTGTCAGTAGGAAGATAACAGGAACGGATCTAGCTGAACACTGTGAGCAGGACGCACTGTACTAAATGTAAATAGTCTAGCTGCCTGACCGTGGTACTAATAGGATCAAATAGAACACCAGTAATTTTCTTCAGGTAGCTTTATATACTGTAACCAGACAAGCCTGCCTGTCAGTAGGAAGATAACAGGAACGGATCTAGCTGAACACTGTGAGCAGGACGCACTGTACTAAATGTAAATAGTCTAGCTGCCTGACCGTGGTACTAATAGGATCAAATAGAACACCAGTAATTTTCTTCAGGTAGCTTTATATACTGTAACCAGACAAGCCTGCCTGTCAGTAGGAAGATAACAGGAACGGATCTAGCTGAACACTGTGAGCAGGACGCACTGTACTAAATGTAAATAGTCTAGCTGCCTGACCGTGGTACTAATAGGATCAAATAGAACACCAGTAATTTTCTTCAGGTAGCTTTATATACTGTAACCAGACAAGCCTGCCTGTCAGTAGGAAGATAACAGGAACGGATCTAGCTGAACACTGTGAGCAGGACGCACTGTACTAAATGTAAATAGTCTAGCTGCCTGACCGTGGTACTAATAGGATCAAAAGAACACCAGTAATTTTCAGGTAGCTTTATATACTGTAACCAGACAAGCCTGCCTGTCAGTAGGAAGATAACAGGAACGGATCTAGCTGAACACTGTGAGCAGGACGCACTGTACTAAATGTAAATAGTCTAGAAGATAACAGGAACGGATCTAGCTGAACACTGTGAGCAGGACGCACTGCACTAAATGTAAATAGTCTAGAAGATAACAGGAACGGATCTAGCTGAACACTGTGAGCAGGACGCACTGCACTAAATGTAAATAGTCTAGAATTTAACAGGAACGGATCTAGCTGAACACTGTGAGCAGGACGCACTGCACTAAATGTAAATAGTCTAGAAGATAACAGGAACGGATCTAGCTGAACACTGTGAGCAGGACGCACTGCACTAAATGTAAATAGTCTAGAAGATAACAGGAACGGATCTAGCTAAACTGAATACAGTGTATATATATATATGCAACACCTGGGATGCATATATATACACAATACACTGTAAGTGCAGCTAACTGACTGACTGTTCTGCCTAATCTATCTAACTCAAATCAAATCACACTGTCTCTCTCTCTCTCTATCTATGAACGCCGGAACACACACTACACAGGGCCGCCGTGCAGGCGGCCTTATATAGTGTGGGGCGTGTACTAAATCCCCTGAGCCATAATTGGCCAAAGCCTCCTTGGCTTTGGCCAATTACGGCTCTCTGTTCAGGTGGCGCTGTGATTGGCCAAGCATGCGGGTCATAGTGCATGCTTGGCCAATCATCAGCAAGCAATGCACTGCGATGCCGCAGTGAATTATGGGCCGTGACACGCCACGCGAATTTGGCGCGAACGGCCCATATCGTTCGCAATTCGGCGAACGGGCGAACAGCCGATGTTCGAGTTGAACATGGGTTCGACTCGAACACGAAGCTCATCCCTACTCCTAACCCTCTTATCTTGAGCTGTATAGTAAATGTACTGTCTCCCTTTATTTTGTAATGCACTGTGCAAACCGTTGATGCTAAATAAATGCTGTAGATTAGTAATAGTAATAATACAACGTATTAATAAAACATTCAGGCATGCAATTATATATGATTAAATAATTTAATGGGAGGCTGATTTTTAAATACCCACAAGTGATTTGTAAAGTCACAGAATACCAGCTTAAACTCCAATTAACACATTATGTATATTGATTAATTCCACTGACTGTGAAGGAAGAAATCAGAAAAATAAGATTGTGACACTTGTCATTTGTCTGAATCACACTTATGCCCCGTACACACGGTCGGATCTTCCGACAGAAAATGTGTGATAGGACCTTGTTGTCGGAAATTCCGACCGTGTGTGGGCTCCATCACACATTTTCCATCGGATTTTCCGACACACAAAGTTTGAGAGCAGGCTATAACATTTTCCGACAACAAAATCCGTTGTCGGAATTTCCGATCGTGTGTACACAAATCCGACGCACAAAGTGCCACGCATGCTCAGAATAAATAAAGAGATGAAAGCTATTGGTTACTGCCCCTTTTATAGTCCTGACGTACGTGTTTTACGTCACCGCGTTCAGAATGATCGGATTTTCCGACAACTTTGTGTGTTCGTGTGTATGCAAGACAAGTTTGAGCCAACATCCGTTGGAAAAAATCCTAGGATTTTGTTGTCGGAATGTCCGATCAATGTCCGACCGTGTGTACGGGGCATTACACATTACTGCTTAGCAAACAGCATAAACCCTTTCTAGTAGTGGATTGCTTCACGAAAACCAATATAAGAAATTGAAGTTCCATGTGTGATACAATGACATAAGATTGTAACAGATCAGCACTGCAGGGAAGAAGGAAGGAAGTTTACTGGAAGGGTATATACAGTGGGGACGGAAAGTATTCAGACCCCCTTAAATTTTTCACTCTTTGTTATATTGCAGCCATTTGCTAAAATCATTTAAGTTCATTTTTTTCCTCATTAATGTACACACAGCACCCCATATTGACAGAAAACACAGAATTGTTGACATTTTTGCAGATTTATTAAAAAAGAAAAAGCTGAAATATCACATGGTCCTAAGTATTCAGACCCTTTGCTGTGACACTCATACATTTAACTCAGGTGCTGTCCATTTCTTCTGATCATCCTTGAGATGGTTCTACACCTTATTTTGAGTCCAGCTGTGTTTTATTATACTGATTGGACTTGATTAGGAAAGCCACACACCTGTCTATATAAGACCTTACAGCTCACAGTGCATGTCAGAGCAAATGAGAATCATGAGGTCAAAGGAACTGCCTGAAGAGCTCAGAGACAGAATTGTGGCAAGGCACAGATCTGGCCAAGGTTACTAAAAAATTTCTGCTGCACTTAAGGTTCCTAAGAGCACAGTGGCCTCCATAATCCTTAAATGGAAGACGTTTGAGACGACCAGAACCCTTCCTAGAGCTGGCCGTCTGGCCAAACTGAGCTATTGGGGGAGAAGAGCCTTAAGGTAAAGGCTCAAGGTGAGGTAAAGAAGAACCCAAAGATCACTGTGGCTGAGCTCCAGAGATGCAGTCAGGAGATGGGAGAAAGTTGTAGAAAGTCAACCATCACTGCAGCCCTCCACCAGTCGGGGCTTTATGGCAGAGTGGCCCGACCGAAGCCTCTACTCAGTGCAAGACACATGCACTGTGTATAATCGGCTAGGAACATACGGCATCTGGATGTTCGTTCCTTGCATATGTTTCTAATTAAATAAACTGACGTTTTTTGATTCTACTACAATATGGGAGCTCTTTTTTCATTTTTTGGTGCATGAGGGCATAACAGCATCTACTAACCAACCAGGATACATCCGGGATATCCACCGCAGACACCAGGGAGCAGTGATCTCCATATAAAGCACTACATGCCTACTACCCCTGTAGGGGTGCCTGGACTTGGTGAGTTGGAAGTCTGAAGGGGGAGCACAGAAGTCACCTGGAAACATCTTAAAGCACAAAAGTCACCCTGATGTTGTTCTAGCCTGATGCAGATAAATGCCTATGGGACTATTACATACCAATTTGATTTGCACATTACAACGTACTTTGGCTTTAAGCCCCACTGTCTGACTTGTAGTGTGCCCGCTTGGCTGATTGTTCATGTTTGATCCATTTATTTATTTCTATGTGACAGCATATATTGGTACATGTATGTTGAGGTCTTTTTGTCTACACACTGTACTGATACAGTCAACATATATATTTAATAGTCTTTTTCTCCACCACATACCAATACACACCCTAAACTTTAGCCTAGGGATCTAGGGGTTTTTTACATGTATCCCACCTTAACCACTGTGAAATAATATCTCACATTTTTTAGATGGTATGGGTACTGGTGTGTAACAGTCTATTGCACTAAAATACCCCCTGTGGGGTTTTCTCCTAGTATACAGCAGTATTTAGGTTTTTTCAACCACCCCATTTTTTCACTCTATATTGCGCTATCGGAGTACTCCGTGTGAGTGCTCAGTTTAGGGGAGGCAGCAACCTATTTTTTTACCATATAGGCTTATCCTAAGCGCAGTTTCTCTATTTATTATTACCAAGACACATGAAAGCCCGCATGGAGTTTGCTAAAAAGCACCTGAAGGACTCCAAGATGGTGAGAAATAACATTCTTTGGTCTGATGAGATCAAGATAGAACTTTTTGGCCTTAATTCTAAGCAGTATGTGTGTAGAAAACCAGGCACTGCTCATCACCTGTCCAATACAGTCCCAACAGTGAAGCATGGTGGTGGCAGCATCATGCTGTGAGGGTGTTTTTCAGCTGCAGGGACAGGACGACTGGTTGCAATCAAGGGAAAGATGAATGCGGCCAAATACAGGGATATCCTGGACGAAAACCTTCTCCAGAGTGATCAGGACCTCAGACTGGGCCGAAGGTTTACCTTCCAACAAGACAATGACCCTAAGCACACAGCTAAAATAATGAAGGAGTGGCTTCACAACAACTCCGTGACTGTTCTTGAATGGCCCAGCCAAAGCCCTGACTTAAACCCAATTGAGCATCTCTGGACAGACCTAAAAATGGCTGTCCACCAATGTTTACCATCCAACCTGACAGAACTGGAGAGGATCTGCAAAGAGGAATGGCAGAGGATCCCCGAATCCAAGTGTGAAAAACTTGTTGCATATTTTCCAAAAAGACTCATGGCTGTTTTAGATCAAAACAGTGCTTCTACTAAATACTGAGCAAAGGGTCTGGTACTTAGGACCATGTGATATTTCAGTTTTTCTTTTTTAATAAATACCCAAATTGTCAACAATTCTGTGTTTTTCTGTCAATATGGGGTGCTGTGTGTACATTAATGAGGAAAAAATGAACTGATTTTAGCAAATGGCTGCAATATAACAAAGAGTGAAAAATTTAAGGGGGTCTGAATACTTTCCGTGCCCACTGTACATTGCCATGGTAAAATGTGTGTGTGTGTTCAAAATGTCAATTCAAAAGCTTAAAGCGGAGGTCCACCCTAAAAAAAAAAAATACATAAAAACGCTCCTTTAAATACATTAAAAAACATTTGTAAAAAAACAAAAATTTTACTTACCAGAAATGCCTGTTGCTAGGCAGATCGCCCTAATCTGCCACTTCCTATTCCGCTGTGATCTTCAGTCTTCTCCTCCTCGCGTTGATTTCTGGGAAATTTGGGCGCGGTGTTTTCTGGGACCTGTGTGTGTCACAGAAGACAGCCGCCCATTCAGAAATCGCCGGGGGACTCGCGTATGCACAGTAGGAAACGGGCAGTGAAGCTGCAAGGCTCCACTGCCTGTTTCCCTTAGTGCAATCCATCTATATGGATTGCATTATCAGGAAAATGTATATCTCGCATGCAAAGTGGGCACTTCTACTTTTAAAGGTCACCTGACTGGAGTCCGAAGTACGGACTCTGTATACTCACTAATATTCAGCTTTGATCACTGAGCGGACTGTCCTGTGGCCTTTATGATTCCTTTCAATTATGATTGAATTAGTACCCAATATAAAGAACTAGATATGTATGATATCTGAGAGGCCTGTATGTCTGCTTGTGGTGGCGCCCTGTGTCCTTAAGACAATTATCTAATTTTAGATGTATGTGGTGGAGGTTTGGTATATTTATACATTTATAGATTGTTGGTATTATGTGGATTTTTCAATAAAGATTTTTTTATCTTTAAACACTGGTAGTTCCTTTTTGATGAATTCTTTGGGAATTCTCCTTCCCTCCATTTTTTCACATGGTTGTTTCTGCGTGGCACTGTGTGCTTGGTGTGATGGCACTGTGGTAGGCACTGTGTGCATGGTGTGATGGCAATGTGGTGGGCACTGTGTGCATGGTGGGGTGGCACTGTGGTGGGCACTGTGTGCATGGTGTGACACTGTGATGGGCACTGTGTACATGGTGTCGCACTGTGATGGGCACTGTGTGCATGGTGTGATGGCACTGTGTGCATGGTGTGATGGCACTGTGGTGGGCACTGTGTGCATGGTGTGACACTGTGATGGGCACTGTGTGCATGGTGTGATGGCACTGTGATGGGCACTGTGTGCATGGTGTGATGGCACTGTGATGGGCACTGTGTGCATGGTGTGGCACTGTGATGGGCACTGTGTGCATGGTGTGGCACTGTGATGGGCACTGTGTGCATGGTGTGATGGCACTGTGGTAGGCACTGTGTGCATGGTGTGGCACACGCCCAGCTGAGGGAGCTACATGTGAGTAATGAGTTTAAGGCTCTGTTTCCACTAGTGCGACTTGTCATGCAACTTTGGAAACATAAAGTCGCATGACAAGTCACAGCCCATTGATTTCACTGGCAAACGTTCCCATCTATGCAACTTTGAAATGGTGCCTGCACTACTTTGATGCAACTTTGATCCAGAGTGTAAAGTTGGATCAAAGCTGCACTCAAAAAAATATAATAAAAAAAGTTCTGCGCTAAAAAGTGCCTGTGTGTTTAATACACATGTATACACATGCTATACTATATCTGTAGTAAACCACATAAAATATTATAATGACACCACTGGTGTAACTCTGTGCTCAATTATATTGCAGCATGTGAACTACTAATTGATTAGTATCTCTGCTTATCCTTATATCCACACTCTACTACTAGCTATAGAAAATGCATATAGGGCTAATGACACAACTAATTATTAGATAAAGTGACTCAGTGCAGCACTTTTTTATTATTTTTTTTGCTGAATGCACGGCCTTATGGGACGTGATCAGTGCTAGCAGCTGAATATATTAGAACTGACAATTTGTGTATGGTAGCTCGCAAGATCACCATTGTTTAGAAAAGCTGCAGTCAAAGTCACACTCCAAATTGCACAGCTCTGGAGTCCCACTAGTGGAAACGTAGCCAAAGGCTAGAGTGCGACTTTGCAGTGTGACTTTGATGCGCATTTACATTCTCTGGATAAAAGTCGCATTAAAGCATTGCAGGTACCTTTTCAAAGTCACTGATCTCCAAAGTCGCATAGATGGGAACGGGTGCCAAGGGCTGTGACAAGTTGCACTAGCGGAAACGGAGCCTTATGCCCCGTACACACGGTCGGACTTTGTTTGGACATTCCGACAACAAAATCCTAGGATTTTTTCAGACGGATGTTGGCTCAAACTTGTCTTGCATACATATCCTAGTTTTGTCTGTCGGACGAGTGGGAGCGTCCAGCAACGGGGAGGCGTGTCTGGCTTGGTTGGGGAGCGAGGCGCGAGCTGAGGAGTACGGAGCATGGGATTAGAGTAACCAGGACGTGTCCACGCCGTTCCTGTTAGGAGCCTGTGTATGCTCCACCACATCTGCCCACTCTACTTGGATATCTGGTAAGCAGGATATCCCCCAGGTTCGCTGCTGCAACTTTCACTTTGTGGATTACACGTTTGGTTGTGTGGAAATTTATTCACTGTCATCTGGTAAGCAGTTTGTGCATGCGATGTGCCACACATAGAGGATTCCTTTTCCTTTTTTCAATATTGTGGTGCAGTTCTATCTCCACCCAATCTGTATCACAGACTCTGAGTGTTGGTATACATTTTATATTTTTATTTTTTATTTTATTTTAATTTTATTCACCCTACACTGCATTTTTGCATGATTGCATGACACTCATTTACCATCCTTGGTTGCTGTGTTGACATAGGATGATATATGATCACACGTGATTAGTTTTATTTGAGTGTTGCACTGTTCACTTTTGGAGTGCTTTATATTATCAGTATCACGCTATGTTTCTGTTATCCATTTTTTTCAAATCTACATGAACTGGGCGCACGGGACGAGTGCGATTATCCTGATATATCTGGATCATCTATCTAAAGGCCCAGGCTGGGTTTAAGCCACCTGCCCCTATTTGGCTTACTTCTGGTAAGCGCATTATTTTGGTGATTCTCCAGCCCCAGTGTCGTTTCATCACTTCATCATCTCGGATGAACTTTTATGTTATTCACTTATTTTTTAAGTTATACTTTCTTCATTTGTTGTGAACATTCATATGGGACTACACGGACTATGCTTAAGATCACATAATCTTTCATATTTACATCAAATTAGCACGGTTTTTGTTTATTACTTTGTCTTGCATACACACGGTCACACAAAGTTGTCGGAAAATCCGATCGTTCTAAACGCGGTGACGTAAAACACGTACGTCGGGACTATAAACGGGGCAGTGGCCAATAGCTTTCATCTCTTTATTTATTCTGAGCATGCGTGCCACTTTGTTCGTCGGATTTGTGTACACACGATCGGAATTTCTGACAACGGATTTTGTTGTCCGAAAATTTTATAGCCTGCTCTCAAACTTTGTGTGTCGGAAAATCCGATGGAAAATGTGTGATGGAGCCTACACAAGGTCGGAATTTCTGACAACAAGGTCCTATCACACATTTTCCGTCGGAAAATCCGACCGTGTGTACGGGGCATTAGTGTGGTTGCCTGTACTATGATCATTGTAGACTGAGCTGAGACCCCAGAGCACTTTCAGCTGCACTGACACCCCCCCCCCCCCCCCCCCTCATATTCAGCTCCCTGCTCCTGTGCACAACTATACTATATATGTGGATGGGGCTTTTTATTTCTTCATTTTCTCATGAGTTAGGATGTACAATGAGAGAACACTGGGCAGTAACCTGTGATCAGCTCCCCCCATCCTGTATACACCCACTGGCTACACATGAACAGTGTCCCTCCCAGGAAGTGATGTCACTAGCTTTCAGTAACCACACCCACTGGCTGATATTAGTCTCAGAAGGAAGTAGATTTGAAGTCATGTTATGGCACTGGATTCTACAAAATAAAAGTAGAAAAACTGTGATTTTTATATTTTGAGACATAAGGCTGAACTTAGCTCACATTAATGATTGCAGGGTAAGAATTTAAGTGTTAGGGTGGACTTTCACTTTAAATCTCTGTTTTATATAATGCATTTTAAAAAACACGCTTTTCACATTATATTTAGATCTGGAGTCGTTTCATCATACAGAAGGACATATTTTAGAAAAAGTACATATTTTAACAAAGAAACAGCAAGGAATTCATAAGTACAAATTAAAAGTGTTACAAGAGGAAAAAATGAATTTCAAAACAGGGTTTTTAGGTGCTTTGAAATATATAAAACTTTAATTATGCTTAAACAGAATTTTTTTAATACCAGATCCATTATCCTCCACCTGCATTAAACTCAATTTTGCCAGATTATGGTATTTCCTTTCACAACCCAGTCTGGCTGACATCCTTAGGTACCTAAACAAGCAATGTGAAAACTATTGACATCTCAAAATTTAGAGTGCAAAAAACTCACTCTATCTTGGTCCTTATTGTTGAAAAAAACTGAATTGTACAGTATAAAAGCGATGACATGTGTATACAACTCCTTCTCTTGATGACTGAAACTTCCTGTTTCATTTGTTGTTTTCCTTTTTGATCACCCATCCTTCCATCCAGCTTTGACCCCTGTCCTACCCCTCCCTCCCCTTTCCTGTCTTCCTTGTTATACCCCCTATTATGATGTTGCTTGTACTTTAGAAATAATACTAGTTGTAAGGTTATATTCAATCTATACATGTTATTTGATGCTACTCCCTATTTGAGACTATCCTCTATAAAAATTCCACAAATATTAGCCATGCTAATGCAATTTGCATGACTTTATCTTTTTGTACCCTGTACTATTTTAAAAGACATTTTCAAAAATAACTACTTAAAACATTTTTTTCTATTAATCCTATTGAGAGTAATTAAAAAATAAATTACTTTCTGAGTACGTGAGCAACATGCTAAACAAAGAATCATTCTCAATACAACCGTCCCCCTTAGCTCTTCAACTAGCATATCTTAATTATGTCTGAGAGTATTCATAAAAATGTAAATTTTTAACTCCAGCCAGCCTATTGTAATATGACAGCCGAGAGGGAGCCCTGTTATCATGGGGGATGTCTTATGACATCCTCCCAGGATTGCTCTGGACACAGCCAATGACAGATCACTGTAGCGGCTCCATGCTGATACCATGTGATTGCTGTGACCAATCACAGCAGATCACATGAGAATTACACAATGTACACAATGAAAGGCTTTGATTTGTGCCTTGCATTGTTATTATTTTGATGCGCTCTGTGATTGCCCACAGTGACCAGATGGTACAGACAGGGCCAATCACAGCCCATCTGTACCATGTGATTAGCTGTGGCTACTCACAGCTAATCACAATAGTAAACACTGAATGAATAGCTTTCATTCAGAAATAAATGGTTGCTTATAACTGTTAAATTCACAGTTATAAGCAATCAGTGTGTAAAAATATATATATCTTAATCACCTCCTCAGAGTAGCACAGTGTTACTATGGTAACAGTGTATTGCTCTGGTCACTGTATGTAAAAAAACAAAAAAATACGTAATAAAAATGTTTTTTTTTAACGTTGAAAAAAAATTTTTTATTTTTTTTTTACATACTATCATCACCAGTCAGTGTCCCTGATCACTGCCACATCAGTTATATGATCACGCTGTACTGCACTGGTGACAGTATGTAAACATTTTTAAACATTGTGAAAAAAAAACATTTTTTTTTCATTTTCCCAAAAAAGTGACAATAAGTTAAAACTTCAACAAACTCGCCATGCCTCTTACTAAATACCTTAGTTTGTGAACTATATAACTTTGCTATAGACTAAATAATATACACTGATTTGGGTTATTTTCTCCAAAGAAATGTAGCAGTATACATTTTTGCCTAAATGTATTAAAAAAAGATTATTGCAAAATGTCGTAACAGAAATGAAAAAAAAAAACTTTTTTTTTTTTTAATTTTCTGTCTTTTTTAATTCATTTAACAAAAAATAAAAGACCCAGTGGTGATTAAATATCACCTAAAGAAAGCTCTATTTGTGTAAAAAAAATGGTCAAAATTGTCATGTGGGTACAGTGTTGGAATTCAAAGTGTGACAGCGCTGAAAGCTGAAAATTTACCTGGGCAAGAAGGAGATGTCTGTGTCACGTTTACCCCCAACACAGTTGGTAAGACACTATGTTAACTTTTGTATTCTTCACCTATAACAGCCCCCTTTCCCAAAAGGCAAGTAGGCTTACTGGTACTTGGTTGCCCCCAGGGCTTATACACAATGCTATAGTGCCTGGCCACCACACCGGGGCAGGTGTGAACTGAACAAAGCAAACATGTACTTGCGGTTTGCAGCCAGGCAAGAATGGTACAATGACAGTCCAGATACAAGGCAGGCAAGGTTCAAAGTAGTCGACATCCGATCCAAGGTCATAAACAGGGGAAAACAAACAGCAGAGCAGGACAGACTGAGCTTGAGCATGTATTACACAAGCTATCACAAGCGTGAGACTGTAGGCTTGGCTGGCTTAAATCAGGTTTGGTCTCTACCCAGAAACTGGCCACATCAACCACCTTGCAGGTAGACAAACAGACCGGGAGAATGTAACACAGCCGAAACCAGAATGCTGGAATTAGACCAGCAGTTATCAATGATCAGGAGCACTACATGCTCCTGACATTACCCCCCTCTGAGGACCCCTTGGAGTAAGCTGGACATCCAACACAGGACCATCAGGCTGGGCATCTGGCACAGGACCATCAGGCTGGTTGGATAGCAGGTGACATTTCACTGGAGTCAAGCTGGATAGCTGAAACACAGGCTGAATGCAGTGGGGCTTGAAGAAAAGTCAAAGGCCCCACCTGGCCAAATAAGGCAGTCTATCCAAAGCATGGATGGAACTTTTTAGACAGGTTTGAGCAGGCTGCAGTAGGGTGAAGCCAGGTTACTTAAAGTCCCGAATATGAAAAAGCAGGAAGCTCAATAGGCATGGCTTGGACCAGATAAATTGATGAAGAGGCAAACTGAACTACATCAGAAGGTGTAGAGGCAGCAGAACGTGAGGACAAGTAAGCCTGGATGTGCATTCAAGGGCATTTAGGGACAGGCAAAGGTAGGGGTAATTAAGAGGGTCTGACTTTTGAGAACTTGGAGCGCACACAGGTTTTGCAAGCTTTTACATAGGAATAGGAGGTCTTACGCATAAAGGGCCACCAGAGCCCACGAGAAACCAAAGAAAATGTTTTAGTAAACCCTGGAGGCTTCGCCATCTTAGAGTCATGTGTTTCTTAAAGCACTTTAAGTCTAGGGTGGAGGGGAACAAACAGCTTTCCAGGGGGTAAATTGGGTGGAACACTAGGCTGAGCCTTTAAAAAGAGTCCAAAAGGTCAAGGTAAAGGGCTCCCATTACTTGTGCTGGTGGTAAGATTTTGTTAAACTTAGAGGTTTCCAAACAGGGCTCAAAGCTGTGAAACAATGGGTAAGTTCGGCCTCTAGGAGGAAAAGATTCAGACTGTGACAATTGACCAGAGAGGCGGCTCATAGAGGATTCAATAAACTTGTCAGTTTCTTCTGCTACAGCAGAGTCTCATAAGCGCAAATGGTTGACACCTTCCCGTCCGGCCTATAGCAGATTGACAGTCTAGCGGGACTTTCCTCATTCTGAGTGGATGCCATATGATGTCCTCTCAGAAGGCGCCGCTTGCACAGCAGCATGATTTGTCACCGGCTCCACTGGATGACTGATCAGTGTACTGGCTCACTGTCCGTACCATGTGACCGCTGTGACCAATCACAGCAGATCACATGACAGTTGTAAATAATGGATGGCTTACTTTCATGCCATCCATTGTGTACAATTGTGTTGCTAGCTGTGATTGGTCAATGTGATCACATGGTACAGACAGGGCCAATCACAGCCCACCTGTACCATGGGATTAGCTCTGGCCAATCACAGCTAATCACAACAAAACAAACCAAATGAATATGTTTCATTCAGTAAAATGCTTGCTTATAGCAATGCAATTCACTGCTATAAGCAATCATAATGTGTAAAAAAAAATCCTGATCACTTCCCCAGAGTAATACAATGCTACTATGGTAACACTATATTGCTCTGGTCACAGTGTGTTAAAAAAATAACTATTAAAAAAAATGTAATAAAAACAACAATTGGAAATGTTTTTTTAAAAATTAATAAATTTTTTTTGTACTGTCACCAGTCAGTGTCCCTGATCACTGCCACATCAGTCATATGATGACACTGTACTTCACTGGTGATAGTATGTAAAAAAATTAAAAATTGTGATTTTTTTTTTATTATCTCTTCATTTTCCAAAAAAACTATGACGAAAAATTACAACTTTAAAAAAACTTGCATTGCCTCTTAATAAATACCTTAGACTGTCTACTTTCAAAAAGGGGTCACTTAGGGGATATTTGTACTGTCCTGATATTTTTGGGCCACAATAAATTAGTCAGTCAGTACATCAAGATTGATCAATTTTCAGATTAAACCCATAGATTGTGGACTCTTTAACTTTCCTACAATCTAAATAATGTACACTGATTTGGGTTATTTTTGCAAAAGAAATGTAGCAGAATACATTTTGGCCTAAATTTATGAAGAACAATGATTTATTTGCAAAATTTTATAACAGACACAAAGAAAAACAAGTTTTCCTGGTGCCTCCATGGCAGCATACTAGTGATAGAGCTCCGCCTCGACTCCTCCCTCAGGACCAGTGAATAGCATAAATTAAAGACGTAGTCCCTCCCCCAACATTCTCCTTTTTTTCCTCATACCTCTTGTGCTGGTGAAGAGTAGCAATATGTCCATACCTCTGCAGTTGGCAGCGTCTGCCGGGTTTAGCCTTTCCCGTGCGCAGTCCCTGTTCTTGGGCCGCTCACAGCGCTGATAAGACTGGGAACCCCTCTGTGGATCTGTTGGGGTCTTCTTGCAGAGTTTCCTCACTGGAACGCAGTCTGCCACCATATCCTATGATGAAGGCAAAGGAGTCGCAAAAGGATCAGCTCCATTCTGCCAGGCTTGTGATTTTACATTTTTTTGTTTCCATTTAAAAAAAAAAAAAAAAAAGAGAAAGAAAGTTGCATTTGTATTCCCCCCCCCCCCCCCCCCCTTTCCCTTCTGCATCATTCCTTTTTCCTCCCTTTCAAAGAAAGTATAAATATAAGAGGCTGTAAGACATTTGTTAAATACCTGTGAGGTTTACAGGCTGCTGTATCAGGAGAGACATCCATCGCCCTGTTACTGTGGGGCTGTGTTGTGTTTTCTTTGCCTTCCCTTGTAGGTAGCGTGGCTCGGCGTCCCCTTTGTCCTACTGCGCATGCGCGATCTGGGAAGCTAACAGCCGTCGCTTGTCGAGTGTTTTTCTCGGCTTCCCGGCGTCGGCTCTACTGCGCATGCGTGGGCGCATGCGCGGTCTCTCGAAGCCGCGGCGGCCATCTTTGTTTCTGGAAAAAGGGCCAATTTTTGCCCTATTTCCTCTAAAAACTTTAAAAAAAAGGGGGCAGAGTGACTGGGGGTTCATGGGTTCTACCCCACCCACCCTCAGGCTATTTAGGATCGGCCTTGGGGGCTGGTGGTCAGAGTTACCTCAGCTGTGCCCTGCTAAGGTCTCTCTAAGCTGCTCTGTGGTAAGCATTCCAAAAAAAAAAAAAAAAGTGAATTATGTGCCTCTTAAACAAACAAAAAAAAAAAATATATCATTCTTTTCTTTCCTTATCTTTCTTGCTATTTTTTTCCGCAGCTGATCCTTATGCCCAACTCCGAAATGAGCCATTCATTTCGCAACAAAGATCTTCACACCTCCGTTAGGTATGGGACCACCTATACGTGAGTATAAAAAAAAAAAAAAAGTGCGCTCGCTGGCCTGACATGATTTTTCTTAAAATCATAGCCCTGCCCACTCCAAGAGGACCGAAAAATCCTCAAGGCACCACGATGACGACAGCCCAAGTCACAGATCTCGTTCTTCACGCCACCGGTCCCGCTCGTCAAGACGTGAGTCCCATTCTTCGCGACATAGGTCAAGATCCAGAAGACGGGACCGGTCCCCCTCTCCTAGATCCTACAAGAAGAAGAAGTGCTGGACCTGTGGGGCTAGTCCGCTGCCGAATAAAGTAGTCTGCAAGGACTGTTTTGTGGACTATGCATCCAGCCGCGAGTTAGAAAATCAACAGGTGGTGGACCTGCTCAAAAGAACTATGAAGGACTCCTTCTCTGAGCTTGCGGCCTTGGTTCCTGCCCAGCCAGTCCCACAGACGTCCCAGGCGCAGGATGTTGAGCTTGTTCTTCCTGGTCCTTCCGCAGCCAGTACGCCTCTACCTCCATCAGGCCGACTGGCCAGAGATTCCCCACCTGAAGACCTCTCGGGCGATTCGTCAGATGAGTCAGATCCTTCCGGCTTCAGCCATTCATTGGTAAAGCCATTCATCCAGGCAGTAAGAGCCGCAATAGCTTGGGAGGATACTGAAGAACCTCCCCAGGAAGCAAAAAGCTACTTCCCATTCCTTAAAAGGAAACAGGCTTTCTTCCCTTTGATGGGAGAAATTACGCAAATCATTCAAAATGAGTGGTCTAGGACTGATAAAAAGCTGTCGTTGGGCCATTTCAATAAATTGTATCCCTTGCCAGAGGTGGGAACAAAGTCACTAAACTCCATCCCAGTGGTAGACGCATCAGTGGTGCGACTCGCAAAGAATATTACCCTGCCTATGGAAGATTCCGCTTCCTTCAAGGATCCTCTTGACAGACGAATCGACCTGGATCTCAAGAGGAGCTATTTAGCTGCAGGAGTGGCATTTAAGCCAGCGATCGCACTCACCTCCGTGTCTAATGCCATTAGAGCTTGGACGGATAACATTGAAACAGCTCTGCGCCAGAATGTCCCCAAGGAAGACATAATTAAAGCCTTGGAAGAAATTAGATTGTCAGCAGACTTTGTTGGAGTAGCAGCTATAGACACGATTAGGTGTTCAGCAAGATCTATGCTGCACTCAGTAATGTCGAAAAGGGCCTTGTGGTTAAAACCCTGGACGGCGGATTTGGCTTCCAAGCAAAATTGGTGCAAAATCCCGTTCGACGGGAAGGCATTATTCGGAGACAGGATGGATAAAGCCATACCTAGGTTGTCAGGAGGAAAGTCAGGTATGCTTCCCCAAGACAGAAGGATGCGAAGATCCAGAGGGGGTTCTTCCAGGTTCCGCCAGTCAAACCCTAGGGATTTCAGACAATCAAGGCAGTTCAGAGACGGCAGAAGACCCTGGAGGGGCACTCAGGCATCCTTTTTGGGCAGAAAGTCGAAGGCCCCTCCGACTCCACATGGTCAGAAGCAATCCTTTTGACGCCAGATTAGCCCAGACACTCCCGGTGTTCCTTTCTTCCAGTCTGGGCCAGCAAATGCCAGGATCCCTGGGTTCTGTCAACAATCCAATGCGGACACTTTTGGAGTTTCTCTCATCCTCCACCTCAAAATTCGTTCACGAGAACGGAAATTCCATCCTCTCTGCTGAAGGCTCAAGCCCTAAGACAATTCGTATTGTCACTCCAACTTCAGGGAGCAGCTGTGCCGGTTCCTTTGGCGGAGCGCTTCGTAGGCTTCTATTCCACTCTATTTCTGGTCCCAAAGAGAACGGGTGGATGGAGGCCTGTGATCGATCTAAAAAGACTCAACAGGCACATACACCCAGAAAGCTTCAAGATGGAGTCTCTACAAACAATTATTCAGGCAGTACAGCCAACAGATTGGATGATCTCAATCAATCTGCAGGATGCGTACTTACACATGCCAATTCTACCTGCCTTTCAGAAGTATCTCAGATTTGCAGTAGGTCGGATCCACCTGCAGTTCCAAGCCCTGCCCTTCGGTCTGTGCACCTCCCCCAGGGTGTTCACCAAGATTCTAATATCCGCTCTGGTTCCCCTGCGGGAGAGGGGTTTGAGGATATACCACTATTTGGACGACATCCTGCTCCTAGCAAGCAGTCCGGATCAGTTGGTGTATCACCGAGACATTCTTCTACAGTCCCTGAGAGAACTAGGATGGTTGATAAACTCAGAGAAGAGTCAGCTTGCACCTACACAGCGGATGATCTATCTAGGTGCGATGTTCGACACCCGGGAGGGGACAGTGTCATTACCATCCCTGAAGATGAGGATTATTATCCAGAAGATGGTCAAAACCATCGCGAGCCGGTATCTAACGGCATCGCAATGCCTGAGCCTCATTGGCACAATGTCTGCTTGTATACCGATGATTCCTTGGGCCCATTGGCATTTGAGGTATTTTCAGATGGGTTTCTTGGCGCAGTGGAAGAAACAGTGACTCTCTCAGACAATTCTGCTGACGGGAGCAATGCGCAGGAGCCTTCATTGGTGGACTCTTCCGGAAAACCTCTCCAAACCTCGTCATCTGGGTTCCCTCTTCTGGATCACAGTTACGTCCGACGCAAGTGGTCAGGGCTGGGGAGCCCATTGCGGGGAAACCAGGATACAGGGGAGATAGTCCTGTTCCACCCAGGGAGTAGTATCCAACATACTAGAAATGAGAGCAGCGTTCTTGGCACTAACTTCATTGGCTTCTCAGATCAGGGGCCAGAGAGTACTTTTACACCTGGACAACAGGGCAGCTGTCGCATACCTGCAAAGGCAGGGGGGCACTCGCAGCACATCACTCCTCAGGGAAGTAGAGCCGATTATGCTCTGGGCAGAGAAGAACGTCCTAGACCTCAGGGCGATGTATCTCCCGGGAAGGTTGAACACGGAAGCAGACACGTTGTCGAGGAAATTCTTGGACAACAACGAGTGGGCTCTTCATCCCCAGGTCTTCCATCAGATTGCCAACCTCTGGGATCCTCCTAAAGTAGACCTATTTGCCACTCCGGGGAATGCCAAACTGACCAGATTCGTCTCTCGCCTTCCGTATACGCAAGCGGAGGAAGTAGATGCCCTGTCATGCCCCTGGAGGTTCACCACCGCATATGCCTTCCCCCCCGGCCATTAATATTCAAGTTCCTTTCTGAGACTTCTCAGAGAAACAGTCCAGGTACTGGCAGTACTCCCATATTGGCCGAAGAGACCCTGGTTTCCTCTAGCTATGCGCCTCAGTGTGAGCTCTCCAATCAGGATCCATCCTTTCCCTCAACTTCTGACGCAGGGCAGTTTAGTTCATCCAGACCCTCAGAAGCTGAACCTTCGAATCTGGAGGTTGAGAGGTGAAGGTTCGAGTCCCTAGGATGCTCCCCAGGGGTCATAACAACCCTCCTAGGAGCCAGGAAGCCAGCAACCAATGCTATATATTCAAGAATATGGGACAAGTTCTTGTCATTTGCTGCCTCAAATGAGTTTAATCCAATCTCTCCTTCTACATCAGGTGTTCTCAGCTTCCTCCAATCAGGACTTGATCTGGGTCTTGGCCTAAGTTCCCTCAAAGTCCAAGTAGCAGCAATTTCTGCCGCAACAAATAAAAGATGGGCAGAAGAGCCCTTAATAGTCACTTTCCTCAGAGGGGTGTTAAAGATTCGTCCACCTGTCAGACGCTCTTTTCCCAAGTGGGATTTATCCCTGGTCCTTGAAGTCCTCTCTGACCATCCATTTGCCCCAGTGGAACAACTGACAATGTGGAACATAACACTAAAAACGGTTTTCCTACTAGCCATTACATCTGATAGAAGGATCTCAGAACTCCACTCGTTAGGGATAGGTGATGACCATATCTCTTTCTTCCACGATAGAGTGGAGCTTTGCCCCCTTCGGGGGTTCACACCCAAAGTCGCTACTCCAAGTCACCTTTTGGAGCCTTGGGCACTACCAGTATTTGCTGAAGCGGATTCGGGATCATGTCATGAGCTGGACGTTTCCAGAGTGCTCAGGGCCTACCTAGAGGCCACTAGATCCTTCAGGAGCTCGGAAAGACTTTTTATTGTTCCATTCGGTAAATACAGGGGCAAGGTAGCTTCCATCAGAACCCTGGCATCTTGGGTGGTAAAACTAATCCAGAAGGTCTACAGGATGAACAATATGGAACCTCCATCCCGAGTAAATGCTCATTCTACAAGGGCAGTCTCAACCTCCTGGGCAGCAAGGGCTAACGTGTCACTAGAGACGGTGTGCAGGACCGCCACCTGGTCTTCTCGCAATACTTTCCTCAGACACTACCATATCGACCCAGGAGCTCTCACAACGGTTGAGTTCGGGAGAAGGGCAGTTCAGGCTGCAATGTCCCATTCTAATTAAAACATTTATTGTTAAGCATTATCCCACCCGTGTCAGCTAGTTATTTATCACTAGTATGCTGCCATGGAGGCACCAGGAAAACGGAAAATTGTATCATACTTACCGTAATTTTCCTTTCCTGGTGCCTATCCATGGCAGCATACGCTCCCACCCTCGGTATTCTATTTAACGGAGAATGTTGGGGGAGGGACTACGTCTTTAATTTATTCTATTCACTGGTCCTGAGGGAGGAGTCGAGGCGGAGCTCTATCACTAGTATGCTGCCATGGATAGGCACCAGGAAAGGAAAATGACGGTAAGTATGATACAATTTTCCGTTTTTTTTTTCAGAATTTTCAGTCTTTTTTTGTTTATTTAGCAAAAAAAAAAAAAAAGTGGTGATTAAATATCACCAAATGAAAAGCACTAGTTGTGTAAAAATGATGATAAAAATTGAGTTTGGGTGCAGTGTTGCATGCAGTGGTGTATTTAGGTTTTGTGCTGCCCTAGGCCTGACTAAACTCACCCTTCCTGTCGAGGCCACACCCATTCCTGTTTAAGACCTGCCCTATCATTGATAAACCCCACCCTTTCCTCTTTAGGCTCCACCTCTTCCTTTCTATAGATTAACACATATCAATCACTCCATCATGAAACTGACATGATGTTTTTAATAACTTATAGATAACTTTAATCAACCTAAAATAATCGCACTGTGTTTTGTAAACTGCTTTTGTGGTGTCATTATTTTAACACGCCCGCATCGGTTTGCATGAACGGAGTGCGATTGTGATGCAGTGCGGGAAATGCACAGGAATCGCTGCAAATCCTACACCGCATCAGTGTGAGCTGGGACTTAAATTCACAATAGAAGCACTAAATTTGCAACTCCTGCCAGCACTCTAATGTAAACAGCTGTTAGAATCAGAAGACTGAAACCCAGCTTCAGCCCAGGTTCACACTGACAGCGGGAATGAAATGGGGTGTGTTCAGCTGAACTCGCTCCATTTCATTCCCGCATGTTAGTCCCGACTTCGGGGGGCGATTTCAGAGACATCTGTGCTGGTTTCTGCACAGATGTAAATGGAAATCGCACCCCGAAATCGCCAAAAGTAGTACAGAAACTACTTTTGTGAATCGGTGTGTGGGGCCGCAAATGCGGCGTTGCACCGATTGGGACGGTGCCATTGCAGATTTGGCATGCGTTTTGACATGCCAAATCGCTCCAATGTGAACCATAGCTTAGGGTCTGTTTTCTTAAAGTTGCTCCTCTTCACAGGCTGTATTGCTGTCCCCCTCACCAATGTCATCATATACAAAGCAGGACTAGCAGTCCTGAGCTGTACTTGAGGAAGTTGACAACCCACCCACATTCCAGAACTGGATTGGAGGAGAGCATCAGCTGTAACAGTCAGTATTCCTCTCTGCTAACCGACCTAAAAGGCCATTAGAGATTTACTATGTGCCAACTGGAGTTCTTATTTGTTAAGGATATGTAAAAACAGAAATGTGCTGGTTAGTCGCTAGGGTAATTACTGGGCATTCCGCATAGCAAACACAGACCGTGTCCAAGGGGTTGCACATGATTTCCAATGCCCTGCCATTGATAGCAATTTGTTCTGCAAAGCCACCAAGCCTGCCAGTGCAATCCTGCAGTTTCCTCAATGTTCCCAGCACATTCAGTGCTTTTTGTTGTTTGCAGTGTAAATACAATTTATACATTTTGGTTCAATACACCTTGAACTGAACAGCTACCAGGTAGGGCAACACTTTTCCCTAATCTGTCGGTTCTAGTACTCCTAAAGCATGGATATACTGTTTCCTATTGAGCTCTGCAGTCTCCAGCCACAATATGCCATGTTTGTTTGATTGCAGCCCAGAACAGATGCTTGAGGTTTTAGTGTATCTATTTAGTAGTAATTAGTTAGTCAACTGGTCTTTTGCAGTTGGAACATGACTATTGCTAGCAATACTTGTGATTAAGAAAACTAAAGCTGCGGGGTATACATGTTTTGAAATTTGTCCCATTTCAATCCATCTATATATCCCTCTCATCCCTCTCCTCTTTGTACCTGGCCACCGCCTGGGGGTTCCCATCGCTCTCCCTCCTCCCACTTCCCTCCTTCTCCTCCTCGGGTAGGTGGAGCATTTGGCTCCATCTGTTAAATTATGCGCGCCCAGTCTGGCCGTCACCGGACATTTTATGGGGGCGCCAGTCGCTGCCCCCACTATTAGTAAGTGCTGCGATACAACAAGGAGGCCGCGGGTGACAGGACTTGAGAGGATGGGTGGGGTGGGGGGACTTTTTTGCCACCCCCCGCAAAGTGCCGCCCTAGGCCTGGGCCTTGTTAGCCTAGGCCAAGACACAGCACTGGTTGCATGAGCAATTGTCATTCAAAATGCGACAGCGCTGAAAGCTGAAGATTGGCCTGGGCAGGAAGGGGTTAAAAGTGCCCAATAATGAAGTGGTTAAGTAAAGAAGTGTTACACTTGGAAAAGTTGTCATGATCAAGATCCGAATAGGACTGTAATAAAGGCAAGTGACTGGTAATGGCCAAAAAAGAGTTACAAATAGAAAACTGGTCAGCAGTTTTAATGCAGTTCTAGAGGCAGGTCTGGAACCAGGACCTAAACTCCCCCGTAGCCCAATCTACAGTGCCCTGAAAAAAAAGTATTCATACCCCTTGAAATCTCCACATTTTGTCATGCTACAACCAAAAACTTAAATGTATTTTATTGGGATTTTATGTGGTAGACTTACACAAAGTGGCACATAATTGTGAAGTGGAAGGAAAATGATAAACGGTTTTCCAAATGTTTTACAATTTAATACCTGAAAAGTGTGGCATGTATTCAACCTCCTTTACTCAGATACCCCTAGCTAAAATCTAGTGGAACCAATTGTCTTCAGAAGTCACCTAATTAGTAAATAGAGTAAATTAGTAAATAGAGTCCACCTGCGTGTAATTTAATCTCAGGATAAATACAGCTGTTCTGTGAAGCCCTCAGAGGTTTTCTAGAGAATCTTGGTGAACAAACAGCATCATGCAGGCCAAGGAACACACCAGACAGGTTAGGGATAAAGTTGTAAAGAAGTTTAAAGCAGGGTTAAGTTATAAAAAAATATCCCAAGCTTTGAACATCTCATGGAGCACTGTTCAATTCATCATCCAAAAATGGAAAGAGTATGACAACTGCAAACCTCCCAAGACATGGTTGTTCACCTAAACTGACAGGCCAGGCAAGGAGAGCATTCTCAGAGAAACAGCCAAGAGACCCATGGTAACTCTGGAGGAGATGCAGAAATCCACAGCTCAGGTGGGAGAATCTGTCCACAGGACAACTATTAGTCATGCACTTCACAAATCTGGTCTTTATGGAAGAGTTCTAAGAAGAAATCCATTGTTGAAAGCCATAAGAAGTCCCGTTTGCAGTTTGTAAGAAACCATGTGGGGGACACAGCAAACATGTGGAAGAAGGTGCCCTGGTCAGATGAGACCAAAATTTAACTTTTTTGGCCTAAAAGCAAAAGCTATGTGTGTCGGAAAACTAACACTCAACACATAATCCCCACTGTGAAACAAGGTGGTGGCAGCATCATGTTGTGGTGATGCTTTTCTTCAGCAGGGACAGGGAAGCTGGTCAGAGTTGATAGGAAGATGGATGGAGCCAAATACAGGGCAATCTTAAAAGAAAAACTGTTATGCCCTGTACACACGGTCGGACTTTCCGACGGAAAATGTGCGATCGGAGCTTTTTGTCGTAAATTTCGACCATGTGTGGGCTCCATCGAACTTTTTCCATTGGAATTTCCGACACACAAAGTTTGAGAGCTGGCTATAAAATTTTCCAACAAAATCCCTTCGCGTAAATTCCGACCGTGTGTAGACAATTCCGACGCACAAAGTGCCACGCATTCTCAGAATAAATTCCGAGACGGAACTGCTCGTTCTGGTAAAATTAGCGCTCGTAATCGATATAGCACTTTCGGCACGCTGCAATGTTTTAAATTGTTTAATGCAGCACACTCTTTTCTTCTTTATAATGCTAGAAGAATTAAGTTGTTTTGCTGCTTATATTTACACAGACTTCTCACAAATGTATTTTTTGATTATTTCTCGTGATTTCATGAATATAATATTTTTATTTGTCAGATCTACCGAAAAATTATTTTGGTTTTATGTTTTTATATTTTGTATTATTTGTTGTTTGTTTTTTAATCCAGATCTCCTGTTTATTTTTTTTTATGATCTCCATAAGTGTGTTGGGTGTGTTTTGTGTGTCAAGTTACCACAACACCATTATTATCTTGTCTTTTTTAATCTCAAGGAGGTTGCTTGGTGTTGGTGTTCCTTGTTAATTTCACATTGTATTTTGGAAATGTACCTGCCTACTTACAAACAAACTGTCCTTTTTGAAGGAAAACACATAGGCAAGTATTAGTTTAAAAAAAAAACCTTTATTAAGGGGTCATAACTAAATAAAGAGGAAGGCAACGCTGGAGAAACAGCTGATATTGGCAAAGCCTTTGTACCCCAGGGCAGACATCAACTATTTTAAGGCAAAATTGGTGGCCTGTGGAGTACTTATATAAGGGAGTACAATCTGGTCCAGAAGTCCAAGAGATCATGAACAGCAGTAGATGACATACATGTCCCCAGGCTGTGGTCATATAAGAGCCTGCATCTTTTGTCAGACCAGACTGAACCCAGGCCATCACTTTCTTGCCTTCCTTCCACTCTTCCTTCCAGGCTGTGGCTTTGGTGTTGGAGGTGTGGCAGGAGGAGGAGAAGGATGATGATGATGCAACTCACACAGGTGGGTATTGGGTGTGATTTGGCCCCTCAAACCCTTATTTAATGTTTTATAAATGATTTCCTCACACAAGAGGCGTTGGCCCTTGTGCATGTCCTGCAGTTTGGTGGCAGCCATGGAGGCAAAGGCCTCTTCACGAGTGGGGGTGGTTCTGAAGGCCGAGTAAAGCCTCCTAAATCAGCCTGAGTGATGACTCCTCCATATTCCTCCCCTTCCTGGGTCTTATGGTTGGAAGGCGGAGGGGAGGAACCTGCGATTCTGTGAGGCTCCTACTGGGCCCGGCCACCTCCTGGCTGCCACTAACCCTGGCTACCTCCTGGCTGACACTAACCCCTGCCTCCTCCTGGCTGCGACATTCCACAGCCTCCTCCTGGCTGCCACATTCCACAGCCTCCTCCTGGCTGAGGTCTTCCTGTTTATGAAAAAGGGGCATAGGTTTAGTTTTTGGTTCATCAATCACATACAATTTTCAGCTCATGACTGTTGCAAATAGAATGTTAATAAATATAAAAGACTATCATTCTGACCCCAGCATTCTTCATTCTTGTCCCAATCTTTTTTGGCTATTGTCTATTGCTTATGTAAAGGCCTTTATTAAATCAGCAATTAGTGATCAATAATAACATCTAATAAACAACATTTATTTATTGACAAGAAATCTGTAGAACAGTGCTATACCTGGCTCAAGCTGGGCTCTTCCACTTCTTCCTGGCTGGAAGTTCCAGGTTGGACATCGGAAGCCTCAGCTGGAGTGAAAGATAGGATGGAAGGAAGAGTGGAAGGTAGGGTTGAGAGGGATTCCCTGACTTCAGTCTGGTCTGACAGAAAACGAAGTCTCTCATAGTACCACAGCCTGGGGACATAAACGTCATCTGCTGCAGCTCCTGATCTCTGGGAATCCTGGACCTTCTTGCGCTCCCTAAGATAAGTGCTCCTCAGGCCACCAATTTTGGCTTTTAAATAGGGGATGGTTGCCGTAGGGACCACCGGCTTCACCAATTCCAGCAGTTTCTCCAGCGCTGCCTGCCTCTTTTGTTTATGATTATAATGCGGGTGTTTGACCTGCCACAGACAGGGCAGCTCCCTGTATTTGTCTATGAACAGGGGGAGGAAGTTGTGATCATTGAAGCCATCCATTTTCTCTGCAAGACACAACATAAAACAAACCCTAATGTCAGGCTAAACTCTCCTAATATTGTTCCAATATAGGCCTCAATCTATAAGCAGTATAGGCCCAAGTTAAAATTGTACCTTTGTTATCACGATCGGAGCTTCCGATACTCCTTCCTCTGCTCACAGATCGTACATACGACGCACGCGTGTTACGCTTTATATACACTGCGCATGCATGAAACTCCACCCGCCCTTGATGTTTTTTCTAGTCTATTTCCCGCCCCTTTTCTTTCGGCGCAGTGGGGGAGAGCACATGGCAGAGACACAGCAGGTGCATGATAATAGCATCAACGAGGAGGAGGAAAGCCCAGAGCCAGAAACATAACGATCCCGCAGGCGATTTGAGGCATCAAATATGGCCTTTGTAGAGATGGTGGAGATGGTGGACATCTTGAAAAGGGCTGACTATGATGGGAAGTATGGACTTTACTCCAACCCAAATGTGAGAAAAGCCAAGATCATGGATAAAGTTGTGAAGAGTCTTCACCAGGAATTTTGGGGTACGACGATCCAAGGATCAACTGAGGAAATGGTGGTCGGACCTCAAATTAAGGGTATAGAAGGATCAGGAAAGTGCTGCAAAAAGTAAGTAGTTGTCCTGTGTTCCTATTCTTTCTTTTTATTACGTTCGTGCTGCTCCATGTGCTTTTCTTTACTGTTGTACAGTTTAAAATGGCAACTTTCATGTTCATGGGCACATTAATCGTTCGTAGGAAACATTGTTCGTTCGACCACTAAAATACAAAGGTAAAAGTAAAAAATTTTCAGCTTGGAACTCTGCCAAAACAGACAATTGTACCCCACTTCCAAGAAATGTTTCAAATTCCTATTTCTGGCCTCAAAAATCTGTGTGCTAAGTATACCTATTTTTTTTTACATAGGGGAGAAAAGACTCTGAGGACACCACTCATCAGAGGAGACCAGGGACTCCACACCTGGGGGGGAAATCCCCCAAACCCAACCAGAGGAGGAGAAGGGAGATGTTGTTGAAATTGGCAAAATTGTCACCACAACAGGTGAGTGTCTGCGACCACAGCTTCAGGTAATAGATGTATGCCTGCATATTTATAATACATGGTGTGTTTTTTTGTTTTTTTTTAGATGATGGGGATGTTGTGGAAGAAGGTCATTTTACCAGTGAAAGTGCCCAGATCCTCATTGGGGAGATAATGGGGTGCTATAGAGATTAACAAAATCTAAAGGAAAATATCAATGATGTTCAAAATAAAATGAAGAACATCATTGATGTTTTAGGGAGAATCTAAAAGACGCAGAAAACCCTAACTTTATTCTTGTTTATTTTTGTTTTTATGACTAATTTTTTACTTTTTTTTTAAAAGCCAAATTTTGAAGATGCACACAGTGTGTCAACATGTGCTATCTGCCATCACGGAAGATCAATGTACGCGTTTTGTGGGTGCAACCCCTTCCTCGATAAAAAAGTAGGTGAGAGGAAGGGGTTGCACCCCCAAAACACGTCCGTTGATCCCCCTTGATGGGAGATAGCACATGTTGACATTAGGCATGGAATCAGGAGGGAAATCTCCATTTTGAATCCCCATTTGTGTGCATCTTCAAAATTTGGCTTTTACAGGGGTGACATCACCTCATGTGATGAAGGCAATATCAAACACAGTTTGTACATACTCATGTCTGATTTTGCCTTCACTTTATAAAAGTTGAGCTTTGTAAGTTCCAAAGTTGTGCACTGTTTTATGGTTTTAAACATGGCTGTTTTACCTATAAAAAGCAATTTCTATTAATGTGACCTAAAAAATTGTTATACAACAAACATGTTGGTTTGTTCAAAAACCCTTTTATTAACGCACATGTGATTGTGCTTTAAGTAAAAAGTTTGATAATCAACAATGTGTGGCTTCTTCTTTCAATGCTCAAAAGCAGTTTTTGGAGTAAAGTTGTTTTTTTCCGTGGCAATGGGTGTTATTTACTAAAGGCAAATCCACTTTGCACTACAAGTGCAGTTTCAGTGCAGTCTCAAGTGCACTTGTAGTGCAAAGTGGATTTTCCTTTAGTAAATAACACCCAACAGTGCTTTATAATTTTACACAATCACGCCATTTTCATGACTCCCCAAATTTCGGTCATGGTGCTAAAAATGATGAATATTTTTGTCAGTAATGCATTACATACATTAACAACAAAAACAAGGTGTGTGTGTAGCAGACCCACAACATAATAATAATAGTTAGCCGAAGAAGAGATTGTCACCTCATGTCTCAAAGAAATTTTGTTTGCACTGTTGAAGAAAAAGGCCAAAAAAAATAACATTAAAAGATAACCGAGGAGACAGCTAAATGAAAGCCAAGCAGTAAATCAAAGCAAATATTTGTTCAGTGTCAAATATATATTTTTTTAAAAATGTCTCAGACATTGTCTGGCATATCGATGGCCCCCCTACCCGCAAAATTATTCAAGGTATCTTAAACGGACCTCGCGGGAACTCTAGGGGGGGGCAAGCCAGGACGGCCAGTTTCCAGCACCGTCAGGGTTTGTTCATTCAGAATTCCGGCCTCAGGCCCAACTGAAGCAGCATAGTTCACATAATTTCTCCTTAAAAAATTGTGGAGAACACAGCAAGACAGGATGATGTGACTGAGTTTATATTCCGCCATGTGTATCAGTTAAGAAATAGGCGGAACCGGCTGGCCATTATTCCAAACGTGTTCTCCACTACTCTTCTGGCTCTGGCCAGCCGGTAACTAAAACCCCTTGGTCCGAGGTGAGGGTCCTCATAGGAAATGGCCGCATAAGATAGTCCCCCAGCGCAAACGCTTCATCCGCAACGAAGACGAATGAGAGTCCTTCTGCATTGTCTTCTGGAGGTGGCAAGCCCAAACTGCCATTCTGGAGACGCCTGTAGAACTCGGTCAGGGTGATGACTCCACCATCCGGCCATTCTTCCCCACGTCCACATACAGGAATTCGTAAGTAGCCGACACCACCGCCAACATCACAATACTGTTGAACCCCTTGTAGTTGTAATAGTATGACCCTGTGTTGGGGGGTGGGACGATGTGGATGTGTTTCCCATCATTTGCGCCTCCGCAGCTTGGAAAGTCCCACCGCTGGGCAAAGTGGGAGGCCACGGTCTGCCATTCCTGTGGCGTGGAAGGAAACTGTGGAGTCAAACAAGAAAAACAATTTTTTAATTTTGCACAGAAACATTGAAAGCAAATTAGACACAAATATTCTTGGCCAAAATCACTATAACATTTATTTTAGGGAGTATTTAAAGACAAAAGTATAAGGTCCACCTATCAGATCTCTCACCCCCTCTGATGACCCATTGAAAAAATTTTAGAGGGGGAGATGTTTTGGAGAGGTAACCCTCTCCACTTCATTGAGAGATGAATGCATAAATAATGTGTGTTACTTTGGCCAGCCCCTCCTTACTTACACTATTGGCAGCCCACTGGACAGGTAAGAAGTGTCATAATACAAAAATATGAATACACACTGTACAAATTGAAGCACATTTTTACATTCTGCTATTACCTATCAACATAATACTAGGATACAAAAACTTGCAACAGTACCATTTGAAAGTATTCAGGCAGGCCCTTGCACTATATGCTTTGGGGAATTCATACATAAATCTGACCACAAAAGAGGTAGGTATAGTGTGTATGGGTTTGGCAAAGTCAGCAGATAGAGGATTGGTATCAGCTGAGTTAGCAGGTGGGGGGTGGGAGGGTTCCAAATGATTTTGGGACCCCCAAAAAAATCCTCTGGCACTTTGCCTGAATTTAAGGACACAAATAATATTTTTAAACATTTTAGGGGGTGTTTAGGGTAAAGCACTACTATGGAGCTGACAAAATACATTGTTAAGTGACTAGACTAGGTGTGTATGGGCCCAGCATAGTTTGCTGGGTGTGAAGTGAAGGCAAATATGCATGCAGGACAAAAAACAAACTTCCAGCATGCATGAGGGGACATTCACAGCATATTCCAATCATGGTAATTAGAGAATGATGAAAGAAATACAATACATTAGCAAACATTAAATACTATAAAATGTGAATTTAAAGGATAAAAATCTTACCTTAATATAGTCCTTCTGCAGGACCTGGATGATGGCAGAACAGGTCTCTGGGATAATGATCCCCAGAGCCTGGGGGGAGATGCCTGTGGAGAACTTGAGGTCCTGCAGGCAAGTACCACAACATGGTGACTAGCCTCTGCTCCGGAGTGATGGCTTGCCGCATGCAGGTATCCTGCCTGCTGATATAAGGGCTCAGCAAAGCCAATAAAAACGGGGTCCGTCATCCCGAGAAAGTTCCTGAAATCATCAGGATTATTCTCAAGGATCTCACGGAGCAAAGGCATGTGACAGAATTGGTCACACTGGAGCAACCAATTCTTGGTCCATGAACTCCTCCCCACCCTGTTCATGGACTGGGCTTGTGTCAAAGTAAGAACCCCAACACCAAGCCCCTGCACAGCACGAACTCTACGGTGAGTACGTACATGCAACATGGCTTCAAAATGGTCGGCTGGTCAGAACAAAGTAACAGAATGCACTGAAGAAAAGCAAGGGCTGTGAAGAGCAACTTGAAAATCAGCAAAGAGCGGACAAGAAAACACTGAATGAACCAATGTGAACTCACTACACGCAATGAAGACCAGATACAAACCCACAAGCACAAACTGAACAGCAGAAAAACGATCTGAAAACCACGAGTCTGAAAAGCGCGAATCGTCTCTCACAAAACTTTTACTAACACGAGATTAGCAAAAGGAGCCCAAAGGGTGGCACGCTTGGTATTGAACTGCCCTTTCATAGTCCCATCATACGTGTTGTATGTCACCGCATTCTTAGCGTTCGGAAATTCCAACAACTTTGAGCAACCGTGTGTATGCAAGACAAGTTTAAGCCAACATCCGTCGGAAAAAATCCGATGGATCAATGTCCGATCGTGTGTACAGGGCATTAGGATCTGCAAAAGAATTGAGACTGGGGTGGAAGTTCACCTTCCAGCAGGACAGCAATCCTAAACATACAGCCAGAGCTACAGTGGAATGGTTTGGATCAAAGCATATTCACGTGTTAGAATGGCCCAGTCAAAGTCCAGACCTAAATCCAACTGAGAATCTGTGGCAAGACTTGAAAATTGCTGTTCACAGACAATCTCCATCCAATCTGACAGAGCTTGAGCTATTTTTCAAAGAAGAATGGGCAAAAATGTCATTCTCGGGATGTTCAAAGCTGTTAGAGACATCCACAAAAAGACTTGCAGCTGTAATTGCAGCAACATGTGTTTCTACAAAGTATTGACTCAGGGGGGCTGAATACAAATACACCCCACATTTTTCACATATTTGCAAAAAAATTAGAAAACCATTTATCATTTTCCTTCCACTTTACAATGACGTGCCACTTTGTGTTGGGCTATCACATAAAATCTCAACAAAATACATTTACGTTTTTGGTTGTAACATGAAAATGTGTAAAATTTCAAGGGGTATAAATACTTTTTTTAAGGCACTGTATATTAGAGATTTTCCCTTAATATGTGTTTCAAGTAAAGCTCACAAATTATCCCTGTGGTCAAATACATCATAAGGATATAGAAAATACTTTTTCCTGTCCATTGTTCTACCTGTTATATTTATATTTTTTATTGTATGTTTCTGCTAATCAAATAAATATATATTGTTCTTTTAAAGGTCTTTCAACATATAACCATTTGGGGCACAAAATCATATAAATTTGCAATGTTGGCTAATTGATGCTAATTAAACACTTATCCACCACCAATTAGCTTCTTTAGAATGGGCATTAAAAAATAAATACCACTATATTGCCAGGTTTATTCTACGAAACTCATCCCTAAGTAACAGTGTCCTGCAAATGCAGTGCCGAGTGAGGTGTCTATAAAGGGCAGGAAGCCGAAGGCCAGGTGTGTGCGCTCCAATACTAGTGTGCTTTCCGAACACTGGACCCCCAACTCCACTCCAGGTGGTGGACACCCATACTGGTGGGTTCAGCGGCAGTGCCTGGTTACATGGTGCGTCTTCAAACATGCTTGCCGTGCAAGGATTTTAATCTGTGAGTATATTCCTGTAGCACCCTTGTCCTAAACAGGGCTGCTAGTAAATTTAGTTGTGCCAGGTGGTAACTTGCCTGGCTAATTTGTAGTCTTTGATCAAATGGGTTTCTCCTAAGCTTGGGTATAACTGTGGTTTCAATAGGTGGCACTGTTACCTTTGGCATTAGTATGTTGAAAATCAGGGAATTCAGGTTATGAGTGAGTATACTTTTCTCAGCCAATCAGCAGGAGATTCTTTGGCCGCTGAGACTGCTGGGTAAAGGTGTTTATTCGGAGAGAGTCAGGTAAACGGGGTTCTTTCCCCCCAGGCTGCGGCCTGGGTGGGTGTGTGTGGGGCAGCAGCAGAGGTGTAGGCCTGAAGCCTGAGGCCTAACCACATGTAAAGGGGCTCAGCCTGAGGGGAGCCTGAACATTGCCGGGAGGCAAAGAAGAAGAAGTTGCCAGAGGGTCAATCACTCTTGTTGCCGGAGGCAGGTGTAAATGGAATGGAGTTCTGAAGGAGTACCAGAGGAGACTTTATCAGCTGGAGACTGTGAAGTAGCTAAGAAAGCTTCAGGAGATAACTCATCCAAGAAGTATAGCCAGTAGCTATAAAGTAAAGCTTTAAATAGTACAGCAGGTAGCTGTGAGCAAAGCTTGAGGAATCCAGAAGGTAGCTGTGAGCTAAGCTTGAGGATCTACAGTGGGATAATGTGAATAAAGTTGTTGCTATAGGAGACAGCAGTTGCTACGAAATATAGATTGTGGCAGTCAGCTTAAAGGCCCTTTTTCTGTATTGCTGTCTGCCTAGTTCTATTTTTGTCCAAGGAGTCTGCCAAGTTGCTATTGCATTTGCCTAAGGGTGTCCTGTGCCCTCTCTCCCACTTTGTTCATTTTTGAAAGTAACTGGCGCCCATCTTTCCACCTTGCAATACACCCACCATGCCTAGTAACCTGCACCCTGAGGTTCAGGGTGCAGCTCTCCCTGACTCTGGGGGTCACCACCGGGCCTCTGGAGGTCAGGGAGAGCACTACATTCCTTTTTTTTATTTTTCACATTAAAACAGAGTTCCACCCAAAAGTGGAACTTCCACTTTAAGTACTTCTTACCGCCTGACATGCCACATTTGGCATGTCACGTTTTTTGAGGAGGAACGGGTACCTGGTTTTGACAGGTACCCAGCTACCACTTGCACTTCGGGCCGCCTAGGCCAAGTCTCCTCTCTCCCTAAGTGGCTTCTTCCTCTCTGCAATCTTCTGGGACATTTCACATGTCCCAGAAGATTGTATGGCTATTCACGATGCGCAGCGCGACTCGAGCATGTGCAGTGCGCACCCGGCTGTGAAGCAGCAAGCTGTCACAGTCGGGTGCCCACAGTAGTAATGCCAGCGGACAGGTGAGAGAGAGGAGCGAGGCTTTGGTCGCTGGACCATGAGACAAGTGAGTGTGTGTTTAGTAAAAGTCAGCAGCTACACTTTTTGTAGCTGCTGACTTTTAATAAACACATAACCGGGTGGAACTCCGTGCATTGATTAATTTCACATTACAGCCCTTTCTTTTATTCCCCCCCCTCTTTTTTTGTCCCTCACTACAGCTTTGACGTGACATCTAGAACTATATTTCCCATTAGATTTTAAAACTGAAAATTTGATGACGATATGGTAATTATTTCATACTGCTCCTACTAACTATATGAAAACCATTATCTACCGTTTCATGTTTATATATATATTGTGTTTTTCTTTTTAAAGAAGTTTTATTGGGTTTACATAGCATAACGGAAGTAAAAAATAAACAGACATAAACAAAGTGGGTGGAGCATAATATAGCGTGACCTGCCAGATAACATGAGATATTCTTGTATCAACACAAATATGGTTATCAGAGTAAGAATACAAACAATAATAGCTGGGATACAAGGAAGGTAGACATACCTGGGAGCAGTTAAAGGGTGTTTAGCAAGGGGAGATGGAGCTCATATTGTATCGAATGGGGGAAGCTCCACATCCAGAGAGGAAGGAAGGAGAGGAGAGAGAGGAAGAGGAAAGAAAGGAAGTTCACGGGGATTGTCCGCCTGCCAGCGCAGTGCTACTGTGAGTAGGGGTAAAGGTGATAGCTAGCATGGCAGAAGGACAGGTTGGTGGTAAACAGTGTACGGCCCAGGGTTTCCAAATCGGGTCAAACTTGTTGGGAACCTGTCCTGAATCAACCAGAGCCCCCCCCCCCCCCCACCTCACTCCTGTCTCATTTCCCTCCCCTTTCCCCCTCTTTCTTTCTCTCCCACCCCCCTCCTTCCCATATGTATTGCCTAGATCTGTCTGATGCCCCCCCCCCCCCCTAGGCACTGAGGTTTGGCCTGGGTGGGATGGGAGGTGATCGGGGGTTGGTGGAGGGGAGAGGGGTGTGAGGATATTTTATGTTCACCCCTTACTGATAGAAATTATCCGATACATGCTAATAATTTTGAAATGGAGGTGTGCTCCCCTTCCCTTTCCTCTACTCTCAATGATGGTCGAGTGTGCCCCTCCCCCCCCCCTTCCCTTCCTAGTCACTCCTATTGTGTGTATGTATTGTACTGTAATGTTTTGTTCAAGCCCAGGCTGGGCATGCTGAAAAAATAAATAAAAGTTATATTTGAAAAAAAAAAAACTTGGGGACCTGATCTTTTTCCATGGCTTCCATTTTGGCGTGTATTATGGAATGGGTTACTCTATGTGTGGTCTCAGCTACAACTAAAGAGGGGGATTTCCACACTTTAGCTATAGTTTGTTTCCCAGCTGAACTGAGAAATCCTGTGAGGATTCAGCCACAAGATGAATTCCCAGATAGGGGTTCATTTTCGAGGCCCATGTGAAAGGGAGTGCTGCTCGTGCAGACTCTAGCTCCAGGTGGGAAAGAGATATATTCAGCGCTAGGGATTTCTAAGTATTAACTACCAGTCCTGAGATGGCAGCAAACTTACTGAGTATGGGTAGGAGATTCGGACCTCAAACTTGTGGTGAAGATTATACATATTGGGGGTCAATTACTACAGCGCTGAAAAATGATCCTGCAGTCCCAGAAAATAGCACCCAAATAAGGCCGAATAAGACTTCAACTCTCAGAAACTGAGCGCTAATGCAAATGGAAAGCAACGCTATTGCAGGCAAAAATGCCTGTCAGATCACATATGCGGGAATAGTGGAAGTCAATGGGGCTCGAACCTGCAAAATCCAAAGTTCTCACTGAAGGCTTATATGCAAGTTCTTTGGCATAAAAAGTGTATAGGGACCTGGGTCCTGCCCCAGGAGACATGTATCAATTGGAAAAAATGTTTTTAAAGCAGCCATTTTTTTGGGAGCAGTGATTTTAATAATGCTTAAAGTGAAACAATAAAAATGAAAAATTCCTTTAAATATCGTGCTTGGGGATGTCTATAGTATGCCTGGAAAGTAGCACACCTTTCCCGTGTTTATTACTGTACCACAGCAAAATGAAAGTTCTAAAGAAAAAAATTTCATTTAAAATTACTCGCGGCTGTAATGAATTGCCGGTTCCCGGCAATATAGAATTAAAATCAAAGAAAAAAAACGGCATAGGTTCCCCCACCAGTCCATACCAGGCCCTTTGAGTCTGGTATGGATATTAAGGGGAACTCCACGGAAATGTTTTGTTTTTTTAAATGGAGTAGGGGTCCCCCCCGAAATTCATACCAGACCCTTATCCGAACACGCAACCTGGCGGGCCACAGGAAAAGAGGGGGGAACGAGAGAGTGCCCCCCTCCTGAACCATACCAGGCCACATGCCCTCAACATGGGAAGGGTGCTTTGGGGTCCCATCCCCACAACCCTTGCCCGGTGGTTGTGGGGGTCTGCGGGCGGGGGGCTTATCAGAATCTGGAAGCCCCCTTTAATAAGGGGACCCCAGATCCCAGCCCTCCCCTATGTGAATGGGTATCGGGTACATTGTACCCCTACACATTCACCAAAAAAAGCAGTAAAAGGTGACAAAAGACAATAGCCGGTTTTTGACAATTCCTTTATTAAAAATGCCTTCTTCTTCCCTCGCTTCGTCCTTCAGTCTTCTCCATCTTCCTCCAGCTTCTTCTTCTTCCTCCATCTTCCTCCGCTTCTTCCTCCGGTCTTCTCCATCTTCCTCCAGCTCCGGTCTTTCTCCTCCGCCGCTCCCGCCACTGACCTGCTAGGAAAACGAACCTCCTCCGATGCTGTGGCCAGATGATCTGTTTGTTTCCATAGCGCACATTTCATATAACACTATGGGGCGTGGCTGCCGGATGATGTCATCAGGCGATCCCGCCCCTTGTGACCAGAGGAAGAAGCGGAGGAAGATGCAGGAAGAAGCGGGGGGGAAAGAAGCTGGAGGAAGATGGAGAAGACCGGAGAAAGAAGCAGGGAAAGAAAAAGACATTTTTAATAAAGGAATTGTCAAAAACTGGACCTGAAGGGCCTGGTATGGATTTTGGGGGGACCCCCACACAATTTTTTTTGATGCGGGGTTCCCCTAATATCCATAGCAGACTTGAAGGGCCTGGTATGGATTCTGGGGGACCCCCACACCATTTTTTATTTTGATGTGGTGTTCCACTTAATATCGATACCAGACCTGAAGTGCCTGGTATGGATTTTGGGGGGACTCCCACGCAATTTTTTATATTTTGATGCGGAGGTTCCCCTTAATATTCATGCCAGACCCAAGGGGCCTGGTAATGGGGGGCGGCCCACGCCATTTTTGTAAAATTTTGGCGTGGGGGGTCCCCTCTGAATCCATACTAGACCCAAAGGGCCTGGTATATACCTGGGGGGGACACAATGCAGTTTTTTTGCTATTTTTTTGGCTGGCTTTTTTTGTACTTTCAGTGGGGAAGCCACTGACAGCTGAAGATTCATTGGTTGTTAAGGATGTGGCAGCTAGCTTGCCGACCCCCCGGTTAGCAATCAGCTATATACAGAGTTAAAAAAAATAACCGCAAAACACATAAAAAATCACATCACAAACATAACAGTTGCATTTCTGGTGCAGTGCCCATTGAAATCTATTACCCGCTAATCGCGTGAAAAAAAGTCCCCGACCATTTCCAAAAATGCACTGGCCGCAAAACGCATAGATTAACTAGTACTTTAGGAAACCATGTTAAATGGACTGTAGAGTGTTTCTGAAAACTGCAAAATGCAGAAAAGAGAAAAAAAACACAACAAACAAGCTCAATAATTTACTTTTATTTTGCCAGCAGAAACAAAATTATGTACATTCATTTACTATCTTCAAAAAAATTTCTACAGGATATATTGTGCTACATTTATCAAAATAGTTAGCAATTGAGTTTTAAGGGCCCTGCTCATAGGAGCCTACAATCTAAAATTTGTCTAAACCTTAGAGTGGACATAGCTTTACTTTCAGTCTATAACAGACAACACATCACATTTTTATCTGCAAGATTATAGAAACACACTTAACAGTCATTCTTACAAAGCATTCCAACATAATATTAAAAAAGGCACATATTCAAAATATAACACCCACCACCAGCCCACATTTCACACACATACATACTTTGCTGAGTATGTTCTGTTAGAAGCTGCATTTCTGTGCACATGATTAAGCAATGAGATCAAAGAGTAGAAGGTCAGCACATGTTTCCAAACCATGTTTGCATGGTCAGACAGGAACAATACACACACAACATAGACAGCATGGCCACATAAACCCACTTTTGATTGAAAAAATGCACAAGCATTTCAGCAATCAGCCCCTAGTTGGGCGTTTGTCAATATGCACAAAATCATTCCTTCGCCCCCACAAATCACAGCAAAAAACCTGGCCCATAGCTATGCTCAGTGTCACAAGCAATATACAATATATTGGCTTAAGTATTGGGATGCCTGCCTTTAGACGCACATGAACTTTAATGGCATCCCAGTCTTAGTCCGTAGGGTTCAAAATTCATTTGGCCCCCCATTTGCAGCTATAACAGCTTCAACTCTTCTGGGAAAGCTGTCCTTAAAGTTTAGGAGTGTGTCTATGGGAATGTTTGACCATTCTTTCAAGTGCATGTATGAGGTCAGGCACTGATGTTGGATGAGAAGGCCTGGCTTACAGTCTCTGCTCTAATTCATCCCCAATGTGTTCTGTTGTGTTGAGGTCAGGACTCTATCCAGACCAGTCAAGTTTCTCCACCCAAACTCACTCATCCATGTCTTTATGGACCTTGCTTTGTGCACTGGTCCAAATCATTTGGTGGAGGGGGATTATGAATGTGGGGTTGTTTTTCAGGAGCTGGGCTTGGCCTCTTAGTTCCAGTGAAGGGAACTTGTAAGGCATCAGCATACCAAGACTTTTTGGACAATTTCATGCTCCCAACTTTGTGGGAACAGTTTGGGGATAGCCCCTTCCTGATCCAACATGACTGCACAAAGCAAGGTCCATAAAGACATGGATGAGCGAGTTTGGGGTGGAGGAACTTGACTGGCTGCGGAGAGTCCTGACCTCAACCTGATAGAACACCTTTGGGCTGAATTAGAGCAGAGACTGTGAGCCAGGCCTTCTCATCCAACATCAGTGCCTGGCCTCACAAATGCACTTCTGGAAGAATGGTTCCTTAAACAATTCCATAGACACACTAAACCTTATAGACAGCTTTCATAGCCTTCGCAGAATCTGTTCTAGCTGCAAAGGGTGGGCCAAATCAATTTTTAACCCTACAGACTAAGACTGGGCTGGCCATTAAAGTTCATGTGTGTGTAAAAGCAGGCTTCCCAATACTTGTCATTGGATAGTGTATCTGGCAAGAATTACAATGGTGGTGGAACCCTCCTACACATAAATACCACATTTAGTTTTAGGACCTGGGAGATGAGGCAACTTCTCTACATGAAGCAGCATGTTTGGGAATTGAACCCAGACGCTCAGGGATGCTAAGGAGAAGCTCTAACCTCTAAGCCACAGAGCTGACACATGTGAAAACCTCCTACACATAAATACTCAGAAATACTGCATTTCTTTGGACATACAAGTGATGGAATTACATTACACAAGAGTTATTCTTCTTGATTTATTTTGTGATATTTGGTATTTTTTGTGGGTCAGTGTAGAACAGTGATATTACCCTCAAATTTTTGGGGAATTACATTTTGATTTCTGATGTTGGTACACATATCACATGTTTTGGGCTCAAATTATGATTATTTGGAAATAATAAAAAGCACAAAAAATTGTGACTCATTTTAAATTTGCATCAGCAATGCTATTGTTTGTGGATTGTAAAGACACCTGTGTGAGTTTGGGTAAAGATTGTTGTGAGATTGAGAGTAACAAGTGGAAGTGACAGAGAAAAATATATTTTACCAAAACAACAAAACATTCCACATTCTAGCATTCTTAAAAACAAAATATTTGAAGTAGAAGCAACAATGTTGCAAAGGAAAATGTATTTCAGAGAAAGATACATTTCATCTCAACATTATTTGGGGAAGTTACAATTGTACCATTAGAATCAATGGCTAAAACTTGCATTGGACTATAATAGCGCAGATTTTCACTTCCAAAAAATGCTCTTTTACTCAGTGCTCATTTTCGTATTTACTATAGCGCTTTGTAAAAAAGACACTGGAGCTAAAATGAGAGCTATTTGCAGGTCTGAGCATGCTCAGTTGTGTTGGCACATAGTTATACAAACTGCAAATTTATCTCTTCTCAGACTTTTAAAGATATTTCAGTGTAAAAATCACTTTTTCACACAGTTTAAAAGCAGAATATCTTTAAATAATATACCGCATGTTTCAGTACCATTTAGGCAATTATATCATGCTCTAAACAATACTTCCATGTGCAATTCTCCAGGTTTTAGCATTTTTTGGGAGTATTTTCTCACCAGCGCTATAGTGAATACCATTTTAGTGCTAATTAGCGTGATTAGTGCTAATTAGCACTAATTCACGGCAATTAGCGCTAATTACCGCTGCGGCGCTATAGTAAGTTACCCCCATTGTGTTTTATGTATTTGCCTGACCATGATGTGTTCATTGTTTTTTCTTCCCATACATTTTTCATCTATGGCATATGAAAACTAATCTTACAAATGAAGAATGTACAAAAAAATTCACATTACATCTGGCTAGTACTGCAGCTTCTTATGACATAATTTTGTGCAATTTGTCTGAAGTTATAGTGATTGCACTAATGACACCAAGAATACCTTAATGCCCCGTACACACGGTTGGACATTGATCGGACATTCCGACAACAAAATCCTAGGATTTTTTCCGACGGATGTTGGCTCAAACTTGTTTTGCGTACACACGGTCGCACAAAGTTGTCAGAATTTCCGATTGCCAAGAACGCAGTGACGTAAACCACATACGACGAGACTAGAAAAGGCCAGTTCAGAACCAAGCTCGGCACCCTTTGGGCTCCTTTTGCTAATCTCGTGTTAGTAAAAGTTTGGTGAGAGACGATTCACGCTTTTTCAGACTCGTGGTTTTCAGATCGTTTTCTGCTGTTCAGTTTGTGCTTGTGGGTTTGTATCTGCTCTTCAGTGCGTGCAAGCAAGCTCCGCGTGACTTTTATTACTCATTGTGTTCTTGTTCGTTCGTTACTGTTTTTCAGGTCGCTCTTCACAGGTCTTGCTATTCTTCAGTGCGTTCTGTTACTTCGTTCTCAGCAGCCGACCGTTTTCTAGCCATGTTGCGTATATGTACTCCTCGTAGAGTTTGTGCTGTGTGGGGGCTTGGTGTTGGGGTCCTGACCTTGACACAAGTCCAGTCCATAAACAGGGTGGGGAGGAGTTCATGGACCAAGAATTGGTTGCTTCAGCGTGACCAGTTCTGTCATATGCCTTTGCTCCGTGAGATCCGTGAAAATAATCCTGATGATTTCAGGAACTTTCTCAGGATGACGGACCCCGTATTTCACCGTTTGTTGGCTTTGCTGACCCCCTATATCAGCAGGCAGGATACCTGCATGAGGCAAGCCATCACTCCGGAGCAGAGGCTCATCGCCACCCTGCGGTACTTGGCGACGGCGAGAAGCCTGTAGGACTTGAAGTTCTCGACAGGCATCTCCCCCCAGGCTCTGGGGATCATTATCCCAGAGACCTGTTCTGCCATCATACAGGTCCTGCAGAAGGAGTATATTAAGGTAAGATTTTTATCCTTTAACGTCACATTTTATTGTATTTAATGTTTGTTAACATATTGTATTTCTTTCCTCATTCCCTAATTACCATGATTGGAATATGCTGTGAATGTCCCCTTTGTCCTCATTCATGCTGGATTTTTCTGTAATTATTTTTTTTTTTGTCCTTCATACATATTTGCCTTCACTTACCTCCCCAGCATGCTCTCATGCCCCTATATTCACCTCATGTAGTCACTTAAAGCGGAGTTCCACCCAAAAGTGGAACTTCCGCTCATCGGATTCCTCCCCCCCTCCGGTGTCACAGTTGGCACCTTTCAGGGGGGAGGGGGTGCAGATACCTGTCTAAGACAGGTATCTGCACCCACCTCCTGGGAATAGACTCCCGCGGGAGTCACGCCCCCTCCCGCACTCCCCCGCTGTCTCCTGGGAAAGACACAGGTCCCAGGAGATAGCGGGGACCATTGAGAAAGCGCAGCGCGACTCGTGCATGCGCAGTAGGGAATCGGGAAGTTAAGCCGCAACGCTTCACTTGCTGATTCCCTCACTGAGAATGGCGGCGGCAGCACCCGAGGATCGAGGGACGGTTCGGTCTCGGGTGCCGACATCGCTGGACCCCGGGACAGGTGAGTGACCTTATTTTAAAAGTCAGCAGCTGCAGTATTTGCAGCTGCTAACATCTAAAAAAAAAATTTCGCGGGACTCCCGCTTTAACAATGTGTTGTATCAGCTCCATAGTAGTGCTTTACCCCAAACACCCCTAAAATGTTTTGTAATTTAAATTCAGGCAGAGTGCCAGAGGCTTTTTTATAGGGGTCCCCAAATCATTTGGAACCCTCCCTCCCCCCAACTGCTAAGTCAGCTGATAACAATTCTCTATCTATCCTCAATCATCTATCTGCTGACTTGGCCAAACCCATACACACTATACCAATCTCTTTTGTGGTCAGATGTATGGATGAATTCACCAAAGCATGTAGTGCAAAGGCCTGCCTGTATACTTTCAAATGGTAATGTTTAAAGTTTTTGTATACTATTATTATCTTGATAGGTAATAGCAGAATGTCCAAATGTGCTCAAATGTGTACAGTGTGTATTTATATCTTTGTATTATGACACTTCTTACCTGTCCAGTGGGCTGCCAATAGTGTAACGAAGGAGGGGCTGTTCAAAGTAATACACATTATTTAGGCATTCATCTCTCAATGAAGTGGAAAGGGTTACCTGTCCAAGAGCCCCCCCCCCCCTATAATGTTAGAAATGGCTCAGGGGAGGGGGGAGGGGGAATATGATAGGTGTACCTTATACTTTGGTGTTTAAAAATTCCCATTAATAAATGTTATCTTGATGTTGGCCAAGAATGTTTTTGTCTAATCTGCTTTCCATTTTTTAATGTGCAAAAAGACTAATTTATTTTGTTTTCCTCAACAGTTTCCTTCCACGCCACAGAAATGGCAGACTGTGGCCTCCCACTTTGCCCAGCGGTGGGACTTTCCTAACTGTGGAGGGGCAATTGATGGGAAACACGTCCACATCATCCCACCACCCAACTCGGGGTCCTACTATTATAATTATAAGGGGTTCAATAGTATTGTGATGTTGGCGGTGGTGTCGGCTACAGAAGAGTGGTGGAAAACACGTTTGGAATCATGGCCAGGCGGTTCCGCCTATTTCTTACACCCATACATATGGCGGAGTACAAACTGAATCACATTATCCTGGCGTGCTGTGTTCTACACAACTTTTTACGGCAACATTCTGCCAACTATGCTGGCTCAGTTGGGCCTGAAGCCAGAATTCAAAATGAACCAACCCTGACGGCGCTTGAAAGTGTCCGTCCTGGCTTGCCCGTGATGTCTGGCTAAGATACCTTGAATTCTTTGCGGGTAGGGGGGCTATCAATATGCCAGACAATGTGTGAAACCTTTATCAAATAAAAAAAAAAATAAGCAGATCTTTGGTGACATTTATTGCTTGTGTTTGTTTTAGCTGACCCTGACAGAAATGTGGGGAGTCCTGAAAATGGCGTGATTGTGCAACCTTGTACAAAGCACTGTTGGGTGTTATTTACTAAAGGCAAAGACACTTTGCACTACAAGTGCAGTTGAAACTGCACTTGTAGTGCAAAGTGGATTTGCCCTTATGAAATAATACCCATTGTCACAGAAAGCAGCAATTAGAGCACCACAAAAGTGTTGTAGCGTTGAGACACATATCCACACATTCTTGATTAACAATCTTTTTAATACCTGCACAATCACATGTGCATTTTGACAAGGTTTTTAAAACAAACCAACATGTTTGTTGTATAACAATTTTTGGGGTGGCATTAGAAAAAGTAAAAATGTCCATTTAAGATAAAACAGGCATGTTTCAAACCAACAAGAAAGACACAAATCTTGAACTTACAAAGTTCACATTTGGTAGAACTTGAAGGCAATATCAGACATGAGTATTGTTTTGTTTAATAATTGTTTATTAAGGAATTTTTACAAAAGAAAAATAAAATAAACAAATAACATACTATAAACAATCTTATGAGCGAAATACAAAAGGTGCGTTGTGCACCTAATCTCAACATAACGCAACATTTATATAAATGCCACTGTAAGTGCATAAAAGGATGAATGGACAAATAAAGCCATAGACTAAACAGAGGCTTATAACTTATGTGAGCATAATAGACAATCAAGAAATAAGATTGCAACTAAATAGAGTAAGTAGTTGGGAAAAGAAAACAGAACGAGAGACAGATAGAAGGAAAAAGTGAGGGAAAAGAGAAGATATGGAGGTAAGAATGGAAGGGAGGTTAAAGATTGGGATCAAGAGGGGGGGAGGGGGGGTTGGCATGCGTGTTGTCATACTTTAGTGTAACATTACCAATAAGTATGAAAGTATGTGGAGGTAGGATAAACCGCAGTCAGGAGAGGATAAATCTCTGAAATTAAGTCATAAGGGTCCTATACAATGGTTAAAAATATAAGCTCATACGGGTTGTGTTATGATTTCCTTATAGTGGGATGAGGATGTGAACTTTATCCAGGGTGCCCAAGTTAAAGTGTCTCTGGGAAGTACCTCTAATGCTGTGAGTTATGTCCTCCAAATGATGAACCTCTGAGATCTTATGTAACCAATTTTTTACAGACGGGATTGTGGGTTGACCCCACAGAGTAGGGATTAGGGCCTTGGCAGTATTCAGTAAATGAGGAAGGAGTGAACGTTTAAAGGGAACCAATTGTTTCTTTAGTAGCATGAAAGAGGACGGTCCAAGGATCAAGAGGGAGATTGATGTCTGTAATCTGTAATATAAGATTAAGAACATTGGTGCAGAAGGGCCGAATGATTGGGCAGTGCCACCAAATATGAGCATGTGTGGCTTCGTTCCCGCATCTCCTCCAGCACAATGGGGAGCTGTCGGGGAACATTTGGTGCATTTTAACTGGGGTATAGTACCATCTGGAAAGTAGTTGACTTCTGCCATTTTTGAAGCGAGTGAGGAGACATGAGCGAGTTGTAAGACTTTATCTTTCAGAGTGCCTGTGAGGGGAGAGTCTAAATCTAACTCCCATTTAGCCAGGAAGTGTGGGTATGTAGGATTAGAAAGATCAGTAAGAGCTTTGTAAAATAATGAGATACCATGCAGAGGGGGGTCTTTTGGGTGGAGTATTTCTTCTATGCTATTTAGATCCTGTAAGCCTCGTAATGGGTGGGGAAGGGATCGTATAAACCGTTGCAATTGATAATATCTCCACCTATCCATAAATGTGATAGGTTTAGAGCAGAGGATCCCCGGAAGAGGTTTAATTACATTGGCATTTAAGATGTGATGCAACAGAAGAGATTCTCCTGGAGACCAGGATTTAAATCCTGGGTCCAATAGACCTGGTAGGAAATAGTGGTGGTTAAGAAGAGGCATCAGAGGAGAGTCATAGTTCCAGGAAAATTTCCTGTGTATGGCATCCCAGATATCCAATGTGGACGTGGTGAGTGCTGAAACAGTGTGGGTAATATTCCTAAAAGCTCGGGGTAACCAGGGGGCAACAGAAAGATCTACACCACTCAGAGAGTATTCTAGTTGTACCCATAGTTTTGAATTAACAGAGTATTTCCAGTCTGCCAATCTAGACAGTATGACAGCATGGTAATAAGACTTAAAATTTGGGAGTGCCAGACCCCCAGAACACTTGGAGCGAAAAAGAACGTCTCTGGATATTCTGGGGCAGCTGTTCTTCCACACAAAGCGGGAGATCATCGCTTGCAGAATAGTGAAGAACCCTACAGGTACTCCCAGTGGGATCATCTGAAAAATAAATAATATGCGAGGGAGAATGTTCATTTTGATGATGTTTATTTTCCCCAACCATGAGTGTGATAGATTAGCCCATTTTCTTAGGTCCTCTCTGATGTTATTTAACAGCGGGATGTAATTATACTTAAAAAGTGAGTGCAGTTTAGGTGTAAGGTATATACCCAAGTATTTCATGTAAGTCCGTTCCCATCTGAATGGAAAAAAGGGTTTCAAAGGTCGCTTCTGACCTGGGGAGGTTAATGTTTAAAATTTCAGATTTGGAAAGGTTTATTTTAAAGTTTGATATCGTTTGAAAAGTAGAGAATGCTGACATTAAGTTAGGTAGAGAGATACGTGGTTGTTGGATAAAGAAGAGTATGTCGTCGGCATAGGCGGCATATTTGTGAGTTCTGGCACCTACTTGGATACCTCGTATATTTATATTGCATCTAATTGTGGCTAGGAAGGGCTCTAAAGTGATAGCAAAGAGAAGGGGGGAGAGAGGGCATCCCTGCCTAGTGCCATTATGCAAGGTGAAGGGATCACTTAACGAGCCATTTATGCGAATTTGCGCAGAGGGGGCAGAATAAAGTGAAGAGATGCAGTGAAACATCTTTGGGCCCAATCCAAAGTGACGTAAGGTCATCTTAAGATAGTCCCAGTCCACCCTATCGAATGCTTTTTCAGCATCAGTAGAAAGAAGCAGGGTGGGCTGGGCACATCTTTGAACATACTGGATTAGGGAAATAGTCCGTAAGGAGTTATCTTTAGCCTCTCTATGTGGTATGAAACCTGTTTGATCTGCCGAGATCCAATTGGGCAGTAGAGTGAGTATGCGGTTGGCCATCACCTTGGCAAATAGTTTAATGTCAGTATTTATTAAAGAAATTGGCCTGTAGCTGCTGCAAAGAGTGGGGTCTTTACAGGGTTTAGGTATAACAGTAATATGTGCTGAAAGGGATTCTGGGCATAAACCTGAAGATTGGGAAATTGAGTTAGCGTAGGCCGTGAGGCGAGGAAGTAAGATGTCTTGGAATGTTTTGTAATAAAGAATAGTGAACCCGTCAGGGCCGGGAGCTTTACCTGAAGGGGAGGATTTTAAAGCGGTCTGGAATTCTTCAACTGAAAAATCTGCTTCCATCTCCGTAAGGGCTGACCTAGACAGTTTAGGGAGGTTTGCCGCCCTCAAATAGGAGAGCATGCGAGAGCGCCTCTCTGATGGGGACAAAGGAGTTAAACCATTTGTAACATTATATAAATCTGCGTAGAATTCCCTAAAGGCTTTGGTAATATGTGGAGTTGCATGAACAAACTCCCCCGTTGGAAGTTTAATTTTAGGAAAAAAAGACTTTGTTTGTGTAGCCTTAAGCGATCTAGCAAGTAATTTGCTTGGTTTATTGCCCCATTCATAGAATTTCTGTGATATGCGATGAAGTTTCTTTTTAGTGTCTAAGTCTAGAAGGTTTTTCAGTTCTTCACGTTTAAGCGTGAGGGCTTTGAGATGAGCGCTGTGGAGTGAAAGTTTATGTTGTTTATCAAGGTCAGTTATTTGTTGCAGTACCTGTGCAATTTGGTGACCATGCTCCCTTTTTTTCCTTGCACCGAGCTCAATGAATCGTCCTCGTATAGTGGCCTTATGAGCTTCCCATACAATAGATGGGGAAGTTACAGAGGGTACGTTCTCTTTAAAGTAATGCGTCAAGTGAGAGGCCAACATGGAGACTTCAGTTTGATTAAAGAGAAGGGAATCATTAAATTTCCAGTTATTGGTGCTACAGGTTAAGATGGGCATGGTCATGCGCATTGTCACAGGTGCATGGTCAGATAAAGTTGCGGTTCCTATATGTGTAGATTTGAGTAGAGGGAGATGGAAGTGGTCCAGAAATATATTATCTATTCTAGAGTAAGACTGGTGTGTCGCAGAGAAGTGTGAGTAGTCTTTGTCCATAGGGTGGAGCAGGCGCCAGACATCTATTACTTGATGATCTATGAGTCTTTTTTTAACAAAAGCTAATCGTTTAAACGATATGTTTGATCGGCCCTGGGATGTATCCATTGTAGGGTCGAGGGGCATGTTTATGTCACCAGCAAGGACAATAATACCTTTGGCAAATTGTGATAGTTTAGTGAGGATTTGTGAGAAAAAGGTTGGTTGATTCTGATTCGGACAGTATATATTTGCAAACGTGCATTGGGTGTTGCCTATGAAGCCCTTAAGGAAAAGAAAACGACCAAAGTCGTCTGCTAGCATATCTGTTAGGCGAAAAGATATCCCACTACTGAAACCAATGGCAACACCCTTAGCCTTGTTGGTGTCAGAGAGGCTGTAATACCACTGCGGAAAGTAGGGTGAGGTCAATCTGACCGGTGTAGTGTGGGTTAAATACGTTTCCTGAAGGAAGGCAACATAGCAAGCAGTATGCTTTAGCTCACGTATTACTTGGTGTCGTTTAGCAGCAACGTTAAGACCGCGGACATTATAAGATGTAATTGTCAGAGTCGCCATTGGTACAACAGAGTGGGACATCTTAGCCTATACTTCCACGCATGCCAATGTGGAGGGGGGTTGGGGAAAAATAGTCAGAAAAGGTAGAAGAAAGGAGAAGGGAGAACACAAAGAGAAAGCATGTAAATGCAATAACACAATTGTGGGAGTAATCAGTAAGACACGCAGAAATCTGCAGTGGTCCCTGTGGGGAGAGAAAGAACAGGCGGCCATACAGAACTCCAATGAGAGTCTGGATGAGAGACCTTATGGGCCACCCGGTCTCACCAACCCCAAAAGGGAAAAGGGGGAAAGGGGGAAGGGGGGCGGGGTATGCACCAAAAAAGAATGAGAGAGCAGTGCACCCCGCCAGCACTCGGCCTGTTAAATAAAAAACATATATCAAATAACCTGTAATGAGCTCCAGCAAAAAAAAAAAAAAAATTGAACATGAGAGATATAACAAAACAAACAGGAAAAGGGAAGGTTATGAAAACCAAAGCAATATTAATTACAACATCAAGGTAAACCTAACGATCCCTGCAATAAAGAATGCAATTGAACCTTTCAGATCCAGAAAAACTGAATTTAAACAATGGGATACCCAAAAGAAAAAAAAAAAAAAAAAGAAAAAATGAATGTCAGGTCTACTTCCTCTAAGCCAATGAGGTTGAAAATAGAGTTCAAAGAGTCTGACCCAAGCATAATGAAAATTAAAATTTTGGGTATCCGTAAACACTTTTAAAAAAAAAAAAGAAAAGTCAAACAGAGATGAGTAGAAAAAGGCATATCTCAGCCATGTTTCTGTGCGGGTCCCGGGATTGACGTGCGCCTTTTCTTTGACGGAGTTTTCCTCCAGGGGGGTCCAAGGGGTTTGAGAATTTCGGAATGGGGTCTTGCCAACCCGGGAGGTCCACAGGTGGAAGATTGAGATCCTGAAGGAAAGTAGAGAGTTCCTCTGGAAAGCGAAGAGTATGAGAGCGACCACCTTTGGTGGCAATCAAGCAGGCTGGAAAACCCCATCTGTAAGTAATCCTGTCTGTGCGCAGATGTTCAAGGAGCGGTTTTAGGGCTCTGCGACGATCCAGAGTTTCCTTGGACAGATCAGGGAATATTTTAAGGACTGCTCCGTCAAAGTCAATGTTAGGAGTGTTCCGCAGTTTTGTCATGATGGCGTTTTTATCCTCGAAGTAGTGCAAACGACAAATGACATCTCTGGGTTGGTCTGAATTTGCATTACGAGGGCGCAGGGCGCGATGTACATGATCAAATCACAGTGGGTCAGTGACAGGATTTTCCAGAATTGTATTGAGAATTCCTGGGATCAATGGCTCTAGGTCATTGTCTCTGGTTGCTTCTGGTAGGCCTCTGATACCTAGGTTATTTCTACGGTTACGGTTCTCGAGGTCCTTGAGTTTGTAGAGAGAGGCACGATGAGCAAATGCGAGCTGGGTAACAGTCTCCTGTAATTCTTTTATGGCTGATGCTTGGGAGTCCTGACGCTGTTCCGTTTCCTCTACCCTAAGCAAGAGGTGGGACATGTCAGTTCTCACAGCGGTAATTTCTTTCTTAATAGATTTCTCCAAGCTGTGAAACATACCAGCAAGTTCTTTTTTAAGACCACTCATCAACGATGTCATTTCTGAGCCAGCGGGGGATCCGGGATCCTCCATGAGGTCTGAGCAGTAAGATGAGGCAGGGGAACTTTCCCTCACTGAGGCAGCGTGGGAGGAGGGAGAGATACTCGGTCTTGAAGTTCTGGCTTGTCCACTGCGTGCGCCAGCTAAATATTGCTGGATAGAGCCTGAGGCAGTTGTATGAGGTTTCAAACCCTTCCCGGATCTTTTGCCTAATGTGGAACGAGTTTTAGGTGTCTTGGCGGGCATAGCTGGAGCTGTAAGGCTGGTGGCTGGACAGGGCCCCTCACACTCATATCAGATTACATGCACAAAATGGTCATAAATATAGTCCCAAATATGGTATCCAGTTACCCAAGGGACTCCTGTAGGTACTGTGGGAGGTGGTAATGGGCCACTCAATGCACAGATTCTATGAGAGGAAAGAGCCGTGCTGCCAATACAGTAAAATGAAGAGGGATGGAGGAGGGTGTATGTGGAGTAGCAAGATGGCCGCCTACTTCCAGAACTAAGTCGGAGCCGCAGACTTTCCCACAAATGAGGGCCGGCCGGTTTAGTTCCGCACCCCTCAGGACACAGCGTTCCCTCCGTGGGCACAGACTTTGGAGCCCAGATGCTGCAGAAGGTTAGAGTCTTTGTGCGGTGCGTGGGTAAAGGGGAGAGCCGCTACTCACTGTGTCCCTGGTGCTGGAGAGGTCAGGCCGACAGGTCGCAGGATGGCGTCAGGCCACGGGGGATCGAGGCAGAGGGACCGGGCTCTCAGGCAATCCACCACCTCTATCTTCTTGCGGTCTCCTATCTGACATCAGGCCCCAAGATGGCAGCGGGCGTCCTCGGTGTGGAGCCGGTGTGGAGCCCGGTTCAAACTAGTCAGCCAGGACTAAGAAAGGCCCCTCCAGGAGTACAGCAGGGGGGTCCAGAAGGTAGTGTGAGTGTGGCTAAGGCTCACAAATGTGGAATGGGCGGATTCACTGTGCCTTTGTGGAGCTTCGGGTGTACCAAGATGGCCGCAGGCTCCGGGAGTAGGCCGGAGCCGGGGACTTTCCTGAATGCGGCGGCCGCTGCGTGGAAGATCGCCGCTCCGTTCGGGCTGCCGTGTGGCTGAAGGCCTCCAGAGGTTAGTCAGGGTGTGTGGAGAGTCCCCAGGCAGGCTTTCCAAGTGGATGCTGGATTTTGTGTACTGCAGGGTGAAGTTTAAAAGGAGTGATGGACGGAGCTCAGAGCACACACGTCCTACTCCATGCAGCGTCAGGCCACCTCCTTTGCTCCAGTTGAATTGAAACAAGTCAAGCACACCCTGCGTTACTTCCTAGTAGACTAGATATTTGGTGAATAATCACTAACTACTTATGACAGGAAGACTGAGTCTCTCTAATGGCATATTTTGATGTGATTTGCCAATGTGAAAGTAAAGCTATACTTTATTCCAAGGATGCTACATTGTATGTTCAGACATGAGTATTTAGGAACTGTGTTTGATATTGCATTCAGATGGGGTGAAGTCACCCCAGGAAAAGCCAAATTTTGAAGATGCACACCAATTTACGAATGTCAACATGTGCTAGCTGCCATCACGGGGGATCAAGGGACGTGTTTTGGGTGAGCAACCCCTTCCTCTCAGCTTCTTTATTATTGAGGAAGGGGTTGCACCCCCAAAACTCGCCCATTGATCTCCCATGATGGCAGATAGCACATGTTGACACACTGTGTGCTTCTTCAAAATTTGGCTTTTCTACAATTCAACAAAAAATCAGGATCTGTGCACTTTCAGAGGTGAAAGGATCTGGATCCACAACATCACGATCACCTAAAAAGATAGAAACCAAAAAAAACATGTATTATAAATATGTCGGCATCCATCTCTTACCTGAGCCTGTGGTCGCAGACACTCACCTGTTGTGGTGCCAATTTCCACCACGTCTTCCTTCTCCTGCTCTGCTTGTCTTTGTGGGATTTCCCTTTCTTCCAGATGTGGGGGGTCTCTGGTTTCCTCGGATAAGGGGTGTCCTCCGAGTCTTTTCTTCCCTATGTGAAAAAAAAATGATATACTTAGCACACAGATATTTGATGGCAGAACTATAAATATTAAACATTGCTTGGAAGTGGGGTAAATTGTCAAATTTGGCAGAGTTCCAAGATGAAGACATATTTTGGGTCCTTTGACAAACTTCAAAACTTTACCTGTTTTGTACAAGCTTCACAGATGGAGACCCCCTATAGTATACACTGGAGCACCTGTGTGGACCCCCTAATAAAAAGGGTGTTCTTGTGTCCCACACTAGTGCTCCAGTGTCCAGATGTGTAAACAGCTGCTGAGTGTCCTCTCCTTACACAGAATCTAGTTTGCATTTCATTCTAGTAACAAACCCATCTACACAACCAAATTATTTTCAGACAAGTAGGCCCTAAAAAATGTGGTCAAATGCATATGGCCAAAACAATGGTGTTTTATAGGCCGAAATAAAAATGTTTGATACGAACGAATAATGTGCCCATGAACCTGAAAGTTGCCATTTTAAACTGTACAACAGTTTAAAAAAGCACATGGATCAGCACGAACGTAATAAACACAAAAAGAATAGGAACACAGCACAACTACTTACTTTTTTGCAGCACTCTCCAGATCTTTTGGTACTGCTCATGCTCTCTTAATTTCAGGTCCGACCACCGCTTCCTGAGCTGATCTTTCGATCGTCGTACCCCAAAATTCCGGTGCAGACTTTTGACCACTTTCGCCATTATCTTGGCCTTTCGGACATTGGGGTTGGGGTAAGGTCCATACTTTCCATCATGGTCGGCCCTCTTCAGGATGTCGACCATCTCCAACATCTCCCCAAAGGACATATTTGATGCCTTAAAATGTCTCCTTTTAGATCCAGACGTTTCCGGCTCCAGGGTTTCCTCCTCCTCCTCGTTGCTATAATTAGCACACACCTGCTGTGTCCCCACCATGTGCTCTTCCCCCAGTGCGCCGAACGAAAAGGGGCGGGGAATAGACTAGAAAGAACGTCAGGGGCGGGCGGAGGTACACGCATGTGCAGTGTGTATAAAGCGTAACACGCGTGCCTAGTACGTACGATCTGTGAGCGGAGGAAGGAGTATAGGAGGCGCCGATCGTGATAACGAAGGTAAGATCTAAACTTGGGCCTATACTGCTTCTAGATTTAGGCCTATATTGTAACAAGATTAGGAGAGTTTTGCCTGACATTAGGGTTTATCTTGTGTTGTGTCTTGCAGATAAAATGGATGGCTTCAATGACCACAACTTCCTCCCCCTGTTCATAGACAAGTACAGGGAGCTGCCCTGTCTGTGGAAGGTGAAACATCCACATTATAATAATAAACAAAAGAGGCAGGCAGCGCTGGAGAAACTGCTGGAGTTGGTGACGCCGGTGGTCCCCACAGCAACCAACCCCTATTTAAAAACCAAAATTGGTGGCCTGAGGAGCACTTATCTTAGGGAGCGCAAGAAGGTCACGGATTCCCAGAGATCAGGAGCTGGAGCAGATGACGTTTATGTCCCCAGGCTGTGGTACTATGAGAGGCTGCGATTTCTGTCAGACCATACTGAAGTCAGGGAATCCCTCTCAATCTTTCCTTCCACTCTTCCTTCCACCCCAGCTGAGGCTTCCGATGTCCAACCTGGGACTTCCAGCCAGGAAGAAGTGGAGGAGCCCAGATGGAGTCAGGTATAGCATTGTTCTACAGATTTCTGGTCAATAAATAAATTATGTTTACTAGATGTTATTATTGATCACTAATTGCTGATTTAATAAAGTGTTTTACATATCAATAGACAGTAGTGGGCAAAAATATTTGGGACAAGAATGAAAAATGCAGGGCCCAGAATGATCATCAGTTATATATGTTAACATTCAATTTGCAACAGTCATGAGGTGAAAATTGTGTGTGATTGATTAATAAAAAACTAAAACTATGTCCCTTTTTCATACACAGGAAGACCTCAGCCAGGAGGAGGCTGTGGAATGTGGCAGCCAGGAGGAGGCGGGGCTAAGTTGCAGCCAGAAGGAGGCGGGGCTAAGTTGCAGCCAGGAGAAGCCTGGGACCAGTTGCAGCCTGACAGAATCGCAGGTTCCTCCCCTCCGCCTTCCATACAAAAGAGCGAGGAAGGCGACTCACATGCAGGATTCTGCGCTCAGGCTCATTCAGGAGGCTTCTGCGTCCCTCAGAGCCTTACCCACTCCTGAAGAGGCCTTTGCTTGCATGGCTGCCACCAAACTGAAGTGCATGCAGGAGGGTCAATGCCTCATGCGTGAGAAACTTATTTATATAGTCCTAACTAAGGGGGTGAGTGGCGAAATCACACCCAAGACCGACGTGATTGAGTTGGACCATCCTCCTCCTCCTCCTGCTGCCACAACTCTACCACTAGAGCCACAGCGTGGAAGGAAGCGTGGAAGACCAGAGAGTGATGACCCTGAGTTCAGTCTGACAAAAGATGCAGGCTCTTGTATGACCACAGCCTGGGGACACAAATGTCATCTGCTGCTTTCATGATCTCTGTGACTTCTGGACCAGACTGCACTCCCTTAGATAAGGACTCCTCGGGCCACCAATTTTGCAGTAAAATAATTGATGTGTGCCCTGGAGGTCCAAGGCTTCGCCAATTTCAGCTGTTTCTCCAGCGTTGCCTCCCTCTTTGTTTGGTTGTGAGCCCTTAATAAAGGCATTTTTGGTTCAATTATACTCGCCTATGTGTGTTTGCCTTAAAAAAAAAAACAGTTTGTTTGTTAGGAGGCAGGTACATTTCAAATATACAATGTGAAATTAACAAGAGACACCAACACCAAACAACCTCATTGAGATTAAATAATACAAGATATCAATGGTGTTGTGGTAACTTGACACACAAAAACACACACAAAAATATTCTTTATTAAAAAGCAAATTTTTAAACAAAAACAGCCTTGAAATAAAAAATTTTTAAATTAAAAACAAACAAAAAAAAATGGTCAGATGTAACAAATCAAAATATATTGAGGCAATTCCGATAAATAATAAAGAAAGAAGTTTGTGAGAAGTCTGTGTGAATATAAGCAGCAAAACTACTTTATTCTTCTCACATTATAAAGAAGAAGAGAGTGCGCTGTATTAAACCATTTTTTACGAAAAAAAAAAAAAAATATATATATATATATATATATATATATATATACATATATATATATATATATATAAAATAACATTTTTTCCATTTTTCCTTTTCTTTTCCACTTTCCTTCTCTTCCTCTCTTCCCCCTTCCCTCCCCTTCTCTTTCTCCTTTAAATATAAAAAAACAAAAAACAAAAAAACAAACCCTCCGTGTATAATAGTGCTTATGATTAAAAAGTGCTAAAAAAAAAAAAAAAATAGAAAGGGTGGGGAGTTCCCCCCTTATTCTAATTAGTGTCTTTAGTCCCTTCAATTCCTTGTTATGTATTGTGAAAAAAAAAAAAAAAAACCCTTCCGTGTATATTCGTGTTCGTAATTATATAATTTATAAAGTGTTTTTAAAGATAAATTTATAAATACATTCCCCCCTTATTCTAATTCGTGTCATTAATTACTTCAGTTCATTATTAAATACAACCCCTTTATTCTAGTTCGTGTCACTAACCACTAAAATTCATAATTATGAAAATGTGCAAAAGAAAAAAAAAAAAAAAAATGATCCCTATAATTCATAATTGTTATTAAATGTTTGTCAAAACTGGGACAAGAGGGAAATAGTAAAAGAAAAAAAAAAAACAGAGACCACATATACATTTAACCATACATTATCTTACCCCCCTCCCTCTTTGATTAGCATTAGAGAAGTTATATGACTATTTACATCTACCCTTCAGGGCCAGTCTTCTTATGTCTCTATTCTAAATGACTATACCATTCCTTCCTCCTACCCATCTGTATTTCCCTCTTCTATTATCTCCTCAGCGCATTGTTCCCAGTTTGCCCATGTCGTTTCAAATTTCTTTCTTTGGTTTTTAACCACATGAACCCATCTCTCTGCTTCCTTTATTATATTAACCTCATTTCTCCACTCTATGACTGACGGAATCCGGTCCTGTCTCCAGTACTTCGGAATTAATTTTTTCGCTGCATTTAACAAATGTGGGGTTATACTTTCTCTATATTTTTTGACAGGTTCAGTCATTCCATGAAATAAATATTGTATGGGCCCAAACTCTATGTGCTCCGTCGTCATTTTCTTAATCCAGGGGGCTACTAATTCCCTAATTTATTTTTTTTTTCGCAATATATAATTATGAATTGAAGTGATTAATGACACTAATAAGAATAAGGGGGAACTTATTTATAATTTTATTTTTTATAAATATAAGCACGATAAACACGGTGGGGTGGGTCCCCCTTTTTTTTTCACAATATATAATTATGACTTGAAGTGATTAATGACACTAATAAGAATAAGGGGGAACTTATTTATAATTTTATTTTTAAACACTTTATAAATATATAGCACTATCATAGACAGAGGGGGGTTTTTATAAAAGGGGAAGGGGGAAGAAGAAGGAAGGGGGAGGAAAGGGAAAGAAAGAGGAAAGGAAACTTCCTCTCTCCCTTTTTTTTTTTCTCTTCTCTCGCCCCTCGCATATGTAAATGTCGACTGCTGGGACAGGGGGGAAAACGGTGGTAGGTGATGTAGGATGTAATGTGTAGTAGGTTTCTATTGATTGAACAAAGGGGTATAGAATGTTGTATAAATGGTGTATATATAAATGAAACAAACAATAAAAATTTTTGATTATTAAAAAAAAAAATAGAAGGGGGGAGTTGGGACTTTAAATGAAGCACCAAAAAGGTGCCTCCATCCCTATATTAAATGCAAGAAAAAAGGGAATTTTGGGACTTTATATGAAGCAAATGAGTAGTGGAGGAAAATTGATACAAAATATTTATTCATATTGATATCACAACATACAATCATTTTCATTTCATGTATATACATCTGAGACGTGTAAAAACAAAGCAAATTTGTACAGCATAACAGCGCATGATCAGGATAATAGATGTATAGGTAAATACGCAAAGAGGAGATGGTATGAGCGTGTGCCAAAGGCACCATGCCCGCCGCTGGTACATGCACCCACAAGAAGTCTGTGTTACTACAGAATAAGTGTGTAAACATCATACAGTATAAGGATGGTAGGAGAATCAATAAAAAATGGTCCGTGTAGCTGTAGCATCGATAAAAGCTCTACGCGTTTCGTGGGTTTACCCACTCATCAGGAGCAGATGCAGCAAGCAGTTCTAAAAAATATACATAAAAAGATATAAAAGACTATATTCCAAAAGAAAATTATTTTTCAAAAGATGTTCTTCTACAGTATAGATGAATTAGCTAGAGGCACTCACCAACCCGGACCAGAGCAGCGCGGGATTGCCGGTGCATGGTCGGCCAGGAACATAACCCCCGCACGGGAGCTGAGGCGGCATAGTGCACGGATGCAACATCAGAAGGTGACAGGGGCGTGTAGGAAGTGAATAGAAATTCCATGTGGCAATGGTTGAATGTATTTCATATAACAGGAGTATCTAGAAATAAGATATTGGCTATGCGTACAGTTATAGAAACCTATTTAGGGTAAGAGTAATGATTTTAATAGAAATAGATCCAATATAACTCCACAGGAAAGAATAATATAGTAAGGATATTACCTGAAAATATGGGAGTATGTATTAAGTAATAAGTGGATACATGGGACTATAGTAATGTGGAATTCCATATGGCAATAATTGGAATATATTTCATATAACAAAAATATCTGAGAAAATGAATATATATATGTATATAGTTATATCAATTTATTCAGAGTAAGAGTAATGATTCTATATGTAAGTAAGCCTAATGTAGTACCGTAGGGAAAAAGTGATGTGGTAAGAATGGTGTATGAAATAATAAAAAATGTATATTAAGTGATGAATAAGTGAATGGGACTATACAAGTGTGGGAAACTGGAATGGGTGATAGATATGAAAAAATATGAAAAAATAGGGTAAACAAAATATGTGACTCAGACTGAGCCAAAAAAGAAAAGAGAAGAGAAGTGCAAAGCCAAAAAGGAGGGTCTTACCAATGTTGTATCTAGCAACACCAGGAGAATGACAAGACTAGTGTGCCGTGACCCCAGAGGGAGACTGGTCAATGGATCAGCTCACTGCAAGGGGAGTGTACAGATATGCCGCCAACGCCACGCCAGTGGGCCAATGGGGGAGAGGATGCCGCACCTGAACCGAGTGAACACTCGGTAAATGGCGCGGAGACTCCCTCATGTAAGCACACCCGATGTTATTGCTGGGCGTCGGCGCAATGACGTCACGAATGACGTCATGCGCACGACGTGCCCGCCGTCACACAGCCAGCGTGACAGGCGTGGCGCCGATGCGCGAAGGGGCACCCGCCCACTCCCCCGGAGCGCAGGGCCAATGAGGGGAGGAGAGGGAGGGGCCCACTAGGCGCATCGCAGCTCCCGCGATGAAGGAAGGACCCCAGCCGAATCCATGCGCCAAACAACCAACACACAACCGGTGGCCGAGGGTAGAGAGAGTGTATGTCCTCAAGCTAGGAGTAAAAACAATCAATGTGGGTATATAGAACCTGCGTAGGGGATGCTGCATGTAAATAGTATTCATTATTCTATGCAATGCTCGCAGTATAGATATTCATAGACAATGTATAACAGATATTAGCAATATCCATATATAAATGTATAAATGTGTAAACCTTATTAAAGGGTCCCCTGGCCGACCATGCACCGGCAATCCCGCGCTGCTCTGGTCCGGGTTGGTGAGTGCCTCTAGCTAATTCATCTATACTGTAGAAGAACATCTTTTGAAAAATAATTTTCTTTTGGAATATAGTCTTTTATATCTTTTTATGTATATTTTTTAGAACTGCTTGCTGCATCTGCTCCTGATGAGTGGGTAAACCCACGAAACGCGTAGAGCTTTTATCGATGCTACAGCTACACGGACCATTTTTTATTGATTCTCCTACCATCCTTATACTGTATGATGTTTACACACTTATTCTGTAGTAACACAGACTTCTTGTGGGTGCATGTACCAGCGGCGGGCATGGTGCCTTTGGCACACGCTCATACCATCTCCTCTTTGCGTATTTACCTATACATCTATTATCCTGATCATGCGCTGTTATGCTGTACAAATTTGCTTTGTTTTTACACGTCTCAGATGTATATACATGAAATGAAAATGATTGTATGTTGTGATATCAATATGAATAAATATTTTGTATCAATTTTCCTCCACTACTCATTTGCTTCATATAAAGTCCCAAAATTCCCTTTTTTCTTGCATTAAAAAAAAACAAAACATTTTTTACATTGCAGCGTGACGAAAGTGCTGTATCCATTCCGAGCGCTAATTTTACCAGACCGAGCTGTTCCATCTCTTCTGAGCATGCGTGGCACTTTGTGCATCGGAACTGGCCACACACGGTCGGAATTGACGCAATCGGATTTTGTTGTCGGAAAATTTTATAGCCTGCTCTCAAACTTTGTGTGTCGGAAAATCCGATGGAAAATGTCTGATGGAGCCCACACACAGTCGGAATGTCCGACAACACGCTCCGATCGGACATTTTTCATCGGAAAATCCGACCGTGTGTACGGGGCATAACAGAAACAGAGAAAATTAATGGTATGTGCAAAATGTATAGTAGTTATTAAATTAAATATAAGGTTTTGTGTTTGGTTAGAGTGCACCTAGAGTGCCCCGATAACATGCCTGTTGGGCACTATGCAGCACCCCTCAACTGCTTCCTTGTTTACCTGGTCTTTGTAGCTAGAAGGATAATAGACATATTAAAATCAATGTGAAATAGTTTCACTGGCGCAAAAAAATATAATAGTATAGATATAAAAATAAAATATATATTTACAAAGTTGATCTGCTGCAGTTAGGATATCCTATACCTTGTATAGGGAGGGATGTATTTAAATAATATAACTGCGCCAATCCAAACAAGTACTTATATACTATTACCACTAATACAGTGTTTATACCTTTATATTTCATGTACCAACCTAACTCTTTAAAGTGCAATGTGCCACTAAAAAGTGCCAATTATTATAAAGTGCAATCACAAAAGAAACACAATTTCAAACCATAGACATATAATATTATTCTCAAATGTCCATTACCATTTAACATGTATGTTCCAAGTGCTCATGTGCTTAAAAACTCATCCGTGCTGAATATTCATGATTTTTCACCACTTCTTGTGCCACCACCACCTTCTAAAATGGTCAATCACCAGAGCCTAGAGAAAGCTTTGCCTTTGGTTCATATAAGGATAACCACTCCACTATCCTGGCATTCCTCCAGTTAGTTAAGCCACTAAGCCTTCCTTAATCCTCCATACCCAACATTGGTATCTCATAAAAATTAGATATTTATCATTTCACAGTATGTTTATAAAAGAGATGTATTTGTAGCCAATAAAAACACATAAACAATGCTCACTCACATTTTATATTGCCTTAGACCGGCACTGAGTCTGTCTAGCGTTCTGTTATGTGGCTCTGTAGTGCCGATTCGTTCCTCATTCCCGACTTGTGTTCCAAGCCTTGTTTTGGTTCGGGTTAGTGACAGGAAGTGACGTTCGTAATTACCCAGAAGCCTCTACGCGTTTCGCATACACACATGCATCATCAGGAAGCTGGATGCGCCATCTTTAAAATGGTATTTATGCCCTTAATGTTAGTCATTTGGCCAATCCGATCGTGTAATAGGAACGGACCCGCCTCTTCCAATTATCCTCATTATTAACTAACCGGAAACATAGTAACCACCATTTTCCTTATTGGCATTCCCAACCCATGCAATTATATGTATATTTTAGTGGCCATTTGTTACCATTCCCCTCACTATCTATTTGAATTTATTCTTAATATACTTTAAATACCCAAAACAGGGAGCTGGAGAGACTTTCCATTTTAGTTAGATCCTAAAAAGCAACAATCAATTAAAAAAATATAAAAACTCCACCAAGAATGAATTTTACTTTTCACAAGTTATATACACATATATTCAATACTTAAAAAATATGAAACAATTGACTAATGAGAAAGTATATATATATCAAAATGTCAATATCAATGTTTTTTGCAGATGCAGGTTAACTACATTTGGTCATGCCTATTTGTATTAAAGAAGTTTAGTACATTGTTGTCTAGATGGGTTTGTAACTAGAATGAAATGCAAACTTGATTCAGTGAAAGGAGAGGACACTCAGCAGCTGTTTACACATCTGGACTCAGGAGCACTAGTGTGGGACACCAGAACAAACTTTTTAGGGTGTCCCACACAGGTGCTCCAGTGGATACTAGGGGTCTCTACATGTGTGAAATTGTAACAAAAAAGGTAAGTATTCCAGCTTTAAGAAACGGGAAAAAATCATGTCTTCAGCTTGGAACTCTGCCAAAACAGACAATTGGACGACACTTCCAAGCAATGTTTCATATTACTATTTCTGCCCTAAAATATCTGTGTGCGAAGTATACTTTTTTTTTATTCACATAGGGGAGAAAAGACTCGGGACATCAGAGGACACCAGGGACCCACAACCTCCTAAAGAAGGTGAAATCCCCACACCTCAACCTGAGGATGTGGAGGAAGGAGAGGTTTATGAATTGGGCAAAATAGTGACCACAACAGGTGAGTGTCTGAGACCACAGCTTCAGATAATAGATGTATGCCTGCATATTTATAATACATGGTGTGTTTGTTTATTTTAGGTGATGTGGATGTTGTGAAAGAAGAAACTCATTTCACAACTGCAAGTGCCCAGATCCTCATCTGGGAGATCATGGTGTGCAATAGGGATTTACAGAAGATCAAGGAAGACATCAATGATGTTGAAAAAGGACTCAAAAACATCATTGATGTTTTAGGCAGAATCTAAAACACACCAAAATTATTCAAATTGTTTATATTTTTCTAACTTTTTAAAAATATTGAAAGCCAAATTTTGAAGATGCACACAGTGTGTCAACATGTGCTATCTGCCATTACTGGATATCAATATAGGCGTTTTGTGGGTCCAGCCCCTTCCTCGCAACTCAAGTAGCTGAGAGGAAGGGGTTGCACCCCCAAACCACGTCCATTGATCCCCCATGATGGGAGCTAGCACATGTTGACATTAGGCATGGGATCAGGAGGGAATTCCCCATTTTGACTCTCAATTTGTGTGCATCTTCAAAATTTGGCTTTTACATTGGTGACATCACTCCATCTGATGAAGGCAATATCAACACAGTTTGGACATACTAATGTCTGATATTGCCTTTAATTTATCAAAGTTGAACTTTGTAAGTTCTTGAGTTGTGTATTGTTTTATGGTTTTTAAACATGCCTGTTTACCCCAAAAAAGGATATTTCTACTGTCCAACAAAAAATGTTATTCAAAAAATATGTTGGTTTGTTCAAAAGTCCCTTTCTAATGCACATGTGACAATGGGGGTTATTTACTAAAGGCAAACCCCCACGGTGCTTTATAATTTGCCACAATCAGGCCATTTTCGTCACTCCAAAAAATTAATTCATGGTGCTGAAAATAATGAATATTTTTATCATTAATGCATTACATACATTAACAACAACAACAAGGTGTGTGTGTAGCAGACCCAAAACATAATAGTTAGCTGAAGAAGAGATTGACACCTCATGTATCAAATACATTACATTTGCACTATTGAATAAAATGTCAAAAAAGAAAAGCCCATTGGATAACCTAGGAGACAGCTAAAAGAAACACAAGAAGTAAATAAAAGGAAATATTATTTCAGGTTAAAATAAAAATGTATTTTAAAAATGTTTCTTAAACATTTTCTGGCATATCAATGGCCCCCCTACCCACAAAGTACTCCATATATTTTAGACGGACCTCGCAGGAGCTTTGGGGGGGCAAGTCAGGACGGCCAGCTTCAAGCACCATCAGGGTTTGGTCTTGAAATCCGGCCTCAGGCCCAACTGAGGCCACATAGTTAATAGAATTTCTCCTTAAAAAGTTGTGTAGAATGCAGCATGCAAGGATTATAAGGTTAAGTTTATATTCCTCCATGTTGATTGGCGTAAGGAATAGGCGGAACCGGCTGGCCATTATCCCGAAAGCATTCTCCACCACTCTTCTGGCTCTGGCTAGCCGGTAGTTAAAAACCTTCTGGTCCAGGGTGAGGGTCCTTAAGGGGAATGGCCGCATCAGGTGATCACCCAGCCCAAACGCTTCATCAGCGACAAAGACGAACAGCAGACCAGCCACGTTGTCTTCCGGAGGTGGCAATCCCAAGCGTTCATCCGACATCCGGCCATTCTTCCCCACGTCCACATAGAGAAACTCATATGTCGCCAACACCACCGCCAACTTCACAATGCTATTAAACCCCTTATAGTTGTAATAGTATGACCAAGAGTTGGGGGGTGGGACTATGTGGACGTGTTTCCCATCTATTGCCCCTCCATAATTGGGAAAGTCCCACCACTGGGCAAATTGGAAAGCCACAGTCTGCCTTTTCTGTGGCATTGAAGGAAACTGTGGAGTGAAACAAGAAAAAAAATAGTACTTTTGCACATAACATTGCAAGCAGATTAGACACAAAAATTCTTGGCCAACATCAGTATAGCATTTATTTGAAGGAGTATTTAAAGAAAAAAATCTAACATCCACTTATCAGATTCCTCACTCCCTCTGATGGTCCATTGTAAAAATTTGGGGGGGGGAGGTTTTGGACAGGTAACCCTCTCCACTTCATTGAGAGCTGAATGCATAAATAATATGTGTTACTTTGGCCAGCCCCTCCTTACTTACACTATTGGCAGCCCACTAGACAGGTAAGAAGTGTCATAATACAAAATATAAATACTGTACAAATTGAAGCACATTTTTACATTCTGCAATTACCTATCAAGATAATAGGAGAGCAAAACTTTATACAGTACCATTTGAAAGTATTCAGGCAGGCCCTTTCACTACATGCTTTGGTGAATTCATCCATAAATTTGACCACAAAAGAGGTAAGTATAGTGTGTATGGGTTTGGCAAAGTCAGCAGCTAGGGGATTGGTATCGGTTGACTTAGCGGTTGGGGGGAGTGAGAGTTCCAAATGATTTTGGGACCCCCAAAAAAAGCCTCTGGCACTCACATAACATTTGTACACATTTTAGGGGGTGTTTAGGGTAAAGCACTACTATGGAGCTGACAAAATACATTGTTAAGTGACTAGGCTAGGTGTGTATGGGCCCAGGATAGCATGCTGGGGAGGTTAGTGAAGGCAAATATGCATGAAGGACAAAAAATGAACTTTAAAAACTTCCAGCATGCATGAGGATAAAGAGGACATTCACAACATATTACAATCATGGCAATTAGGGAATGATGAAAGAAATATAATACATTAGCAAACATTAAATACAAAGAATGTGATGTTAAAGGAGAAATCTTACCTTAATATAGTCCTTCTGCAGGACCTGAATGATGGCAGAACAGGTCTTTGGAATAATGATCCCCAGAGCCTGGGGGGAGATGCCTGTCGAGAACTTGATGTCCTGCAGACTTCTCCCCGTCGCCAAGTATCGCAACGTGGCGACTAGCCTTTGCTCAGGAGTGATGGCTTGCCACATGCAGGTATCCTGCATCGTAATATAAGGGGACAGCAAAGCCAACAAATGGTGAAAAAGGGGTCCGTCATCCGCAGATAATTCCTGAAATCATCAGGAGTATTCTCACGGATCTCCCACAACAAAGGCATATGAAAGAATTGGTCACGCTGGAGCAAACAATTCTTTGTCTATGAACTCCTCCCCGCCCTTTTCATGGACTGGGCTTGGGTCCAAGTAAGAACCCCAACACCAAGCCCCTGCACAGCACGAACTCTACGACGAGCACGTACCCGCAACATAGCTTCAAAACAGTCAGCTGGTCAGGATGAACTAACAGAATGCACTGAAAATCAGAAAGGCCTGAGAAGAGCGAACTGAAAATCAGAAATGAGCAGACAAAAACGCACTGAAAATCAAATACGTACTATAAAAATACGCGCTGAAAACCAGATGTGAACTGACTACACGCACTGAAAACCAGATACGAACCCACAAGCACAAACTGAAAAGCAGTAACGATCTGAAAAGCACGAGGCTGAAAAGTGCGAAACGTCTCTCACCAAACTTCTACTAACATGAGATTAGCAGAAGGAGCCCAAAGGGTAGCACACTGGCTATTGAACTTCCTCTTTATAGTACCGAGTAAGTGTTGTACGTTTTTTATTTTTGTTTTCATTTTCATTTTTATTCTATTTTTTTTTAATTTTTATTTATTTTGATATATATATTTTCTCATTAGTCCATTTTTCATATTTTTTAAGAATTGAATATATGTGTATATAACTTGTGGAAAGTAAAATTCAGTTTTGAAGCACATGTGCACTTTGAACATACATGTTAAATGGTAATGGACATTTGAGATTAATATTATATGTCTATGGTTTGAAATTGTGATTCTTTTTTGATTGCACTTTATAATAATTGGCACTTTGTAGTGGCACATTGCACTTTAAATAGTTAGGTTGGTACATAAAATATAAAGGTGTAAACACCGTATTATTGGTAATAGTATATAAGTACTTGTTTAGATTGGTGCAGTTATATTATTTGAATACATATTAAAATCAATGATGGCTACCAGTACCTTTCCTAATGATAGTCACTGGTCAAAAAAGGGATACCATTAATACGATAATAGTGGAGATTGCATGCATCACATTCATTTTATTGTTGTAGCTGGATGACCCCTTTTATGATAGTAATTACTGAAAATAAACAAGCATCTTATGTTGAGTAATCAGAAAAAATGGCCACATTTCTGTAACGATGTACTGTTATATGATGCAAATAAGGATGATTAAATGTATAATACCTTAGGAAAATGTCAGGTCAGGAGCATTGTAAATTCACAAGCACCCTCTTTCATCTTTTAGATTGCTTTTAACAAGCGCTCTCATAGCTCTATATTATTTTCATGACATTTATGGCTTGGAACAAGTAAATGAGGAACATGAATTTTCATTTGTTGTGCTTAAGTATAATCAATTATTTCACAATTTTCTGCATGCCAAATAACATAATGCTGCATACTTCCTGAAGTGCTATTCAAAACCTTTTTTCAGTAAACCTTGCAGAATAAACAAGATGTTTGAGTGGCTGGGTGACTTCCCTGTCAGTCCTACCCTAGACCATGGCAATGTTGAATGGATTTGTGTTAAAGAAAGAAAATGCTCAAATACTGAAATTTTATTCATAACTGATACTCTATATAAATATGCCTTACTTGGTGGTTGTATTATAGCCAGATAATTGGATGCTTGCACTGAGATGTGCAATCTAATACCCTATGACCCTCATTAAAAACAGCATACCTGTGATAAGATGACACATATTTTCATCAAGTTGCTAACAGAAACATGTAAGTAAGAAAACAGTTCAAAACTATTAACTTTAGTTGGAGAATTAATTTGAATTAAGATGTACTTTGCAACTTGCATCCCTTCTGGAAATGCAATTACTTCCAGTCTCTTAAAAAAAATAAGTATTAAACATTGTACTTTAAAGTGCACCTGTGCCCAGAATATAGACATTAATGTATTTGCATCTTTTAAAAGCAGTAAAGAAGCTTAAAACAAGCCACTTCTGACCTTTTTAGTACTGTGATCAGGGCTGGTGCAAGGATTTTTGACACCCTAGTGAAAACTCATTTTGCAGCCCCCTGGCTCTGCCCCTGACTCCACTTTTTTGTTGCGCCTCACCACCTATTTCTTCAGTTGTGGTCCGCATCTGCGCCTCTGGACCTGGACAATACAGAAAGACAAATAGTGGCAATTGTCACGTACCTTACAGCGGAGCCCAAAATGATGAGGGTGGCCTCTTGCACGGTTCCGGTCCAAGCACCCCTGGTGGTGGGTACAGGGAGTGCGAGGGCAAACAAAAGGGTGCAGGTGCCTGTAGGCAGGAGGCTGGAACTTGGAGCTATAGGAACCTCTGCTGAGGAAATGTGGAAACTGATCACCAAACTTGTTCAGCGGGAGCCAGATCAGGATCAACTGCAGAATCAGGAACAGGCAGGAGTCGGCAACAGGCTGGCAGCGGGGTACCAAGTCAGAAGGCAAAACCGTAGTCAGGAACAGGCAGGGGTTGGCAACAGATGGGCAGCAGGGTACAGAATCAGGACGCAGAGCCGTAATCATAAGTTCAAGCCAAGGTCAGTATTGCAAGTAGAGGCAGGTTCAGCAGGCAGGGGAGATCCAAGAGAATGGTCAGAAGATAGCCGGGTTTTCAGGAACAATCAGGCAGAGTAACAACAGGAACACAGGAACAAGCTGAAGACAATCCAGCACTGATGCTAGGCAGGCTCTCTGTTTATATAGGGTGCTGTGTGCCAGGATTGGCGCCAGCGTACGTGCGTACGTGCATGCGCATTAGCAACTTAGCACATTGGCACATGCGCGTTAGCACATTAGCACTTTGGCACATTGGCACATGCGCATTAGCATATTAGCGCTTTGGCACTCGCGGACGCGCGTTAGCGCATTCGCATAGAGGTGCCATTGTGCATGCCCACCCTGGATCTCATTTGCCTCTGGCTATGGTTCCGTGCATGCACCTTGGCATTAGCAGAACGAGGATTGGCAGCTGCTGCATGGAGACGGGTGCTTGCTGTGTGAGTTCTGACAGCAATACAGCACCCCTTTATAATACAGTGCCCGATTTACATCACAGCCCCCTTTACATCAATAAAGAAAAAAAGCAGCTGCGCTACAAAAAAGGAAGTATACACAGTAGGGTGAACAAACATGTGCCAATCAAATAAACACTTATATTAATAATAATTGAAATTAACCTGTAAAGAAACAATATAAGTGGATATAATTCAGTAAACACACATATAAAGAAAACTATTGAAAAATAATGAGTGAAAAATAGTCCAAAATGACAAGTGATTGAATGGAAAACAAATATTCAATAACGATAAACCTGTGAAAGAAAATGAACATAAAAATCCTTGCAGCATCGTTCAATATATAAAGTCTTTGCATAAAAAGTTATTTTCAAAACGGAGAATCTGAGTTTAGAGACACGCTGTGAAAAATTTTCCGTATTGAGAAGCACTGTGAATCTACCACCATATAGACTGGAGGCTTACCAGCTAGACAAGCTATGGACGCTTGTGGCCTATACCCGGCCTGGGCCTTTGGGTCCTTCTCACACCTCCGATGGTAACTGAGCGAGCTGTAAAAGCTTATGGCCTATACACGGATCGGGCCTTTAGGTCCTCCCAGCGCCTTCAATAACCCCTCCAACCAGGCACTCCTGCAGGCTCTATGGAATTCGGGACTCCAACAGATGGCCACAAATATACCGTCAATGGGTAAGTATTGAGTCCATATGTAAAAAATAAAAAAGATTCACCATGCATGAAACCAGAGGGCTTTTAATAATAAAAAGTCTGCTAACCACTTAGCGTCCGCGCTATAGCCAAATGACGACCACAGCACGGACCTGAATTTCCGGGAGGCCATCATATGATGCCCTCCCCTTTGCACGCTCCCCACGCGCCCCCTGCAGGGCGCCCCCGGCGGGCGCTGTGTTCACCGAGTCACTGAGACTCGGGTCCCGGCCCCTTACCATGTGATCAGCTGTCAGCCAATGACAGCTGATCACGTAATGTAAACAAAAGCTCGGTAATCTGTTTATTTTTCTCCTCACGCTCACAGCGTGAGGAGAAGAAAAAGCCGATCACCGGCTTATGTGCAAGGGACATTGGTCCCGAAGAGGAAGGAGGCACATCTGCCTAATCTGTACCCACAATTACCACCTGCCAGTGTCACCTGCTAGTGCCCACACTGCCCACCAGTGCCACCTATCAATGCCCATGAGTGCCACCTATCAATGGCCACCAGTGGTGCCAATCAGTGCCTCATCAGTGCCACCTACCAGTGCTGCCCAACAGTGTAACCTACCAGTGCCAATCAGTGCCCATTATTGCCACCCATCAGTGTCCATCACTGCCACCCATCAGTGCCCATCACTGCCACCTATCAGTGCTCATCACTGCCAGCTATCAGTGCCACCTATTAGTGCCACTTCTCAGTGCCCACCAGTGCAACCTATCAATGCCCTTCAGTGCCACCCTTCAGTGCCACCTCTCAGTGTCACCTCTCAGTGCACACTAGTGCCACCTATCAGTGCCCACCAGTGCTGCCTATCAGTGCCCATCAGTGCAGCCTCATCAGCGTACATCAATGAAGGAGAAAAATTACCTGTTTTAAAATTTTATAACAAAATATAAAAAAATATACATTTTTTTTTAATTTAGTCTTTTTAAATTTTTAACAAAAAATAAAAAACCACAGAGGTAATCAAATACCACCAAAAGAAAGCTCTATTTGTGGGAAAAAAATTATAAAAATTTAATTTGGCTACAGTGTTGTATGATCGTGCAATTGTCATTCAAAGTGCATCAGCGCTGAAAGCTGAAAATTGGTCTGGACAGGAGGGGGGTTTAAGTGCCCAGTAAGCAAGTGGTTAAACACAGGTAAGCTAAAAATTATTTCAATAAAATTAATTTAAGCCAGCTGGCAAAAGATACAAAGCACGCCCGTGCACGCCCGCGCTCCTACCTATGCGTTTCGTCACTAGGCGGACGTCGCCTCGGAGCACGGGCGGCGTCCTGACGCACCACTATAAATACCAATATTCAAGCCTTGATCTGAGCTTCGAATGGCCGGAACAGGTGACGCCATTTTGATTAAGGGAAAAACCAAAGGGCAAGGCAACTGAACTACTACTGACGCCATATTAACTAACAAATAATAGCGCCATATTAGTTGTGGGAAAAATTAAAAGCAAAAAACACTATAAGGGAAAAACAAAAGGGCAAAGCAAATGAACTACTCCTACTAACGCCATAATGATTGATGAAAAAAAAAGCCATATTATTTGTAGGAGAGATCAAGGGCAAACAAACACTATGGTGCAGGATCAGTCATAATGACGGATCCGCTACACAAAATGTATCGGGTAGTAAAGTGCAATGTCCATCTAACCACAACACGAAAACAGACAAAAAAAAGTTTTTGGGAAGAGGGCACTAGAATGTCCACACAATAATCTCATTGGAGCACCGATACCGGAACTCTATAAATAGAGCTCCAGAAAAAGCACCCAAAATGAGTAAACTATATGTAAATTTACTCGACATAACACACAGTTACACCCAAATCATTTGGCGCCACGGTGTGCCCAAATAAAACATATCATAACTTCACAACTCAATGGAGGTGATCGAATTCATGGACTAACATGCCAAAAATTCAAAAATGAAATGGTAATAATGACTAAGAATGTTGGGACAATAATAAATTCACAGATTCGATTAAGTACAGAATTGACCCGACAGACACCATCCGAAGGTCAGATCGAGTTTACACATTAGGAAATTCAAACATAAATAAATGGGATTACATATAGACATGGGGGGGATAACCAAGCTTAAGAGTTATCTATAAAAGAATTAATATATACGCCAAGATTTAAACCAAAGGGGGTGTAACACTTGATCTTGTGATCCCAGGCCATCTCAGACCTAGAGATACTTCTGACAAGGGAGCTACCCCTCCAGTGTGGGTTATATTTGTCAATCCCCAAAAAATGGTGTCAACTATTCCGGCCATTCGAAGCTCATATCGAGGTTTGAATATTGGTAGTTTTAGCGGTGCATCAGGACGCCACCCATGCCCCGAGACGACGTCAGCCTAGTGACGAAACGTGTAAGGAGGAACAACGTACTGACGTCACCGCGCTGCCCTCATGCTCCGTTTGCACGGGCGTGCTTTGTATCTTTTGCTGGCTGGCTTAAATGAATATTGAATGAAATATTTTTTAGCTTACCGTACCTGTGTTTAACAGACTTTTTATTAATAAAAACCATCTGGTTTTACGCATGGTGAATCTTTTTTATATTTTACATATGGGCTCAATACTTACCCATTGACGGTATATTTGTGGTCATCTGTTGGAGTCCCAACTTCCATAGAGCCTGCAGGAGAGCCTGGTTGGAACGGTTACCGGAGGCACTGGGAGGACCTAAAGGCCCGGTCCAGGTATAGGCTATAAGCTTTTACATAAACCAAGTGAACTGCGCTGGCAACTAAATGTGAACAAAATGTATAAACAAAAACCACAAAACACCGCAAGTGATAATAGAGTGGCACGTTATAATAAATATGGATGTGTCAGAGAACTGGACCTGCAGCCCGCGCAGCTAAGCCAGAGTGCGCTGGACTGCACTACCAGAGCTCAAGGATCAAGAAGGGGTATAGGTTCCATGGTCTTTCCAATCATTTTAGGCTTTTTCATAACCAAGACCCCAGCCTACTCACCTTCTGTGGAATTGACAGAGTTGAAGATCACTGGCGAGGTTCTAACCTTAGGCAAAATATCTCACAAAATGAAACCCAGTGGATACATAGATTACGCACTTTGAACCCCTTGGGCTTGAATATCGAGCTAGACTTGAATTGTTTTTTATCGAATTGGTAGTGTTCAAAATGGTAATTTACATATATTTTTCTATTTTATCCCAATACATTTTCTATATATATGTGTTTGTGCATTTTAGTCCCATACATATATATATATTTATTTTATTTTATTTTATTTTTGTTTTATTGTTATTAATTTTTGGTTATGTGTTGTTTTTCTTCCCATGTCTTAATTATAAATACTAAGTTTAGTAAACCAGTAAAGTATCGAGTGTAATGTGGGACGTTATATTATTTACATTCACTTGAAAGGGGTTTTATATATATTTTATATTTTTTACATATTTTTCTATCCATATATATTTTTATATATTTATTTTGTCATTTTCTATAGACTTTTAGCTATTGGATAATGTATTAAACAATTGTTTTTATCATTAGGAATTTAGATATTCAATATATATTGTACAAGATTTTTCCGCCTATCTAGATATCCTGATGTTAGCATATATTTTTTGTTTTGCATATACTTTGTTCTATGGAAGGTAGTGAGTGTTAATATAGTTTCCTCATGGAGATGTTGCAAACACCTATCTGTACACTGGAGTTGTTTGTCTCCGACCATTGAGTAAAGTTTTATTTTGCAAACAGGATATGATGATAGAGGAAGGAATGGGTGACTCCTCACCCATTGGCCGCAAATGGCTGTCACTCATTGAACACAATATAAAGGGTTTTCTACGTGAGCAGGATGTTAAGTCTTTGATAACGCCCTGGGGGAGGGGCGAAATGCGTCGACGCAACATCCTGTCCACGTTCGTCTGATTTGTTACCAGTGACATCACTTCCTGGCGGTGGAACGCACGCCTAAGAGCGGCGAACCGACCAAAATATCTGAATGCCTGCTTTCCTTACCGGTCCCGTGAGTAGCGCATTTATGCGCAGGTGACCTTTGGTATTTTAAGGTTTTATGCTATATACCTCTCTTCTCTCCTTCGGTGGAACGTGTGCTTCTGGGGTTTCACGAGCAATCTTTTACATCGCTACACCACTGGCCCTGTTTGTTGGAAAAGATGAAAAAGTTGGAAGCCTGTTCATTGTTTGCCCTATGAAGGAGTTTTTATCATTAGCCTCGTTTTCTCACATATTGTAGCTGACGTTTCATGATTTCTTTGTGCTATCTGGAACTTGCAGAGTGGATCGCTCCTTAGTATTTCATTTTTGCATAATTGATACGCCATATTTTATTTATATATTTATTTATATATTTATTTATATTAGTGGTATGCTAAACTGCTATTTCTGATGTTTGATAGATGCATCTGTCCAAATCAACATATTGTAGTGTAGGTTTTCTATTTGGATAGTGCATCTTCCCATGCTCCTGCTGTTTTGTCATTTTTTATACACACCAATTGATTTAATTTGTGTGGAGGGTCTTTGAGCTCTGGTAGTGCAGTCCAGCGCACTCTGGCTTAGCTGCGCGGGCTGCAGGTCCAGTTCTCTGACACATCCATATTTATTATAACGTGCCACTCTATTATCACTTGCGGTGTTTTGTGGTTTTTGTTTATACATTTTGTTCACATTTAGTTGCCAGCGCAGTTCACTTGGTTTATATATTTCTAAAGTACAGTACTTTCACTCTGCAGCTGTAACAAAGTTTTTCTTTTTGGTTTTCACAAAAATATTCTTTTTGAGATTATTGATTACATATATTTGCGAGCGCTGTATTGTATGATTTTATATAAGCTTTTACAGCTCACTCATTTACCATCGGAGGTGTGAGGAGGACCCAAAGGCCCAGGCCGGGTATAGGCCATAAGCTTCCATAGCTTGTCTAGCTGGTAAGCCTCCAGTCTATATGGTGGTGGATTCACAGTGCTTCTCAATACGGAAGATTTTTCACAGGGTGATTCTCCGTTTGAAAATAACTTTTTATGCAAAGACTTTATATATTGAACGATGCTGCAAGGATTTTTATGTTCATTTTCTTTCACGGGTTTATCGTTATTAAATATTTGTTTTCCATTCAATCACTTGTCATTTTGGACTATTTTTCACTCATTATTTTTCAATAGTTTTCTTTATATGTGTGTTCACTGGATTATATCCACTTATATTGTTTCTTTGCAGGTTAATTTCAATTATTATTAATATAAGTGTTTATTTGATTGGCACATGTTTGTTCACCCTACTGTGTATGCTTCCTTTTTTGTAGCGCAGCTCCTTTTTTTTCTTTATTTCTAGTTTAGTGTGTATTTCACTTTGAGTTGCTGCTTTTTACATTTGTTGTCTATCAGCGCAGTTTTTTTCTCCTTTTTTTTCTTTTTACATACGCTTTACATCAATGCCCTCTTTCCCCCTTCACATCACAGCCCCCCTCCTTACATCACAGACCTACCCCCTTTACATCAGCCTACCTTCCTTGCATCCAAGTCCCCATCACATCCCCCTTTCTTTGCACCTCAGTCCCCTTCACAGCCGCCCTTGTACCCAAGTCCCCTTTAAACCTCCTCTTTACTTGAACCCCAGTCCCCTGTACAACCCCTCTTTACTTGTACCCCAGTCCCTTTATTTGCATCCCAGCCCCTCCTTCCTTGTATCCCAGTGCCCTCCACAGCCCCCCTCCTTGTATCTCATTCCGCTCCACAGCCCCCCTCCTTGTATCCCTGTCTGCTCCACAGCCCCCTCCTTGTATCCCAGTCTCCCCCACAGCCCCCCCTCCTTGTATCCCAGTCCCCTCCACAGCCCTCTTCCTTGTATACCAGTCTCCTCCATAGCCTTCCTCCTTGTATACCAGTCTCCTCCACAGCCCCCCTCCTTGTATCCAAGTCCCCTCCACGGGCCTCGTTCTTGTATCCCAGTCCCCTCCACAGCCCCCCTCATTCTATCCCAATCTCATCCACAGCCTCTCTCCTTGTATACCAGTCTCCTGCACAGCCCCCCTCCTTGTATCCCAATCTCCTCTACCACCCCTCTCCTTGTATCCCAGTCCCCTCCACAGCACCCCTCCTTGTATACCAGTCTCCTCCACAGCCCCACTCCTTGTATCCATGTCACCTCCACATCCCCCCTCCTTGTTTACCAATCTCCTCCACAGCCCCCTCCTTGTATCCCAGTCCCCTCCACAGCCCCCCTCCTTGTAGCCCAGTCCCCTCCACATACCCCCTCCTTGTATCCCAGTCCCCTCAACTGCCCCCTTCCTTGTATCCCAATATCCTCCACAGCCCCCCTCCTTGTATCCCAATCTCTTCCACAGCCCCCCTCCTTGTATCCCAATCTCCTCCACAACTCCCCTCCTTGCATCCCAGTCCCCTCCACAGCCCCCCTCCTTGTATCCCAGTGCCCTTCACAGCCCCCTCCTTGTATCCCAGTCTCCCCCACACCCCCCTCCTTGTATCCCAGTGTCCTCCACAGCCCCCCTACTTGTATCTCAGTTACCTCCACAGCCCTCCTCCTTGTATATCAGTCTCCTCCACAGCCCCTCTCCTTGTATCCCAATCTCCTCCACAGCCCCCCTCCACGCTTACTTGCACCCCACTCCCTTTCACATTCCCACCTTTCTGGCATCTTGGTCCTCTTTACAGCCACCTTCTTTCTTTATAACACAATCTCCTTTCTGTCACTGCCCCTCCCTTACCTTAAACAGCAGGTAGCAGACAGAGGATGCAACATGTCCGAGCAGAGGGCAGGAGCTGTCCAACTTTCATTTAACAGACAGACGATTGGTTGCTTGGACCACCCCTAGCAACAAATCACAGGCATTTTACCTTAAAAAGTTGGACAGCTCCTGCCTTCTGCTTGGACATTCTGTCTTCTACCTGCAAGGATGAGAGCGGCATCGGGGGAAGGAGGAGTCACACGGAAGAGGAGAGGACACCCAGGCCGGCTGAACTACCTGCACATGCACTCCTCCCCTCTCACTCCCTCCAGCAGCGATACTCTGCAGCCAACACTGGAACTAGTGCAGAAAGCTCAGTCTGCACTGCAGTGCCGCTGTGTCTCATGTACCTGAGAAGGCAGGCGGGCACAGTCATCTTGGAATCGGCATTACCTTCTCCTGAGTCTACATTGATTTCCAAGCCTCCTGGGGGTGGAGGTAGGGGAGGGGATGGGAGTTCTCAGTCTCGTTTTAGGCAGTCTGTCCGACAGTACAGCTGAAGTGCTCACTCCTCACCGTCGCATGTAGCCAGCGCAGAGCCCCCTACTGATGTGTGCTCTAGGCAGGTGCCTACCTTGCCTATTGGTAGCGCCGGCACTGACTGTGATGTAATTAATTTGCAAGTTCCTCAAAGTTTACAACAAATACTCAAGCTGGCCATAGATGATTCATCTTTTTTTCTTTTAGCCAGTGGGCTTGACAAAAAAAATTAACAGATTCACCACAAACAAAGTGGATGGAGGAATCCCCGCCCATCTTAAAGAACACAACATACAGGGATATGGGAAATAATTATAGACACCGACACATGTGCACCTACAGTGGGGACAGAAAGCATTCAGACCCCCTTAAATTTTTCACTCTTTGTTATATTGCAGCCATTTGCTAAAATCATTGAAGTTCATTTTTTTTCCTCATTAATGTACAAACAGCACCCCATATTGACAGAAAAACACAGAATTGTTGACATTTTTGCAGATTTATTAAATAAGAAAAACTGAAATATCACATGGTCCTAAGTATTCAGACCCTTTGCTGTGACACTCATATATTTAACTCAGGTGCTGTCCATTTCTTCTGATCATCCTTGAGATGGTTCTACACCTTCATTTGAGTTCCAGCTGTGTTTGATTATACTGATTGGACTTGATTAGGAAAGCCACACACCTGTCTATATAAAACCTTACAGTTCACAGTGCATATCAGAGCAAATGAGAATCATGAGGTCAAAGGAACTGCCTGAAGAGCTCAGAGACAGAATTGTGGCAAGGCACAGACCTGGCCAAGGTTACAAAAAAGTTTCTGCTGCACTTAAGGTTCCTAAGAGCACAGTGGCCTCCATAATCCTTAAATGGAAGACGTTTGGGACGACCAGAATCCTTCCTAGAGCTGGCCGTCCGGCCAAACTGAGTTATCGGGGGAGAAGAGCCTTGGTGAGAGAGGTAAAGAAGAACCCAAAGATCACTGTGGCTGAGCTCCAGAGATGCAGTCGGGAGATGGGAGAAAGTTGTAGAAAGTCAACCATCACTGCAGCCCTCCACCAGTCGGGGCTTTATGGCAGAGTGGCAGGACAGAAGCCTCTACTCATGAAACACATGAAAGCCCACATGGAGTTTGCTAAAAAAACATCTGAAGGACTCCAAGATGGTGAGAAATAAGATTCTCTGGTCTGATGAGACCAAGATAGAACTTTCTGGCCTTAATTGTAAGCGGTATGTGTGGAGAAAACCAGGCACAGCTCATCACCTGTCCAATACAGTCCCAACAGTGAAGCATGGTGGTAGCAGCATCATGCTGTGGGGGTGTTTTTCAGCTGCAGGGACAGGATGACTGGTTGCAATCGAGGGAAAGATGAATGCGGCCAAGTGCAGGGATATCCTGGATGAAAACCTTCTCCAGAGTGCTCAGAACCTCTGACTGGGCCAAAGGTTTACCTTCCAACAAGACAATGACCCTAAGCACACAGCTAAAATAACGAAGGAGTGGTTTCACAACAACTCCGTGACTGTTATTGAATGGCCCAGCCAGAGCCCTGACTTAAACCCAATTGAGCATCTCTGGAGAGACCTAAAAATGGCTGTCCACAAACGTTTACCATCCAACCTGACAGAACTGGAGAGGATCTGCAAGGAAGAATGGCAGAGGATCCCCAAATCCAGGTGTGAAAAACTTGTTGCATCTTTCCCAAAAAGACTCATGGCTGTATTAGATCAAAAGGGTGCTTCTACTAAATACTAAGCAAAGGGTCTGAACACTTAGGGCCACGTGATATTTCAGTTTTTCTTTTTTAATAAATCTGCAAAAATGTCAACAATTCTGTGTTTTTCTGTCAATATGGGGTGCTGTGTGTACATTAAGGAGGAAAAAAATGAACTTAAATGATTTTAACAAATGGCTGCAATATAACAAAGAGTGAAAAATTTAAGGGGGTCTGAATACTTTCCGTCCCCACTGTACACAGGATGGACTATTGTCTTTATTCAACCTTACCCACTATGTAACTATGTATGTTTTCTGATAGTAGGACTCTCTGCTGTCAGAATACACTGATCATCAGCTGCAGCCAATTGGCTGATCAACAAAATTTTCCAATATTCTCGTTCAAAAGAAGTTAACCTAACAATCGACTTCTCTTGGACAAGAAAGGCTACACAATAATCCGGTCCCTGCTGAACTGGCCAAGTAAGGTATCAGACAGTTTCTAGTAGCTTAGAAACATCTGCTGTTTGTTTACATTAGAGGACTGTAGGCAGCAAGATTGTGGTGCATGAGAAAATGTTAGGAAAATACCAAAGGTTTCTGTGCCTCTGTTGTGAACTTCAAAGTATAACTAAAGACAAAACTTTTTTTTTTTAGTTTGGACTAGAGTGGACAGGTATTAGAATACCTGTCAGGTTTTTATTGATGTCTCTGTCCCTGTTTGGGAGATTTAACCTCTCCATTTGTCCTTTTTACCATTATCATCGAAAGTGAGAGTAAAAGAAAATCTAATTTTTAGTTGTCCCCAGAACAGTAATAGAGGGGAAACCTTTCAATGAGGACATTCGTTCTGGTGATACTGTTGACCACCAGGGATCCCTTTAATTTTCCTCTCACTTCTTGTTTTGGCTATGGTACAGGAAGCAAAAAGATATCTCCCCAATGGAACATAGATGGACAAAAACCTGGCAGAGGCTATAAACCTCCCTTACGCTATCCAAAATGAAAGAAAGTGTTGCCTTTAGTTCTGCTTTAACAATGAATTTCTCCACAATTGCTCCACAAGTGTTTTTACTGCTTGATCAGAATATGTAAATTCTTTAATGTGCATAATCTGGTAAAAGGTTGCATGGTGGTCATTTTGGTACTGTTATGCTATGATTTTAGAAAATTTTAGTTACTTAATTTTCAGTAAATTTGTAGATATTTGGGGTAGGCAACTATATTTTCAAACGCTATAATAATTTTCTGATGCAAGTATGTCTCATCCAGTATTATGACTTGCTCATCTTCTAGTCCCACCTTTTCCATTCACTTTATACAATCATATATGCTCACTATACAAAAAGAAGGGGGCTAACTGCTAACTGCACAATCAATATGGCGTAGTAGGTTCTAACAAAGTTTAATTTCAAAGAGATAAAAAGTGAAATGTAAAAACCTACACATAATTAAGTCCCAGGGAGAGGATAAGCCTGTGGTTAAGGAACAGTCCTAAAAGGGTACAGCTGGATGGATGGTTGATGAGCTGCTGCAGGCACAAGGTCCGGATCTATGTGTCGCCGACAGCTTAATGGGAGAATGCTCTGACAGCCTAGCTAGCAAGTAGTGCCTTGGCTTCCTCATCCCCAGTGCCAATAGCCAATGAATGGTGATATCCACCTAAAGTCCAGGGTAACAGGATGCGTTTCAAGGGACCTTCCTCTTCCTCAGCTGACCCCTATGGGCTCCCTGCTCTGTTTAAATAGCCCCCCAAAAAAACAACCCAGGAAACCAGATACTGGAAAGAGCTGTATCAATTGCTAAAATGCTGGGCTAACTGCAAGCTGTAGACTGGAGAAATCTACCTCAACAAAAGCCTGTCTGAGTAGTCACACAGCCTCCCTACACCCTCGGCAGCCAGAAGGCGGAAGAGAGTGGAACCGCAGCATTACAAATGTTAACCACTTCCCGACCGGCTCACGTATATATACGTCAGCAGGTTGGCAGCCCTGCGCAAAACGACGTACAGGTAAGTCAGCCCCTTTAAGAGCCTTAGCAGGCACGCACATCCGTTTCACGGCAGGGGACCCAATGTGCGTGGTAAGAGGGAATGTGTGCAACATAATGGGCGGCTTTATTGATAATAGTGGGTCTGCCTATTTTTGTACCCACCAAGATCCAAGAGGCATTGGATTAGTGGGAATTGATAAACTTAACCCATATTGGAGGGGGCATAACAGAACATAGGACACTTTTCTAAAAAGGGAAACATTGTAAATCTATGAATTATTTTTTTTTTTATTTCCAGAATTTACACTGTATACTGTATAGCATCAACATATCACACAGTGCTTTGCAGATTACATGCAATTACACCAGTCTTTGTCCAATACTGTATCTGTAGAACTATGCCTTCACCAGTTTCCCAGAGCTTACAATGTCAGAAATTGTTGCAGTAGAGTAACATGTAGCCAAGTCATGGTTGAATACATGCCAAGCTATACTTTAAACTTTACATTTAGACAAGTCCAATTTGTTTCGTACAAATTTGTTTTCAAACTAAATTCAGCATATTTGTTCATTTGAAAGCATCCAAATGAACGAAAGACTCTTGATGATTGCATGCGAAAACTAATTGTCAAAAAGAACTGAAACTTGAAAGAACGAAAATACAAAAATACAAAAATCAGAAAGAACGAAAATTGATTCAACCTATGAGTCTAACGAATCGATTGCATTCGCATAATTACATTTTTCGTATTTTCTATTATAATTAAATTATTAACTATTCTAGTTTTTATTATTTGGGATAGATTAGATTTACATTTTTTTTGGAAATTCCTTTCAAATTTGGCTAAAGTAACTGTTAGTGAACATAAGGAATACGAATGCATCTGAAGTTACGCATTATCCGAAGTAACGAATGCCGCATCTAAACGAATGGAACGAATACAAATGCATCCGAAATTACAAATAATCCAAAGTAACGAATGCCGATCATAACGAATGATCCAATAAACGAAAAAAAAAGCAAACGAATTAAACTAAAACGAAACTAAACACATTTTTTGGTGGTGCACATGTCTTTTTACATTAGTGTAATAAGATGGGCTTTGATGGATCAATAGTCTATTTATTTTATATGTGTTAATAATGGATAGAAATTGTTACTTAAAGTGGATGTAAACCCTCACATATACACAGTGAAATAACTGCCTCAGATGATACACAGGGATTAAACAAATCTCCCTATATAACTTGTATTTGTATATCTGCTGTCTTCAACTTTCTACACTGTTTAGAAGTGCACATCGTGTTAGAAATTTTTCTTCCTGTTCCACTGCTGGGTATGGAGTCTTGGCATACAGCTGATTGGAGGAAAGGCACACATCCCCCTCCACATAGACAGAGGAATGAAGAAACATGCAGAGCTGTACTGTGAATAGACAAGCTCTCTGCATATCTATCTCTATTCGCCCACCTCAACATAAATTTCCTTTTATCTCCTGTGTAGGAGAACTTGTCAGAAGTGACTTATGCTGATAACAGAGGAACGGAGCAGCAGAAAGACACGGGACATGGGCATTAACAGAGCGCTGCACAACTATCTGGATTTTGTTTTATTGTGTTATAGGTCGTTCACAATAGTGTTTGCTGCTCTGTACTAAATAGATTTAATTTGTATATATACTTTTGACTTGAATATTTTTTGATTGGGGTAGCACTGGGATATTGTTATTTTGCATTTTTTATGGATATCCTTCTACAACTCTTTGTATTATAATCATGCATGTATAATAAATAGACAGATATAATCAAGAATTAATTACAAATACATGAATTACGGACTTCCTTTAGCTGAATTGTTTTTAAAATGTGTTTCTCTGATGATCATTTATACTTGGTTAGGCAATGTTTGAAATTATGTTAAAATTAGGAGTTATGTTTAGTTAATGTATTTTGACTTCAGCAGGGTGACCTTATATTAGTTTTTAAGAAAATTAATATTTATGGTATTTAACATTTTTATAGTGAATGCACAAGGCCCTGGTATTTGCAGAAGCATTATCTTTTATTGTATTTGCTCCCCAGTTGGGGTCTATTAATATGTTATTATTCCTTCTTTTCTGTGCAGTCAGTGAGTATTAATGTTTGTATTTATTATAAAGCCAACATGAAAAAGTAATTTTCAAAATGTAGGTCATTTAGTTCTCCCGTTGAGCCTCTGAGTTGTTTCATTAAGTGTCATTTCAAGTGTATTTAAACCCAAGAACAAAAATGTTATATATTGCAGCTTACAAATTCTTAGATGTTTTGACTGTATTAGATTTTTAAACAAAGTAAATTTTGTACAAGTACAGGAAAAATGTATCCCTGTCAAAAAGTGTGAGTCCTTGTAATTTTCTGTGGATTGAACTAAAATTTCAAATATTATCAGCTTTCTCAACTATCTTCTATGTACCACAGAGCAACATCCCTCTGTAATAGAGATGATGAAAGGGGGTAGGGGGCCAATTTAGTAGAATAGCCTAGGGGATAATACTGCTTCTCCATAGATACAGTTCGGTTCGGTGCGCACACCAGAACCTGCGAACGGACCGAAAATTTGCACGAACTTTAGAACCCCATTGAAGTCTATGGGACTCGAACGTTCAAAATCAAAAGTGCTAATTTTAAAGGCTAATTTGCATGGTATTGTCCTAAAAAGGGTTTGGGGACCCGGGTTCTGCCCCAGGGGACATGTATCAATGCAAAAAAAACGTTTTAAAAACGGCCGTTTTTTCAGGAGCAGTGATTTTAATGATGCTTAAAGTGAAAAAAAAAAAAAAAAGTGAAATATTCCTTTAAATATCGTACCTGGGGGGTGTCTATAGTAGGCCTGTAAATTGGCGCGTGTTTCCCGTGCTTAGAACAGTCCCTGCCCAAAATGACATTTTTAAAGGAATAAAAGTAATTTAAAACTAATGTCGGGTCCCGGCAATATGGATGAAAATCAGTGAGACAAACGGCATGGGTACCCCCCCTTCCCCAGTCCATCACCAGGCCCTTTGGGTCTTGTATGGATATTAAGGGGAACCCCGAACCCAAATTAAAAAAAGGAAAGGCGTGGGTCCCCCAGGCCCTATATACTCTGAACAGCAGTATACAGGCAGTGCAAACAAGACAGGGACTGTAGGTTTGTTGTTAAGAATCTGTTTGTTATTTTGAACTGGTACATTTTTAAAGTGTAGCTCCAGCCAAAAAACCTATTTTAAGCTTTTTCGAAAACATAGGGAAGGGTTATCACCCCTGTGATGTTTGTTTTGCTGTCTGTGCACCTCTTCAGAAGATTTCACCTCACTTTCTGTCCCAATGACAAATGTTTTTTGACAATTTGGGGTTTTTAGTGAAACAAGGATTGTTGATAAAGCATCAGTGGAGAGGAGACACGTTTTTTCCCATTTTAACTCTTACAGGAGAGAATTTCCCTCCCTAGGGGTAGATTTCATCTCACTTCCTGTTGTCTCCTTCCGTTTGCAAGTAGGAGTCGTTGGATGTTTGTAAGTAGGGGCCTTCCCTATATACTCTGCAGAAATTGTGGCCTTAGGTGTTGGTGTTGCCACAACACTGTAAGCCCTCACAGTTACTCTTGGTGGGTGCAGGAACAGGCCCTGCTGTGAAATATTAGATCAAGAATTGTAATTACATGCTCCCGTTGAACAGGGTCAGAAAAATTGGGCCTTTGGTGGTGGTGGTGGTGCTGGTGCCACAACACTGTAAGTCCTCACAGTTACTCTTGGTGGGCGCAAAAACAGGCCCTGCTGTGAAATATTAGATCAAGAATTGTAATTACATGCACCTGTTGAACAGGGACAGAAAAATTGGGCCTCTGGTGGTAGTGGTGGTGGTGTTGCCACAACACTGTAAGTCCTCACAGTTACTCTTGGTGGGCGCAGAAACAGGCCCTGCTGTGAAATATTAGATCAAGAATTGTAATTACATGCACCTGTTGAACAGGGGCAGAAAAATTGGGCCTTTGGTGGTGGTGGTGCTGGTACCAAAACACTGTAAGTCCTCACAGTTACTCTAGTTGGAGCGTAGGAACGAGCCCTGCTGCAAAGTATTGCATCAAAAATTGATTGTAATTACACGCCCCTTTTAAACAGGGGCTGAAAAATTGGGCCTTAGGCACTGGTGCCACAACACTGCAACCCCTCACAGATACTCTAGTTGGTGCGCAGGAACGAGCCCTGCTGCAAAATATTGCATCAAAAATTGTAATTACACGCCCCTGTTAAACAGGAGCTGAAAAATTGGGCCTTAGCCACTGGTGGCGGTGCCCAGAACCAAAAATATTCTTACAAGCTATCAGCATGATCATTGAGGAGGAAGAGGATAGTCACGCAGCATAACAGGATAGTCAGTCAGCACAAGCAGTCTTGAAGGGATCTGACATTTCAAAAAAAAATTATTCAGTTACATCAGCATCAGGTGCTTGGTAGCTGGTGGTGATCTAAGACTGATTAATTTTTATGAAGGTCAGTCGATGGACCGAGTCGGTGGACAGGCGCACCCTGTGATCAGTTACAAAGCCTCCAGCAGCACTGAATGTGCGTCCCGAAAGAACGCTGGATGCAGGACAGGCCAGTAGCTCAATTGCATACTGTACAAGCTCTGGCCAGTGATTCATCCTCAAGACCCAGTAACCCAGAGGATTTTCGGTGGGAAAGGTGTCCAAGTCAGATCTTGCTCCTAGGTATTCCTGCACCATGCAAAACAGACGCTGGTGATGGTTGCTGGAACCGATCATACCTTGGGGCTGCAGACTAAAAAATTGTCTGAATGCATCGGTCAGACGGCCACCTTCTCCACGGCTCCTTCTTTGACTGACCGAAGCCTCAGCAACACGTTGTCCAGGAACAGGAGTTTGTAACCTCCCAGTCTCTGGGAACGCGTTGCACAGACCTTTCTGCAAGGCCTCCCGAAGATGTTTCATCCTCTGCTCCCTCTGCGATGGCAAGATAAGGTCCGCAACCTTACCCTTGTAACGTGGATCAAGGAGGGTTGCCAGCCAGTAATGATCCCTCTCCTTGATACCACAAATACGAGGATCCTTCCGCAGGCTTTGCAGGATCAGGGAGGCCATACAGTGTAGGTTTGCTGAGGCATTCGGTCCGGAGTCCTCTGGGTCACTAAGGACGACATGGTCCGCAGCCACCTCCTCCCAGCCACGTACAAGTCTATGGGTTTCTTGGGACTGTAAATGATCCCTTGAAGACTGCTGCTGATGCCGAGTGCCAGGCTCCACCTCCATGCTGACACAATCCTCCTCCTCCTCCTCTTCCTGTGTGATCAGCGGGCACGCAGGAACACTGTCTGGATAAAGGGGGCCTTGAGAGGTAAGGAAGTCCTCCTCTTCCTGCCTCTGTTCTGCCTCAAGTGCCCTGTCCATTATTCCATGCAGCGTGTGCTCCAACAGGTGGACAAGGGGGACAGTGTCACTGATGCATGCACTGTCACTGCTCAGCATCCTCGTGGCCTCCTCAAATGGTGACAGGACAGTGCATGCATCCCTGATCATGGTCCACTGGCGTGGGGAAAAAAAAACAAGCTCCCCTGACCCTGCCCTGGTGCCATAGTCACGCAGGTACTCATTGATGGCTCTCTGCTGCGTGTGCAGCCACTGCAGCATGGCCAATGTTGAGTTCCACCTGGTGGGAATGCCACAGATTAGGCGGTTCTTGGGCAGGTTAACTTCCTTTTGGAGGTCAGCCAGCCGAGCACTGGCATTATATAACCGTCAGACTTTCCTGGCCTGCCTCAGGACATCCTGTAAGCCCGGGTACCTGCCCAAGAACCGCTGCACCACCTAATTAAGGATGTGAGCCAAACAGGGCAAATGGGTCAGTTGTCCCTGTCGGAGGGCGGAGAGGAGGTCGGTGCCATTGTAGCAAACCACCATTCCTGGCTGAAGCTGGCGTGGCGTCAACCACCTCTGAGCCTGCCCCTGCAGAGCTGACAGAATCTCTGCCCCAGTGTGGCTCCTGTCCCCCAAGCACACCAGCTCAAGCACCGCATGGCATCTTTTGGCCTGCATACTTGCATAGCCCCTTGAACGCCTACGGAGCACCACTGGTTCCGAGGACAAAACACAGGAAGAGGCCATGGAGGAAGAAGAAGAGGAGATGGTGGAGGAGAGAGGTGTGTCAGAATCACCAGTAGTAGCATTTTGGAGGCATTGTGGCGGAACAACCTCCAACACTACTGCACTTTGCCCTGCATCCTTCCCAGCTGCCAGATGAGTCACCAAATGCACCGTGAAAGATAGGTAACATCCCTGTCCATGCCTGCTGGACCATGAGTCAGCGGTAATATGCACCTTACCGCTGACCGCCCTGTCCAACGAGGCCAAGACATTGCCTTCCACATGCCGGTAGAGAGCCGGAATTGCCTTCCATGGGAAAAAGTGGCCTTTGGGAACCTGCCACTGAGGAACCGCACTTTCCACAAACTCACGGAAGGGGGCAGAGTCTACCAACTGAAAAGGCAACAGTTGAAGTGCTAGCAATTTAGCCAAGCTAGCATTCAACCGCTGGGCATGTGGATGGCTGGGAGCGAACTTCTTTCGGCGGTGCAGCAGCTGAGGCAGGGAAATTTGCCTGGTACAATCTGACGTCGGTGTACCGATAGCAGATTGCCCGCAAGTCATTGGCTGTGACACACCTAATTCTACACCTTCATTCCTCTCAGTGCAGGTCTCAGAGAAGACTGAAGGTATAGTGGGGTTGGAGATCCCAGCTGATGAAGAGCAAGGAGAGGTACTCTTTGTTCTTTGGTGTGGGTCTTTTAGGTACGCTTGGCAACGAACTGCATGGCAGGTCAACATATGTCTGGTCAAGCATGTGGTGCCCAAGCGGGTGATGTTTTGGCCACGCAAGATACGCTTGAGACATATGTTGCAAATAGCAGTGGTGGGATCTGATACACTTGTCTCAAAAAAGGCCCACACCAAAGAACTTTTGGAATAACGCGCAGAGACAGAAGCACCCTGCACATGCGGAGCTCTGCAATGTGATGCAGTCAGTGTGCTGCCCTTAAGCTGGCCCCTGGAGGACCTCCTGCCTCATTGGTGATGTGCCTCCTCCTCCTCCTCCTCTCTCCTATCAGGCACCCACGTGGAGTCAGTGACCTCATCATCCCCTCCCTCCTCATCACTGGAGCAAAGCTGGCAGTATGCTGCAGCCGGGGGAATATGACTGCCAGATTGCTGTCCTTTTTGGGCACCCCCTTGGGCTCACGTTACTGCCTTCCTCTAGCTGAGCACCATCATCTGAGCCTTCAAAACGCTGGGCATCCTCCTGGAGCATGTACCCAACACTGTGGTCAAACAGTTTGGGGGACTCCTCAGGAGGACATGGTGGGACTAGGGAAGGAGTTACTGATGCCATTGAGCCGAGGGAAGAGGCCGCGTTGGCAGCTGCTTTGCCAGACAATGTTCCCTGAGCCTGGGTGAGAGAGGATGAGGAGGATGAGGACTCTACCAAGTCTTCCGCATGTTGCGGCTCAACACGGCCGAAAAAAAGGACAAGCGTGTCCCATGGCCACGTGCTCATGAGGATGCACCGTGTCCATGACCAGCACTGTTGCCTCTAGACACAGATCCTGCTTGCCCTCTTTTATTGGCTTGTGACTGTCTGCCTCTCCTTGTTGGCCTTCCAGACATACTAATGGCCTGCACTGCAGTGAGATGTAGCTGCACAAAGCTGGGATGTATATACAGTAAATACTGATTATACAGCAGCTAGCAGAATGCCTGCCTGTGGTATTAATAGGATCAGAAGAAGCACACCAGCACTTGTCTTCAGGTAGCTAGGTGCACCTGTGCAAGGTACACAGTACACTAACTGTAAATACTTTAAGAGCCCGCCTGTGCTATTAATAGGATCAGAAGAAGCACAGAAGCACTTGTCTTCAGGTAGCTATAGGTGCAACTGTGCAGGGTACATTGTACACTAACTGTAAATACTTCAAGAGCCTGCCTGTGCTATTAATAAGATCAGAAGAAGAACACAAGCACTTGTCTTCAGGTAGCTATACTGTAGGTGCACCTGTGCAGGGTACACAGTACACTAACTGTAAATACTTCAAGAGCCTGCCTGTGCTATTAATAGGATCAGAAGAAGCACACAAGCACTTGTCTTCAGGTAGCTATAGGTGCAACTGTGCAGGGTACATTGTACACTAACTGTAAATACTTCAAGAGCCTGTCTGTGCTATTAATAAGATCAGAAGAAGAACACAAGCACTTGTCTTCAGGTAGCTATACTGTAGGTGCAACTGTGCAGGGTACACAGTACACTAATTGTAATTGATTCGAGAGCCTGCCTGTGCTTTTAATAAGATCAGAAGAAGCACACAAGCACTAATCTTCAGTTAGCTATAAGTGCAACTGTGCAGGGTACACAGTACACAGTACACTAACTGTAAATACTTCAAGAGCATGCCTGTGCTATTAATAGGATCAGAAGAAGCACACAAGCACTTGTCTTCAGGTAGCTATAGGTGCAGCTGTGCAGGGTACACAGTACACTAACTGTAAATACTTCAAGAGCCTGCCTGTGCTATTAATAGGATCAGAAGAACACAAGCACTTGTCTTCAGGTAGCTATACTGTAGGTGCAACTGTGCAGGGTACACAGTACACTAACTACTATAAACACCTGGGATGCATGTATATACACAATACACTGTAAGTGCAGCTAACTGACTCGACCTGCCTACTCTATCTAACTTAAATCAAATGACACTGTCTCTCTGTCTATCTCTCTCCGCCGCCGCAACACACTACACAAGGCCGCCACGCAGGCGGCCTTATATAGTGTGGGGTGTGTACTAAACCCCCTAAGCCATAATTGGGCAAAGCCACCCTGGCTTTGGCCAATTATGGCTCTCTGTACACACGGCGCTGTGATTGGCCAAGCATGCGGGTCATAGTGCATGCTTGGCCAATCATCAGCCAGCAATGCACTGCGATGCCGCAGTGAATTATGGGCCGTGACGCGCCACTCAAATTTGGCGTGAACTGCCCATATCGTTCGCAATTCGACGGATGGTTGAACAGGCGATGTTCAAGTCGAACATGGGTTCGACTCGAACTCGAAGCTCATCCCTAATTCTAGGACACAGTTGTTGGTAAAAGCATCAGGTAAACTTAACGGAAAGACTATTGAAAAAAGGAAACTAATGCAGCCACCACATCTAAAAAATAGTGAACTGTTAATGTTTGGATATACTTTTATGGGGCGTACACACGGTCGGACTTTTCGTCTACAAAAGTCCGACGGACGCCGACGGACCAAATCCGGCGGACAATTCGACCGTGTGTGGGCTTCATCGGACCTGCAGCGGACTTTTTCGGTCGAAAATCTGACGGACTTTAGATTTGGAACATGCTTCAAATCTTTCCGACGGACTCGAGTCCGGTTGAAAAATCCGCTCGTATGTATGCTAGTCCGACGGACAAAAACCCACGCTAGGGCAGCTATTGGCTATCAACTTCCTTATTTTAGTCCGGTGTACGTCATCACGTAAGAATTAGACGGACTTTTGTGTGATCGTGTGTAGGCAAGTCTGTTCGTTAGAAAGTCCGCCGCAAGTCCGCCGAAAGTCCGCCGGAAGTCTGTCGGACAGGCTGTCGGACTTTGTATCTGAAAAGTCCGACCGTGTGTACGCCCCATAATACTTTAGTGGTCCCGATTTTTTTTTTTTGTAATTCCTTTATTTCAATAGAAAGTGCGTTTAACAATTACCACATATAGCAGAGATACATAGTAATAATCAGACAGAAAGATCAACATGATCATGAGATGAGGTAAACATATCAGATACCCCAGCCTCATACAGTAAACAGAGCATATAAAGAAAACACGGTATAGAGATAAAATCGGTGTGTGAAGCTAGGGAGGCAACCTAACAAATACTTGCGCGACCTAGAACTGATAATAATGTATGCAAAGCTATACAATACAATAAAAAAATGTTTTAAAGTTTAAACAGTTGTTTGGGAGGCAAGGCAACCCAAAGGCCAGGTGGGCCCAAACATGGGACACATGAAATAAGTAATGCACATCAGGATATTCACAGTATCTGATCAGAACAGCCCATGATTGAGTAAGATTATGGGGAGGGGGTGTGAACCAGGGTGGGGGGAGGGGAGAGGTAGAGGGCCTGACAACCCTAGGTTAGGGAAAGGGATAAGGACCAAGGGAAGAGGGGAGTGAGACGAGAGGCAAAGGTGGAAGGTGGAAGCATAGTGGAGTATTGGGCGAATAGCAGAAAGTAGGAGAAGAGTAGAGTAGGGAAGGGTAGCGCCCCCCGACTGGGGAGTGGGACAGGCCCAATGGGTCAGTCAGGCTGTGCAACCTCACGGAGATAAGCGCCTGTGTATATAAAGTGTTGTCAAGGTCTCCCAGAAGGTCTCCTCCCTGTTGTTCAAGGTGGCAGTGAGATCCTCCATGTCTCTTAGTTTGTTCACTTTAGAAAACCACAAGGACTTCGCCGGCGGGTTCTCTGATCTCCAACAGAGGGGGATGCATGCCTTGGCAGCATTCAGTAGCTGGATGGTGAGAGAGGCCTTGTATTTCTTGATGGGTCGTTCTGAAAGGTGAAGCAGGCAGGCCGCGGGGTTCCGCTCCAGAGAGACACCAGTCAAGAGTCTGATCGTGCGGGTCACCTCAAGCCAGAAAGAGGAGAGTTTGGGACAGGCCCAAAAAACGTGTAGCATCGTTCCCTCTGCAGTGCCACACCAACAACAAAGGCTAGAGACCTGTGGGAAGAAATGGTGCAGGGTGGTGGGTACCCTATACCATCGGGTCATAATTTTGTAGCAGGTCTCAAACTCTGGTGGCTATAGAGGATTTCTGAGCAAAGTGGAGAATCTTCAATCTCTGGGGGTCAGTGAATTGAATGCCGAGTTCCGCTTCCCACTTAGAGAGGAACAAGGGAATGAACCCTTCCGCTGGTCGAGTCAGGGAGGAGTAAATAAGCGAGAGAGTGTGCCGCACTGGCTCCCCACGATGGCAGATGTGTTCTAGTTCAGTAAGTTGACAGAAGATGCCCGGGGTCCACAGGCATCTGCGCATAAAGTTACACAGCTGTAGACCGCTCCAGAAGTCCAGAGGGGACTGTAGCGGACACCCCAGCCTCAGAGGAGAGTTGACCGTTAGGCCCCAAAAAGTCACACAAAAGGAGCCGACCGCCTGCTGCCAGTTGCTTAAAGTGAGGGTTCTGAAGGCCGGGTGTGAATTCTGGATTACCCAAAACCGGCACCATAGGGGAGGGTAATGGGGACACCGAAGAATGCCGAAAGGAATCTCTGGCCACTGATAATGCGCTACATAGTGTGGGGTGGTCAGCAAGGTCCCTCGGCTGAGGTGTGGTGATCCAAGGCCAGCTCTTGGCCATGTCTCTGGAATCCTCAATTTCTCTGCGTGGCAATGGCAGTCCACCAACCTGTTGAGGTGAGCCACCCGGTAATAGGCTTTCATGTCCGGAAGGCCAACCCCGCTCCTACTTTTCGCAAGGTGGAGGAGTTGAAGTCTAATGTGTGGCTTGCGGTGAGACCACACAAAGTCGCAGAACATAGAGTCGATTCGCTTGAAAAATACTAGGGGTAGACGGATAGGAAGCGCCTGCAGCAGGTACAGTACCCTTGGCAACAAAGTCATCTTGAGGGCGCTGCAATGGCCAAACCACGTCAACGTGAGGGAGTGCCAGTGGAGAAGATCTGCCTTAAGGCGAAGAAGTAGGGGGGGGAAATTTGCTGAGTACAAGGCGGCTGGGTCAGAGGCGATGTTGACTCCTAGGTATCGGATAAGGTTAGTCGCCCATCTCAGAGGAAAAGCTGATATCAGACGTTGAGCAATGTCCTTACCCACTGTTATATTTAGAATAGAGGATTTGGACAGATTAATTTGAAAGAGGGAGAGAGTGCCGTATTCCTGAAGAGATTGAAGCAGATTTGGGAGGGAAGTAAGCGGTTCCGTTAGGAAGAAGATTAGGTCGTCTGCTAATGCGGCCACCTTGTGGGACCCTGAATATTTTTGGTATCCAACGATGCCCGCGTCCGCCCTTATTCTGCACAGAAGAGGCTCCAGTGAAATTATGAAGATCAGAGGAGAGAAGGAGCAGCCCTGTCGTGTGCCATTGCTGATGTTAAAGAAGTCCGACCTAGTCTCATTTACTTTGACCGCTGCTGTGGGGAGAGCTACTTCCAGCTCTGCTGCCGTGAAGGGACAAATTCCATCCTAGCATAGATGACCAGAGACCAATGTGCTCTAAAGTGGCCCATATAAAGGACCAATCCACGCGGTCGAAGGCCTTTTCTGCGTCAGGAGAAGGGCCTGTTTGGATGGCCTGGCCGCGTGGATCAAGTTCACCACTCGGATGATGTTGTCCCGTGGCTCCTGTAGCAGCACAAAGCCTGCCTGATCTTTATGGATGAGATTTGATATATGAGAGAGCAACCTGTTGGCTAGAATTTTGGCAAACAGTTTCAAATCTCTGTTCAAAAGTTCTATTGGGCGATAAGTCCCGCACCATGATGGATCTTTCCCCTCTTTAGGGATAGGAGAAATATAGACTCTCAGAGTGTCCACCGGGAAAGAATTGCCCTCTGTAATAGAATTGAGGGCAGAGACTAGAGGTTGCGATAGCATATCAAAAAAGGTCTTGTAGAGCGTTGGAGTCAGGCCATCGGGGCTGGAAGCCTTCCTCAGCTTTGAATTGGCTAGAGCTACTCCCAGCTCTGCTGCCGTGATGGGCTCCTTCAGCTCTTCCTGCACAGCACTAGGGAGTGACGGCATGCCAGATGCGGCTATATAGGACTGGGGGGTGGAGCTATTATCGGCTGAGGGGTCAGCCGTGGAGGGCTTGTCAAGATTATAGAGACCTTCATAGAAGGAACGAAACTCGGTCGCCATGTCTGCTAATGCATTCAGATTTCGTACAGAGGAGGCCAGGATATGTGAGATGTACGTTTTCGTGCGCGGGCCTCGCAGCGCCCTAGCCAGCAGCGACCCGGGTTTATTAGAGGATGGCTTCAAATTAACGCGTGGAGAGGTCCCAACAAAGGGGTCTCCGCAAGTCAGGGGGCAGTTAGTGAGAAACAGAGAAAGGGGGGGAGAAAGGAAGAGAGAGGGGGGGGGGGTGAGGTAAAAAAAAAGGGGGGGAGGATTTAATTGGTTCAAAACATGGACATGTTGTGGTCCCCCGTTAGGTACTTTAGGTGTCCTACCGAGGGTCCGCCCTAATGGGGGGTGGATGAAGCGTTAGGGCCTGCTCACAATTGAGCAGTAATAGGTCAATAGAGAAAATAAACAAAGCACGTGGAGGTGCAAGGTGTGAGAGCACAGAGAACCATATAGTAAGTAACATACGAGCTAGCAAGGTAATAAAAAAGGACCTAATAGATCAAAAACAAAAAACCTGGACTGATAGACTGAGTATCAATAGCTGGAATTGTACCGTGATGGTGCACTGAGGAGAGCGAACATGTCAGCGGGACCCCAAGTATGCAACAGGCCTTAAAGGGTGGAGCATACATCAGAACCCAGCACCGTGCCCCAGAGCACCAGGACTGAGGACCAATATGGATGTAAGTAAATAACCTGTATGGTTAAGGCATAAAACAATGTGTGTAAAGGTTGCAAAGAAGGGGCCAGCAAAATTACATATAAGCATAACGAAATATTATGCATTAAGCATGGACCTGAGTTGAGAGACTGAGCGCCAACAGCTGGGACCGTGCAGCAGTGGTACACTGGGGGGAGCAGTTCGGTCAATGAAACTTTAGGGTGGATGGCAGGCGTTAACGGGTAGAACACATGAAAGGACACTGCACCACATGCCAGTGCACCAGGACCGAGGTTCAGGAGATAGGCATGAAAACAGGCTGCGTTAACATAGCAAAATACAGGTGAGGAGAAAAAATACAGTGTCAACCACTGTGGTCATGTCAAATCAGCTGTAGGGAGCCACAGGTGTGCCCCAATATCCTCCCACTAGACAGTGAGCAGTAGCCAGGGTGCACCCGGGGGGGGCCCACAGACCGTGAAGGGAGATCAGTGTAGTCACTAGTCATGCCCTAGCATTGGCGGCATGGGCCAGGAGTGTGAGGGTTTGGCGCCGGCCATAGGTCCCCCCGAGGCACACCCGTCCCCCTCCACTGCAAACCACGGGGCTAGCAGGCAGAGGAGAGCGACACACAGACATGGCCACAAGTGGTCTCTATTCTTTATGCTGTATGGTAGTAAATGTATTTTCAGATATTATCAGTATGGGATTTTGTTACTTAATTCTTAACTGTAGTAACAAAAATTCAGTAATGCAGTAATAAAATTCAGGTCATTTTTCGTGTACTGCGCATTGTGCTGTCCATTAAAACTGTTTAACAGTTATTAGGCAATTAGGTACACTAAGAACTTTTGTGATATCATCTAGTGCTTCTTAACTTGTTCTCTTGTTCTTAACTTGTGCTTAGAAAACTATAAAGCCCAAGACCCCTCAAATTCCAATAATCTGTGCTGTGTGGAAGGCATAGGTGTCAAGGTCCAGCTAGTTATCAACTGCAGGGATCTTCTAAAGCGGGTGGGAAACTGAATTACCAATGGACAGTTTTGGTAACTAGTCATCTAGTACATCAGGTCGTCTTCTTTACAAGATTTTTCTTCTTTAAAACACTTTTCAGCCCCCATTTACATAGACTTTTCTTCATATTGACAGACCTTCCTTCTGGATGTAAAACATCCTTTTGTTCATTGTTGTGCTTCTTTTCTTTTCCTTTCTTTTTTCATTTCTTTTCCTTTCTTTTTTTCTTTTCTTTCTGTCTTTCTTCTTTATTTTTTTTTAATATTGAGATCATATAACTGGAATTCATGTTTAGTTAAGCACAATCGGGTTTTATGAATTCATTTGTGTTTAATACTTCCAACTTATAACAGTTCATTCTTTAACAATGATGCCTGGAGACTTCAAGGTACATTTTGTACCTGTATAAATAACTGTATTGTTAAAGTTGCTCCTTCTCCTCGCAGGAAGAAAAGAATTACAGTGTTGTCTTCAAGAATCTATTCCAATCATTACAATAAATGCGGCTATTAACTGGCCTCTAGCAAATATGTTATTTTATGTAATAAAATCAGTTATACTTAAGTAGATAGGAAATCTAAAGCATTAAAAAGAACATTTCAAGCACAGAATAACCTTTTTTTTTTTATCTTTTTATCAATACAAACTGATTGCGAGTTTCAATACAGAAATAATGGTGCTTTTGAAAGGATACAAGTGACATAGCCACACTGGGTTCCTCCAGCAATGACATGCTGTTAATATCTTAAACTATTGTTTTATACAGTAAAAATTTCTATGATTAGATTTCTTCAGACACAGGTCATGCTTCTTGAGAACAGTAAACCCATGTTTGCTTTAATAAGCCTACCAGGTTAAAAATAAACAACCTCCTGGCTGGCTTTTTAAATCAAATACAGGTTCAGTGACCAACCTTTATTACAGCATTTTCACGCCATAATAACCCCTTAAGGTATAAAACAGAAACAATCAGCGCGCACAAATAAAACAGATAACTAAAATGACAATTGCAAGCTGAACACCGAAAAAGGCAAACCACAACACCTAGAAAAATGGATATAATAAGTAAAAAAGGTGCAGCGCAATAAAATAAGTCCATACACTTTAACTTTAAAAAGTGTTAGGTCCACCACTTGATAATAGAGGGTTTTCAAATGATGTAGCAAGTGTTCATAGTGACAAGTCCTCCACCGTCAATATTATGCAATCTTACCAGATCAGATGGACCATTTGAATGAACAAATGGTCATAAACACTTGTTACCCACATTTGGGGTGAGGAAGATGGATCAGTCCAGTAGCATAAACGGAGTACTGTTTAGTTTGGTTTGTATTGCTGGAGTTCTTTTTTGGGAGGGTGGCCCTGTGCAAATCACATGTAATCAGCACTGTCCAGACAAGTCCAGGAGTCTTGCAGCCTCGTGGCTCAGTCCGACTTCATTAGACCTTCAATTTTTGTTTTATCAAAGGAAAACTGTCCCAAAAAAAGCAAAAATCTCTGACCTTTGACCCTGGCCTTGATCTAGATACTGATGCTGACACTAACCTAGATCTAGATTACAGAAAGGGGACCAACCAAAGAAAAAAATGCAATGCTTTTTGGGGACAGCAACACTCCCCTTTCATCAGGACTACAACAAAAATTTAAAAACAGTCATAATGATGAACATCTATGTCTAGATATGCATATGACTATATAACACAAAAAGTAGACACATCACATAATTAACATATTATGCTGGGAGGGTGCTGCCTCGCCAGAGCCATTGTGCTTGTTTGAAGCTTTCCTTCCGCTAACTACCTTGCAAGTCTACAGGTTCCCATACCCTCTGAGTATGCCATTCTGGAGAATTAACCTAGATCAAGCACTGATCTAGATATCTATATATATATATATATTTTACAGTGCCTTAAAAAAAGTATTTATACCCCTTGAAATGTTCCACCTTTGGTCATGTTCTAGCCAAAAAGGTAAATAAATTTTATTGGGATTTTATGTGATAGACCAACACAAAGTGGCACATAATTGTGAAGTGGAAGGAAAATGATCAATGGTTTTCAAAATGTTTTACAACTAAATATGTGAAAAATGTGGGGGGCATTTGTTTTCAGAATATAGAGCAAAGAGTACCACCCGGTACTATTGGGGTGTTAACGGCAACATTCGAGAGATTAAAATATATAGGTTTTATTAGTAAACATGAGTAGACAAAAACAAATGGTGTATAACATCACCAAAGCAATAAAAACAGCGTATTTAAAAGACTGTAGTTGGTTCCGTGTGGTAGTCCAAGAGGCCCAACGCAATCACAATCACTTATCACAAGAGGATCACATTATTCGGAAAGAGCAGTCAATAGTAAGATCCGCCATGTGGCCAGCAACAGCAGCCATTCCCTGGAAAGACACCCCGTGTCCCAACTGGGACAGTATTGGAATGGGAAGTGGGCCCCAACTGTTCCACACAAGTATCCCATGTGTAGCTATCACAGATGAATGTGCGCTGGTTCTGACACCCAACTTCTTTTTCTTTCGACCCAGTAAGGGGTACATACAGATGGTGAGCCTCCACTCGTGTATTGTATGACAGTAGCGCCTTCGCACGGCCTGTCAGTTTAGGTGGACAGCCATGTCTTGGTAGGTTTGCAGTTGTGCCATACCCTTTCCATTTTTGGATGATGGATTGAACAGTGCTCCATGAGCTGTTCAAAGCCTGAGGTTATAACCTAAGCCTGCTTTAAACTTCTCCACATCTTTACCCCTGACCTGTCTGGTGTGTTCCTTGGCTTTCATGAAGCTGTTTGCTCACTAAGGTTCTCTAACAAACCTCTGAAACAGCTGTATTTATAATGAAATTAAATTACACACAGGTGGACTCTATTTACTAATTAGGTGACTTCTGAAGACAATTGGTTCCACTAGATTTTAGTTAGGGGTATCAGAGTAAAGAGGGCTGAATACAAATGTACAGCACACTTTTCACATATTTCTTTGTAAAAAAATTTGAAAACCAATTATTATTTTCTTTCCACATTACAAATATGTGCTTATTTGTGTTGGTCTATCATATAAAATCCCAATAAAATACATTTATGTTTTTAGTTGTAACATGACACAAAATGTGGAAAATGTCAAGGGGTGCGAATACTTTTTCAAGGCACTGTGTATATACACTGCTCAAAAAAATTAAAGGAACAGTTTTTAATCAGAGTATAGTATCAAGTCAATTAAACTCCTGGGATATTGATCTGGTCAGTTACAGTGCCTTGCAAAAGTATTCACCCCCCTTGGCTTTTTACCTATTTTGTTACATTACAGCCTTTAGTTCAATGTTTTTTAATCTGAACTATATGTGATGGTTTAGAACACAATAGTCTAAGTTGGTGAAGTATAATTTAAAAAATATATACATAAAATTATTTTTCATAAATAAAAAACTGATAAATTGGCATGTGCGTATATATTCACCCACTTTGTTATGAAGCCCATAAAAAGCTCTGGTGCAACCAATTACCTTCAGAAGTCACATAATTAGTGAAATGATGTCCACCTGTGTGCAATCTAAGTGTCACATGATCTGTCATTACATATACACACTTTTTTGAAAGGCCCCAGAGGCTGCAACGCCTAATCAAGAGGCACCACTAACCAAACACTGCCATGAAGACCAAGGAACTCTCCAAACAAGTAAGGGACAATGTTGTTGAGAAGTACAAGTCAGGGTTAGGTTATAAAAAAATATCCAAATCTTTCATGATCACTAGGGGCACCATCAAATCTATCATAACAAAATGGAAAGAACACACCAAAACTCACGGACCAGGTAAGGAGGGCAGTAATCAGAGAGGAAGCACAGAGACCTAAGGTAACCCTAGAGGAGTTGCAGTGTTCCACAGCAGAGACTGGAGTATCTGTACATAGGACAACAATAAGCCGTACGCTCCATAGAGTTGGGCTTTATGGCAGAGTGGCCAGAAGAAAGCCATTACTTTCATCAAAAAACAAAATGGCACGTTTTGAGTTTGCAAAACGGCATGTGGGAGACTCCCAAAATGTATGGAGGAAGGTGTTCTGGTCTGATGAGACTAAAATTGAACTTTTTGGCCATCGAAGAAAACGCTATGTCTGGCGCAAACCCAACACATCACATCACCCAAAGAACACCATCCCCACAGTGAAACATGGTGGTAGCAGCATCATGCTGTGGGGATGTTTTTCAGCAGTCAGGACTGGGAAACTAGTCAGAGTTGATGGAAAGATTAATGGTGCTAAATACAGAGATATTCTTGAGCAAGACCTGTACCACTCGGTGCGTGTCTTGAGGCTAGGATGGAGGTTCACCTTCCAGCAGGACAATGACCCCAAACACACTGATAAAACAAGACTTGAGTGGTTTAAGGGGAAACATGTAAATGTGTTGGAATGGCCTAGTCAAAGCCCAGACCTCAATCCAATAGAAAATCTGTGGTCAGACTTAAAGATTGCTGTTCACAAGCGCAAACCATCCAACTTGAAGGAGCTGGGGTAGTTTTGCAAGGAGGAATTGGCAAAAATCCCAGTGGTAAGATGTGGCAAGCTCATAGAGACTTATCCAAAGCGACTTGGATCTGTGATAGCCGCAAAAGGTGGCTCTACAAAGTATTGACTTTAGGGGGTGATTAGTTATGCACATTGACTTTTTCTGTTATTTTGTCCTATTTGTTGTTTGCTTAACAATAAAAAAAAATCTTCAAAGTTGTGGGCATGTTCTGTAAATTAAATAATGCAAATCCTTAAACAATCCATGTTAATTCTAGGTTGTGAGGCAACAGAACACGAAAAATGCCAAGGGGGTGAATACTTTTGCAAGGCACTGTAAGTAGCAGAGAGGGTTGGTAATCAGTTTCAGCTGCTTTGGTGTTAATGAAATAAACAACAGCTGCACTAGTAGGGCAACAATGAGACAACCTCCAAAACAGGAAAGGTTTTACAGGTGGAGGCCACTGACATTTTTTTTTCCTACTCATCTTTTCTGACAGTTTTTCACTAGTTTTGCATTTGGCTAGGGTCAGTCTTACTACTGGTAGTATAAGATGATACCTGTACCCTTTAGAGGTTGCACAGGCAGTCCAGCTCCTCCAGGAGGGCACATCAATACGTGCCATTGCCAGAAGGTTTGCTGTGTCTCCTAGCACAGTCTCAAGAGCATGGAGGAAATTCCAGGAGACAGGCAGTTACTCTAGGAGAGCTGGACAGAGCTGCAAAAAGGTCCTTAACCCATCAGCATGACCGGTATCTGCTCCTTTGTGCAAGGAGGAACAGGATGAGTACTGCCAGAGCCATACAAAATGACCTCCAGCAGGCCACAGGTGTGAATGTCTCTGACCAAACATTGTCAGACCCTACGTTGCTGCTGTGGCTCCTGGGTTCCTCCTGGTGCCCAGCCTCATGTGGTGAGAGCAGAGGCGGCTCTAGACTTTTTGAGGCCTTAGGCAAAACTTAGACATGAGGCCCCACTAACTCCCATAATGGGAAAAATAATATAGGAGATAAAAATGAACTGTATAAATGCATATATTAACAGCCTTAAACCCTACGAACTCACAGTTTCTATAATTGTCTCTGACCAATTATTCTTTATTCAAATATCATTAAATATAGGATATCTCTCATATATATACACACACACACACATGCTCATTATCCTCGGTGCTGTCTCTTAAATGTGAAATAAATTTGTCAACAAAGTATAAAACAAAAAGAAAATCATTTTACAACATATTCTTGCACATAACATGTTTAATGTAACAACAAGCATGCAACAAGTGATTTTTCTTTACAAAAATGTAAAACATAAAAACAGATAAATATGTAACTTTGTATATTTGCTCAGTAGTGCATGGAACATAAGGAGGTATAAAGTGCAATATTTTTCAAGTAACATAACCAGTGGCGGCTGGTGAAATTTTAAGATGGGGGGCGCCAGACCCCGCCCTTCCTTTTTGACCCCTCATAGAATCCCCCACTCCGTCTCCTGTAGTACATCATATACCAGGCTATACATTATACACGGGGCTCTACACATATACCAGGCTCTAAGAAAGATTAAAAAAATAAAACGAATACAGTCATCACATTTAGGGACTGGAATAATGCAATATCTTACATGTTTGCCTTTGGGTTCAATATAACTTGGATCCATAACTCAGAGCAGATCTACACAAGGTATTATCACTTAAAGTGCATGTTCACAAATAACAAACCTATGGTGTTATGATCTCTGTGGAACTACAAGTCTCAGGATGTCCTGTCCATGCCTATGACAATCGTTCCTCAGTCCCTCAGCAGCACAAACAGCTCACTGCACAGTAATAAATCTAACCTTATGACTAATAGTTGTGCAAGAAATCAAGCAGTGGAAGAGTTAATGAGTAATAAAAGAATCTGCAATTTAATATAAAACAGAACAGCATTACCAAAAAATTTAAATTATAATTCAAATCCTCATTATTAGACTCAAATGAAAATGCATAGAGGTATAAGAATTTAAGGCATAATTAGCAGGATCAGAAGAGAATGCAAAAGTACATTAAGGGCAGTAACTCAAAAACAAACAAAAGGAAGATTTTATCTGTTGGATGGATTAGGAATGACTGCACTAAGATGCCCAGAAAACTACACAGAGATAAGACAGACTGGAAAGGAAAGTAATTGAGGGATGTATAGCCAGGACAACACATTGTCACTGCTTTATGAAGCAGGTTGGGGAGATTAAGAATTGTGAATGCTGACTGGTTATGTGCAAAAGCAGGACTGATTCTAAAACACAACTGCAATTACAGAGTCTCTCAAAATATCAGTTAGGCAGCTGGCAGATGTTCTTCATTACTGAAAAATCCTCAGGGCTGCAAGGCGTGCTCTCTCTTACCTTGCTTTCAGCTCTGCTCAGGCCATGCATTGCAAAGAAGGCAGCTGCTGACATCACTTCCGGTTCTCGTCTATCACACGAAAACCCGGAAGTAACCTCCAATTTAGACAACAATGCTCCCGCCCGTAGTGATTCTACGGGCGGAAGCTAATCGGCGCTTTGGTTTGCGCCACAAGGCGGGTTAAAAGCCCGCAAATGAAGTGCCACGTCTGCAATCTGGTGACTGCATTGACGTGGCACTTCCCATAGTGCACTGCGTCCGGCGCTCGGACACAGTGCACTTAAGGAACTTTTTTTTGATTTTTTTTTTAAAAGGGACGGTTTTTAAAAAAAAAATTTTTTTCATTTTTTTTTTTTCCAATTTTTTTTTTTTTGTGACTACGAAAGGGGGGGCGGCGCCCAGGCGCCCCGTATGGATGGGCCGCCACTGAACATAACATAACTTAGCTTCTTGCACTCTCCAGAATAACTTCAATAAAAAATAAATAAATAAATTTGAACTTTAGTCAGAAAAGAAGTCCTGCTAGATCTTTTTACAAACTGATTTTACAAATGAGTGTCTATACTGTTTAAAATTTAGTAGTACACTGTCTCACCCCGCTTTGCACATGCTTAGTTGCTCTCCATTTTTAGACACTGCCGAGTCTGTAGAGGAAAATCTGCCGACAGCCTTAAAGTGGAATTAAACTCTCCTATCCTTTACAGCCAAGGAAGCTGCTTGTGTTTGATCTGCAACTACCATGGTGCTGCACCAACAAATGCCTGTCAATTCTGAACAGGTGTTTGTTTAGGGTGCCTGCAGGAAAAACAGCCTGGTGCAGAGGCGTAACTAGAACCTACAGGGCCCCGGTGCAAGAAACCATGATGGGCCCCCCTTCCACCCGAGCCCCGGCTTCCAATTTTGGGAGGGTGTCCATGGACATCCTCCCAAAACCGTGCTTCCCACATGACCCCTTGCACATGCATCCAGCACAATCACATCGGCCCTTTACCATGTGATCAGCTGATCACATGTAAACAGACTGGTTATCCACAGCCCTTTCCTCACACGCTGTGTTTGTGTTAGGAAAGGACTGCCATTAACTGTCAAGAATGTCAGTAAATTGTTTACACTGATAATCAGTGCCCCAATCATCAGTGCCCATCAGTTATGCCTATCAGTGCCCATTACTTCCAACTGCAAGTGTTACCTATCAGTGCTCATTAATGCTGCCTATTAGTGCCCATTAGGGATGAGCCGAACACCCCCCGGTTCGGTTCGCACCAGAACCCGCGAACGGACCGAAAGTTCGCACGAACGTTAGAACCCCATTGACGTCTATGGGACTCGAACGTTCGAAATCAAGTGCTCATTTTAAAGGCTAATTTGCATGGTATTGTCCGAAAAAGGGTTTGGGGACCCGGGTCCTACCCCAGGGGACATGTATCAATGCAAAAAAAACTTTTAAAAACGGACGTTTTTTCGGGAGCAGTGATTTTAATGATGCTTAAAGTAAAAAAAAAAAAAGTGAAATATTCCTTTAAATATCGTACCTGGGGGTGTCTATAGTATGCCTGTAAAGTGACGCGTGTTTCCCATGTTTAGAACAGTCCCTGCACCAAATGTCATTTTTAAAGGAAAAAATCTCATTTAAAACTGCTTGCGGGTTTAATGCCATGTCGGGTCATGGCAATATGGATGAAAATCAGTGAGACAAACGGCATGGGTACCCCCCCAGTCCATTACCAGGCCCTTTGGGTCCTGTATGGATATTAAGGGGAACCCCGCACCCAAATTAAAATAAGGAAAGGCCCTATATACTCTGAACAGCAGTATACAGGCGGTGCAAACAAGACAGGGACTGTAGGTTTGTTGTTAAGTAGAATCTCTTTGTAATTTTGAATGGGTACATTTTTAACGTGTTTAGCTCCAGCCAAAAAATCTTTTTTAAGCTTTTTGGAAAACATAGGGAAGGGTTATCACCCCTGTGACATTTGTTTTGCTGTCTTTCCTCCTCTTCAGAAGATTTCACCTCACTTTTTTGTCCCAATGAAAAATGTTTTTTGAAAATTTGGGTTTTTTTGTGGAACAAGGATTGGAAAGCATCAGTGGAAAGGAGAAATTGTTTTCCCATATTAACTCTTACATGAGAGAATTTCCCTTCCTAGGGGTAGATTTCATCTCACTTCCTGTTGTCTCCTTCCGTTTGCAAGTGGGAGTCGTTTGTAAGTTAGATGTTTGAAAGTAGGGTCCTGCCCTATATACTCAGCAGAAATTTGGGCCTTAGGTGTTGCTGTGGCCACAACACTGTAAGCCCTCACAGGGCCCTGCTGTGAAATATTAGATCAAGAATTGTAATTACATGCCCCTGTTGAACAGGAGCTGAAAAATTAGGCCTTAGGCACTGGTGCTGGTGCCACAACACTGCAACCCCTCACAGACACTCTAGTTGGAACGCAGGAACGAGCCCTGCTGCAAAGTATTGCATCAAAAATTGTAATTACACGCCCCTGTTAGACAGGGGCAGAAAAATTGGTCCTTAGGCACTGGTGCTGGTGCCACAACACTGCAACCCCTCACAGACACTCTAGTTGGAACGCAGGAACGAGCCCTGCTGCAAAGTATTGCATCAAAAATTGTAATTACACGCCCCTGTTAGACAGGGGCAGAAAAATTGGGCCTTAGGCACTGGTGCTGGTGCCACAACACTGCAACCCCTCACAGACACTCTAGTTGGAATGCAGGAACGAGCCCTGCTGCAAAGTATTACATCAAAAATTGTAATTACACGCCCCTGTTAAACAGGGGCTGAAAAATTGTGCCTTAGGCACTGGTGGTGGCGCCCAGAACCAAAAATGTTCTTACAAGCTATCAGCGTGATGATTGAGGAGGAAGAGGATAATTACTCAGGGATAGTCACTCAGCATCAGCATAGGCAGTCTTTGAAGGGATCTGAAAAAAATTATTCAGTTACATCAGCATCAGGTGCTTGGTAGCTGGTGGTGATCCAAGACTGATTCATTTTTATGAAGGTCAGCCAATCGACCGAGTCAGTGGACAGACGCACCCTGTGATCGGTTACCACGCCTCCAGCAGCACTGAATGTGCGTTCCGAAAGAACGCTGGATGCAGGACAGGCCAGTAGCTCAATTGCATACTGTGCAAGCTCTGGCCAGTGATCCATCCTCAAGACCCAGTAACCCAGAGGATTTTCGGTGGGAAAGGTGTCCAAGTCTGATCTTGCCCCTAGGTATTCCTGCACCATGTAAAACAGACGCTGGCGATGGTTGCTGGAACCGATCATACCTTGGGGCTGCGGACCAAAAAATTGTCTGAACGCATCGGTCAGACGGCCACCTTCTCCACCGCTCCTTCTTTGACTGACCGAAGCCTCAGCAACACGTTGTCCAGAAACAGGAGTTTGTAACCTCCCAGTCTCTGGGAACGCGTTGCACAGACCTTTCTGCAAGGCCTCCCGAAGATGTTTCATCCTCTGCTCCCTCTGTGATGGCAAGATAAGGTCCGCAACCTTACCCTTGTAACGTGGATCAAGGAGGGTTGCCAGCCAGTATTGGTCCTTCTCCTTGATACCACGAATACGAGGATCCTTACGCAGGCTTTGCAGGATCAGGGAGGCCATGCAGCGTAGGTTTGCTGAGGCATTCGGTCCGGAGTCCTCTGGGTCACTAAGGACAACAACGTCCGCAGCCACCTCCTCCCAGCCACGTACAAGTCCATGTGTTCCTTGGGACTGATCCCTTAAAGACTGCTGATGCTGAGTGCCAGGCTCCACCTCCATACTGACACAATCTTCCTCCTCCTCCTCCTCCTCCTCCTCTTCCTGTGTGATCGGCGGGCACGCAGGAACACTGTCTGGATAAAGGGGGCCTTGAGAGCTAAGGAAGTCCTCCTCTTCCTGCCTCTGTTCTGCCTCAAGTGCCCTGTCCATTATTCCACGCAGCGTGTGCTCCAACAGGTGGACAAGGGGGACAGTGTCACTGATGCATGCACTGTCAGTGCTCACCATCCTCGTGGCCTCCTCGAATGGTGACAGGACAGTGCATGCATCCCTGATCATGGCCCACTGGCGTGGGGAAAAAAAACCAAGGTCCCCTGACCCTGTCCTGGTGCCATAGTCGCACAGGTACTCATTGATGGCCCTCTGCTGCGTGTGCAGCCGCTGCAGCATGGCCAACGTTGAGTTCCACCTGGTGGGCATGTCACAGATTAGGCGGTTCTTGGGCAGGTTAAACTCCTTTTGGAGGTCCGTCAGCCGAGCACTGGCATTATATGACCGGCGGAAATGCACACAGACTTTCCTGGCCTGCCTCAGGACATCCTGTAAGCCCGGGTACCTGCCCAAGAACCGCTGCACCACCAAGTTAAGGACGTGAGCCAAACAGGGCACATGGGTCAGTTGTCCCTGTCGGAGGGCAGAGAGGAGGTTGGTGCCATTGTCGCAAACCACCATTCCTGCCTTAAGTTGGCGTGGCGTCAACCACCTCTGAACCTGCCCCTGCAGAGCTGACAGAACCTCTGCCCCAGTGTGGCTCCTGTCCCCCAAGCACACCAGCTCAAGCACCGCATGGCATCTTTTGGCCTGCGTACTTGCGTAGCCCCTTGAACGCCTACGGAGCACCGCTGGTTCCGAGGAAGAGGCCATGGAGGAAGAAGAAGAGGAGGGGGTGGAGGAGAGAGGTGTGTCACAATCAGCATTTTGGAGGCGTGGTGGCGGAACAACCTCCAACACTACTGCACCTTGTCCTGCATCCTTCCCAGCTGCCAGCAGAGTCACCCAATGCGCCGTGAAACTTAAGTAACGTCCCTGTCCATGCCTGCTGGACCATGAGTCAGCGGTAATATGCACCTTACCGCTGACCGCCCTGTCCAGCGAGGCATGGACATTGCCTTCCACATGCCGGTAGAGAGCCGGAATCGCCTTCCGTGAGAAAAAGTGGCGTTTGGGTACCTGCCACTGAGGAACCGCACATTCCACAAACTCACGGAAGGGGGCAGAGTCTACCAACTGAAAAGGCAGCAGTTGAAGTGCTAGCAATTTTTCCAAGCTAGCATTCAACCGCTGGGCATGTGGATGGCTGGGAGCAAACTTCTTTCGGCGGTGCAGCAGCTGGGGCAGGGAAATTTGCCTGGGACAATCTGACGTCGGTGTACCAAAAGCAGATTGCCCACAAGTACTTGGCTGTGACACACCTAATTCTACACCTTCATTCCTCTCACTGCAGGTCTCAGAGAGGACTGAAGGTCTAGTGGGGTTGGAAATCTCAGCTGATGAGGAGCAAGGAGAGATCCTCTTTGTTCTTTGGTGTGGGTCTTTTAGATATGCTTGCCAATGAACTGCATGGCAGGTCAACATATGTCTGGTCAAGCATGTGGTACCCAAGCGGGAGATGTTTTGGCCACGCGAGATACGCTTGAGACATATGTTGCAAATAGCAGCGGTGCGATCTGATGCACTCGTCTCAAAAAAGGCCCACACCAAAGAACTTTTTGAATAACGCGCAGAGACTGCAGCGCCCTGCATATGTGGAGCTTTGGGGTGTGATGCAGTCAATGTGCTGCCATTAGGCTGGCCCCTGGAGGGCATCCTGCTTCGTTGGTGATGTGCCGCCTCCTCCTCCTCCTCCTCCTCCTCTCTCCTATCAGGCACCCACGTTGAGTCAGTGACCTCATCATCCCCTCCCTCCTCATCACTGGAGCAAACCTAGCAGTATGCTGCAGCAGGGGGAGCATGACTGCCAGATTGCTGTCCTTCTTGGGCACCCCCTCTGTCCGTGCTCATGTTACTGCCTTCATCGAGCTCAGTATCATCATCAGAGCCTTCCAAACGCTGGGCATCCTCCTGGAGCATGTACCCAACACTGTGGTCAAACAGTTCGAGGGAATCCTCAGGAGGACATGGTGGAGCTAGGGAAGGAGTCACTGATGACATTGAGCTGAGGGAAGAGGCCGCTGCTTTGCCAGACAAAGCACCCTGGGCATGGGTGAGAGAGGATGAGGAGGATGAGGACGGCTTGGTCATCCACTCGACCAAGTCTTCCGCATGTTGCGGCTCAACACGGCCAGCTGACGAAAAAAAGGCCAAGCGTGTCCCATGGCCACGTGCTGATGAGGATGCACCGTCTCCACGACCAGCACTAGACACAGAGCCTGCTTGCCCTCTCTTATTGGCTTGTGACTTCTGCCTCTCCTTCTTGGCCTTCCAGACATACTAATGGCCTGTAGCTGCACTAAGCTGGGATAGAACACCTGTAATTTTCTTCAGGTAGCTTTATATACTGTAACCAGACAAGCCTGCCTGTCAGTAGGAAGATAACAGGAACACATCTAGCTGAACACTGTAAGCAGGACGCACTGACTGCACTAAATGTAAATAGCAGGAACGGATCTAGCTGAACACTGAGCAGGACGCACTGCACTAAATGTAAATAGCAGGAACGGATCTAGCTGAACACTGTGAGCAGGACGCACTGACTGCACTAAATGTAAATAGCAGGAACAGATCTAGCTGAACACTGAGCAGGACGCACTGACTGCACTAAATGTAAATAGCAGGAACAGATCTAGCTGAACACTGTGAGCAGGACGCACTGACTGCACTAAATGTAAATAGCAGGAACGGATCTAGCTGAACACTGTGAGCAGGACGCACTGCACTAAATGTAAATAGCAGGAACAGATCTAGCTGAACACTGTGAGCAGGACGCACTGCACTAAATGTAAATAGCAGGAACGGATCTAGCTGAACACTGTGAGCAGGACGCACTGCACTAAATGTAAATAGCAGGAACAGATCTAGCTGAACACTGTGAGCAGGACGCACTGCACTAAATGTAAATAGCAGGAACAGATCTAGCTGAACACTGTGAGCAGGACGCACTGCACTAAATGTAAATAGCAGGAACGGATCTAGCTGAACACTGTGAGCAAGACACACTGACTGCACTAAATGTAAATAGCAGGAACAGATCTAGCTGAACACTGTGAGCAGGACGCACTGACTGCACTAAATGTAAATAGCAGGAACGGATCTAGCTGAACACTGTGAGCAGGACGCACTGACTGCACTAAATGTAAATAGCAGGAACGGATCTAGCTGAACACTGTGAGCAGGACGCACTGCACTAAATGTAAATAGCAGGAACAGATCTAGCTGAACACTGTGAGCAGGACGCACTGCACTAAATGTAAATAGCAGGAACAGATCTAGCTGAACACTGTGAGCAGGACGCACTGCACTAAATGTAAATAGCAGGAACAGATCTAGCTGAACACTGTGAGCAGGACGCACTGCACTAAATGTAAATAGCAGGAACGGATCTAGCTGAACACTGTGAGCAGGACGCACTGACTGCACTAAATGTAAATAGCAGGAACGGATCTAGCTGAACACTGTGAGCAGGACGCACTGCACTAAATGTAAATAGCAGGAACAGATCTAGCTGAACACTGTGAGCAGGACGCACTGCACTAAATGTAAATAGCAGGAACAGATCTAGCTGAACACTGTGAGCAGGACGCACTGCACTAAAATGTAAATAGCAGGAACGGATCTATCTGAACACTGTGAGCAGGACGCACTGCACTAAATGTAAATAGCAGGAACAGATCTAGCTGAACACTGTGAGCAGGACGCACTGCACTAAATGTAAATAGCAGGAACGGATCTAGCTGAACACTGTGAGCAGGACGCACTGACTGCACTAAATGTAAATAGCAGGAACGGATCTAGCTGAACACTGAGCAGGACGCACTGCACTAAATGTAAATAGCAGGAACAGATCTAGCCTAATCCATCTAACTCAAATCAAATGACACTGTCTGTCTCTCTCTCTCTATCAGCACACCGGAACACACTACACAGGGCCGCCGTGCAGGCGGCCTTATATAGTGTGGGGCGTGTACTAAATCCCCTGAGCCATAATTGGCCAAAGCCACCCTGGCTTTGGCCAATTACAGCTCTCTCTACTGACGGCGCTGTGATTGGCCAAGCATGCGGGTCATAGTGCATGCTTGGCCAATCATCAGCCAGCAATGCACTGCGATGCCGCAGTGAATTATGGGCCGTGACGCGCCACACGAATTTGGCGCGAACGGCCCATAACGTTCGCAATTCGATGGACGGTCGAACAGCCGATGTTCGAGTCGAACATGGGTTCGACTCGAACACGAAGCTCATCCCTAGTGCCCATCAATTCTGCCTATCAGCACCACCTATCAGTGCTCAGTAATGCCACCTAACTGCGTCCATCAGTGCCACCTATCAGTACTCTTAAATTCTGTCCATCAAAGCCCATCAATACTGCCTGAGTTCTGCCTATCAGTGTTCCTCAGTGCCCATCAGTACCACCTATCAGTGCCCATCGATGCCACCTATCAGTGCAGCCTTTCAGTGCACATTAGTGCCTCCTATCAGTGCTGCCTATCAGTGCTCATCAATGTGGCCTATCAGTGCTCATCAGTGCCTCCTATAAGTGCTCATCAGTGCCTCCTATAAGTGCTCATCAGTGCCTCCTATAAGTGCTCATCAGTGCCTCCTATCAGTGCCCATCAGTGCCTTTTATCAGTGTCCATCAGTGCCTTCTATCAGTGCCCATCAGTGCCTTCTATCAGTGCTCATCAGTGCCCATCAGTGCCTTCTATCAGTGCTCATCAGTGCCGTCTATCAGTGCTCATCAGTGCCGTCTATCAGTGCCTTCTATTAGTGCTCATCAGTGCCCATCAGTGCCTTCTATTAGTGCTCATCAGTGCTCATCAGTGCCTTCTATCAGTGCTCATCAGTGCCTTCTATCAGTGCTCATCAGTGCCATCTATCAGTGCTCATCAGTGCCTTCTATTAGTGCTCATCAGTGCCCATCAGTGCTCATCAGTACCTTCTATCAGTGCTCATCAGTGCCCATCAGTGCCTTCTATCAGTGCTCATCAGTGCCCATCAGTGTCTTCTATCAGTGCTCATCAGTGCCTTCTATTAGTGCCCATCAGTGCCTTCTATTAGTGCTCATCAGTGCCTTCTATTAGTGCTCATCAGTTCCTTCTATCAGTGCTCATCAGTGCCTTCTATTAGTGCTCATCAGTGCCCATCAGTGCCTTCTATTAGTGCTCATCAGTGCCTTCTATCAGTGCTCATCAGTGCCTTCTATTAGTGCCTTCTATTAGTGCTCATCAGTCCCTGCTATTAATTTCTATCAGTGCTGTCTGCATTCTCAGGACAGCACAGCTCTGAGCGGAGATCGTGTGTCATAGATTAATAGCACAGAGAGACTCCGGTGGCATTAATGTTCTATTTGTCGGTCCTCTCTGGCATGGATGAGAGAGGAGGACACACAGCTGATCTTACTGCTCCCCCTTCTCCCCCCTCCCCTCTCCTGTGTGCTCTGAGGGCACTCAAGTGTGAAGCTAAAGAGCTCACATTTCCCGCAGATCACACAGGAGAGGGGAGGGGGAGAAGGGAGCGCAGTAAGATCAGCTGTGTGTCCTCCTCTCTCATCCATGCCAGAGAGGACCGACAAATAGAACATTAATGCCGCCGGAGTCTCTCTGTGCTATTAATCTATGACACACGATCTCCGCTCAGAGTCGTGTGTGAAGATCAACCCCGCTGGGCCCCCCCACAGTGGCGGAATGCCGGGCCCAGTCGCAACTGCGACTGTTGCGACCCTGGTAATTCCGTCACTGGCCTGGTGTAAGGGTGTCCTATTAGCATAGACTTATGCCTGGGTCCTTTCTCAGGCCCTTAATGAAAGCCAACCAAAACAAAAAACAAACCCTTTGTTTCAAAATACAACAATATTAATACAATACCACAATATATGTGCTAACTATAGTTGAGGCTCATACACAACCAGTGTTGCCAACCCCCTGAAGTGAAATTTACTGTCAGGATGACAAAATTTACAAACGGCACCACTTTTTTTACTGGCAAAAATCATGAAAATTACTGGCAGATCTGCATTTTTTACTGGCGCTGCAAAAAAGTACCTAAAGTTACTATTTTCAGTGCTAAACAGTGCAAGCATACATTTTTGAACTATAAACATATAGCTAGTGCTATTAGCAATGTGTTTAAGCTAAACAAAAGTTAAAAAACATATTTCTCCATTGACATGAAGGTCAGGTTACTATAACCCAGCTAGCACTAGGTTCCCTCCTTACATCAGAGTCTGCAGGGATCCCCCTTACAGTGAAAGGGAACTCTTATGTAAAGGGTAACGCTGCAGATCATGATCTAAGGGGGAACTCTGATGTAAGGGGAGGCTCTGGTGACCAGAGACCACCTTATATCAGATTCCACTGTGTTCACTTTACATCAGAGTTCCCAATTACATCAGGGTCTGCAGATTGAGTTCCCCTTTGCACTGTAAGGGGCAATCCTGCAGACTTTGATGTAAAGGGGAATGCCAGGAACTCTGCTGTGGTGGGCACTCTGGTGACCAGAGGCCACCTTCCGCAGAGTGAATACACTAAGGTAAGGGGAGTTACTAATTTAGGGGGAAACCTTTATATCAGTGCCCCTTACATTATTGTATCCACTCCCCCTTACATCAGCAACCCCCCTAGACTGGCCTGGCGGTGCTGTCACTGACCTCTCAGGTGCATCGTGCAGGGCTCAGTCAGATGGCTCCAGCTTGGTGGTTCTGGTTTTCCTATGGTCTCCTCTCCACAGTCCACACACGTCTGACTTCTCCCGTGACCCCATGATCCCGGCGGCGCTCCCACTCTTGACTCCTTTCCCGACTCCCCCTCAGAGACTGCAGACATGATGTAGGAATAAGTCAGAGGCTGCGGACAGGAGATGGTCAGAGGCTGCGGGCAGGAGATAGTCAGAGGCTGTGGGCACAGGAGATGGTCAGAGACTGCAGGCACAGGAGATGGTCAGAGGCTGCAGGCACAGGAGATGGTCAGAGGCTGCGGGCACAGGAGATGGTCAGAGGCTGCGGGCACAGGAGATGGTCAGAGGCTGCGAGCACAGGAGATGGTCAGAGGCTGTGGGCACAGGAGATGGTCAGAGGCTGTGGGCACAGGAGATGGTCAGAGCAGAGGCTGCGAGCACAGGAGATGGTCAGAGGCTGCGGGCACAGGAGATGGTCAGAGGCTGCGGGCACAGGAGATGGTCAGAGCAGAGGCTGTGGGCACAGGAGATGGTCAGAGCAGAGGCTGTGGGCACAGGAGATGGTCAGAGCAGAGGCTGTGGGCACAGGAGATGGTCAGAGGCTGTGGGCACAGGAGATGGTCAGAGCAGAGGCTGTGGGCACAGGAGATGGTCAGAGCAGAGGCTGCGAGCACAGGAGATGGTCAGAGGCTGCGGGCACAGGAGATGGTCAGAGGCTGCGGGCACAGGAGATGGTCAGAGGCTGCGGGCACAGGAGATGGTCAGAGGCTGCGAGCACAGGAGATGGTCAGAGGCTGTGGGCACAGGAGATGGTCAGAGCAGAGGCTGTGGGCACAGGAGATGGTCAGAGCAGAGGCTGTGGGCACAGGAGATGGTCAGAGCAGAGGCTGTGGGCACAGGAGATGGTCAGAGCAGAGGCTGCGAGCACAGGAGATGGTCAGAGGCTTTCACTTCTGTCACTCACTCACTGACGTCCTGCCGTGGCCGGGCCCGGTAACATGGCTCCTCCTGCTCCCCCCCGCTGAACCGCCGAGAACTGAAGAACGAGCAGCGGCCGGCGGCTTCTGTTCAAAAATGGCGCCAGGCGGCGTCATTACATTACTGCGCATGCGCCGGCCTGCCGAGCTCGTACGATATTTCCCGAGTCCTGCAGGCTTCGGAACGGCGCATGCGCAGTTGCATGGCCGGCCCGCAGCCATATTTTTTACGGGCACCGGCTGCCCGTAACGGGCATTCACGGGCGCCCCGAAAATGGGGTGCTTTTTACGGGCTGCCCGTAAATTAACGGGCGGTTGGCAACACACTGTACACAACCCTCCTGGGAGGTTTTTAACAGTAGTAAACTTTGTTAATGTTTCAGTATCAGAACAGTATCATACGTTTAATTCAGCAAAAGTTGGAGTTTCAAAACATTCGCCTACATTTTGCAGTTGTAAATTCATCTATCACAGATGAATAATTAAATTTTGAAGCCAGATCACGTTCAATGGACAAAACTGCTAAGGCAGATAATCTCTCTTGGCTCATAGTTGATCTTAAGTATGTTTTTATTAATTTTAGTTTTGAAAAGCTCCTCTCAGCTGATGCAACAGTAACTGAAATTGTTAAGATGACACTTAATGCAACATAGATGTTTGGATAAATGTCAGTTAAATTGTTATCAATGAGGTATTTCAAGGAACCGGACATATCCAATTTTGGAGGAACAGTACGCATACACATTCGTAGCTCTTCATACAATTCCAGACCTCTTATGTCAGAATCAGAAGAATTGGGTAAAGTAAGTAGGGCTTCAAGTTCTCTGCAGTTTTGTAATAGGTCTTTTTCAGATTTCATGCATAAAGAGGAGATCATATTATATAATATAAAAATCATATAAAAATCCAAAATTGCTGACATAGCTTTTTAAACCTTCAAAGTGAGGCTCAGCACTAGCATGAATCTTGTTGGCAATAACATTAAAATATTCTGCTCTAAACCTACAGGGTTAACAACTGCTTCATGTGAACACTCATAATCAAACATTCTTTTGGTCCTGCGTATCCTGAACTGTCGAAATTCCCTTGGAATGTCCATTTCTTCAGCAATTTCTCTGGCAGTAGCAATGGCAGAATTAAAGCCATTTTGTCGATATTCTTTCAGCCAGCACAGGAATGCCTCCAAATGTTTTACTGCAGTGTCCAGCTGCATACAAGACTTTTGCCACACCTTGCTGATAAGGTTGATTTTTACTAAAATCTCATACCATACAATCAATGACAGAACAAACTCGTATGACAAAATTTCTTCTTTTAGTGAATTACATTCACTACAGAAAGCAGGATCAGCATTCTTCTGTGTCATCTCGTGCAGGCACTCAGCGATTTCTTTAAGTTGGTAACGGACAGCCTTTACACTCTCAACTCTGCACTCCCATCTGGTTTCTGACAATGGCTTGAGGGTAATATTTACCTTCTCTTTTAAAATTGCCCATCTATTGGATGAGCCAGAAAATAATGTGTAAAGTCTTTGCAAAACCCCAAAAAATAATTTGGCTTTTGCACAAGATGCTGCTGCATCACCCAGAACCAAATTCCAACTATGACAACCACAGGGAGTAAAAAAAGCTAAAGGATTGATATTTAATATCTTAGTTTTTACACCACTTTTCTCCCCTCGGATGTTTGCTCCATTGTCATATCCTTGACCACGGCAATTTTTGATGTCCAAACCTGATTCCTCAATTTCCAGCAGTATGGTTTTAGTTAATTCTTCAGCTGTCGTTTTGTCAACTGGTAAAAATCCAATAAAATGCTCTTCAACATCTCCTGATTTTTCATCAACATGTCGTAATACCACAGTCATCTGTTCAACATGGCTCACATCCCTAGTGCAATCAATAATTATGGAATATTTTGCTTGAAGAATTTTTTCAATAACTTTCTGTTTGACAAGTTTGGCCATCAATGAAATTAGTTCATTTTGTATGTTTTTTCCCAAGTAATGGTTGTGAATACGTTTCTCTTCAATTCGTTGCAAGTGTTGACGAAGAACAGGATCAAACCTTGCACAAAGCTTTATTAGATCAATAAAATTTCCACTATTCTCTTCCTCTAAATTATCTCTGTGCCCTCGAAATGGTAAGTTATGGCATGATAAAAATTGAACAGTGGCTATAAGCCTTTCCAGAATTTCATGCCAACGTTGCTTTTCCAGGAGTATCTGCTTTTGCACCGACGCATCAATAGTTTTCCCATATCTAAATCTTTTCTCAGTTTCCATCCATGTGATGATGTTCTCTAAGTGGTCAGAACTATGTTCATGAAGACCAAGTCGATTTCTCAGGTTCTTCCAATCATTGCAGCCATCAGACACTAAAGCACTCCGTAGTGGTGAGAACAAACGACGGGCAAAACAGAAAACACAGTCCTTGCTTCTGGAATAAACTAACCAGCGCCTATCTTGTGTTTCCTTGTTGCTTAGAACCCTGGTGTAATGAAAGTTAGAAAAATGTCTTTTCCCATTGTCTAATGGGTAAGTTACCCTTTCTTCCCTTACTGGTCCTTTCTGAATAAAACATATTCTGTCTTTATCTTCCACTGGGAAAATCCATTCTCCAGAATCATAACTTAGAGGCTGATATGAAGACTCTGGTTGCTCAGAACCTGAAACATGAGGCTTTTCTTGAGTTCCTTCTTCTGTGCTACACAAAATGGTACACAATTCAGGGTCAGCAGAAGTGCTTGGCTGTGAATCATCTTCTCTTTAAGTCAAAACTGATTCCATCGTCTCATGTTCACGCTCAGGCACCTCTTCACTTGTACTTATCTTGCCTGTCTTCAAAAACGTATGCATAGAGCCACGTAATTCCTGTTTGCATTCCTCAAAAGCAATATTCTTTTTTCTTTTTTGGTGACCAGATTCAAATTTTCGCCCTTTGTCACGTTCTCTTCCACTTTAATGCATATTTGTTTTAAAATTATGGAAAACTAAGGTAAATTCTGCTAATCTAGTAATTACACAGTGTGGTAACACACACAATTTTAGAACAAAATAAACAAAATGTTAAAAAGATAAATGCAGGAACAGAATTGAATTGATCAAAGTGATTTCTGCTTCTGGTCTCTCAATTGGTCAGACTGTTTTCATGCACTTCCTTGCTGTTGTCATGCCCTTTATAAGAAAACAAATACACTGATTAACAAGTGTACTTGTATAATGAGTTTTTCAGTGTATATCTGACACAAATCTAAGAGGCAGTCCAATCCAGTTAAGAGGTAGTCCAATCTGTGGGACAGTCAAACCCAGCTGAGAGACAGTCAAACCCAGCTGAGAGACAGTCAAACCCAGCTGAGAGACAGTCAAACCCAGCTGAGAGACAGTCAAACCCAGCTGAGAGACAGTCAAACCCAGCTGAGAGACAGTCAAACCCAGCTGAGAGACAGTCAAACCCAGCTGAGAGACAGTCAAACCCAGCTATGGGAGTGTGACAGTTCAATCCAGCTATAGTACTGTGACAATCCAATCCACCTAAGAGACAGTCCAAAGCAGATAAGGGACAGTCCCAGATAAAGGACAGGCCAACCCAGCTGAGGTACAGGCCAACCCAGCTGAGGGACAGGCCAACCCAGCTGAGGGGCAGCACAACCCAGCTAAGAGGCAGGGAAACCCAGCTAAGAGGCAGGGCAACCCAGCTAGCTAAGAGGCAGCGCAACCCAGCTAGAGGGACAACCCAAGCCACCTGATTAGGGATGAGCCGAACACCCCCCGGTTCGGTTCGCACCAGAACCCGCGAACGGACCGCAAGTTCGCACGAACGTTAGAACCCCATTGACGTCTATGGGACTCGAACGTTCAAAATCAAAAGTGCTCATTTTAAAGGCTAATTTGCATGGTATTGTCCTAAAAAGGGTGTGGGGACCCGGGTCCTACCCCAGGGGACATGTATCAATGCAAAAAAAAACTTTTAAAAACGGCCGTTTTTTCGGGAGCAGTGATTTTAATGATGCTTAAAGTAAAAAAAAAAAAGTGAAATATTCCTTTAAATATCGTACCTGGGGGGTGTCTATAGTATGCCTGTAAAGTGACGCGTGTTTCCCATGTTTAGAACAGTCCCTGCACCAAATGTCATTTTTAAAGGAAAAAATCTCATTTAAAACTGCTTGCGGGTTTAATGTCATGTCGGGTCCTGGCAATATGGATGAAAATCAGTGAGACAAACGGCATGGGTACCCCCCAGTCCATTACCAGGCCCTTTGGGTCTTGTATGGATATTAAGGGGAACCCCGCACCCAAATTAAAATAAGGAAAGGTCCCTATATACTCTGAACAGCAGTATACAGGCGGTGCAAACAAGACAGGGACTGTAGGTTTGTTGTTAAGTAGAATCTCTTTGTAATTTTGAACATTTTTAACGTGTTTAGCTCCAGCCAAAAAATCTTTTCTAAGCTTTTTGGAAAACATAGGGAAGGGTTATCACCCCTGTGACATTTGTTTTGCTGTCTTTCCTCCTCTTCAGAAGATTTCACCTCACTTTTTTGTCCCAATGAAAAATGTTTTTTGAAAATTTGGGTTTTTTTGTGGAACAAGGATTGGAAAGCATCAGTGGAAAGGAGAAATTGTTTTCCCATATTAACTCTTACATGAGAGAATTTCCCTTCCTAGGGGTAGATTTCATCTCACTTCCTGTTGTCTCCTTCCGTTTGCAAGTAGGAGTCGTTTGTAAGTTAGATGTTTGAAAGTAGGGTCCTGCCCTATATACTCAGCAGAAATTTGGGCCTTAGGTGTTGCTGTGGCCAAAACACTGTAAGCCCTCACAGGGCCCTGCTGTGAAATATTAGATCAAGAATTGTAATTACATGCCCCTGTTGAACAGGAGCTGAAAAATTAGGCCTTAGGCACTGGTGCTGGTGCCACAACACTGCAACCCCTCACAGACACTCTAGTTGGAACGCAGGAACGAGCCCTGCTGCAAAGTATTGCATCAAAAATTGTAATTACACGCCCCTGTTAGACAGGGGCAGAAAAATTGGGCCTTAGGCACTGGTGCTGGTGCCACAACACCGCAACCCCTCACAGACACTCTAGTTGGAACGCAGGAACGAGCCCTGCTGCAAAGTATTGCATCAAAAATTGTAATTACACGCCCCTGTTAGACAGGGGCAGAAAAATTGGGCCTTAGGCACTGGTGCTGGTGCCACAACACTGCAACCCCTCACAGACACTCTAGTTGGAATGCAGGAACGAGCCGTGCTGCAAAGTATTACATCAAAAATTGTAATTACACGCCCCTGTTAAACAGGGGCTGAAAAATTGTGCCTTAGGCACTGGTGGTGGCGCCCAGAACCAAAAATGTTCTTACAAGCGATCAGCGTGATGATTGAGGAGGAAGAGGATAATTACTCAGGGATAGTCACTCAGCATCAGCATAGGCAGTCTTTGAAGGGATCTGAAAAAAATTATTCAGTTACATCAGCATCAGGTGCTTGGTAGCTGGTGGTGATCCAAGACTGATTCATTTTTATGAAGGTCAGCCGATCGACCGAGTCAGTGGACAGACGCACCCTGTGATCGGTTACCACGCCTCCAGCAGCACTGAATGTGCGTTCCGAAAGAACGCTGGATGCAGGACAGGCCAGTAGCTCAATTGCATACTGTGCAAGCTCTGGCCAGTGATCCATCCTCAAGACCCAGTAACCCAGAGGATTTTCGGTGGGAAAGGTGTCCAAGTCTGATCTTGCCCCTAGGTATTCCTGCACCATGTAAAACAGACGCTGGCGATGGTTGCTGGAACCGATCATACCTTGGGGCTGCGGACCAAAAAATTGTCTGAACGCATCGGTCAGACGGCCACCTTCTCCACCGCTCCTTCTTTGACTGACCGAAGCCTCAGCAACACGTTGTCCAGAAACAGGATTTTGTAACCTCCCAGTCTCTGGGAACGCGTTGCACAGACCTTTCTGCAAGGCCTCCCGAAGATGTTTCATCCTCTGCTCCCTCTGCGATGGCAAGATAAGGTCCGCAACCTTACCCTTGTAACGTGGATCAAGGAGGGTTGCCAGCCAGTATTGGTCCTTCTCCTTGATACCACGAATACGAGGATCCTTACGCAGGCTTTGCAGGATCAGGGAGGCCATGCAGCGTAGGTTTGCTGAGGCATTCGGTCCGGAGTCCTCTGGGTCACTAAGGACAACAACGTCCGCAGCCACCTCCTCCCAGCCACGTACAAGTCCATGTGTTCCTTGGGACTGATCCCTTAAAGACTGCTGATGCTGAGTGCCAGGCTCCACCTCCATACTGACACAATCTTCCTCCTCCTCCTCGTCCTCTTCCTGTGTGATCGGCGGGCACGCAGGAACACTGTCTGGATAAAGGGGGCCTTGAGAGCTAAGGAAGTCCTCCTCTTCCTGCCTCTGTTCTGCCTCAAGTGCCCTGTCCATTATTCCACGCAGCGTGTGCTCCAACAGGTGGACAAGGGGGACAGTGTCACTGATGCATGCACGGTCAGTGCTCACCATCCTCGTGGCCTCCTCGAATGGTGACAGGACAGTGCATGCATCCCTGATCATGGCCCACTGGCGTGGGGAAAAAAAACCAAGGTCCCCTGACCCTGTCCTGGTGCCATAGTCGCACAGGTACTCATTTATGGCCCTCTGCTGCGTGTGCAGCCGCTGCAGCATGGCCAATGTCGAGTTCCACCTGGTGGGCATGTCACAGATTAGGCGGTTCTTGGGCAGGTTAAACTCCTTTTGGAGGTCCGTCAGCCGAGCACTGGCATTATATGACCGGCGGAAATGCACACAGACTTTCCTGGCCTGCCTCAGGACATCCTGTAAGCCCGGGTACCTGCCCAAGAACCACTGCACCACCAAGTTAAGGACGTGAGCCAAACAGGGCACATGGGTCAGTTGTCCCTGTCGGAGGGCAGAGAGGAGGTTGGTGCCATTGTCGCAAACCACCATTCCTGCCTTAAGTTGGCGTGGCGTCAACCACCTCTGAACCTGCCCCTGCAGAGCTGACAGAACCTCTGCCCCAGTGTGGCTCCTGTCCCCCAAGCACACCAGCTCAAGCACCGCATGGCATCTTTTGGCCTGCGTACTTGCGTAGCCCCTTGAACGCCTACGGAGCACCGCTGGTTCCGAGGAAGAGGCCATGGAGGAAGAAGAAGAGGAGGGGGTGGAGGAGAGAGGTGTGTCACAATCAGCATTTTGGAGGCGTGGTGGCGGAACAACCTCCAACACTACTGCACCTTGTCCTGCATCCTTCCCAGCTGCCAGCAGAGTCACCCAATGCGCCGTGAAACTTAAGTAACGTCCCTGTCCATGCCTGCTGGACCATGAGTCAGCGGTAATATGCACCTTACCGCTGACCGCCCTGTCCAGCGAGGCATGGACATTGCCTTCCACATGCCGGTAGAGAGCTGGAATCGCCTTCCGTGAGAAAAAGTGGCGTTTGGGTACCTGCCACTGAGGAACCGCACATTCCACAAACTCACGGAAGGGGGCAGAGTCTACCAACTGAAAAGGCAGCAGTTGAAGTGCTAGCAATTTTGCCAAGCTAGCATTCAACCGCTGGGCATGTGGATGGCTGGGAGCAAACTTCTTTCGGCGGTGCAGCAGCTGGGGCAGGGAAATTTGCCTGGTACAATCTGGCGTCGGTGTACCAAAAGCAGATTGCCCACAAGTACTTGGCTGTGACACACCTAATTCTACACCTTCATTCCTCTCACTGCAGGTCTCAGAGAGGACTGAAGGTCTAGTGGGGTTGGAAATCTCAGCTGATGAGGAGCAAGGAGAGATCCTCTTTGTTCTTTGGTGTGGGTCTTTTAGATATGCTTGCCAACGAACTGCATGGCAGGTCAACATATGTCTGGTCAAGCATGTGGTACCCAAGCGGGAGATGTTTTGGCCACGCGAGATACGCTTGAGACATATGTTGCAAATAGCAGCGGTGCGATCTGATGCACTCGTCTCAAAAAAGGCCCACACCAAAGAACTTTTTGAATAACGCGCAGAGACTGCAGCGCCCTGCACATGTGGAGCTTTGGGGTGTGATGCAGTCAATGTGCTGCCCTTAGGCTGGCCCCTGGAGGGCATCCTGCCTCGTTGGTGATGTGCCGCCTCCTCCTCCTCCTCCTCCTCCTCCTCTCTCCTATCAGGCACCCACGTTGAGTCAGTGACCTCATCATCCCCTCCCTCCTCATCACTGGAGCAAACCTGGCAGTATGCTGCAGCAGGGGGAGCATGACTGCCAGATTGCTGTCCTTCTTGGGCACCCCCTCTGTCCGTGCTCATGTTACTGCCTTCATCGAGCTCAGTATCATCATCAGAGCCTTCCAAACGCTGGGCATCCTCCTGGAGCATGTACCCAACACTGTGGTCAAACAGTTCGAGGGAATCCTCATGAGGACATGGTGGAGCTAGGGAAGGAGTCACTGATGACATTGAGCTGAGGGAAGAGGCCGCTGCTTTGCCAGACAAAGCACCCTGGGCATGGGTGAGAGAGGATGAGGAGGATGAGGACGGCTTGGTCATCCACTCGACCAAGTTTTCTGCATGTTGCGGCTCAACACGGCCAGCTGCCGAAAAAAAGGCCAAGCGTGTCCCATGGCCACGTGCTGATGAGGATGCACCGTCTCCACGACCAGCACTAGACACAGAGCCTGCTTGCCCTCTCTTATTGGCTTGTGACTGTCTGCCTCTCCTTCTTGGCCTTCCAGACATACTAATGGCCTGTAGCTGCACTAAGCTGGGATAGAACACCTGTAATTTTCTTCAGGTAGCTTTATATACTGTAACCAGACAAGCCTGCCTGTCAGTAGGAAGATAACAGGAACGGATCTAGCTGAACACTGTGAGCAGGACGCACTGCACTAAATGTAAATAGCAGGAACGGATCTAGCTGAACACTGAGCAGGACGCACTGACTGCACTAAATGTAAATAGCAGGAACGGATCTAGCTGAACACTGTGAGCAGGACGCACTGCACTAAATGTAAATGGCAGGAACGGATCTAGCTGAACACTGTGAGCAGGACGCACTGCACTAAATGTAAATAGCAGGAACGGATCTAGCTGAACACTGTGAGCAGGACGCACTGCACTAAATGTAAATAGCAGGAACGGATCTAGCTGAACACTGTGAGCAGGACGCACTGACTGCACTAAATGTAAATAGCAGGAACGGATCTAGCTGAACACTGTGAGCAGGACGCACTGCACTAAATGTAAATAGCAGGAACGGATCTAGCTGAACACTGTGAGCAGGACGCACTGCACTAAATGTAAATAGCAGGAACGGATCTAGCTGAGCACTGTGAGCAGGACGCACTGCACTAAATGTAAATAGCAGGAACGGATCTAGCTGAACACTGTGAGCAGGACGCACTGCACTAAATGTAAATAGCAGGAACGGATCTAGCTGAACACTGTGAGCAGGACGCACTGACTGCACTAAATGTAAATAGCAGGAACGGATCTAGCTGAACACTGTGAGCAGGACGCACTGACTGCACTAAATGTAAATAGCAGGAACGGATCTAGCTGAACACTGTGAGCAGGACGCACTGCACTAAATGTAAATAGCAGGAACAGATCTAGCTGAACACTGTGAGCAGGACGCACTGCACTAAATGTAAATAGCAGGAACGGATCTAGCTGAACACTGTGAGCAGGACGCACTGCACTAAATGTAAATAGCAGGAACGGATCTAGCTGAACACTGTGAGCAGGACGCACTGCACTAAATGTAAATAGCAGGAACGGATCTAGCTGAACACTGTGAGCAGGACGCACTGACTGCACTAAATGTAAATAGCAGGAACGGATCTAGCTGAACACTGTGAGCAGGACGCACTGACTGCACTAAATGTAAATAGCAGGAACGGATCTAGCTGAACACTGTGAGCAGGACGCACTGCACTAAATGTAAATAGCAGGAACGGATCTAGCTGAACACTGTGAGCAGGACGCACTGCACTAAATGTAAATAGCAGGAACGGATCTAGCTGAACACTGTGAGCAGGACGCACTGCACTAAATGTAAATAGCAGGAACGGATCTAGCTGAACACTGTGAGCAGGACGCACTGCACTAAATGTAAATGGCAGGAACGGATCTAGCTGAACACTGTGAGCAGGACGCACTGCACTAAATGTAAATAGCAGGAACGGATCTAGCTGAACACTGTGAGCAGGACGCACTGCACTAAATGTAAATAGCAGGAACGGATCTAGCTGAACACTGTGAGCAGGACGCACTGACTGCACTAAATGTAAATAGCAGGAACGGATCTAGCTGAACACTGTGAGCAGGACGCACTGCACTAAATGTAAATAGCAGGAACGGATCTAGCTGAACACTGTGAGCAGGACGCACTGCACTAAATGTAAATAGCAGGAACGGATCTAGCTGAGCACTGTGAGCAGGACGCACTGCACTAAATGTAAATAGCAGGAACGGATCTAGCTGAACACTGTGAGCAGGACGCACTGCACTAAATGTAAATAGCAGGAACGGATCTAGCTGAACACTGTGAGCAGGACGCACTGACTGCACTAAATGTAAATAGCAGGAACGGATCTAGCTGAACACTGTGAGCAGGACGCACTGACTGCACTAAATGTAAATAGCAGGAACGGATCTAGCTGAACACTGTGAGCAGGACGCACTGCACTAAATGTAAATAGCAGGAACAGATCTAGCTGAACACTGTGAGCAGGACGCACTGCACTAAATGTAAATAGCAGGAACGGATCTAGCTGAACACTGTGAGCAGGACGCACTGCACTAAATGTAAATAGCAGGAACGGATCTAGCTGAACACTGTGAGCAGGACGCACTGCACTAAATGTAAATAGCAGGAACGGATCTAGCTGAACACTGTGAGCAGGACGCACTGACTGCACTAAATGTAAATAGCAGGAACGGATCTAGCTGAACACTGTGAGCAGGACGCACTGACTGCACTAAATGTAAATAGCAGGAACGGATCTAGCTGAACACTGTGAGCAGGACGCACTGCACTAAATGTAAATAGCAGGAACGGATCTAGCTGAACACTGTGAGCAGGACGCACTGCACTAAATGTAAATAGCAGGAACGGATCTAGCTGAACACTGTGAGCAGGACGCACTGCACTAAATGTAAATAGCAGGAACGGATCTAGCTGAACACTGTGAGCAGGACGCACTGACTGCACTAAATGTAAATAGCAGGAACGGATCTAGCTGAACACTGTGAGCAGGACGCACTGACTGCACTAAATGTAAATAGCAGGAACGGATCTAGCTGAACACTGTGAGCAGGACGCACTGCACTAAATGTAAATAGCAGGAACGGATCTAGCTGAACACTGTGAGCAGGACGCACTGCACTAAATGTAAATAGCAGGAACGGATCTAGCTGAACACTGTGAGCAGGACGCACTGACTGCACTAAATGTAAATAGCAGGAACGGATCTAGCTGAACACTGTGAGCAGGACGCACTGACTGCACTAAATGTAAATAGCAGGAACGGATCTAGCTGAACACTGTGAGCAGGACGCACTGACTGCACTAAATGTAAATAGCAGGAACGGATCTAGCTGAACACTGTGAGCAGGACGCACTGCACTAAATGTAAATAGCAGGAACAGATCTAGCTGAACACTGTGAGCAGGACGCACTGCACTAAATGTAAATAGCAGGAACGGATCTAGCTGAACACTGTGAGCAGGACGCACTGCACTAAATGTAAAGAGCAGGAACAGATCTAGCTGAACACTGTGAGCAGGACGCACTGCACTAAATGTAAAGAGCAGGAACAGATCTAGCCTAATCTAGCTCTCAAATCAAATGACACTGTCTGTCTCTCTCTCTCTATCAGCACACCGGAACACACTACACAGGGCCGCCGTGCAGGCGGCCTTATATAGTGTGGGGCGTGTACTAAATCCCCTGAGCCATAATTGGCCAAAGCCACCCTGGCTTTGGCCAATTACAGCTCTCTCTACTGACGGCGCTGTGATTGGCCAAGCATGCGGGTCATAGTGCATGCTTGGCCAATCATCAGCCAGCAATGCACTGCGATGCCGCAGTGAATTATGGGCCGTGACGCGCCACACGAATTTGGCGCGAACGGCCCATAACGTTCGCAATTCGACGGACGGTCGAACAGCCGATGTTCGAGTCGAACATGGGTTCGACTCGAACACGAAGCTCATCCCTACACCTGATACAGGCAATGGTCAGAGACTGTGTGGACAATGATACAGGAGATGGTTTTATTTTGGTAATGACAAGCAAACTCTTACCTGGCTGACACGGTAACAAACATTGGAGCCACAGACAGGGTGCTGACAGACAATCACAAAACAAAGATGCAGGAGATGGTCAGAGACTGTGCGGAAAATGATACAGGAGATGGTCAGACAATGATACAGGAGATGGTCAGACAATGATACAGGAGACGGTCAAAGACTGTGCAGACAATGATACAGGAGACGGTCAGACTATGCAGACAATGATACAGGAGACGGTCAGAGACTGTGCAGACAATTATACAGGAGACGGTCAGAGACTGTGTGCGAACAATGACACAGGAAATGGTCAGAGACTGCACAGACATGATACAGGATGCTGAGGGGAAAACAACAGAATGAACATAATTGTGAACTAATCAATTTAAGTAATGCTTCTTCATTATCAGCAGGTTTAGGGAAAGGGTAAATAACGCTGCTAGGCCAACAGGGCCCAGGCCTAGGGCGTAAAATAACAAGTCTAGGCGCAATCACCTAGAGCTCCCACATAATCAAATCTATACAATAAAGCTATACAATTCAGCAATCAAAGGACAGTCAAAAAACTAAATATAAAATGTGAAAAATGACAATCCATACAATAGGCCAATAGTCCATATATTGTTGTGATCAGGATGAGGGGAAAAAAACGCCCAGAGAAGCAAGCAGGGCTGCCATCATAGTAGGAACGAAACCATGGTCCTGAGGCTGAAATACAACAAGTAAAGAGGCGCCTCTGGGTGCAGACGTTTTTATAGATTTAAAATGCTTTAATAAGATATATAGAGATAAACTCACATTGTGGTGATAAAATCAAGCATGATAGTAAGAGTCATGGATGGCGCACCCAGTCTTCTGTCCCCTAGACTCACTATTTGCCTCAGTCCTGCAGACTTGTTCAGCAGTCCCAACTCTCCCAGTCCTGCGGGTAATGTACCTCTCCAACATGGAGTCTTATCTCCCAAGTATATCACTTCTCCTAACTGGAGCACACCCATCTCCAAATAAAGGCTCTGTCTCCAAATAGGAGCCTTGAGCTATGGTTAGGCCTGGCTTATAACAAATCTGCACACCTGTGTACTCACACAACCTGCAGTTCTCCAGTAAAACCTGTACACGGGATTAAATGCTTTATCCCACCCAAGAAACTTTGAAGCCTTTAACCACTTGCTTACTGGGCACTTAAACCCCCCTCCTGCCCAGACCAATTTTGAGCTTCCAGCGCTGTCGCACTTTGAATGACAATTGCGCGGTCATACAACACTGTACCCAAATGAAATTTTTATCATTTTTTTCCCACAAATAGAGCTTTCTTTTGGTGGTATTTAATCACAGCTGGGGTTTTTATTTTTTGCTAAACAAACAAAAAAAGATGGAAAATTTTGAAAAAAAAAAAAATCATGTTTAATAGTTTGTTATAAAATTTTGCAAACAGGTAATTTTTCTCCTTCATTGATATGCACTGATGAGGCGGCACTGGTGGGCACTGATAGGCTGCACTGATGGGCACGGATAGGCACAGATAAGGCGGCACTGATAGGCACAGTTAAGGCGGCACTGATAGGCACAGTTAAGGCGGCACTGATAGGCACAGTTAAGGCGGCACTGATGGGGACAGATAAGGCGGTACTGATGGGCACAGATAAGGCGGCACTGATGGCCACGGATTGGCGACATGGATGGGCGGCACGGATAGGTGGCACAGATAGGTGGCACAGATAGGTGGCACAGATAGGTGGCACAGATAGGTGGCACTGATGGGGGGGCACTGATGGGCGGCACTGATGGGGGGCACTGATGGGGGGCACTGATGGGTGGCACTGATGGGCAGTGATGGGCGGCACTGATGGGCACTTATGGGCACTGGTAGGTGACACTGATGGGCACTGATAGGTTGCACTGATGTGGGTGCTGATGGGTGGCACTGATGTGGGTGCTGATGGGTGGCACTGATGTGGGTGCTGATGGGTGGCACTGTGGGCACTGATGGGTGGCACTGTGGGCACTGATGGGTGGCACTGTGGGCACTGGTGGGTGGCGCTGATTGATGGCACTGTGGGCACTGATGGGTTAATACGGTGGGCACTGGTAGGCAGCACTGCTGCCTATTGCTTTTTGTTATAAGATCGCCGTGATCGGGACTGATGTCCCGATCACGGCCGCCGGTGATCGGGTTTTTTTTTCCTCCTCACGCTGTCAGCGCGAGGAGGAAAAATAGCCGATTACCGGCTTTGTTTACATCACATGATCAGCTGTCATTGGCTGACAGCTGATCATGTGGTAAGGGGTTGGGACCAACCCCTTACTCTGATCTGTGATCAGGCGAGTCTCATAGACTCGCTGATCACCGAGCGCGCCGCGCGCGCCCTGCAGGGGGCGCGCAGGCCGCTCGTGCACGGGACGACGTCAATGGACGTAGTCCCGGCAATTTAGATCCGCGCTGTTGCCGTCATTTGGCAATGGCCCGGATCTGAAGCAGTTAAGCTCCAGACTCCAATCAGGGATTACAAAACCCGGAGAAAACTGAAAGTCTTCTCTGCTCAGACGCAACAATACTCTGGAGCCCTGCACTCTGTATTAGTGCAAACCCTGTGTAAATATATATATATATATATATATATATATATATATATATATATATTGTAGAGGGTCAGCCTGGGGCAGGGTTAAGAAGGGGTTAATCAAAGAGAGCAGGTATTTCCCCTTCAGACCTGCTTATTGTCAGGTGTGCTAAAAGTGTCAGAGAGGAGCTGTTTGAGTAGGAGAGAGAGACACAGCAGCACGCTGTGTGAAAATGTCCATTGCTGGATGGTGTACCTGCTGGGTGACCTTAACCCCATAAAGACTGTAGCTCTGTTTGGAGCCATGAACTATTACCTGTAAGCCTGTGTGCTGCTGAACTGTGAGCTGTACCTGTGTGCACAACCGTGTGACAAGACAAGTCTGTCTTAACTTATGTTTATTTTGCCATTTTGCTGAATAAAGCCACTTTTGTTTTAATGGACTGTCTCTGAGCCAGCTGTCCACCCCTCTGGTCCCCTACAATATATATATATATATATATACATAGTTGCCAACATTGTAAAAAAAAAAATGTGGGACACTTTTGTGGCTGTAGGCGGAGCCGTCCAATAATTCGGGGGGGGGGGGGCATTCGTCGGTAGGCGTGGCCTAGCACAAATATACAAGTGCGGCGCGCGAAACGCGGCGCGGCGAAAAACGGGCGTGGTTTACACAACATAGTGGGCGTGGCTTAAATGGGCGTGGCTCAAGAGAGTGTGGTTAGAGTCTGAGATGAATGAGGGATGGAGAGGGGGAGAGCGGGAAAGGGATTAGAGGGGGAGAGGGGGAGAGGGAAATGACGGGACAGCAGCCCCAGATCCTACACAATAAAAATATGTGTATTCTAGAAAGTTTAACAATCAGCAGATAAAGATACTCCAAACACCTGGTGTTAGCACTTCAATCATCCCGGCACCATGGTTGTTATGGTGTCAGGATGATTGAAGTGCATTATTTCTATCATTACATTGTAATATAAAATGAAATCATTCAACTTACCATAATGCAGAATCAGTGGGATCCCTGAGCGTGTCACTAGCCACGTCGCCTGCCACCAGCCGTCCGTCCTTGCTTCAGATGTCCGAGCAGAATCCGTCCTTGCATCAGGTGCCCCCAGCGGAGCCCCCCCTTACACCAGGAGTCCCCGGCGGAGCCCCCCCTCACACCAGGAGTCCCCAGGGGAGCCCCCCTCACACCAGGAGCCCCCGGCGGAGCCCCCCCTCACACCAGGAGTCCCCGGCGGAGCCCCCCCTCACATCAGGAGTCCCCAGCGGAACTCCCCCTCACATCAGGTGTCCCCGGCGAAGCTCCCCCTCACATCAGGTGTCCCCGGCGAAGCCCCCCCCCTCACATCAGGTGTCCCCGGCGAAGCCCCCCCCCTCACATCAGGAGTCCCCAGTGGAGCTCCCCCTCACATCAGGTGTCCCCGGCGGAGCCCCCCCTCACATCAGGAGTCCCCAGCGGAGCTCCCCCTCACACCAAGAGTCCCCGGCGGAGCCCCCCTCACATCAGGAGTCCCCGGTGGAGCTCCCCCTCACATCAGGTGTCCCCGGTGGAGCTCCCCCTCACATCAGGAGTCCCCGGCGGAGCCCCCCTCACATCAGGAGTCCCCGACGGAGCCCCCCTCACATCAGGAGTCCCCGACGGAGCCCCCCTCACATCAGGAGTCCCCAGGGGAGCCCCCCTCACATCAGGAGTCCCTGGCGAAGCTCCCCCTCACATCAGGTGTCCCTGGCGAAGCTCCTCCTCACATCAGGTGTCCCCGGCGGAGCCCCCCCTCACATCAGGTGTCCCCAGTGGAGCGCCCCTCACATCAGGAGTCCCCAGCGGAGCTCCCCCTCACATCAGCAGTCCCCGGTGGAGCTCCCCCTCACATCAGGTGTCCCCGGCGGAGCCCCCCCTCACATCAGGAGTCCCCGGCGGAGCCCCCCTCACATCAGGAGTCCCCGGCAGAGCCCCCTCACATCAGGAGTCCCCAGCCGAGCTCCCCCTCACATCAGGTGTCCCCGGCGAAGCTCCCCCTCACATCAGGTGTCCCCGGCGGAGCCCCCCCTCACATCAGGTGTCCCCGCGGAGCCCCCCTCACATCAGGAGTCCCTGGCGGAGCCCCCCCTCACATCAGGAGTCCCCGGCGGAGCCCCCCCTCACATCAGGAGTCCCCGGCGGAGCCCCCCCTCACATCAGGAGTCCCCGGCGGAGCCCCCCCTCACATCAGGAGTCCCCGGCGGAGCCCCCCCTCACATCAGGAGTCCCCAGCGGAGCTCCCCCTCACATCAGGTGTCCCCGGCGAAGCTCCCCCTCACATCAGGTGTCCCCAGCGAAGCTCCCCCTCATATCAGGTGTCCCCGGCGGAGTCCCCCCTCACATCAGGTGTCCCCAGTTGAGCCCCCCCGTCACATTAGGTGTCCCCAGTGGAGCCCCCCCTCACATCAGGTGTCCCCGGCGAAGCTCCCCCTCACATCAGGTGTCCCCGGCGGAGCCCCCCTCACTTCAGGTGTCCCCAGTGGAGCCCCCCCTCACATTAGGTGTCCCCAGTGGAGCCCCCCTCACATCAGGTGTCTCCAGTGCCCCCCCTCACATCAGGTGTCCCCAGTGCCCCCCCTCACATCAGGTGTCCCCAGTGCCCCCCCTCACATCAGGTGTCCCCAGTGCCCCCCCCCTCACATCAGGTGTCCCACAGCGGTGCGTGCCCCCCCCTACCTCAGAGGTGTCCTAGAAGTGTGTCCGCAGCATGGCTAGAACCCCCGCCCCTTTCCATATCAGACTGGCAGCGGGGCGGGGGGGTAGGCTGGGCGAGGCGGAGCGGGCGGAGGGTGGGCGGCGACACAGAAGCTCCGTCTAGCCCCCCCAGCCGTCTTCCTGAACTTCAATAAAATGGCGGCCGCCGACCTCTAGCAGCGGCGACCTCTAGCAGCGGCAGCAGCGGCGGCGGTTTCGAAATTCGAGAACCGGATTTTTCGGGACATTTCCCGGGACACCACAAATTCGGTAATGGAGTCCAAGTCCCGGAAATGTCCCGGGAAATCCGGGACAGTTGGTTGGCAACTATGTATATATATATATATATATATATATATATATATATATATATATATATATATATATATATATATATATATATATATATATATATATATATATATATGCTATGCATGGAGCATGAGTACTTTCCACAAATAAAGCAATATTTTTGCTATTGTTGCTCTTCTACTTGTAAGGCTTCATGTACACTGCTGCTGGTAAACTGACGTTGAGGAGCAGTTGGGCATTTTTTTTTCAGCTGCCCCTGAACTCTTCTCTATGTTCTCTTATCAGTACATGCACACAGGGTCGTTATTAGTAGTTTCTAGGCGGTTGAGTTTAGAAGCATTTTTTAGAAAGCAAAAAACATGCGTTCAGGACATATGCCTATAACAGCTTGTAAACGTGTGAAAAAGCAGTAACTCGCATTTAGCCGTGTTTTGTTTCCAGGCATTTTTAATGGAGATACATTTTTGACTATTTAAAAAAAAACAAAAAACGTTTCTAAACGCAAACGTGGCATGCAAATGCGGCAAGACGAACGTTTTTAAACGTTGGTTCCTATCTGTCAAGTTTAATCGTTCATGAGAGGTTTTAAAATGTCCGGTGTACATTAAGCCTAAAGGTGAAGCTCTCTGGTTTCAGGCCAGATTTTAGGTATTATCTTGGGTTATTATCTTGGGGAGATGCAGACTAGAATACTGCAGTCAGGGCCGGTACAAGGCAGGGGCGGAGAGGGCACGTGCCCTGGGCGGTACCATTTGGTATAGGGGGGGGGGGGCGCAGCTGTGCGCTCCTGCATGATCCTCCCTTCCCTTCCCTCAGCACACAACTACACTGTTTACTCCCCTACGGAGGAGTCCCGTAGTCTCTGCCAGCGCCGTGACGTCACTCACGGCCGGAGGCGAGGTGGGAGGACGCAGAGAGGAGCGCGGGAGCTGTGAGCTGAGAGCTGAGAGCTGACCTGAGCTGAGCTGTGTCGTGTCGGCGCGCTGTCTGTTATCTCAAGCGGAGCCGAGCTGAGGAGCTGCTGGCTGGCTGGCTCAGGCTGGATTCGATCTGGAAGGTAGAAGAGCGCAGTGCCAGTGTTCTGACTCAGATATTCAGCAGTGGTGGTCACTGGTCATTAACCTCGCCTCAGCCTCCTCCCCTCCCCCCAATCCAGACATTTATTAATCTGTTTTTTTAGTGTTTACTTACACAAGTTCAGACTCATAACTTCTGAGTCTGAACTTGTGTAAGTAAACACTAAAAAACAGATTAATAAATGGCTTGATTGGGGGAGGGGAGGAGGCTGAGGCGAGGTTAATGACCAGTGACCACCACTGCTGAATACCCCACAATACTCTGCAATACCCCACAATACTGTGCAATGCTCTGCAATACCCCGAAATACTCTGCAATACCCCACAATACTGTGCAATGCTCTGCAATACCCCGAAATACTCTGCAATACCCCACAATACTGTGCAATACTCTGCAATACCCCACAACACTGTGCAATGCTCTGCAATACCCCGAAATACTCTGCAATACCCCACAATACTGTGCAATACTCTGCAATACCCCACAACACTGTGCAATGCTCTGCAATACCCCGAAATACTCTGCAATACCCCGCAACACTGTGCAATACTCTGCAATACCCCGAAATACTCTGCAATACCCCGCAACACTGTGCAATACTCTGTAATACCCCGAAATACTCTGCAATACCCCGCAACACTGTGCAATACTCTGCAATACCCCGCAATACTCTGCAATACCCCACAATACTGTGCAATACTCTGCAATACCCCACAATACTGTGCAATGCTCTGCAATACCCCACAATACTCTGCAATACCCCGCAATACTGTGCAATACTCTGCAATAGCCCCCAATACTCTGCAATACCCCACAATACTGTGCAATGCTCTGCAATACCCCACAATACTCTGCAATACCCCACAATACTGTGCAATACTCTGCAATACCCCACAACACTGTGCAATGCTCTGCAATACCCCGAAATACTCTGCAATACCCCGCAACACTGTGCAATACTCTGCAATACCCCGAAATACTCTGCAATACCCCGCAACACTGTGCAATACTCTGCAATACCCTGCAATACTCTGCAATACCCCACAATACTGTGCAATACTCTGCAATACCCCACAATACTGTGCAATGCTCTGCAATACCCCACAATACTCTGCAATACCCCGCAATACTGTGCAATACTCTGCAATAGCCCCCAATACTCTGCAATACCCCACAATACTGTGCAATACTCTGCAATAGCCCCCAATACTCTGCAATACCCCACAATACTGTGCAATACTCTGCAATACCCCACAATACTGTTCAATACTCTGCAATATCCCGCAACACTGTACAATACTCTGCAATACCCCACAATACTGTGCAATAGCCTGCAATACCCCGCAATACCCTGCAATACCCCACAATACTTTGCAATAATCTGCAATAGCCCCCAATACTCTGCAATACCCCAATATTTGGTATAAAAATAAAAATACATATTAAAATGTGTGAGTGAACTCTGTTTCTATCGCATTAAACATAATTGAACTTGTATTGTTTTAAGTATATTCTTGTTTTGAAACGACATTGATTCTTTATTAAAACCGGGGGGGGGGGGGGGGGCGCAGTTTGCCATCTTCGCCCTGGGCACCAAATGGCCTTGTCCCAGCACTGACTGCAGTCACTGTGCATAAAATTATATCACCTGTGATGTGTTTCAGTTATTTTGCAAACCTGGCCTGTTAGTGGGCCCTGTTAGACAGGAGTTGAGAACCACTGAGATAGTGGTTGGCTGTGATGCTAGAACTACCCCAACAAGAGCTGCAGGAAATGGGTTTTCTTACCGTCTCCAGCAATGACCTGCCCTTTAATTGAACCCACAGTACACCAATTACAGATGAATGGGCTTTATTAGAAAAACTGACAGTAGGCCCTGCAGAGAAGTATTCGGTGAACAGACTCAACAGCAGTTTACCAATACAAATTTTTACAGCAGTATCATTCAGTAATATTAGTGGTAATTATTGCCTTTATTCACCTTTGAAGGACTCTTCCAGCATGCATAATGAGACAAATTCTACCAACAACAGTAACAGCAGTCAAGAAGAAGGACATCTCTGAATTATTAGAGAATGCAAATAACAAAGGGACATATATATTGTATAATGCTTTGGGTTCTATTCAACCACTGGCCAGTGAAATAATAAATAGTAAAGTCTGCAAACAGTGGGGTACTGTAAATTAGTGTGGGAGCACTCAACCTTTGAGTGAACATATTTGTAATTCAAGAGAGAAGGAACACTCATTTAAGGGACCCCTTAAATTGAGTTCTACTGGCAGCAGCAAGGTCCCACAATAATCAACAGATTCAGGATCCACAAGGGTGGCCAAGGCCTACTGACAGCAGTCTGCAACCTAATAACTGCATCAGCAGAGCAGATGGAGAAGGATGTGATACAAGTAGCAAAAGATTCAGGCTGGGTAATGATGGCTGCAGAATAGGTCACGCCATACCTAGATATCTCTGCACCGCTAGCACTTCTTCCAAAGGGCAGCAGAAAAAAAAAATTACAGCACTCTGGATCCACCTTCCTTTCAAGTCTCCCTGTAAGTCCCTGTTCCTCTGTCTCTTCCTTATTTACACCTGTTGTGTCTTTCCTATGCTGGACCAGTGATACAGTGTTGCATGACCGTGCAAATGCTAATTAAAGTGGCGCAGTACTGAATAGCAAAAAATGTTCTGATCATGAAGGGGGCATAACCTTCCGGAGCTCAAGTGGTTAAGGGACTGACTTCCTGGGTTGGCATGCAGTTTTGCTGGTGGCTAGTACAGGGACAGGTTCCTTATCTGTTATGCCGCGTACACACGGTCGGACTTTCCGGCATACTTGGTCCGGCACACTTTCCGACGGACTTTGTCCGCCAGGTGCGCCGGACTTTATAACGGACGGACTTGCCCACACACGCCGGGACTTTCCGGCGGGCTAAGTCCGCCCGTCTTTCCGACGGACTTTCGCCGGAGTTCCGGCGGACTTTCAGAATGAACGGACTTGACCACACACGGCCAAGTCCGTTCATTTTGAACGTGACTCAGGTGCGACGGGACTAGCAAAGGATGTCAATCTTGCCGCTTTTATCGGCGAGATTGACACCTTGCGAGCCCCGTTGCGGGGCATACCAGGCCCTTAGGTCTGGTATGGATTATAAAGGGAAGCCCCTACGCCGAAAAAACGGCGTGGGGTCCCCCCTAAAATCCATACCAGACCCCGATCCGAGCACGCAGCCTGGCCGGTCAGGAAAGGGGGTGGGGACGAGCGAGCGCCCCCCCCCCCTCCTGAACCGTACCAGGCCGCATGCCCTCAACATGGGGAGTGGGTGCTTTGGGGGAGGGGGCGCCCTGCGGGGCCCCCCCACCTCAAAGCACCTTGTCCCCATGTTGATGAGGACAAGGGCCTCTTCCCGACAACCCTGGCCGTTGGTTGTCGGGGTCTGCGGGGCCCCCCCACCTCAAAGCACCTTGTCCCCATGTTGATGAGGACAAGGGCCTCTTCCCGACAACCCTGGCCGTTGGTTGTCGGGGTCTGCGGGCGGGGGGCTTATCGGAATCTGGGAGCCCCCTTTAATAAGGGGGCCCCCAGATCCCGGCACCCCACCCTATGTGAATGAGTATGGGGTACATGGTCCCCCTACCCCTTCACCTAGGGAAAAATTGTAAGTAATAAAACACACTACACAGGTTTTTAAAATATTTTATTAAACAGCTCCGGGGGTGGGGATCTTCCTCCGGCTTCGGGGGTCCCTCCGCTTCATCTTCTCCCGGCGTCCGGTTGGTTCTTCTCCGCTCTCCGGCCTCTTCTCCCGGTGTCCCAGGTCTTCGGCCGGCTCCTCTGCTGTGTTCAGGTAGCTCTCTTGCCAGCAGAGGTCCGGACTTCTGAGCTGCTGGGCTTCTTCTCTTCTCTTCTCTTCTCCAGATGTTGACACGACGCTCTCTCCTGCTGGACTGGTCTCCGAGGGCTGCGTTGTGACTTATATAGGCGGAGACCCCGCCCCCTTTTGATGTCACAGTCCCTGGGCATGCTGGGACTGTGACGTTTTAGGGGGCGTGGTCGACCACGCCCCCTAAAACGTCACAGTCCCAGCATGCCCAGGGACTGTGACATCAAAAGGGGGCGGGGTCTCCGCCTATATAAGTCACAACGCAGCCCTCGGAGACCAGTCCAGCCGGAGAGAGCGTCGTGTCGACATCTGGGGGAAGAGAAGAGAAGAGAAGACAAGAAGACAAGAAGACAAGAAGCCAAGAAGTCCGGACCTCCGCTGGCAATAGAGCTACATGAAGACGGCGGAGGGGCCGGCCGAAGACCTGGGACACCGGGAGAAGAGGCCGGAGAGCGGAGAAGAACCAACCGGACGCCGGGAGAAGATGAAGCGGAGGGACCCCCGAAGCCGGAAGAAGACCCCCGAAGCCGGAGGAAGATTCCCCCCCCCCCGGAGCTGTTTAATAAAATATTTTAAAAACCTGTGTAGTGTGTTTTATTACTTACACTTTTTTCCTAGGTAAATGGGTAGGGGTACCATGTACCCCATACTCATTTACATAGGGTGGGGTGCCGGGATCTGGGGGCCCCCTTATTAAAGGGGGCTCCCAGATTCCGATAAGCCCCCGCCCGCAGACCCCGACAACCAACGGCCAGGGTTGTCGGGAAGAGGCCCTTGTCCTCATCAACATGGGGACAAGGTGCTTTGTGGTGGGGGGCACCATAAGGCGCCCCCCTCCCCCAAAGCACCCACCCCCCATGTTAAGGGCATGCGGCCTGGTACGGTTCAGGAGGGGGGGGGCGCTCGCTCGTCCCCACCCCCTTTCCTGACCGGCCAGGCTGCGTGCTCGGATCGGGGTCTGGTATGGATTTTAGGGGGACCCCACGCCGTTTTTTCGGCGTAGCGGGGTTCCCTTTATAATCCATACCAGACCTAAGGGCCTGGTATGCCCCGCGCTCGCCGCAATAGGAAGATTTGTTTTTCCTATTGCAGCGAGCGCGAGATGCAATACCCTGCCCTCGTGTCGTATTTGGTCTGTCGGACCAGCCTACACACGAGCGGGCTTTCCGTCGGACCAGCACACACATGGGCGGACTTTCCGCCCGAAACTGAGTCCGACGGAAAGATTTGAAACTTTCTTCAAATCTAGGTCCGGCGGGCTTTTGGGAAGAAGTCCGCCGGAAAAGTCCGCCGCCGCCCACACACGGGCGGATTGTCCGGCACACTCTGGTCTGCCGGACCAAGTATGCCGGAAAGTCCGACCGTGTGTACGCGGCATTAGAGAGAGTGCTTAACATCAGGGAAAGGTTCTGGAGGAGTAGGAACAGTAGAAATCTCTCCTGCGCTCGGGTGTCTAGTTCCTCAGTGCGACCAACTTTATACAATAATGCCTGCTGTCTTGCAGCCCTCCTCAGAATAATGGGTATTCATGAACTAAAGAAAAAAGAAAAGGAGGGCGCACCGACCTAGTGCATTACCACTGGTAAAGCTTTATTAAAGCATAAAAACATCAAAGTGTATACTCACAAACGAGCATTAGTAAAAGGCATTGACAATTGAGCAGGTTCGCTGTTCTGAACACCGACAAGCCAGGACCTGACGTCAAGTGGCTAGCCATCTTGAGGTATCGTTTGATCCACTCGACATCAGGTCCTGGCTTGTCGGTGGTCAGAACAGCGAACCTGCTCAATTGTCAATGCCTTTTACTAATGCTCGTTTGTAAGTATACACTTTGCTGTTTTTATGCTTTAATAAAGCTTTACCAGTGGTAATGCACTAGGTCGATGCGCCCTCCTTCTTTTCTTGTTTCTGGAGGAGTAGGGACAGTGTAGGGATTACACCTACTCACTGCTCACAGAAGTCTCCCTCTTGGCTTTGGACTGGCCAGACACATTCTCGCTCTTCTCTGCAGATGTTGCTGGCATCATCCAAAATGAACAAAGACCTTTCTCAGCAGTTCTCCATAAGTGAAACCGAACAGCTGTTTGTGTGCCTAATGGGCCCTGCTACTGTCTGCTGGAACTTGACATTTATATACTTTTGCACTACTCTGGGTCTCTGCGTGATTTCTTCCCCCCACTGATACACCACGCTGCATCCTGCTCGCATATATGTATAGGGATAGTTTCCATGCAAATGGCCCTGGGAGGTAGGGTGTCATGCCTCGCACTTGTATCAAGGATAGAGACTGTGCTGCCCCCTCTTAACACTTTCCTGTCAAGATCGGATGTTCAGGGAAGCAGCACTGAGAGAGAAGGAGCCAGCAGCATTGAAAAATATAAACCACAAGTGCTAGGGTGAGAAATGAAAAAATATATTGTATACTGGTGATTTGTTTTTTTATTATTGTACTTGATGTAGTAAGATTAAAGTATAAACAAAGGCAAAACGTTTTTGGACAGTGTAGAAGAACACCTATTAGGTTTTTATTGCTGCCTGTGTCCCCTGTTAGTGAGATTCATCCTCTTTTTTTTGTCATTATTACCATTATTATAGCTCCAAATTGCATAGCTCCCAACTGTCCCCAATTTCAAGGGACTGTCCCTGATTTGGAGCTATGTCCCTTTGTCCCTATTTCCCCCTCATTTTGGTCTGATCTATATAGTTGTATATAAAATGCACTTTTTATCTTTCAAAAAGTGTTTCTCAGTGCTAAACCTTTCATTCAAATTCTAAATTGCTGCATTTGTAAACTTTAAAAGCCAACATAAAGGAACAGTAGTGGTAAAAAAAAATCCCTTGTGGATTTAATTAACCTTTTTGTTTTTTGGTTAATTCTCCTTTAAGAGGGTGTGGCCGGGGAGTGTGTCCTATGCCTACATATGTTTGCTAGTAGGTGTCCCTCATTCCCAGCTCAAAATGTTGGGAGGTATGCCCAATTGTCTCACATTTTTAGGGCCTGTCCCTTATTTGGAACAAAGTCCCTCTGTCCCTCTTTCCACCTCATTTGTCCCTTATTTTGATCTGATCTATATAGTTCTATATAGTTCTAAAATGAACTATTTATCTTTCAAAAAGTGTTTCCCAGTGCTAAACCTTTCATCCAATTTCTAAATTGCTGCATTTGTAAATTTCAAAAGCCGGTATAAAGGAATAGTAGTGACAAGGTTTAAGTAATCTTTTTTTATGTAGAATTCTCCTTTAAGGGGGCGTAGCAGGAGGTGTGTCTTATGCCTACATACGTTTGCTAATAGGTGTCCCTCATTCCTATTTCAAAAAGTTGGGAGGTATGCCATTATCATTGAAAGTGAAAGTAAAATAAAATCCCATGTTTTGGGGGAAATTTTGTCTGGGGTCCAGTGGCTGCTGGTGCTCAATATATATATTTTTTTGGGGGGGGCAGCAAACTAGCACCACCCAGTGAAACAAGAAAAGCCGCTCCAGGCGAGTGAGTCTCTGGTTAATCCCCACACACACTAGTCAGGTGCCAGCCCAGCTTGCATGCTGTGTAACAAAAGGAAATTGGATGGCTGCACTTCCAAAAATCCTTTTATTGAAGCTTCATATGGCAAGTGGTTGACAGATGGAACAGGGGACAAAGAGGTAGACGCGTTTTGCGCAAATGTTAGTGCTTAGTCATTACCATCCAGTGCTCTGCACCCCGAGCCCACCCTTTTTTTGAAGCCAATTAGAGCCTCGGGCTCTAATTATGTGCTTTAAAAAAAAAAAAACCTATTGAAATCCATGTGTCCGGCACCCTGAATGTAGATTGGGGAGCATGGATTAGGGGAGCGGCGCCCATGCACACTGTATAGACGGGCTGCCACTGCTGGGATCCCCAAGGAATTCCCTTAATTTGCAGGAATTTCCTCTCACTTCCTGTTTGGCTATGGGACAGGAATTGAAGGTAAAACAGATGGCAAAATAAAATCTGACAGGGGTAAAAAAAATTGTATCATACTTACCGTAATTTTCTTTTCCTGATGCCTATCCATGACAGCATACATGTGATGGTAGCCTCGCCTATTTCTGCCCACAGGACCAGTGCATAGCTATAAAAAGGTAACACCCACAAAGCAGCCCATTCACTTTACAGCACTAGGAACGAACTGGGTGGGTTCAGTATGCTGCCGTGGATAGGCATCAGGAAAAGAAAATTACGGTAAGCATGATATAATTTTCTGTTTTCCTGGTGCCTCCATGGAAGCATAAATGTGATAGATAAATAACTAGCTACCAGGGTGGGAAGCTTCAGCAAATCCTATCATAACAAAATAACTAAGCTACTGGCCTTGAGTTCCAAGAGGACAAAGGGAATGGGCTGTTGTCTGGGTGTTTACTTTTTATAGCTATAACGCTGGTCCTGTGGGCGGTAGTAGGCAGGGCTACTATCAGCATATCACGTATGCTGCCATAGAGGCACTAGGAAAAATGTTTTGCTTATAGTTCTACTTTAGAAGTGCTGAGGGTTTAAAGTGGTTAATTTTTTTAACCAAATTCATTTTATGCATTAAGATAAAAAAGATTCTGTGTGCAGCAGCCCCCCTCATGCTTACCTGAGCCCCCTCTCGATCCAGCGATGTCCAGGAGTACCTTGGCCATCCGGGGACTGTCCCTCCTGATTGACTGAGAGACAGCAGTGGCACCTTTGGGTCCTGCTGATGTCAATCAAAATCAGCCCATAAGGAGAGAGAGGGGGGCTGGGCTGCAGCTACGTGTCTGAATGGACACAGGGAGCTGTGACTCGGCTCGGGTGCCCCCATAGCAAGCTGCTTGCTATGGGGACACTGAACAGGAGGGAGGAGCCAGGAGCACAGAAGAGGGACCCGAGAAGAGGAGGATCCGGACTGCTCTGTGCAAATTCACTACAGCAGAGCAGGTAAGACCCCTTTCACATCGTGGCGCTTTTTAGTCATTTTAACGCTAAAAATAGAGCCTGTAAAGCACCTGAAAAGTGCCTCTCATGCCTCCCCAGTGTGAAAGCCCGAGTTCTTTCACACTATGGTGGCGCACTTGCAGGACGGGTAAAAAAGTCCTGCAAGCATCATCTTTGGGGCGCTTTGGGAGCGTATGTGAGTGAGTGTATAAACTGCTGCCAAAACGCCCTGCCCATTGAAATGAATGAGCAGCGCTGCCAAATCGCCTGCAAAGGGCTTTGCCAGCATCGCAACACAAGCTCTTTTAACCCTTTCTTCGGCCGCTAGTGGGGGGTTAAAAGCGCGCCGGTAGCGGCTGAAAAGTGATGCTAAAACGACGGTAAAGCGCCGCTAAAACTAGTGCCGCTTTAATGCTAACACACCCCCACCCCAGTGTGAAAGTAGCCTAACTATAACATGTTTATTATTTAGATAAAACAAAAAAAGTGACTTTAGTATCATTTTAATAATTGTAAGGTGCAAATAATTATTGCGCTAACCTGTGAAGGAAAAAGAGAAAAGCTGCTACATACGAATGTAACAAAAATTCATGAGTGGAAGGAGGTGAAATTGTAGCGTTAATTAATGAACAGTGCTAATAAACTGTGTAAATACATGAATAACCATGTACCAATGAGTGGTGCTAATGAATAATAAGATTACATAAATAACCCTCAACATAAATAAATAGGTTATGTGCATAAATAGGTCCCCATTGAATGGAGATGAAAGGACTGTAGGTGAGTCCTAAAGAAAGTCAGTCCCAACGGTCAACAGGTCTACCACAGACACAGAATTGTTCATATAGGGAAAACCAAGAGCAGTTGGGTTGGTATCTGAAGAAAATGACATCAATGGTTTGATAAAGATGGGTACTCTTACCCAGGGCCGTCTTTAATATTAATTGGACCCTGGGCAAAAAATTTTTTGGGCCCCCCCCATGCAATTTCACTCTCCACCTGCTCTGAGACATACAATAAATAGCAGCTAGACTTAAAAATAGTTTACTGCATTAGATCAGGCAGCAATTGCAGTTGGTTGCCAGCGGTTACAGCATATAATTACCGCTTACTGACTGGTTGCTAGAGGTTACAGCACACATTACGGCTCACTGATTAGTTGCTAGAGGTTACAGCAAATGATTTCTGCTTGTTAATTGGTTGCTAGAGATTACTGTACAGTAATACTGCTCACCGATTGGTTGCTAGAGGTTACAGCACATCATCTCCTCACTGCAGGGGAGAATGATATACATATAAATGCCGCTTTTATTTACATATCAATGCCGTCGGCCGCAGCTATTTAATTAGTAATGCAGCCGCTATTTACATATGAATGCCAGTTATTTACATGTAAACACAGAGTCTGCAGGTGAGTCATCTGTACACAACAATAGGGCAGAGCTGGGTAGCATTAGTAGCAGCACTTCGTACTGAGATATCGGGACACAGCACAGGACTAAAACTTCAAGGGACAAGGGAATTTACACCAGGATAGTAGGCAAGTATGAGGCAGCTGCTTTGGGCCCTACAACAATGACAGGGCCCAGGGCAGCTGCCCCTTTTGCCCTGCCTTAAAGACGGCCCTGCTCTTACCAGAGCCAATGGACCTGGATGTCAGCGACACCAGGTCAAACAAGCATGGATGGATGGAACCACGATGGAACAGGGATGGTCCGGAAGGTCCTGGAGGATCATTCAATGGGTATGAATCGATCAGCAATATCCTCCAGAGATTTGGTCCTCTCTTAATGGAATCCAAATGATGGAAAGTCAGCCACCAAGCAATAGATCACTAGGTGGGAAGGTCAGGCAAGGTAATAGAGTAGGCAATATGTAAAACAAAGGGAGAAGGGCTTCCAATGGTGTAGGTCAAAAAGGTTGGTTGTTTATTCTTTATAAAAAAAAACAGCATACAAATAAAATGTGATCACGGTATATAAAAGCAATATGGGGAGCGGCGAAACCAAGCCCATTTTAATAATACATTTTTTTAATTGATTTACCACATATTATAGTATTTATAGAACATGTGGTAGAATGTAATAACGAATTTGATTTAAACATGAACAAATACTGATTAGCACGTCTTTATTCTTTTTTTTTTTTTTTATGTCTGAAATAAAATCAGATTCTTCGACCTACAGCTGTTTCTAGAGGTGTGAATAAATGCAGAGCACTAGTTTTGCCAGCAGAGGGAGCTAACTCACAATATATATTCTTTGCCAGGGGACGGCTTTCGGCCAGAGCGTTATCCAATCAGAAAGCGCTTTACAGCTGTAATGTGAGCATGGTATGTGAGTGCTGAGTGGGAGCCGGAGGAGAAGAGGCGGGGCAGTAGCCTGTCACTCACTCTGTACCGAACTCCTGAAGTTTTCACTATTAATGGCTGCTTCGTTATTGCATGTGTCGAGCTCCGTGCGGCTCACACTTTATAAAGCAATGAGGTGAGCTTCCTCTATACGTGTAATGTCATATATCGGGCTGTCTGGGATAATGCGGAAGTGACGGGGGGAGGAATGCTGTAATATCATCACATTGGATATCAGTGTCACCGGTGATCAGAGCACTGAGATCTACTCTCATTCCATGTATGTTATCCTGTGTAAGGACGTGTGACCTCCCCCAGCCTGGATCAGGTGGGTGACCTTTGGTAGTCATTGTGTGAGTGACAGGTCACACTTCATACAGAGGGCTGAGAGATGGTTGTGCACAGAGCTGGTGATCCAATTAGAACAATTCTCTGTTTATTACCCTCTCATTCATTGTTCTGAATTGTATAATGCAGGATCAAATCAAAGCTAACAAGCCTGCTGGGGGGAGAGTGAAAGCAGACTGTTACCTCCTTTATAACATAATATAATGCTAATCTTTACCCCTCATTGTATTAATATATAGTATAACTTATTTTTATATATATTACACATGACATTTTATTACGTGCACCTTCCAAGTACCGGGTTGGACCCCCTTTTTCCTTCAGAACTGCCTTTAAAGTGATTGTAAAGGTTAAAAAAAACCTTTGTTTTATTTTGTTTTAAATAACAAACATATGATACTTACCTCCACTGTGCAGCTCATTTTGCACAGAGTGGCCCCGATCCTGGTCTTCTGGGGTCCCCCGGCGGCTCCTCCCCACATCAGATAACCCCCTCGGAGAAGCGCTTTCACGAGGGGGATTACCGTGCGGGCGTGCTCCCGAGTCCAGCATTTGGCATCCATAGAGGCCGAATGCAGGGCTTGGCCCCGCCCCCCGCATTCACATCATTGGATCTGATTGACAGCAGCGGGAGCCAATGGCTGCGCTGCTATCAATCTATCCAATCAACAGTTGAGAACCCTCGGCAGAGAGACCGTGGGTTAAGTTTGAGGGGTCAGGTAAATAAAACTTGGGGGGGGGGGGGGGGGGACCAGTCACTGACAGGTATTTTTTTCACCTTAACGAATCGGATGCATTAAGGCGAAAAAACATGAACCTTTACAACCCCTTTAATTCTTCGTGGCAGAGATTCAACAAGGTGTTGGAAACATTCCTCAGAGACTTTGGTGCATATTGACATGATAGCATCACGCAGTTGCTGCAGATTTGTCGGCTGCACATCCATGATTGCCTATCTCCCGTTTCACCACATCCCAAAGGTGTTCTATTGGATTGAGATCTGGTGACTATGGAGGACCTATGGAGTATAGTGATCTCATTGTCATGTTCAAGAAAACAGTGGTGAGGTGATTTGAGCTTTGTGACATGGTGCATTATCCTGCTGGAAGGAGCCATCAGAAGATGGGTACACTGTAGTCATAAAGGGATGGACATGGTCAGTAAGGATGGGCACAGATCGGGAAATGTCTCACTGCCTGTGATTAGCACTGCAGAGTATCAGCTTCCTGGCAGGTGTGGGGCACATGGAGCTGCAAACACGCCTGAGCTCATCCTTAATGGTTAGTAGCAATACTCAGGTAGGCTGTGGCGTTTAAATGATGCTTAACTGGTACTAAGGAGCCCAAAGTGTGCCAAGAAAATATCCCCCACACCATTACACCACTACCAGCCTGAACTGTTAATGCAAGGCAGGATGGATCCATGCTTTCATGTTGTTTACACCAAATTCTGACCCTACCATCTGAATGTTGCAGATGAAATTGAGACTCATCAGACCTGGCATCGTTTTTTCAATCTTCTATTGTCTAATTTTGGTGAGCCTGTGCGAATTGTAGCCTCAGTTTCCTGTTCTTAGCTGACAGGAGTGGCACCCAGGTGTGGTCTTCTGCTGCTGTAGCTCATCTGCTTTAAGGTTTGATATGTTGTGCATTTATAGATGGTATTCTGCACACATTTGAGTTGCTGTTGCCTTTCTGTCATCTTAACCACTTCAGACCCGGAAGGTTTTACCCCCTTCCTGACCAGAGCACTTTTTACAATTTGGCACTGCGTCGCTTTAACTGCTAATTGCGCGGTCATGCAATGCGTCCTTTTTTTCCCCACAAATAGAGCTTTCTTTTGATGGTATTTGATCACCTCTGCAGTTTTTATTTTTTGCGCTATAAAAGGAAAAATCACGAAAATTTTGAAGAAAAAAAAATATTTTCCACTTTTTATTATAAAAAAAAAAATCCAATAAACTCAATTTTAGTCATACATTTAGGCCAAAATGTATTCAGCCACATGTCTTTGGTAAAAAAAAAGTCAATAAGCGTATATCTATTGGATTGCGCAAAAGTTATAGTGTCTACAAACTAGGGTACATTTTCTGTAATTTACACAGCTTTTAGTTTATGACTGCCTATGTCATTTCTTGAGGTGCTAAAATGGCAGGGCAGTACAACCCCCCCACCCCACCCCCCAAATTACCCCATTTTGGAAAGTATGTTGAGCCCATTGAATATTTTTTTTTTTCCCAAGTGATTGAATAATGACAAAAAAAAATTTTTTTACAAAAAGTTTTTTCACACATGCCATGGTTATATGCGGAATTGTACCCCAAAATACATTCAGCTGCTTCTCCTGAGTACAGGGATACCACATATGTGGGACATTTTGGGAGCCTAGCCGCTTACGGGGCCCCGAAAACCAATCACCGCCTTCAGGATTTCCAAGGGCGTACATTTTTGATTTCACTCCTCACTGCCTATCACAGTTTTGAAGGCCATAAAATGCCAAGATAGCATAACCCCCCCCCCCCCCCCACAAATGACCCCATTTTGGAAAGTAGACACCCCAAGCTATTTGCTGAGAGGCATGGTGAGTATTTTGCAGCTCTCATTTGTTTTTGAAAATGAAGAAAGATAAGAAAAATGTTTGTTTTCTTTTTTCAATTTTCAAAACTTTGTGACAAAAAGTGAGGTCTGCAAAATACTCACTATACCTCTCATCAAATAGCTTGGGTCATTTGGGGGGGGGGGGTTGTGCCATCTGGACATTCCATGGCCTCCAAAACTGTGATGGAGTGAAGGAGTGAAATCAAGAAAATTAACACCCTTAGAAAGCCTGAAGGCGGTGCTTGGTTTTCGGGGTCCCGTACGTGGCTAGGCTCCCAAAAAGTCTCCACACGTGGTATCCCTGTACTCAGGAGAAGCAACAGAATGTATTTTGGGGTGTAATTTCACATATTCCCATGGCATGTTTGAGCAATATATCATTTAGTGACAACTTTGTGCAAAAAAAAAAATTGTCTTTTTCCCGCAACTTGTTTCACAATATAAAATATTCCATGGACTCGACATGCCTCTCGGCAAATAGCTTGGGGTGTCTACTTTCCAAAATGGGGTCATATGGGGGCGGGGGGGGGGGGGTTGAACTGTCTTGGCATTTTATGCACAACATTTAGAAGCTTATGTCACACATCACCCACTCTTCTAACCACAAAACCCTTCCTGACACTTTTTGTTTATATGTATAAAAAAAAATTTTTTTGCAAGAAAATTACTTTGAAACCCCAAACAATATATATATTTTTTTAAAGCAAAGGCCCTACAGAATAAAATGGTGGGTGTTTCATTTTTTTTTTATTTTTTTCAAACTCCTTTTTTTGGGAAAAAACACACTTTTTTTTTTAATTTTAATGCACTAAAACACACTATATTGCTCAAATGTTTGATGAAATAAAAAAGATGTACTTAGGCTGAGTACATGGATACCAAACACGACATGCTTTAAAATTACGCACAAACGTGCAGTGGCGACAAACTACATACATTTTTAAAATCCTTTACAGGTTACCACTTTAGATTTACAGAGGATGTCTAATGCTAAAATTACTGCCCTCGATCTGACCTTTGCGGTGATACCTCACATGCATGGTGCAATTGCTGTTTACATTTGACGCCAGACCGACGCTTGCGTTCGCCTTTGCGCGAGAGCAGGGGGGTACAGGGGTGCTTTTTATTATTTAATTTTTTAGCTTTTTTTATTTTATTTTTAAACTGTTCCTTTCATTTTTTTTTTTATCATTTTTATTGTTATCTCAGGGAATGTAAATATCCCCTATGATAGCAATAGGTAGTGACAGGTACTCCTTCTTCCTTTTTTTTTTTTTTTTTTTTTTTTTTTTTTTTTTTTTAAATTGGGGTCTATTAGACCTTAGATCTCTCCTCTGCGCTCAAAGCATCTGACCACACCAAGATCCGTGTGATAAAATGCTTTCCCAATTTCCCAATGGCGCTGTTTACATCTGGCGAAATCTAAGTCATGAAATGCTTGTAGCTTCCGGTTTCTTAGGCCATAGAGATGATTGGAGCCATTCTGGTCTCTGATCAGCTCTATGGTCAGCTAGCCAAATCACCGGCTGCATTCTCGGGTTCCCTGTTGGGACAGGAGAGCCAGAGAAAACCATGGAAGACAGTGGGGGGGGGGGGGACATTCCCTCCCACTGCTTGTAAAAGCAGTCTACAGGCAAATTAACCGCTAGGATTGCTTTTACATAAAAGCCGACCGCTGGCTGAAAAGAATGATACCAATCATAAACCTGCAGGCATCATTGTGGTATAACCACTCAAAGTCCAGCAACATACCAGTACGTTGCTGGTCCTTGTTGGGCATGTATTGTAAACTTTTTTTTTTTTTTTTTTCATGCAGCCTGTGGGCTGAACGATAAAAAGAGATTGATCGGTGGGTATGCCCACCATTAGAATACCTCCCTTCATCCACCCACTTCTAATGATGGGCATACATGCACCATTTATATATGGCGAAGCATAGGGGCATCCACCCGCAAAAGTTAGGAGCAAATCGCTCCTCCGCCCCTGCTGCCCCCATGCTTCGGCATATATGCTCTTTTTTTTTTTTTTTTTTAACTGTGGTGGTGAAATCACCTCCGACAGCGCTGGAGTCACGGCTTTATGCATCGTGGGAGCAACCGCTGTTGCTGTCAAGATAAATAAATCTGCGCTGCAGCTGAATGGGGTACCTGAAAACAAAAAAATCGTTAACAATAAAACACAGTAAACAGTATATTATAAAAAAATTACATACCTGTAAAGCAAACATGATAAAACATAATAACAATAAAACATTGCAGAATAGAATACAGTAAAAAAGAGCAGAACGAGAGAGAGAGAGAGAACAATAAAACGACAACTATTTTTGTTTTTTTTTATTTTATTTTTTTTTTTGTGTAGTTTTTTTTTTTTTTTTTTTTTTTTTTTTTAGTAACTGTAACCGGTTCCAGGTTCGGGTCTCTCAAAATGCGATGGCATCTTGGGAGACCCTGTGAAAGTGTGCCTAGTCTGTGCAATGCTGTACCCTACGCTAAAACTCAACTAGTGAATGGTAGCGCTCAAAACATTCACCAATGCAAAGACCAGGATTGTCAGGGCAGGAGTGACAATAATAGAGAGTCTCACGCCTATATCCGCGCTTTCTACAGACACAGCATTTTCTTTGGGGGCTCGTTGGGTAGGGGTACTCGGGAGGACATAAGGAAAATGCCTACTGCATTTGGTTGGGGAAGGTGAGGTGGAGCACTGTCTGGAAACAGAAGGGCTCTGACGATCTCTTCCTGGAATTTAAGGAAGGATCCTGTCCATCCTGAAGCTCTGTATAGCACATGAGCGTTCAGCAAAGCCAATTGAAATAAGTATACAGACACTTTTTTTATACCAGCGTCTGGCCTTACGGGCAACTAGGTACTGGTCGTTGAGGTCCACCCCTCCCATATTTTGGTTATATTCGTGGACACAGAGGACTTTCTCCACAACACCAGTCGCCATAGTATTTTGGACAGCCGTGTCTGCATGAAGGGAGGTAAGAACGAAAACATTCTTATTATCCCTCCACTTCATAGCGAGCAAGTTATTACACTTCAAGCAGGCTCTCTCCCCGACCCTAAGAGGGGAATCTACAAGCCGCTGGGGAAAGACCCAGTGATTAGATCGCGCGGTGCCACATGCTCCAATCTGATGATCACACAAGTGACTAAAAAGTGGCACGCTCGTGTAATAATTGTCCACGTACAAGTGGTACCCCTTTCCGAATAAGGGTGACACCAAGTCCCACACAATCTTGCCAGCGCTTCCTATGTAGTCAGGGCAGATTGTCGGCTCTACGTGACTATCTCTTCCCCTGTAAACCATAAAACTACATCTTTAGCCTGTGGCCCTGTCACAAAGCTTATACATCTTGACCACGTACCTGGCATGCTTGCTGGGAAGGTACTGTTTGAATGACAAGCGGCCAGAAAACTTAACCAGGGACTCATGAACGCAGACAACTTGATGGACAGTAAACAAGTCTGCAAAATGTTGGTTGAAGTGGTTTACGAGGCGCCGAACTTTGTAGAGCCGTATCTGTCGTATCCAGGGTCTCCACGAGAAAGACAGAGTTCATTGTTGTTGAAGTGCATGAACGGCAAAATCTGCTCGTATCGTGCCCTGGCCATGGAAGCAGAGAACACGGGCATATGGTGAATTGGGTCAGTGGACCAATATGACCGCAACTCACTCTTTTTGGTTATGCCCATGAGGAGGGATAGGCCCAGAAAGATCTTAAATTCGGAAACCGTAGTTGATTTCCAATCTCTGGCAAGGGAGGACTGGGGAATAGTGGCGATGTGTTGACCAGCGTACAAATTGCTTTGGTCCACAATAGATCTATAGAGATCTTTGGTGAAAAACAGCAAATAAAAATAAATAAAAAGTGACGTAAAATCTACTGTTTCCACCTGAATGCTGGATTGGCCAGTGAATGGGGGAAGTTCGGGTGCTGCAGAAGTGGTGGGTTCCCAATTAGGATTGGCGAATGCAGCAGGAAGGGCACTATGGGCATGATGGGCCTGTGTTTTTCTTATTCTTGCTGGCAGCGGGACACTACTTGTGCTTGCCACCTCGCCAGCTTGAACTGCACTTATGGGACTCGCCACGTCACCAAGTGTTACTGCAGTGCTGGATGTATGACCAGGGTGTACTAGGCCGCTGGTGCTTGCCAGTTCACCAGAAGGAATAGCGGCGCTAGTACTACTCTGCTCCATACGGGATCCCTGTGGTTCTTGAACCTCAAGAGCAGAAGAGGATTGGGGTCTGGTATGCCTGACCTTAGCAGGGACCACAACTCCTTATCTGTCATGGAGCCGCTGCTGTCTACAGGTTCGTATTCTGAGCCTGAATCTGACAGATGAGTGACTTCCTCTTCACTATCTGTCATGCTCAGAAACATGTAGGCCTCTTCACTACTGTACCTTCAATTTGCCATTTTGGGCTCTAAATTTAGTGGTACAGTAGTGAGACTCGCAGGTAACGCTAACAAAAAACGCTAACCAAAAACTGTTAGCGATCGCAGGGATCAGGCCTGACTCTGCGAATGCTGCAGTTATGTGTTTAGTGTTTTGTGAGTGACAGTGATCGATTGATACTGCACTTTGGGTGGGCTGGGCTGGGCGGAGGGGCAAAACGCAGGTGCTAGCAGGTATCTGGGCTGATCCCGCTAACACTGCGTTTTTGGGAACCCTAAACTGCTAGGGGACGCTAGTATAGATGTGATTGGATCAGATATTGATCCGTTCAGATACTATACCACTAAGAGAGGTGTATGCTGCGTGCGTGGGTGTTAGCGGTACTGGCACTAACCTGGCGCTGCCTGGGGCGACACAGACCCTATCTGATCCTAAATCCTAACTGATATCACCCGCCGGGCGATTAGGGGGTTAAACCTTTATTAGCTAATAAACGGCGGGTGCCCTGACACAGTTATACGGTGATCACTGGTGAAAGGGTTAACTAGAGGGCAATCAGGGAGTTAAAAACTTTACTAGGTAGTAGATGGGGGTACCTGACGCTATAAACACCTGACGGCGAACCTAAATACTTACCTGCCTAACTAGCATCACCTGTGACACTAATACAGCAATCAGATAAACGATCGCTTAGTGACACTGGCGACGGGGGGTGATCAAGGGGTTAAAACTTTATTAGGGGGGTACCCTAGACCTAAAGGGGCCTACCACTAACTGCCCTACCACTTATAACTGTCACAAATGACACCAATGCAATAATCAGAAAAAAAGAAAACTGCTATTGGGGTCACTGTGACAGGGGGAGATTGGGGGGTGAAAAGTGTGCCTGCGTGTTTTAATGTACGTGTAGTGTTGGTGCATCACTTCCTCCGCTTCTGTTTTACAGTTCAGAAGCCGAGGAAGCATTTTTTTTTTCTCCACGCAACTGCCGCTCACTGAATATTTTCTCTTTTTCGGACCATTCTCTGTAAACCACAGAGATGGTTGTGTGTGAAAATCACAGTAGATCAACAGTTTTTTTTTTTTCTTTTAAATATTCAGACCTGCCTGTCTGGCACCAACAACCATGTCACGTTCAAAGTAACTTAAGTCTCCTTTCTTCCCCATTCTGATGCTCGGTTTTAACTTCAGCAAGTTGTCTTCACCACGTCTGGATCCCTAAATGCATTGAGTTGCTTCCATGTGATTGGCTGATTAGCAATTTGTAATACCAAGCAATTGAACAGCTTTACCCCTAATAAAGTGGCCGGTGAGTGTGTGTATAATATAAAAAAAAAAAAATATGTATGGAAATTTTTAAGTTCTGTATATAATGGTATTCTATTTTGTATGTATTGCACACTGCCCTCACTGTGCACACGGCACTAATAATGTTTTCAGTACATTTTTGCATTCTTTCGAGTTCTGATTAGAATTAGCCTGCCTATGTTACGCCCCTTGTTACCATAAAAGTACAATTGTAATATTAATGTGATACCTACGTAATCATGTGTATAAAAACCTTCAATTGCGTCATAATAAAGCAGAACAGTTATTTGGAAAAATGCGGAGTGTAGCTTTTTGTGTCTGTTCCCTACTACAGTAGTTTATTATTAATTTGGAAGCACCACTAAATCTGAGGATAGGAGTTGCCTATCTATAAATTTCCAGGTCAAATGGCGAGCCAGTCAGGAGGGGATTTACAGGTGACCCTGAGAATCCGAAATGATGAGCTTGAGATGATCTGGGAATTTCTCATAAATCAGCCGGCTGAGGTAAGCCTTTTACTTACATTTGAGTTATCAGACTTCCTTGATCGGTAAGGCATTTTTGGGACAAATGGTACCTATTTTACTCCCCTTAATCGAACTGTATTGATTGGTGGTTATATGTTATGTTGTCACTATCTATTGTCCATCAGTGTTATAGATAAGAAATTGAAGAATAGTGCTGTTAACAGGTATATGTAGTATATCTGCTAGATAAAATAGTTTAGAGGCAAGAGGGTAGAGGCACACGTAGAGAAGACTGGCTAGTCATTATGGGCATTAAATTAAGTAAGGGAATGAAGGGTAAGAGACCCTCAAAAAATACCCAGCGCAAGAGGAGCGCTATAAAATATATGAACCGAAGGTGCGGTTCCGCCTATACTGAGCCCCTAGATTAAAGGTTAGAGTTGACAGGGATCCACAATGGGTAACTGGGTTACCAAAGTCCACAGGGACCAAGAATCATGCAGAGTAAACAGCTATCTATGTGATGTGGATGGATCAAGGGTGACAATTAACACTAGACAAGGACATTTTGACATTAAGTTGTGAATGATGAATTTGGGGTTAGGCACTATAACTAGTAAAGTCAAAACAGAGAAATGAGAGTTAAAACAGAATACTTTATATGTTGTCAGAGAGGGAAGATGGGATGAGCACTATGGCTGCCCGTCTGATCATAGAATCATAGAAGCTAGAGTATGTGAAGTATGGGATTACAATACATGGGATGCAAAGGATATCAGAACAAAATAAGCAAAACAGAATTTAAGCAGGGAAATATTAAAGAGTTAAAAGAAAGTGAGAGAATGATATGCATGTGTTGTGTACAAATGGGGGGAAAATGTATTAGCGGTTTTAGAGAGATATTTGTGTATGTGTGTGAATGCTGAAACCTTTAGTTCTATCTCTTGTTTGTCATGTATGTAGATGTTACCCCCCTCCTTTGCGCTCTTATGAGAGAATGTAGCTGGGATGGGAGATCAGTGATAAGCTGGAAGGACACCATGCCAATTTCAGTTTTTTAGACAAAACATTAATAACAAAATGTGCCGGGTTAATTAACCACTTGCCGCCCGCCCTATTACAGAATGACGGCTGCAAAGTGGTTTGATATTCCTGATCGGACGTCATATGATGTGATCAGAAATATCGAGCCGCTGCGCGCCCCCGGGGGCGCGCATCGCGGCGATCGTTGTTGCCGGGTGTCAGTCTGATACCCTGCAACACCGATCTAGGTAAAGAGTCTCCGTCGGAGACTCTTTACCACGTGATCAGCCGTGTCCAATCACGGCTAATCACGATGTAACTAGGAAGAGCAGGTGATCGGCTTTTCCTCACTCGCGTCTGACAGACGCGAGTAGAGGAGAGCCGATCGGCTGCTCTCCTGACACAGCACAGCCCCCCCTCGGATCCTACCCAGGACCACCAGGGAAGCCGCCCAGGACCACCAGGGAAGCGATCCACACTGGACCACCAAGTATGCCCCTAGACCACCAGGGAAATGCCACTGTGTGCCCAGGCAGCTGCCAATCTGTGCCCAGGCAGCTGCCAGTCAGTGCCCACTGCAATGCCTACCACTGCCAGTGCCACGAGAGATGCCCATCAGTGCCGCGTATCAGTGCCACGTATCAGTGCCCAGCAGTGCCGCCTATCAGCGCCACCCTATCAGTGCCCAGCAGTGCCGCCTTTCATTGCCTATCAGTGCCCATCAGTGCCACCCATCAGTGCTGCATATGAGTGCCACCCATCAGTGCCCATTGTCAGTGCCCGCTCATTGGTGCCGCCGTATCAGTGCCCATCAGTGACAGAGAAAACTTACTTATTTACAATTTTTTTTAACAAACAAAAGCAAAACTTTTATTTTTTTCAAAATTTTCGGTCTTTTTTTATTTGTTTAGCAAAAAATAAAAACCGCAGAGGTGATTAAATACCACCAAAAGAAAGCTCTATTTGTGGGAACAAAATGATAAAAATTTAGTTTGGGCACAGTGTAGCATGACCACGCAATTGTCATTCAAACTGCGACAACACTGAAAGCTGAAAAATGGTCTGGGCAGGAAGGTGTCTAAGTGCCCTGTATTGAAGTGGTTAAACTAATGATAAAGAATGTGATCACAATTATTTTGAATCTGTTTTCCAAACATGATAAAATGAAGGTTACATTTAACCATGTAGTACACAAATTGAATATCCTTTGATAGTGGAGACAGTGCATTTAAAAAAGGTAATCTAAGTAAAATGTCCTCCTTTTAAGGAAATATATATATATATATATATATATATGTGGATATATATTAGTATTAGGGTGTGATATTGAGATTATCACTTGAGTATTAATTTCTAATATGAGTTTAATAATTTTATTAATAATCTAGATATATTGTAACTGGTTTGGACAACCTTTGGTTGGAAATGAAATCCAGGTTATTGGGGAAATTTGTAAGATGGGATTAGTTTAGATAACAATTTTGTAATTTACATTTTATACAATAGACCCTTATTGAGTGGAGGAAAAAAAAACGATTAAGATGAGGTTGTTAATTGGAATACAGCTGCCATAATATTTAACAACGCCAAGATGGATGGGATATATATAATTTCTTTTCTCATCCATCTTGGCTTTGTTAAATATTATGGCAGCTGTATTTCAATTAACAACCTCATCTTAATCTTTTTTTTTTTTTTTTTTTTTTTGCCACCTGACATGGAAATTTTATAGATAGGCAACTCCTATTGATTAAAAAAAAAAGATCAGTGCGCTACTCAAATAATAATGTGAATATGAAAAAATGATAGTTCATATGGAAAATGATGGAGCAGCTAATGGAGGAGAGCGTTCCTGATTGCCGCCTCTGAAATTTCAACTACCAGGCGTGTAGGGAAGTCTGTCTCTACTCAAAGACCAGCTGTTCCTGACCCCGAGAGGAGTTTGTTCAGGCTCGTATGATCTCTGTGGTGGGGATCCATCAAATCTGGTAAGCAGCCCCCTTTTCCTATTTCTGCACTGTCTTAGAAGATCCATAGAAGATTTACTGAAGATTTAAAGAGGAATCACACCTCCGGTTTATGATGCCATCATTTTCCATATGAACTATAATTTTTTCATATTCACATTATTATTTGAGTAGCGCACTGAACTTTTTTCTTTATACTGTATAAAACCTCATGTTCAAGGTTTTTTAGTTGCAGCACTCAGGATTATTTATGTTTCATATATTTGCGATTTTTGTGTGTTTTTTTTTTTTTTTTTTTTTTTTTTATGCACTTTTAAAATAGATTTTCACTAATTTAAATTTCACATTGGTTTATCACAATTAGGGGTTTATTGATTGGTTTATTGATTAGTGGTTCCAAATTTAATAACTACTGCAGTAGGGAACAGACACAAATGATGCACTCCGTATATTTCCAAATAACTGTTCTGCTTTATTATGACACAATGGAAGGTTTTTATACACATGATTACATAGGTATCACATTAATATTACAATTGTACTTTTATGGTAACAAGGGGTGTAACCTAGGCAGGCTAATTCTAATCAGGACTCGAAAGAATGCAAACATGTGCTTAAAACATTATTAGTGCCGTGTGCACAGTGAGGGCAGTATGCAATACAGTCTCCTCTCTTTTGATCAATATTTTGATCACCTAACCATACCTGCTTTAACCTGGAACCTCCACTGCTGGAGGTAGTCCTGGCCAAAGAGGCAAAAACTCCATTGTGGAGAAAATAATAGCTGAGCAGCTTTTTCATTACAAAATTACTTTTCATTGTGAAAAACAAATGATAAGACATATTTACAGAGTATTGGCTGTACACTCCTGTGGTCAGAATGGCCTTCTAGCTTTTAATTGTTGGCATGCTGACTTATCAGCATATGTAAACACAGACAATTCTACATAAAATGGAAGACAGGCAAATATGACTTCTTTCATTTAGTAATTTTTGCAGTGTCTGGTGTGGAGCCAGGTGACTTTTCCTTCAAGTTTTGCACAGCTGTACATGAAATAGATGCTGTATTGAGTCTCCAAACATTTCCTTATATATAAATGTCTCTTAACAATCCACAAGTCACCTGGCTTTAGTTTTAGATCCTTCCAAACTTTTATGATCTGAAATTGGGGAGAAAACACATAAATGAGTTTGTCAAAAACCTTAAAAGATCAGCAACATTCTATGTGAGATCCAAATGGAGGACTTCAGCTGCTGAGACAAAATATACGCAAGTGAGTTACACACTCCCAAACCAAATCCCATAGGGAGAGAGTCCAACATCCCCTCATGGGCTTGATAAAATATAAAAAAACATTTAGGCAAAGGTTTTCTAGTTTCTTCTTACTTCTTACTCTACTTTTTCCGCTACATTGTAGGGAGTGTAAAAATAAAACCTTAAAACTTCTAGTAAGGACTCTCCCATAAAAATTATTTCCTCTGTTACTCTCTGTAGATTCTGGCACTCTGTACTTACAAACTACTTCTGATAACACTTTTTACTGTGGCCTTTGCAGTAGCATTTGCCACTGGACATCCAGAAAACATGTCCATACAGACAAAATGCATACTTGTAAGATCCTGACTTGGGCATCTGGATATATATTTTTTGTAATCTCTGGAAGGGATATTCAGCTTTTGGTAACGGGAAAAACAAGAAGTGGTATGTTTTAAAAAAACAACTGTGGTGAACCCTGGCTCTATCCCATGCTCATTTACTAAGGCAGCCATAACTGCTTGTGACTGATGGCACGGTCCATGTGTCAAGCTGGAGGAAAAAGAGTGGCTGGCAGACATAAAAGACGACATTTTTCTAAAATCCTGTTTCATAAGAAGTTGCTCCCTGTGGACCGCTTGTTCTTCTCATTCTGGGGTCCTTAAAGTGGAATGATTAATCCCATCTATACTGGGCCAGAATTGGGGTGGAATCTGTGAGTTGCACAGACCCAGCAAGTGTCCAGGGCTGTAATGCAGTATCCTTAGTCACCTAGTCTGCTTCCATGTGTGAGTTTTAATGTTTGTATGGCTACCTCAGCAAGAATCTGGAAGGCTGAAAACAGCCAATCAAATTAACTTGGCATGCTTGATTGGTTTACCTGCCGACGTAAAAACAAACTTCTGGCCCTTCAAATGGAACCAAAAGCTATCTAGCCTATCTATCTATCCTATCTATCTACTCCTTTTTTGTTTTTTTTATAGCTCATAGGCTTTTCTAAAACATGGAGCTCTAAAAATGCATACTCAGTATAAAACCGGGAATAAAATCTATAAAAAAAATCTGGGTCTTCTGGGTCTTGAGGGAGTGTGTTCTGCACTGGGCTCACAGCAGCTGATTCCTACGTCATCAGTTTAACACATGTGGTTTTCCTTTTGTCTCCAGCCTCCTCCAATAGAGACAATAAGGTGTCTGGATTCAAATGTATGCATTTTTCATTCTTAGATTTGTACATAAACAAAGCAAATTCATATTTTGAACCTTTAATTAGACAAACATTTAGTTAGCTGAGTATTTGCAACGCAGAATGTGGGACCATTAAATATTTTACCAAAATAATGTCTAACTTTGTCTAATAGCACATTTGCATAAAGCTACAGCTGATATATTGGGGTGAACCCTTCATTACTGGGTCCAGCTTGCATAAATATATTACAATGGCTTGTTTTCTATCATGCTGTTTGTGTAAGAACTCCAGTTTCATGTTTCAAAAAGGACAACATTTTCCTGGCAATATTATGAATTTCTCATTGCTCTGTTTTTAGCTAGATAACACAAGTCCTTAGTTTCCATCTGACGTTATTTTCCTGATGTCATAACATAATAAATTATAACAATACCCTGTGGTCACGCAGAGGTATCGAAAGTATTCTTCTACTTATCCCACTGCACTTACAAGGAAAGGGGGCACATCATTTCACAATCCACACATTCTGCTTTGGATTTCAAACCTAAAAATAAATAAAAACAAAAGGACCAACAATCTGTATATGACAGAACAGAAAGCTCTCAGCCACATCAAAAACTATACAATTGGCTGCAGGTGGCATCTATCCTAACAGGGTGTGTGGACTTGATGTGATGGGTCTGTTATATCTGAATTTTATTTATTATTGCTCTCGCATCATGGACCGCACATCAAGTTGTTATCAGACCTTTAGATTTAATTTTTGTAGAAAAACTTCCTATGTATCCCATCCATCTTGGCTTTGTTAAATATTATGGCAGCTGTATTCCAATTAACAACCTCATCTTAATCCTTTTTTTTTTTCACTCAATAAGGATTTCCTGGCTGGCTCGCCACCTGACATGGAAATTTAAAGATGGGCAATGCCTATCCTCATATTGATTAGTGGTTAAAAATTAATAACTACTGCAGTAGGGAACAGTTATGTGAAAAGATGCGGTGTGTATCTTTTGTGTCTGTTCCCTACTGCAGTAGTTCTTATTAATTTGGAACCACTAATCAATATGAGGATAGGAGTTGTCTGTCTATAAATTTCCAGGTTTATGTATGTATGTCTGAATTTGGAAAAATTCCAGGTATGGCTGTTTTATACATAGGTAAAGTGTTCCAGCCACACCACAGTCTCCACTGATTAATCCTCCCTGGAAACTGGAGACTACTGAAGAAGACACCACTTCTCCAGTCATTGAGCTCCACTTGCTTCTGGGTCTCATGCTGAAAAGCTGCACTCCTGCTTACGGAACACAGGATGCCAGCCACTCAGCATGGGCGCCATTCAGAGAATGCTTTGCATGTCTCTAAATGTAAAGCGTTCTCTGGATAAGACAAAAAAATGGGAGAGAAAGTGAATTCATAAGTGGGGGAACAAGCAAGAGTCAGTTTAAATTATTAAATACTGTTTAATGAAAAAGACTCACAATAGACACCAATCCAGAAAATATCCTGAAAACTCAGGTACCATCACCATTAAAAAGACAAGACAGTCATGTGCAGACACAGATGGCCACCTATCACAACCAACCGCTCATGGTAAACATTTGAAGTCATTCAAAATAGACATCAATGATTTCAAAACATAGAATATACAAAACATTGCTGGAAGTCCAAATGGCATGGAGGAAGGACAGCAAATGATTGAATATTGAGTGGTTGTGACAACAGAATTTGATCAACACTGTATAGTAATGTGGAGGGCAGAACTAGCCACGGAGGGGGGGGGGGGGGAAGTGTTAGAGGGCCGTGATGGAAAGGCCCATGGAAGAATGCATGGATGACTCAGCAGCAGCTACAGGGCACAGGTGTATGTATGCTGGGAGATCAGAGCCTCTCTAGGCCGGGGATGGCTCACAAGGCTGCAGACCAGAAGGTATGGATGGAAATGCTGGCAACTGAAGTAGGAGAAATGGGGTTGGTAGTAAGGCTGACGCTGTGGGACGGAAGCCAAATAACACACACAGTGAATAACTGGAGATAACTGTCCCGAATCAGGGATACAGAGAGGTAGAATCTCACCCAGTGTTGATTACCGTCCACGTCAGGGAAAAATAATTGAAGCTGTCACCGTCTCCTGCTTATGGAGTGCCTTTTAGTAAGTGGTTCGATCCTGCGGGGAGTCATCCGGAGTGTGCCCCAATCGTGAGTGGCAAGTAGGCAGTAGGAGGGAGTAGACCCAAGTGGATACTGCGGATAAAGTCCAGATGGCTGAGGCAACAGTCTCCCCCTCGTCTGGTTTCTGCGGCGGGATTCAAACAACCGCTGGTCTCGCGGGTCAGTGTGATCAGGGCTGATAGGTGGGTCTGTTGGTCAGCAGATACGCTATGAGCAGCGTAATGGCGTCATGCTGACGCGTTTCATCCGTAGATCGGATTTCATCAGAGCATGCGCAGTAGCAGACCTCATCACCTTTATATAGTGTTGAGATGGGACCACGTGGGGTTCGGCGTCTCGTTGCCAGGGCTACCACGCCGTTCACTGACAGCCATACACATAGAAGAAACAAATAACATGACTAGCGGAGCGAATCCGTAAAGGCAAACAGGGAGAAAGAAGAAAAGGAAAAGAAAAAAAGAAAAAAGGAGGGGGGAAGAAAGGGGGGGGAGAAAATGGGGGGAGGGGGGGGGACGAAAAGGGGGGAGGCAGGGGGAGGAACACCGTAAATACCAAAGGAAACTGACGAGGGAAAGATTAAATGCAAAGAAAGCAGGAAAAAGAAGTGGGATAGGCTAACGTGATGGCAATTATTAGCAATGATAATAGGGCGCAGTAAAAGAATTTGAATAATAATAAAGAGATGACTGGAATTTGGGGAATTTAGGTAAAGTACAGATCCATGAAGTTATCAGTAGGGACTACAGACAGGAGGTTCCGACCATTAGGAGAAGATGTGGAAAAGTAACCACGGGTGAATTTATGGGGTTAAAAATACACCAAGGTTGCACTCATTATTTAACCCCTGAGGGTGCATGCTGTTGGTGTTGTATATCCACATCGTCTCCTTCTGGTACAGAATCCTGTCAAAATCACCCCTTGTCAAAGGGAGATTAAGCCTATAGATACCTTTAAAAGTAAGCCCCTCGGGGTTGCCCCCGTGTGCTTGCAGAAAATGTAAGGGAATGGGTCGTTCGTCGTCCTTACCCAGAATGGTCTGGATATGTTCGCTCACTCTGACCCTCAGTGGTCTTAGTTTTCCCCACATAATGTTTCCCACAAGGGCAGGTGAGCATATAGATCACCCTTGTTGTATTGCAGTTAATAAAATTGTTGATTTTAAAAAGTTTTTTGCCCTCAGAGTCGGTAAATGTGCTTGTACGTTCAACATACTTACACACTGAACAGCGACCACACCTAAACATGCCCTTCAAGGGCGGAAGCTGTGTCAGCCAGTTGGGGGTAGGTGATCTTTGGTACTCAGAGTGAATTAAGCTGTCTTTTAGATTTTTGGAGCGCCGAGCCGTTAGGAGAGGTCTGGTACCTACAATCTTGCCTAAAATAGGCGACTCAGACAAGATGTGCCAGTGTTGATTAAGTATGGACCTGACTTGGTCCCAGTGGGCACCAAATTTGGTGATAATCCTTGGAGACCCTTGGGATTCCAGGGGTTTAGGATCCTTTTTCTTCTTCGCAAGAAGTGTTAGCCGATCTGTCTGAGTAGCCCTTCTTCTGGCCTCCCTAATACATGAATGGGAGTAGCCACTCTCCCTGAATCTGTTATAGAGATCTTTAGACTCAGCGATGAAATCATCTGGGTCAGAGCAGTTTCTTCGGGCCCTGAGAAATTGGCCTACGGGAATGGCCTTAATCAGAGATTTGGGGTGGTCACTAGATGCTAGAAGTAGGGTATTTGCTGCTGTGGGTTTTCTAAAAGTTTTAGTCTTGATCAGGCCGTTATCGATGTAGATAGTTAGATCAAGAAATGAAAGGCTATGGGAATGAAAAGTGTAAGTGAGTCTAATGTTTCTGTCATTAGAGTTTAGCTCGTTCATGAAGGTGTGTAACTCATGTTCAGAGCCCCCCCAGATCATGAGAACATTGTCTATGTACCTCAGCCATGTGACACAGTGGCTGAGGTACAATGACGAAGGGTACACCAGATCCTCCTCCCACATACCAAGATGTAGGCATGCGTAAGAGGGCGCCCAAGGTGCTCCCATTGAGGTCACCCTTATTTGCTGGTAAAAGATTCCTAGAAATTGGAAGCAATTGTGTTCAAGTAGGAAAGTAAGGATTTCGCCTATGAATTCATTATGCTGTCCATGAGATGGGAACCTGCGTTCAAGAAAGAATTGGACTGCACGTAATCCCCAGGAGTGTGGTATTGAGGTGTACAACGATTCAACATCTATCCCCACTAGTAAGGCCCCGGGTGGCATGGTTAGAGTGTTCAATCGCCGCAGGACGTCCATAGTGTCTTGCACAAATGAAGGTAACTCAGGGACAAGGTCCTTAATGAGGGCGTCAATGAATTTACCAACTTTTTCAAGCGGACCATTGACGGCAGACACTATGGGTCTGCCGGGTGGATTCTGCAAACATTTGTGGAGCTTGGGGATGATATAAAAAGTCGGTGTGTTGAATTGTTGTACCCTCAAATAATTAAACTCTTTTGTGGTGATCAGTTTTTCTTCCAGGCCAAGGCTAAGGAGGTAATTGAGAGCATTGACAATGGCAGTGAAGGGATTGGTATGAAGTCTGCGGTAGGTAGATTCGTCCGCTAAGAGTCTCCTAACTTCAGTTTCATATTGGGTTTCGGTTAAAAGGACGACATTACCCCCCTTGTCACTGCCCTTGATGACGATGCCAGGGGCATCTTCAAGCTCCCTGAGGGCTTTTCGTTCTTCACGTGAGATATTATCTAGTCCCCTGTAGTTCCAGTTAATTTTGGAGAGATCTCTTTTGACTTGTGTTAGAAAAAATTCAATAGGTTTATATTTGGAGAGTGGAGGCATTTTGGTGGACCTGATGGGTAGGTTGGCAGAGCGAGTCAGCGCATGCCGAAAGTCCAGAGTCTCAGTATCAGAATCAGACTCAAAATTCTCCTGAAGTAACGAAACCAAAGTATCCAAGGCCTCACGTTCTTCCCCGTCTGCTGGTATTAAGTGGGACTCATTTTGTTTTGATGAGTGCCAATATCCAAAGATCACCTTTCTTAAATAAAGTGAGATGTCCTTATAAACTTCGAACTCATTCATCCCAGATTTGGGGGAGAAGGAGAGGCCTCTTTTTAATAATGATAAATGATGTTCATTAAGAGGGAATTGAGTGAGATTGACAACCTTCATATCCACTAGGGAACTTGGGGGGGGGGATGAGTCGTGTGTGGTAATAGAGTACACTACGTTCTGTGTGTTCTGTTCCTTGATTGTCGCTGGCTTTTTCGTATTTCTCGGACCCTTCCTTGGGGTGGTGGGGATTGATGTATAGTTTTGTGTCCCTTTAGATTTGATTTCGCTTTCCCCGTGGCTGTGGTGGGATTGTCTGGAGGAGGTGGATCTTTGTCTAAAAAAGTCACCGAAAGTTCTTTATGTTCACTATCACTGTCAGAAGATGAGAGGTGATTGCGATTTGATTTAGAGCTATTATGCCTTCCTCTACTCCTACGGGATCTACTCCTACCAACATGGATGGTGGGATCAAAAAGATCACCTCGTTCCAAATCTTGTAAATTCTGTTTAAACTTTTCTTGTTTATTACTTTTTAGATTTTTTTTTTGTGTTTTTTCTACTTCTCTTTTGAGGAGTTCGTTGTGTTTATCAAATAGGGGGTTTGTCTTGAAAGGTTCAAGTAGAACTGCACTTGCCTCTATCTCTGCTTTAATCTCATTCAGTTGAATTAATTCCTCATCAACAATCATTTGCATTATTTCAAGGCCACGTTTAACACAGCTAGCCTTCCATGCCTCAATAAACCGAGGGGTATGGAGGTGTGCAGCTGGGGTAACACGTTCTCTCAGACCACGTGGTATAATACCATTCTCAATGTGGGATTTTAAAGAGGAGATATCCCACTTCCTATTGAGAAATTTAATAGTTAACTTTTTGTGGTTTCTGAAGAGGGGTTGAAGTAAATCTTCACCGTCCTTTAATGTTGATTGTTCACAGGAAAATGCAGACTGAATTTCTTTTTCTATTTCATCATCAATTTGGTAAGCCATATTCCAGAAAATGAAAGTATGGGTAAGAGAATAGTCAGGGGGGGAGAGAAGAAAAGAAAAGAAAAAAAGAAAAGAAATAAAGGGGGGGAGAGAAGCGACACGAGGTGGCAAGAAATGGGAAAAGGTGAATGCCTACGGATCCGCTCGCAGGTTAAAAAGTGGGTAGATGGTACGGATTGGCGTGAGTGAATACAGAGTGGGGTTCAGGAAGGGAAGTATAATCCCATAATGGCACATCACGGCCCTCTAACACTTCTCCCCCCCCCCCCCCCCCCTCCTTGGCTAGTTCTGCCCTCCACATTACTATACAGTGTTGATCAAGTTCTGTTGTCACAACCACTCAATATTCATTCAATCATTTGCTGTCCTTCCTCCATGCCATTTGGACTTCCAGCAATGTTTTGTATATTCTATGTTTTGAAATCATTGATGTCTATTTATTTTGAATGACTTCAAATGTTTACCATGAGCGGTTGGTTGTGATAGGTGGCCATCTGTGTCTGCACATGACTGTCTTGTCTTTTTCATGGTGATGGTACCTGAGTTTTCAGGATATTTTCTGGATTGGTGTCTATTGTGAGTCTTTTTCATTAAACAGTATTTAATAATTTAAACTGACTCTTGCTTGTTCCCCACTTTCACTTTCTCTCCCATTTTTTTGTTATATGCTGCATGAATTCTGAGGAACACACCCACTATTGATTGGTGCCAGCAAGTGTCATTAATCTCACGCAGACTTGTATGGATCATACCCTCAGTCTGTTATAATTATACTCAAATTACAGAGCGTTGTGGTTCTTTTATCTACCCCCCTTTTTTTTTGTTCTCTGGATAAGGTGGAGAGTCAGGACGGCCACACCACAGCATCCACTTCGTCCAATCAGAAAACGCTTTACATTCATTCAGATGGTTTAAAACATTGTCGGAATGGCACTCGTGCTGTGTGGCCAACCTCACCTGAGCCGTTTTTTTCCACCAGTCTATGGCCCTATGCTCTGGCATCTTAACCACTTGCCAACCAGGCCTTTTCTGGCACTTTTTGCTTAAGTTTAACCACTTCAATTCTGACGCTTCTCACATACAGTGGGGACATAAAGTATTCAGATCCCCTTAAATTTTTCACTCTGTTATATTGCAGCCATTTGCTAAAATCATTTAAGTTCATTTTTTTCCACATTAATGTACACATAGCACCCCAGATTGACAGAAAAACACAGAATTGTTTTTTGCATTTTTGCAGATTTATTAAAAAAGAAAAACTGAAATATCACATGGTCCTAAGTATTCAGACCCTTTGCTCAGTATTTCGTAGAAGCACCCTTTTGATCTAATACAGCCATGAGTCTTTTTGGGAAACAAGTTTTTCACACCTGGATTTGGGGATCCACTGCCATTCCTCCCTGCAGAACCTCTCCAGTTCTGTCAGGTTGGATGGTAAATGTTGGTGGACAGCCATTTTTAGGTCTCTCCAGAGATGCTCAATTGGGTTTAAGTCAGGGCTCTGGCTGGGCCATTCAAGAACAGTCGCTGAGTTTTTGTGAAGCCACTCTTTCATTATTTTAGCTGTGTGCTTAGTGTCATTGTCTTGTTGGAAGGTAAACCTTTGGCCCAGTCTGAGGTTCTGAGCACTCTGGAGAAGGTTTTCGTCCCGGATATCCCTGTACTTGGCCGAATTCAGCTTTCCCTCGATTGCAACCAGTTGTCCTGTCCCTGCAGCTGAAAAACACCCCCACAGCAAGATGCTGCCACCACCATGCTTCACTGTTGGGACTGTATTGGACAGGTGATGAGCAGTGCCTGGATTTCTCCACACATACCGCTTATAATTAAGGCCAAAAAGTTCTATCTTGGTCTCATCAGACCAGAGAATCTTATTTCTCACCGTCTTGGAGTCCTTTAGGTGTTTTTCAGCAAACTCCATGCAGGCTTTCATGTGTCTTGCACTGAGGAGAGGCTTCTGTCGGGCCACTCCGCCATAAAGCCCCGACTGGTGGAGGGCTGCAGTGATGGTTGACTTTCTCCAACTTTCTCCCGACTGCATCTCTGGAGCTTAGCCACAGTGATCTTTGTTCTTTACCTCTCTCACCAAGGCTCTTCTCCCCCGATAGCTCAGTTTGGCCGGATGGCCAGCTCTAGGAAGGGTTCTGGTCATCCCAAACATCTTCCATTTAAGGATTATGGAGGCCACTGTGCTCTTAGGAACCTAAAAGTGGATGTAAACCCGAAAAAAAAATTGTTGCGCACTGTGGACAAAGGCAAATCTAGATCTCTGGAGATGGACTTGTATCCTTGACATTGTTGATATTTTTCCACAATTTTGGTTCTCAAGTCCTCAGACAGTTCTCTTCTCTTTCTGTTGTGCATGTCTTCTCTTTCTGATGTCTGTGGCACACACAGACACACAATGCAAAGACTAAGTGAAATTCTCTCCTTTTTATCTGCTTTCAGGTGTGATTTTTATATTGCCCACACCTGTTACTTGCCCCCGGTGAGTTTAAAGGAGCATCACATGCTTAAACAATCTTATTTATCCACAATTTTGAAAGGGTGCCAAGAATTTTGACCAGCCCATTTTTGGAATTTTGTGTGACATTATGTCCAGTTTGCTTTTTTTCCTACTTTTTTTTTTTTTTTGTTTTTTTTTTTTTTGTTTTGTTCCAATACACACTGTGGAGAGATAGGAGCTGGCAATTAGCCGACAGCTGAGCGGCCAGCTTTGAGAAGGAAGGGCTGAGCCCAGCTTTGACAACAGGGTGTTCTTTATATGTTGTTTTTATATATTTTTTTTTATTATGCTTCAATAAAATTTCTTCCTTCTTCCTTTTTCCTTCCTTCTTCCCTTTTTTTTTGTTTTGTTTCTTTTTTCTTTTTTTTTTTCTCCCTCTCATTGTGTGCCCACAAAGTCCACCAATTTTTTGACTTGTTCAATCCTTATATATTGCAAATTTGGTTGTTTTGCCCTTACATTTCTTATTTCTGGAATAGTTATGCATCAGTGTTTGAAGTAATCGATATAATTACTATTATATCTGTGTATTTAATTTGTCTAGTCCCTATAATTAGTTGGTCTATTAAACTCTGAGCACATGCTATTGTTAATATCACAATAATACCAGGTTAGCTATGAAACCAAACACACGGTGCTGCTAGTAAAACAATATCTTATTTTATTTCCCAAGGAGTTAGGAAACTATCATAAAAGTACTAAAAGTGTATTACAATGTTACATAGCTTACAATCAGAACACACTATACTAACAGCATATATCTACAACATATAACAACAATGAAATATCAAAGATACTTATCACACATGGTTTCCTCTGCGGGTTCTGGATGATAAAAGGGGTCTGGGCCACATGGAATATAGGCCCAAGCCCTCGGTCAGAGCAAGGTCCCAAGATAGCAGAGGGACGACCTTATGGCAGGCTTCTCAGCAACAAAGAGAGAGAACAAAAGCCTGTGTGTCCCCTTTCATTCAAACATACACGCCCACTCGTAGCCACCCCCATTTGCCTTTTATCCAATTTACATTGCCGAGAGATATCCCTTCAAATATCTGCCCATTCTCCAGGAAGCATGCTATATTGTCCCCCAGGGCCAGCGTCTCTATTAGCCCTGTGTCAAATCTCAATAGACATCTTGGCAGCAGTGGTCTCTTTGAAGCTTGTACTCGCACATGTCACAGCACGTGGGCTTGAGCCAAGGCATTGTTCTTCTGATCACAAAGCTTTGATGTGTTTCATTCCTACCTGGCTGTGTCAATCAGGAAGTGAAATACCAGAAGTAAGATATTAAACCATGTCGCTATCCAACAATGTTGAAAAAATAATCTGTTTCCAATCGCTCTATCCTCATAAATTTAAGAAGACTTTGCTTCCAACCAGTAAATTTCCAAATGTTCTATTTTCCAGTTTACTAGATGAGTACAAGAAGGCTCTGATCTGGTAATGATTGCTGGTCCAAAAATTACAGTGGTCCTCTTTCCTAGCTGTCACGAGAAGCCAGTGACTTCCCAGTTACTTGATTGGGTAAATGCATTAAGAAAGCAAATTGTTTTTACACACAGTTTTGTGAATTAAAAGTTTAGCAGTTTCAGAAATTGACTCTTTGCATAAATAATTTAAAGCTTGAGAACTGTAATTTGTTGGTTGTTTTTTAATCCACTGCAAAACATAGAAACCTGAAACTGCTAATTCTTTTCCTCGAAGCCTGGAGGCAGGGTGGGTTTTAATTAAGCAAAATATCCCAACATTCATTATCAAAATGCAACTTCATTATTTTCTAATCCAGGTTTATTAAAAAAGAGAATAATGTACTAGAATTGCGAGGGCATTTTTATAGCTGTCGTGCATAATTTTATACTGTAAATGTTTTCATAGTTCACTGTCATTTGGAGACAATTACAAAACAATCACATTAGTTACATTGCCTTAAGGGCCCTTTCAGATGTGCGGATCTGTATCCAGCCATCCGCTTGCTCGGTAGGGATCGCTCCGTTGATCCCCGCTTAGCCGGCTGATGACAAGTCCGTCTCTGCACACTGTGCAAGAACGGACCTGTCAGTGAGACCGCTCTCCTCTATGGGGAGATCGGATGATTACCGACCGCCTGTCCGTTTTCATCCGATCCACCAGACGGATGGAAAATAGGACATCCATCCATCTGGATTTTGCGGAGCAGATTGGATCGGGGCGGATCGGAGGTCAGTGGACATGTCACCGCTGACATCCGTCGCTCCATAGAGATGTATGGGGGGACCGTTCAGATCTGCTCAACTTGATTACAGACCAAATAAAAAACAAACACAAGAGGGTGCCTCCATCTAGGCTTAGCAATGTATTTTTAAAAAGTATAAAAGGCAATAAAAATGCACTCACTAGCTAAAAGTGGATCAAGGCCTGTCATAAACCCATATAGACCTCCATAGGATCACCGCGAGGCTGCAGAGCTCTGCAGGCAAGAGGCTGGCTGAAGCAGAGTTCTTGATGGAAGTACAGGGGGTCCCCGACTTACGAATATCCGAGTTGCGAACGACTCCTACTTACGAACGGGGCCTGAGTGACGTCACTGCCGGCTGAATCTTCCTCTCCTTGCTGGAGTGAGCCATTCCTCTGTTCCTGGCCTGGCTGCGGGCCCCCCTCGTCATCCTGCCTGCCCATCCACAGGCCTGGTACGGTCCGGTGGCCTGCCAGGCCGCTAAAACTGCCCGTCGTGGCCGCGGCCTTGTCCGGCCTAGTGTGGCCTAGTGAAGCCTCCAGGATCCCCGGTCTTTCCTGCGCCGCTGCCCCGGGAAAGTGCACCGCGGCCGGCCTGCCTGGACTCGGATCGCAGACACTGCTGCTTTCACCATCCATCCATCTCCTTGCTGTGCCATCAGGTGAGCTGCTCGGCAGCTCCCCTCTCTCTGCTGTCTCCTGTCCCTGCCGCCATGTAAACGGTGAGAGGGGAGAGCTGTGCTCCTCCCCTCTCAGCTGTGACAGGAAATCTAGCACAGTGCTAGGACTCCTGTTTTGGAGGTGACAGGGTCAATAAAGAGAAGCTGTCACCTCCAATTGCTATCACACAGGGAATTGTTTTCTCCTGCATGATAGCAATAAAGTTAAGTGAAAAAAAAATTTGATAAAAAAAAAAAAAAAAAAATAAGAAATACAGTAATAATTAATAATTAAATTAATAAAATAAAGTAATTAAAGTAAAGAATAAGAAAAATAATATTAAAAATAAGAAAATTATACAAAAATAAAAAAGACTGGCTTTGCACTTAAAAAAAGGTACTGTTCCGACTTACAAACAAATTTGACTTAAGAACAAACCTACAGTCCCTATCTTGTTCGTAACCCGGGGACCCCCTGTACAGCTGTCGGCCTTTAGGCTGGAACATAAGCAACAGCAGCTTCCAGAAGTGTCAAGATAGGTGCTGTTTGGAGCTGCAGCCATCTTGGCTGGGTGATGACAGGAAGTGAAGGGGATATGGCTACAAGTTTCAGGGCAGTCAGGAGTTCCCCTTTATCAAGCCATAGCAAGGAGATTGGCCAAAGGACAAGTCTTTTATATACTGTGAAGAGTGGGAGGGGGCGGGCGTAGGAGGCCAGTAATATTAAATCTTGTTTAATCAAACTAGTGTTATGCATATGAAGGAAAGAATAAGGTGATACATAAGGTTAATGGTAATTGACCCTAGAGCAGTCAATTAACATTAGCCTTATTATATGGGTTTATGACAAGCCTTGATTCACTTATCTAGTGAGTGCATTTTTATTGTCTTTTTATACTTTTTTTTTTTTTTTTCTATCGCTACACCTAGATGGAGGCGCCCTCTTGTGTGTGTTTTTTCATATGTGCATTAAGATTTCAAGACCTAATCTGAGAGGAGCTGCATCCACTTACCTGGTGTTCCCTACCACTCTCCTGGCCCCCTTATGTGCCCCGTTTAAATGATGGCTAGGTTCTAGTCAGCGCAATAGCTGCTTCATATTTATTTTTTTTATTATTATTATTATTATTATTATTATTACAGAGCCCCCGAATATATGTAAGGACTGGAGTCCACAGGCGTTCGTTTGGTTTAAGTGGGTTTTCCATCTCCATACAAGTCTTTGAAAATGCAAAACCCTCTTGAAGTAGGCAGACCCAAATCAGCTCTACTACAGGTCTAATGCAGCTGTGTATAAATTCTAAACCTCAGAAGCACACAAGCCTAAAGCCCTTCAACAGACCTTAAGCCACAAAATCATGTAACTTCCCCAATCCCATCCACCCACATTTTTTTTTTTTGTTTCTTTGTTTCCCCGCCTCTTCATTTGGTTGTCGGGAGCTAAGAAAGTGTTGTGTACTTTTTCAGATTTGTCAGAAATTACTCAAAGTTGAGAGCTTTTTTTCCCAGCAGCACTGGCCCAGCCCTGTCACCCGGACAGTGTCCTGCTTCTCTATCCTGGGAGGCAGTTATGCTTTCAATGCTGAATGGAAGACAGCATAATAAATAAAACTTGAGTATATTCTGCTGAGAAAGGAAGACGTTGCGTGACCCTGATATTTTGTCACGCATTGACAAAATAAAATTTTATTTTTAATGCCATGATCAAAAGCTTTTATTTATTTTTTTCAAAAGAGTGGTTGACATCCATTTTAGAATAGCTACAACACTGGTAGAGGACGTTTGGGGCATTGTGTATGTGAGGTACAGTGGATATAAAGTCTACACACTCCTGTTTAAAATGTCAGGTTTCTGTGATGTAAAAAAAAAGACAAAGATAAATCACTTCAGAAATGTTTTGACCTATAAACTGTACAACTCAGTTGAACAACAAACTGAAATCTTTTAGATGGAGGGAAGTAAAACTAAACTAATATGGTTGGATAAGTGTGCACACCCTTAACCACTTGAGCCCCGGACCATTATGCTGCCTAAGGACCAGAGGTCTTTTTCCAATTTGGCACTGCGTCGCTTTAACTGCTAATTGCGCAGTCATGCAATGCTGTACCCAAACGAAATTTGCGTCCTTTTCTTCCCACAAATAGAGCTTTCTTTTGATGGTATTTGATCACCTCTGCGGTTTTTATTTTTTGCGCTATAAATGGAAAAAGACCGAAAATTTTGAAAAAAAATGATATTTTCTACTTTTTGTTATAAAAAAAATCCAATAAACTCAATTTTAGTCATACATTTAGGCCAAAATGTATTCGGCCACATGTTTTTGGTAAAAAAAATGTCAATAAGCGTATATTTATTGGTTTGCGCAAAAGTTATAGCGTCTACAAACTAGGGTACATTTTCTGTAAAAAAAAAATATTTACAAAAAGTTGTCACTAAATGATATATTGCTCACACAGGCCATGGGCCTATGTGGAATTGCATCCCAAAATACATTCTGCTGCTTCTCCTGAATATGGGGATACCACATGTGTGGGACTTTTTGGGAGCCTAGCCGCGTACGGGGCCCCGAAATCCAATCACCGCCTTCAGGATTTCTAAGAGCGTAAATTTATGATTTCACTCTTTACTGCCTATCACAGTTTCGGAGGCCATGGAATGCCCAGGTGGCACAAAACCCCCCCAAATGACCCCATTTTGGAAAGTAGACACCCCAAGCTATTTCCAGAGAGGCATATTGAGTCCATGGAATATTTTATATTTTGACACAAGTTGCGGGAAAGTGACACATTTTTTTTTTTTTTTTGCACAAAGTTGTCACTAAATGATATATTGCTCACACAGGCCATGGGCATATGTGGAATTGCACCCCAAAATACATTTAGCTACTTCTCCTGAGTACGGGGATACCACATGTGTGGGGCTTTTTGGGAGCCTAGCCGTGTACGGGACCCCGAAAACCAATCACCGCCTTCAGGATTTCTAAGGGTGAAAATTTTTGATTTCACTCTTCACTGCCTATCACAGTTTCGGAGGCCATGGAATGCCCAGGTGGCACAAAACCCCCCCAAATGACCCCATTTTGGAAAGTAGACACCCCAAGCTATTTGCTGAGAGGCATGGTGAGTATTTTGCAGCTCTCATTTGTTTTTGAAAATGAAGAAAGACAAGAAAAAACTTTTTTTTTTTTTCTTTTTTCAATTTTCAAAACTTTGTGACAAAAAGTGAGGTCTGCAAAATACTCACTATACCTCTCATCAAATAGCTTGGGGTGTCTACTTTCCAAAATGGGGTCATTTGGGGGGGGGTTGTGCCACCTGGGCATTCCATGGTCTCCGAAACTGTGATAAGCAGTCAAGAGAGAAATCAAAAATTCACGCCCTTAGAAAGCCTGAAGGCGGTGCTTGGTTTTCGGGGTTCCATACGCGGCTAGGCTCCCAAAAAGTCTCACACATGTGGTATCCCCGTACTCAGGAGAAGCAGCAGAATGTATTTTGGGGTATAATTTCACATATTCCCATAGCATGTTTGAGCAATATATCATTTAGTGACAATTTTGTGCAAAAAAAAAAAAAATTGTCTCTTTCCCGAAACTTGTGTCGCAATATAAAATATTCCATGGACTCGACATGCCTCTCAGCAAATAGCTTGGGGTGTCTACTTTCCAAAATGGGGTCATTTGGGGGGGTTTTGAACTGTCCTGGCATTTTATGCACAACATTTAGAAGCTTATGTCACACATCACCCACTCTTCAAACCACTTGAAGACAAAGCCCTTTCTGACACTTATTGTTTACATGAAAAAGTTTTTTTTTTTTTTGCAAGAAAATTACTTTGAACCCCCAAACATTATATATTTTTTTTAAAGCAAATGCCCTACAGATTAAAATGGTGGGTGTTTCATTTTTTTTTTTCACACAGTATTTGCGCAGCGATTTTTCAAACGCATTTTTTGGGGAAAAAACACACTTTTTTAAATTTTAATGCACTAAAACACACTATATTGCCCAAATGTTTGATGAAATAAAAAAGATGATCTTAGGCCGAGTACATGGATACCAAACATGACATGCTTTACAATTGCGCACAAACGTGCAGTGGCAACAAAATAAATACATTTTTAAAAGCCTTTAAAAGCCTTTACAGGTTACCACTTTAGATTTACAGAGGAGGTCTACTGCAAAAATTACTGCCCTCGATCTAACCTTCGCGGTGATACCTCACATGCATGGTGCAATTGCTGTTTACGTTTGACGACAGACCGCCGCTTGCGTTCGCCTTAGTGCGAGAGCAGGGGGCGACAGGGGTGCTTTTTTTTTTTTTTTTTTTTTTTTTTCTTTATTATTTTTTTGCTTTTTTATCTTATTTTTAAACTGTTCCTTTCATTTTTATTTTTTTTTAATCATTTTTATTGTTATCTCGGGGAATGTAAATATCCCCTATGATAGCAATAGGTAGTGACAGGTACTCTTTTTTGAAAAAATTGGGGTCTATTAGACCCTAGATCTCTCCTCTGCCCTCAAAGCATCTGACCACACCAAGATCGGTGTGATAAAATGCTTCCCCAATTTCCCAATGGCGCTATTTACATCCAGCGAAATCTAAGTCATAAAATGCTCGTAGCTTCCGGTTTCTTAGGCCATAGAGATGTTTGGAGCCACTCTGGTCTCTGATCAGCTCTATGGTCAGCTGGCTGAATCACCGGCTGCATTTTCATGTTCCCTGTTGAGACAGGAGAGCCAGAGAAAAACACGGAAGACGGTGGGGGGGGGGCATTCCCTCCCACGGCTTGTAAAAGCAGTCTAGAGGCTAATTAGCCGCTAGGATTGCTTTTACATGAAAGCCGACCGCTGGCTGAAAAGAATGATACCAAGATGATACCTAAACCTGCAGGCATCATTCTGGTATAACCACTCAAAGTTGTGAATGGCGTACCTGAAGACAAAAAAATGGTTAACAATAAAGCACAGTAAACGGTAAAGTATAAAAAATTGCATACCTGAAAAGCAAACATGATAAAGCATAATAACAATAAAACATTGCAGAATAGAATACAGTAAAAAAGAGCAGAACAATAGAGAGAATAGAGAGAGAGAGAACAATAAAACGACAACTATTTTTTTTTATTTTATATATATATATATATTTTATTTTTTTTTATTTTTTTTTACACTTTTTTTGTAACTAACTTTTATAACTGTAACCGGTTCCAGGTTCGGGTCTCTCAAAATGCGATGGCATCTTGGGAGACCCTGTGAAAGTGTGCCTAGTCTGTGCAATGCTGTACCCTACGCTAATACTCAACTAGTGTATGGTAGCGTTCAAAACATTCACCAATGCAAAGACCAGGATTGTCAGGACAGGAGGGACAATAATAGCGGGTGTCACGTCTATATCCGCGCTAGCTGCAGACACAATATCTTTTTTGGGGGCGTTCGCTGGGTAGGGGTACTCGGGAGGACATAAAGAAAATGCCTCTCATGCAGCCGACTGCATTTGGTTGGGGATGTGAATGGGGGAAGTACGGGCGCTGCAGAAGCGGTGGGTTCCCAATTAGGATTGGCGAATGCAGTAGGAAGGGCACTATGGGCACGACGGGCCTGTGTTTGTCTTTCTGGTGGCAGCGGGACACTACTTGTGCTTGCCACCTCACCAGCTTGAACTGCACTTATGGGACTCGCCACGTCACCAAGTGTTACTGCAGTGCTGGTTTGACTACGACCGGGGTGTACTAGGCCGCTGGCGCTTGCCAGTTCACCAAAACGCTACCAAAAAATCTGTTAGCGATCGCAGGGATCAGGCCTGACTCTGCGAACGCTGCAGTTATGCGTTTTAGTCTTTTGTAAGTGACAGTGATCGATCGATACTGCACTTGGGTGGGCTGGGCTGGGCCGGGCGGAGGGGCAAAACGCAGGTGCTAGCAGGTATCTGGGCTGATCCCACTAACACTGCGTTTGTGAGAACCCTAAACTGCTGGGGACGCTAGTATAGATCTGATCGGATCAGATATTGATCCGTTCAGATACTATACCACTAAGGGAGGTGTACGGTGCGTGCGTGGGTGTTAGCGGTACTGGCGCTAACCTGACGCTGCCTGGGGCTGGTGTTTGCCAGTTCACCAAAATACTACCAAAAAAACTGTTAGCGATCGCAGGGATCAGGCCTGACTCTGTGAACGCTGCAGTTATACATTTAGTGTTTTGTAAGTGTCAGTGATCGATCGATACTGCACTTGGGTGGGCTGGGCTGGGCGGAGGGGCAAAACGCAGGTGCTAGCAGGTATCTGGGCTGATCCCGCTAACACTGCGTTTTTGGGAACCCTAAACTGCTGGGGACACTAGTATAGATCTGATCGGATCAGATATTGATCCGTTCAGATACTATACCACTAAGGGAGGCGTATGCTGCGTGCGTGGGTGTTAGCGGTACTGGCGCTAACCTGACCCTGCCTGGGGCTGGTGCTTGCCAGTTCACCAAAATACTACCAAAAAAACTGTTAGCGATCGCAGGGATCAGGCCTGACTCTGCGAACGCTGCAGTTATGCGTTTAGTCTTTTGTAAGTGACAGTGATCGATCGATACTGCACTTGGGTGGGCTGGGCCGGGCGGAGGGGCAAAACGCAGGTGCTAGCAGGTATCTGGGCTGATCCCGCTAACACTGCGTTTTTGGGAACCCTAAACTGCTGGGGACGCTAGTATAGATCTTATCGGATCAGATATTGATGCGTTCAGATACTATACCACTAAGGGAGGCGTATGCTGCGTGCGTGGGTGTTAGCGGTACTGGCGCTAATCTGACGCTGCCTGGGGCGACGCATATCACCGCCGGGCAATCAGGGGGCTAAACCTTTATTCGGTAATAAACGGCGGGTGCCCTGACACTATAAAAAATAAACAAACTAACCAGCGTCAACCGTAACGGTTATACGGTGATCAATGGTGAAAGGGTTAACTAGGGGGCAATCAAGGGGTTAAAACATTTATTCGGTAGTATATGGGGGTCCCTGACGCTATAAAACGCTGACGGCGAACCTAAATATTTATGTCCCTAACTAGCGTCACCAGCGACACTAATACAGCGATCAGAAAAATGATCGCTTAGTGACACTGGTGACAGGGGGTGATCAAGGGGTTAAAACTTTATTAGGGGGGGTTAGGGGGTACCCTAGACCTAAAGGGGGGTAATACTCACTGTCCCAACACTAACTGTCACAAACTGACACCAATGCAGTAATCAGAAAAAAAAAAAAAAACTGCTGGTGTCAGTTTGTGACGGGGGGGGGGGGGGTGATTGGGGGGGGATCGGGGGGGGATCGGGGTGTTTTGTGTGCCTGGCATGTTCTACTGTGTGTGTGTGTGTGTGTGTTGGTGCACTCACATTGATGTCTTCTCTCCTCGGGCCGGAACGGAAAATACCGAGCCGAGGAGAGATGACATAATTTCCTTTGCTGCTGTTTAGCATACAGCAGCAAAGGAATGATTCGATTGGCCGGCGGCGATCGCGAGGGGGGGGCCACGAACGGATGGTCTCCCCCTCACCACCGATCGCCGGGGCACAAAGGACGACCGCCTCGGGCACCGGGGGGGGGTCCGATCGGACCCCCCACCCGCGGAAGGCAAATCACGTACACTGTACGTGATTTTGCCTGTCCGTGCCACTTTGCCGACGTACATCGGCGTGAGGCGGTCGTCAAGTGGTTAAACTATTACTTTGTTACAGCACTCAGTCTTTTTGGGTATGAGTCTATCAGCATGGTACATCCTGACTAGGCAATATTCGCCCACTCTCTTTGCAAAAACCCTCCAACTATGTCAGATTGCAAAGGCATCTCTTGTGCACAGCCCTCTTCAGATCACCCCACAAATTTTCAATCGGATTCAGCTCTGGGCTCTGGCTGGGCCATTCCAAAAGTTTTTAATCTTTTTCTGGTGAAGCCATTCCTTTGTTGATTTGGATGTATGCTTTGGGTTGGTGTCACGCTGAAAGATGAAGTTCCTCTTCATGTTCAGCTTTCTAGCAGAAGCCTGAGAGTTTTATGCCAATATTGACTGGTATTTGTAAGTGTTCATAATTCCCTCTACCTTGGCTAAGGCCCCTGTTCCAGCTGAAGAAAAACAGCCCCAAAGCATGATGATGCCACCACCATGCTTCACCGTGGGTATGGTGGTGTTTTTGCGCGAAACATTCAGCCATTACTAACATTCATATTATGCCAATAGAGGTAGTCTAAGATTAATTTTCTATTACATAACACCTAATCATTTATAATTTATGTTCATTGTTTCACAATTGCTGTCATCTATTTTTAATATATTTTCAATGTATTTGTATCAATGTGTTAGCCAGGTGAAGCGTGAACCGCAATGGTCACTTTCACTTGAGGCGATAAAAATAATTTTTACCATCCACTAGATGGCACTGGCCCTCTAATATTCATTTGACTGATCTCATCTTAATACTTATCCACTAGATGGCACCATTCTTCTAATTTTTGACCAATCCTATCACATCAGGGGGAATAAAAACACACTCATCCAGTGACCGGGACACTTCCTGACGACGTCATTATGACAAAGCGTACGTCAAGGCACATCCCGATCACACAATCTTTTTTTCGGCCACTTCCGGTTTTGGCTGATCAGGTGGTGGAACGCATGCCAATTCACTACAAGCGGGAGCAAGCGAGGTGGCTGCTTCACACTTTACCTGACATTGCTGAGCCTGTCGCGTTCATTGCCGAGGAAAGGCACTTTTAAAGTAAGCGGCCACTCGGCCTGACAAGCACGGACTGAAAAACAGATATGAACCGACAAGCACAACCTGAAAGGCAGAAACTAACTGAAAAGCACGAGGCTGAAAAGCGCAAATCGTCACTCACCAAACTTCTACTAACACGAGATAAACACGAGATTAGCAGAAGGAGCCCAAAGTGTGGCGCACGACTATTGAACTTCCTTTTTATTGGTTCGTTGTACGTCACTACATTCGTAATTGTTGGCCAACATTTGCGTGACCGTGCGTATGCAGGACAAGTAGGAGCCAACACCCTTCGAACAAAATTCCACGGTTTTGTTGTTGGAAAGTCCGATTATGTGTACGAGTCTTTAGTCTTAGGACTAAAATGGCGTTTTAGTCCCATTTTAGTCTTCTGCAATTGTTTTTAGTTTTAGTCGACTAAATCTCCAGTACATTTTAGTCGACTAAAACTCATTTTAGTCGTCTAAAATCTAATGGGTGTAATTAAATTGTAATGCATTAGTTAACATTTCTCTACAATTTCCAAACTTATTATATACTGCTGGAGTGAAAAATCTCATATGTTATTATTTAACCGCTTCCCGACCGCCCACTGTATATTGACGTCCTGTTTTTTAGAGATGGATATCTCGGTAACGGCAGCAGCTGCTGCCACAACCGAGGTATCCATCTTTAGGGCCGGCGATTCTGCACACGATAATGGTGGTCTATGCGGCGGGTTCGCCGCGAGATCACCGTTATCGGCGGCGGGAGAGGTGCCACCCCCCCTCCCGCCGCTCTCCCGCACCCTCCGCCGCTTACCGGAGCCGTCGGTAACGGCGGAGGCGATCGGGTCCTTTCACTGCTGAGGTACTGAGACGAGTGAGGCCAAGATGGCCCCCACCCGTCTCTATACCATGTGACGGCCGGAGCGACGTCATTACGACGGCTCCGCCCACTTCTCTTAAAGGCACAATTTATTTTGTGTCATTTTTTTAAACGACTTTTTTTTTTTTTTTTTTTTTTTTTTTGCATTATAGTCTAAATATGAGATCTGAGGACTTTTTGACCCCAGATCTCATATTTAAGAGGACCTGTCATGCTTTTTTCTATTACAAGGGATGTTTACATTCCTTGTAATAGGAATAAAAGTGATCCAAATTTTTTTTTTTTTAAAAACAGTGAAAAAATAAATAAAATAAAGTAAAATAAATAATTAAAAAAAAAAAAAAATTTTTTTAAAGCGCCCTGTCCCGACGAGCTCGCGCGCAGAAGCGAACGCATACATGAGTAGCGCCCGCATATGAAAACGGTGGTCAAACCACACATGTGAGGTATCGCCGCGACCGGTAGAGTGAGAGCAATAATTCTAGCCCTAGACCTCCTCTGTAACGCAAAACATGCAATCTGTAGAATTTTTTAAACGTCGCCTATGAAGATTTTTAAGGGTAAAAGTTTGACGCCATTCCACGAGCGGGCGCAATTTTAAAGCGTGACATGATGGGTATCAATTTACTTGGCGTAACATTATATTTCACAATATAAAAAAAAATTGGGCTAACTTTACTGTTGTCTTATTTTTTTTTTTCAAAAAGTGAATTTTTTCCAAAAAAAGTGCGCTTAGAAGACCGCTGCGCAAATACGGTGCAAAAAAAAGTATTGCAATGACCGCCATTTTATTCTCTAGGGTGTTAGAAAAAAAACAATATATAATGTTTGGGGGTTCTAAGTAATTTTCTAGCAAAAAAACCTGTTTTAAACTCTTAAACACCTAAAATCCAAAACGAGGCTGGTTTTGAAGTGGTTAAGGTATTGAGGTATGAACATGCACTACAGACTAGTGTTAATTTTGAAGTCAAATTTCAATTTAATTTTAGTCTTTTGACTAAAATGCCATTTTAGTTTTAGTTGTATTTTAGTCGACGAAATTAACACTGGTGGGAAGCAGGGCAATTGGTAGTTAAGAGAAGATAGCTAAGACCCCATACACACTATTAGATTTTCTGCAGATTTTTGTCTTCAGATTTACTAAAACCATGTAGTGCAAGTGCCTGCCTGATTGCATACAGATTGAAACTCATAAGGTTTCACCTCTTATTATATGGTTTTGGTAATTCTGAAGACAAAAATCTCCAGAAAATCGAATAGCATGTATGGGGTCTAAGAAGGAAGAAATTCTTTGGTGCAGCTCACAGGAAGTGAAGGACACTGCATTTATGTCAATGTCATCAGATATTTACTGTATTTGCTGAAACTTTTCTTAGCTTAAAAAAGAAAACCTAAAGTTTTCTAAAGGATGTAAGCTGCAATATATTGCACTTTTGTTTTTGGGTTTAGTCTTCCTTTAAATGAATAATAACTAAAAAGAAATACAGACAGTAAAAGTTGTAGTGTTCCCTAACATAGTGGTCTTGCGTCTGTGGTCAGTGCAGCTAGATCAGTTTGTCATTGCTCACAGGTCAAAGAACCCCTAACAACCTCTGCAGGAACAGTAGGGTTCCACAGAACCTTGCTTAAATGGCTGCTCTACATCCTCTAAAATATGGCTGGAGTACAGGATAGGATTGATTTGTGGTAGAGGTACTGAGTAGAACCCACTTCCTTCCTAGAGTTTGTCTGCTTTAAAGCAGAACTAAACTCTCCACATATACAATGCCCATTTTGCATTGTATAAAAAGTTGTAAGAAATAGACCTACTAATGTGTGAACACGTGTTTTTATTGCCATCTGTGTTCTCTTCCTTTTTGGCTACCAACATTCTCTATCAGGAAAGAAAGTGAAATTCTGATAGAGGTCATAACCCTCTCTGAAGCTATAAAAAAACAAAAGTAACATACATTTCAGCTAGAAATTGACTTTAAAGCGCCAGTCAGTTTGCCAAGTAAATGCACTTAACATGGCCCGTCTGACTTTTCTCTTGTTTTTGTGATTGTTTGCTCAAGCCAGGCCACGCCGTGTGTATAATTCTCTAACCAGTGGTAACATCCGAACACCTCATCTGGAACATGACATTCTACAGACTAGGGATTCCTTATGCTGCGTACACACGGCCGGACTTGCCAACGGGCTAAACTCTGTCGGCATTTCCGACGGAGAGATTTAGAACATGTTCTATATCTGAGTTCGTCGGAAATGCCGACAGAAAAAGTCCGATGGGGCATACACACGGTCGGAATGTCCGACCGAAAGTTCCCATCGGACTTTTTCTGTCGGGAAGTCCGGTCGTGTGTACGCAGCATAACTGCTCATCAGTGGGCACTGTATTCCTGTATGCCTTTTTATCCACTTGTGAAGATTATATATGGCCAGTGAGAAATTATTCGCAGTTCTGTCCACATCAGTGTCCTGCAAGGAGGGAGGTTTCCTCCAAATAAGATCTATATGGGTGCAAGGGAAAAGGGAATAAAACTCAAAATAAAGGAGGTCGAGTTAAGTTTTTCATATTATTATGAATGTGTCCTTATTGGTGATAGCAGTCTATAAATTATTTTGAATTCATGTATGTGTTACCTGGAATAATTATTTTAGAGTTGGATCTCAGAATCTCATGTGACCAATTATATAATATATGTATTAACCTGCACAGATTTGTGCTGTTTTGACCTGCTTTGTAATCTTTTAATCTTTTGATTTGATCACATCTTGTTCAGTAAGTCGAGGAGTGTTGCAGCCCTTGGTGTCCACACTACAGCACGACATATGCAAGCAAGCCAGGAAGACTTTGATAAAGCACAGAATGACTTGAAAACATTAAAAAAAGACCCTGGCAATGAGGTCAAACTGAAGTTGTATGCTTTATTCAAACAGGTAGTTAAATGTTGCATGTTGTTTTTATGTGTTGAAAAAAGCTTGGTTGCATTAAGGGTGGAATTGATTTAAATCCCGATTTAAATCGCTAGTAAAAAAGCTTGATTTAAATCTTAATTTTTTAAGAGCAAATGTCATCTCTGTCCCGCAGCTTCTCCTCCTCTGCCCGCTGACTCACCGAAAGTCCCATTCACTTTATTGGGACGACTGGTGATGCCGCAGTGACACAACAAGTTGAGGGACGTGGCGGCAGCAGGTAAGTGGATGCCCGCTAACAGGTGCTGCCATGATGCATCTGAAATGACAGGTGCTCTTAAAATGTAAGAACTAATTCTTGCTGGTAGTTAGAATCTTTAATATTTGCAAACAATAAGCTGTCAGGTTAGTAAAACAGCGATATCAGAACCGATTCAATCATACCCTGTTTCCCCGAAAATAAGACCTAGCGTGATTGTCGGTGATGGCTGCAATATAAGCCCTACCCCCCAAATAAGTCCTACCCTGTTTTCCCGAAAATAAGCCCTAACCTGAAAAGAAGACCTACAAGGACTTTAACTAGGGCTTATTTGGGGGGTAGGGCTTATATTGCAGCCATCACCGGCAATCACGCTAGGTCTTATTTTCAGGGAAACAGGGTACATAGATTTGCAAAACAATGGGATAAAGGAATATTCCTGAACTTTGTTTTATCTCATGGTTACTGTGAAATTGTGTGAATGCATCAATGCAGTGCATGTTATCTCAGCTTGCAGAGCTTGGATTCATTGAATGAGTTTACCAAAAATGTAAATATTGCAGAATATACAGCCTCATGCTACATAACTAAGCTCCATTTCATGCTGAAAAAAACTACATTTATTAATTTATAATAAATAGAAAACTATCTTTAGATAGATTTTTACTCCAAAAGCATTTTATTAAAATAAATTAGATAAAAATAAAAAAATAAATCATTTGATTTATATCCACCCTGGTTGCATTTGATTATGGTACAAAAGTAAAGCAGCATTTTGCTGTTTTGTAACTTTGTGTGACTATCCTGGTCAATGTTGGTACTACAGGTTTTATAGGGTAACACATGTTTTAGAAAAGCTCACTGAGACCCTGCGCCTTTACCTCTCCTGGTTTCCTGACACCCACTTGCCTTACAGCCTGCACGGGCCATTGTACTTTCAATCTGGAACCCCCACACACACACACACACACACCACACCAACAACTTTTTATTTTTACGTCAACCATTTTTTGAAGAGTAATACAAAGCTGCCATTGGCGACTTCCTTCAGAAAATTCTAGTGTGCTTCTTTGAGTTGCAGAACTAGAAAAAAATATCCATATCAACAAAATCAGAGTAACGTCAAAAGACCTCATCTGCATATTTGTTCTCCATTTGAGAATCTGAATGTTGAAGCCAGACTATCAACAAGACTACCAGATGCCTAGCATTTGCAGCTTGGATATTCAGCAATGGCAGCCTACATGTATACAGAAATACCCAGAAAAAGCAGCTTATTCACAGTGTAAAACGAAAAACAAAATTATGCAGCACTATTTGTATTAAATAAACTATATGTGGTCATATTAACTACTTGCCGGCCACAGCATGATCGTCCAGTTCTGGGAGGGCATCCATGGATCCACTGATTATCAGTTCCACCTCATTAGTGCACATCAGTGAAGAAGAGAAATTACTTATTTGCAAAATTGTATAACTAACTAAATTTTAAGACCCTTTTTTTTTTTTTTTTTTTTTTTTTTTTCTTTCTTTTATAAATTTTAAATCTTTTTTGTTTAGCAAAACCTAAAAAACCCAGTGGTTATTATATACCACCAAAAGAAAGCTCTATCTGTCTCCAAAAATCTCTCCTAAAAATGTCATATGGGTACAGAGTTGCATGACCGTGCAATTGACATTCAAAGTGCGACACCACTGAAAGCTGAAAATTGGCCTGGGCAGGAAGGGGGTGAATGTGCCCAATACTGAAGTAGTTAAAAATAAAATTTGTGTTCAGAAGTGTTACGCTCAGTGTTTCCATGAAGCTCCACTGGGGGTCATTGGCCTCTGGTAAACACTCTTTGATAACCCTGTGGTGGTGTATACAGTATATTGACTGGGAGGATTGTGTTTACAAAGTAGAACACAGAACTAGAACGTTTATGGACACAAAGTTCATTTTGAATATGATCACATATAGTTTATTTAATAGAAATAGTGCTGCATGTTAATGGCAGCCTACATGTTTCACACAGGGATGGATTTGTTTAAAATTTTCTGGCTCAGGCCCTGAAGTCTTCCATTCCCCAGTCCTCAGCAGGCTGTCCTCTACTGCTAGTAACTGTAGACTGGAAATGGAAATTGGCTGATGACAAAGATAAGTGAAAAATTGGAAAAAGGAAAGGAAGGACTTTATCTTATCCACTTTAATACCAGGCTAATTCTGACATTTCTCCCATACATGTAAAAATCTACATTTTTTTTTTTTCCTAGAAAATTGCTCGGAACCCCCAGGGCAGAGACCCTAGTGAATAAATTGCTTGTTGATGCAATTTTGTTTTTTATGTCACACTTCAATGAATTATTTGGCATACAAACACAATATACTATCCCTTTTTTTTGGTAAAATGTAAAATATGATGTTACACTGAGTAAATAGATACCTAACATGCCATGCTTTAAAATTACGTATGCCCGTAGAATAGAAACAAACGACCGTACCTAAGAAAAAAAAAATCTCCATAGGTAATGATTTAAATGTTTTTACAGTTAACCAGTTTAGGGTTGCACAGGAGGTCTAGCCCTAGAATTATTACTGTCGCTCTGACATTAGTGGTGATACCTCACAAGTGTGGTGTCATCACCGTTTACATATGCACGCAGGAGCTATGTGAATGTTTGCATTTGCGCAGGAGCACGAGGGTACAGGGGCCCTTTTTAAAAAAAAAAAAGTTTTCTATTTTATTTTACCCTGTACTGTACCATTTATTTATTTTGATTACATTTTATTGCTATAACAAGGAATGAACCCCTTCAACCGCCTGTAAAAGGAGGCTGTATAGCCTCTCAATCACTTTTACTGTGTACCGGCTCTAAAAAAAATATCTGAATCATGACTGCAGCTTCAGCCATGACCAAGATATTAGCACCACTGCCCTAGGACATACAGTATACTCTTTACCTACCTCTGGAACAGGTGATTACTTAAGCCTAGTACACATGGGTTGAATGTCAGGCAGCATCGGCCAGTTCAAAAGAAAGCGGCTGACATTCGTGTGTCCTAGAGTTGGTCCAACAGAAGCCGGCCGTTTTGCCGACTTTTTTCGAAGGGGCATGACTGAAAAAAGTTTGCCAATCGGCTCCCGATCAGCACTTTCAGCCAATGGCTGAGAGCGCTGACTAGAGTGTTTTGGCGGGGGGGGGGGGGGGTTGTCCCGCTGTCAAAACACAGTAGCACAGCAGGGACGATCTCTGTACTAACCTCGGATTGTTAGTACAGTGGCTCTGAGCTGTTAGGTGTTCTTTTTTTTTTTTTTTTTTTTCGTACAACCCGCTGGGTTGAACAAAAAAGAACTAATAATGTGTACAAGGCTTTGGGAAAAGAAGGAAAATAATTTGCAGCTTACACTGAATTGTTAGCATATTATTCACAATTCATTGATAGTGTTTGTGCACCCGAGCTGCTAATTTCATAAATATATGATCACGGTAATGGGTCATTTTTAATTACAGCAGCGTATATCAAACAGTAAATTCAAACATTAGCAGCAAAAATTTCACAGTCCTGTTTCTTAGATTAATTAGACTCAACTGGATTACCAGTGTGCATTGGTGCAGCTGGATAGAACCCCATGAGTCAACAAGTCTGTCTTAGATGTTCATATTTAGCTGCATAATTTTATCTCTTATGTACTTTTACAATTGGTACTTTGCTCTGTGTTCAAATATTTGTCCTATGTCTTTTCTGCAGGCAACGCAAGGAGCTTGCAATGCTCCAAAGCCAGGTATGTTAGACTTTGTAAACAAAGCAAAGTGGGATGCATGGAATTCACTAGGAGACTTATCCAAGGTAAATTTTGTTGTTTTTCTGTTTAGTTGAAATACAATTAAAGCGGTTGTAAAGGTTACAGGTTTTTGTTTTTTGTTTTGTTTTGTTTTTTTGGCACTGCATACTAAAGTTGTTTACCTTCATGCATAGAAAGGGGAAATGTTACAGCGTTTGTTTTAATTGGTCTGTGTTAAGGTTTCACCCGCCAGTTTTCACTTTGAGACCTTTTGCACATAGGGGCTCTCTAGCTGCACAGCGTGCATCCACACACTTCATTATTAAAGTGTATCCAAAGCCAAACCTTTTTTTGTCACTTGCTTCATTCTTCATTCTTTCATTCAATTATTCTTGTAATAATAAGAATACTTATCACAGTTCAACACATATGGAAAAGCTCCCTGGATATTATAACGGTTACAATTAGGGATGCATCGACGCCCTTTTTTTTTTTTTTTTTGACGGGTACGAGTACCGATGCTTTCGGTCAAGTACTCACTGATGCCAACTACCGATACTTTGCGGTGTGACTTGTGTCCATACAAAATGAATGGGTGCAAATTGCACTGCAAAGAATTGCATGCGATTTAAACAGGAATGCAGTGTGATTCCTGTCCTACCCGCATCCCATTTCCCCACCACTCCTGTTTGAACCCAGGCTTGTCATTGTGATTTTAGCCTGGATTCACACAGGAGCGGTGCAGGAAACCTCATGCAATTCGGACAGGAATCGTACCGCATTCCTGTTCAAATCACATGCGACTCTTTGCAGTGCGATTTGCACCCATACATTTTGTATGGACGCAAATCGCAGCGCAAAGTATCGGTTTTGGGTATTGAGTATTTCACGAGTATAAGTACTCGGTATTGGTAGTTGCAATACAGACAATATAAGCAATATTCTGTTGGTGGTATTATTTATGTTTGCTATAAACTAAAAGCGGAACACAAATAAAATTGACTGGCCTTATAATAAAATAAAATAAATTCTTCTGCTTTAATATACTGAGAATATGGGTTGATGCTTTAAAAATATTTTATTTATTGTTTGTTTAACTTTAAATGCCAATTCATAGAATACTATTGACTTGTATTGCGAAAGTCTTTTTTGTTTTTTGTTTTGTTTTTTTTAACAGTGTGGCTCTGCCAAAAACCTGGTCTCTGCATAATCGCTCTTTTTTGTCCGTACTTTATAGCCCTTATAAAAAGATTGAAAAAATTAATTTTGCAGTTTACTAATCCTTAAATGTGGTAGCTGCTTTAGTTTCCCGTTTTTTTAGACTTTTTTTTATTCTTTACTTTCACCTGGTGATCCAGCCAGTAACAAACATCCTGGTCTAGGGTGGCTCCAGTGTAGATGGAGGAGCAATGGATCCACATTTGGACAGCAGCATTGTCAATCTGGGGAGAGTATTGTTGGATGCACTAGCAAATTTTAGATGAACCTGATTAACAACTTTGAAGCAGAACTCCAGCAAATTATTTTAAAGCCGTTAGAGAATCAGTTTTTTTTTTATTTTGGGATAAAGTTTTTACATAAATACCCCTTTCAGTGATAAATTGTCTAAAACCTCCAACTGCCATTATTGCTGTATTTGTTACACCGCTCTCTCGCTGCATTACACAAAACTATTGTGTCTTTTAGTGATCACCCCTCCTATCCTTTTTACACAGCACTGTTCACTCAGCTCTTTATACTCCTATACAGAAAATAGCCACTATCCATGCAAATTATAATAGCTTTAGGCAGGCCATACATGGTGCAAATTTCTTTCCTGCAACCAAATTCCCACAATTTCCACGGATAGTGCTGAAAGGGGAATTGGCAATGGTCTTTCCCTGATGGGGGCGGGCGTGGAAAGTCATCCCCACCGGGAGAAGACAGTGATTATCGTTAGTGGCTATAGCAGCCGCTAATGATAATCGCAACAGAATCCAGCAGGCTGATTGTACCCAGGTTGATCGCTCAACTTGGTATATTCAGCCTGTCCATTAACGATTTGAATCTCAGGCCGGTTCAGCGGGAACCGTGTATTGCCAGCCTTAGCAATCACCTCTCTTGTTTTGCTCAGCATTGTGTACACTGATATATGACATGTCTGTATTTGTTCAAAATCTAATAAAACTTTATTCTTTACAAAAAAAAAAAAAAACCCTGGAAGAGTAGAGCAAATCAAAGCTTTGCTGAGGATTTAGTCATAGGAATTTCAGGGATGAGCAATCCTTTTTAATACCTCAAAAGGAACAATAAATCCTCAATTTTCTGGAGGCATTAATTAACCAACCCTGAATATTGATTATGGGAACCATGCCCTTGGTAAGGAAATTCTATTTTGATGAGCTTAAAAGTATTCAAGGTAAGATTAACTCTGTGGATTAATGTGTTAATGCTTAAATTGTGCCATTATCTTTGTTTTATTTCTTGGATGAAACATTTTTTTTCAATTTATATTTACTGAAATTGGCAAGAGTTGAAACATATGATTTAGGTTTTATAATTTGTATGCATTCTGTGCATAGAATTGAATTAAAATGTATATTAACGGGTCATTAAAAAATACAAAAATGTTCTTTTAAACAGTTTAGTTTTCCTGAAAGAACATCTGTCTTGAGTAATATGTGGACTACCAATTCTGGCTCAGTTTTAAAAAAAATGTTAGTTCCTTAGGTGTGTTTGGCTTCAATATGTCTATGCATGCAGCAAATGACAGTGAGGGTAAAGTCATCTTTCCTTATCTCTATGGTTGGTCTAAGTCCAGTATTCAGAAAGAGTCAAAGTCAATACATTAGCATTCACTGTACATTCCCTTTAGTTGACAATTTATGAAAAGTGTAAGTAAATCTGTCATGAGAGAAATATGGGGATGCCTTTGCTAACCTCTTTATGAAATTGCTAATTAAATATCTTAACAAATATCCTGACAGATTTCTATACATTTTAAGCTAAACTGTGTATTTTACCTCATATGGAAAATGTATGCATGTTTATGGCTAGTGTCAGTACCTCTTTTACTTTATAGTAAAATTTTTGTTATTTGTTCTTTTTAGGCTGGGTTCACACTGCAGCACGCTCCAGCTCACAGCAGTAGCGAATTACACAGGAGCCCTGTGCGTCTTTTGGTCTGTTTCAGGTCTGAATTCAGCCAAAAATTCGGGCTGAAATCGGACCTGAAACTGTGAATGGAGACGCACCGGACTCCTGCTGTGAGTCGGAGCGTGCTGCACAGTACATTAGCTCACAGTACATTAGCATGAACAATAAGTTGCAGAGTAAGAATAAATGAAAGAATAAGGCAGGCCATACATGGGTCGAATTTCAAAAGCATTTTCTTTCGAAAATCTTCTCTAAGAATTTTCGTTCGTATTTCGCACCGTTAGTGGGCTGCAGCAACAGACGATTTTCGTGTGGCAATCAAATTTGAGTAATCGGACATGTTGGAAATTTTTTGAAAAACAAACGATTTTCTAATCAATGATGGGAGAATCGTGCCAGAAATGTAATCGAAAAAGAAATGCGCATGTGCAAGAAAAGAAAGTTCCCGGAAAGAAAAGAAGATTCCCAGCCACAAAAATTCTTTTCTGTAGCAACATGAGGTGAAGTTGAAGGCTTGGTTAGCCGAATTTCGTAATCAATGGTGGCACCATCGGATTACAAAACGCACAAATTTTCTGATTTTCAAAAGAAAATTCTTTCGAAATTCGACCCATGCATGGCCAGCCTAAGGAAGATGGCATACTTGTGATATTTGGTATTCAGGACTGCTCTATAAGACATTATTTGTAGTAAGAAAATAAATTATTAATAACATTAAACATAATGTATAGGAAAGAAATGCAGACAGTGAAAATTGTAGTGTTCCTACATATTGATAGTACAGAAATGCATGCTTACATTAATGGAAAAGTGCCCCCTTAAATTTATGGTCACTAAAGTGCTTTGTTAGGTAGTTAGTGGAAGAAGGGTTCCCGTAGCTTGGTCGTTAGTGAATAAAGGGCCCCCTTACCTCTGATGGTCAGTGGGAATAATGTTCCTTACATCGGGGGGGACAGTGGTATGCATGCTGGTTACATTGAGGGGACATGGAAACAATTATTCTTGCATTAGGGATCAGTGAAAAGAATGATTCTTGCATTGAGGGTCAAATGGGAAGAGCGATTCTTGCATTGGGGGTCAAATGGGAAGAATACCTTTTTGCAAATGGCTATATGTTCTACACAGTGACCAGTCCCCTCATCGCAACATATCTTTGGTGTGGTTTCTGAACTGTGGACATTTTTATTAAAAATAGGTTCTGCCTAAAAAAGTAATAAGATTTTATCTAAACCGCTCTGAACAATCTCTTCTGTCATAGCTGGGATGCACATTGACATGTCTATTTATTTCCACTTTCTTCATTTTAGTACTGGTGCAGGCTGATGTGAAAATAAAGAGACCATATACCAATGTGTGTACCAGCACTGATATAAAAGGGGATCACTGCTCCTCTCTTACTTTTTTAGTGTGCCTCCTTCACTTGGATTTAGGGCAGGAAAGAGCAGGCTAATGAGAAAAATAAAATTACAACATGCCAGTGTGTGTCCTGATAACTATAGAGGAGATCCCTACTGCTCACCCTTCACAGCGCAACCTTGACCTTATATCAATGTAGGCAAGAACAGGCAAAAGTTATTGGTAAGCCAGTGCTGTCACTGTGCTGGCTTGTATACTATTTACAACAAAAGCCTGCTCTGTAGGCAGAAGGTTAATAGAATATTTGTTACTGTAGACACGCCCTGCAAATTCCCCATCCAAGCTGCCACATCTCATGAGGACTGTAGTAGGAAGCAATAAAGGCCATATACAATGGCAGATGGTGGCTGATTTTTCAGCAGAGGGATCTATAAATATAAAAAAATATATATTATTATTGTTTTTTTTTTTTTATATGTATATATCCTTCTGCTGTAGGATTAGCCACCATCTGCCATTGAGTATGGCCTTTAATGCTTCCTACTACAGTCCCCATGAGATGTGTAGCTTTGTCCTCATTTTATGGTAATTTATTGCCTCGTTTCCACCGAGCGGATTGGTTCGGGTCGGATCGGTTTGGAAGGCCTAGAATGGTCCAGCTTATTCAGGCGAGCGTTTCCACTGCAAGTCAGACCGACAGGGGCCATACGTGGGTTTAGAAAAAATGCCGTCATGGCGTCACACGTCTACCAATCAGTGTAATGTATCGTAGCTCCGCCCTAACCGAACCATTCCATTTTCTATGGCCCCACATCTGAAGCAGGACCCTGAATGGAGCGGTTCGGTTGTATGGGCCGCTTTCATAATGGAAACACCCAAAATTGCGTACCGTTCCGAACCCAACCGATCCGCTCAGTGGAAAGGAGGCATATTTGTTACCAGGTCCTTTTGGTCTTTTACTTCTGATCCTGTTGATTTTCTTTCAGTTTTGATGTAAATCTTTGCTTGCCTCTGTAGTCCCACAGCCAGCTCCTCTATTTAAATAGATTGGTATAGGCATTTCCCCTCAGGCCAGTACAGGCAGTCCCAGAGTTACGAACACAATAAGGACTGTAGGTTTGTTCATAAGTGGAATATGTGTGTGTAAGTCAGAACACTGCATTTTTAAGTGTAACATCCGCCTGTGCAGGGGTGTGGGATGTTCTGGGAGCTTCTGGGCATGCGGTACATGTGATCTGGGGCTCTTCTGGTCATCCAGTACATGTAGTCCTGCGGTGTGTCCAATGCTGCAAGATAGTTGCTCGGAGGTATCCAGGACCAGCGTATAGCACAAGCGGACGGCATTGAGGTCATTCGTAACTCAGGTGTTCGTAACTCTGGAACTGCCTGTAGAAGGAGCTGATGCTTTGAGTGCGTAGCCAATCCTGTGCTGTCTCCCCACTTCCCCCACAGCCCATGGATACAGTGCGAGGATGTTGGAGACTTGAGTGACACCCCACTACAGATGAGCATTTTTTAAACCTGTATCTTGTGAGTGTTTTGTATCTTGACAATTAAATTGTTTACACTAATACTACACTCAGGTGGCCCTTCCTGCTTTCCCATCTTTATTGGGTGTGCACAAGGGTCTTTGCTCCCATTTACTAGCATGCCTATCATGTAAAGCCCAACATCTGCCAAATCTGTATTACTTTCTCTGTCCTGATATAGATGATTCTCCTGCTTCCTGTTTATTTGGTGGTAACTTATTGCTGTCTCAAGTTGAAAATGCTAACAAGGTCGGTCATGAAAGCCCCTACATAGTAAACCCACTTCAGCTCTTACATCTGTAAAGCCCTGTGAGCTAGACCAATTGTTGCGTTTCTGCTGTGGGCCTGTTTTATTCTATAATATCCTTGTTACCTAGGATAACAGTGATAAGATGTATAGCTATACTGTACTATATCTACTCTGTATATATGGAAACCTATTTTTTTAAATGAACACTGATCAAAATAAAGAAAAGTTCAAGTTTTGTAAAAAAAAAAAAAGAAAATTCTATGGACTGCATAAAAAAGATAAAATCACTTTTTTTGCAAAACAATATCAAAGAAAAGCTTTGATTATTAAAAAAAAAAAAAACGGAATTATCAAGTTCAACGTGTATTTTTTTTCTATACTTGCTGAAAATGTTCTTGGACTGAAAAAAAGAAAAGCAATGCAGCCACCACTTTTAGGGACCAGTAACCTGCAATATGTTAAATATAATAATGCTTTGTTCTTGGGTTTTTATATTCTTTTCACTATTGCCATATACAGATCGAAGCTAATAGCTTTGACCTGCAGATAAATCGAACAGAGTATATACGTACAAATGTAACAATGTTACTTTGTTTCTTGTATCAGAACAATGTGTATAAACACTGTGTCATACGGTCCAGGTTTTTTTTTGTTTTTTTTTTTTTTTATACAGCAGTGGTAGTAATAGCTGCTGTAGTTGCATAGCAATGCCCAGCTGTCATTTTTTGACAGCTGGAAATTTCCGGCAAATGCATGCTCCGTTTTCACAACTGGCCAAAATGCATTTAGCTTTTACTATCAAGCTTATACATTTAACCGCTTGCTGACAGCCGCATGTACATTTACTTTGGCAGAATGGCATGGCTGCGCAAATGGGCGTACCTGCAATGAGCGCGCCAGCAGACTCGATGTCCGCCGGGTGCCCGCGATCGTCTCACGGAGAGGCAGAACGGGGACATGCCTATGTAAACAAGGCATTTCCTGTTCTGCCTTGTGAAAGGACAGAGATCTACTGCTCCCTGTCATCAGGAGCAGTGATCACTGTCGTGTCACTTGTAGCCCAGCCCCCCCACAGTTAGAATCACTTCCTAGGACACACTTAACCCCTTCATCGCCCCCTAGTGGTTAACCCCTTCCCTGCCTGTGTCATTTTATACAGTAAGCAGTGCATTTTTGTAGCACTGATCGTTGTATAAATGACAGTGGTCACAAAATACTGTCAAAAGTGTCCGATCTGTCCGCCATAATGTCGCAGTCACGATAAAAATCGCAGATCGCCACCATTACTGATAAAAAAAATAATAAAAATGCCATAAAACTATCCCCTGTTTTGTAGACGCTATAACTTTAGCGCAAACCAATCCATATACGCTTATTGCGATTTTTTTTTTTTTTTTTTTTTTTTTTTTTTTTTTTTTTTTAATTTTTTTTTTTTTTTTACCAAAAATATGTAGAATAATACATATCGGCCTAAACTGAGGGAAAAAAAATTGTTTTTTATATATTTTTGGGGGATATTTATTATAGCAAAAGTAAAAAAAAATTGTTTTTTTTTTCAAAATTGTCGCTCTTTTTTTGTTTATAGAGCAAAAAATAAAAACTGCAAAGGTGATCAAATACCACCAAAAGAAACCTCTATTTGTGGGAAAAAAAAGGACGTCAATTTTGTTTGGGTACAACGTCGCACGACCGCGCAATTGTCAGTTAAAGCGACGCAGTGCCGAATCGCAAAATAAAAAGGCCCAGTCATTCAGCAGCCAAATCTTCCGGGGCTGAAGTGGTTAATGGACTTGCAGCAGAAACACAGTGATGACAAAGGGACTGTGGGAGGGAGGGCTGCGGGTACTCCTGGAAGTTTGTGAGACTGTAAAACTTTTGGAGTTGTCAGAACAGCAGTGGTGATATCTTTGATAGCAAGCTCAAAACGCTGTAGAAGAGAACTACTATAAGTACATTACTTAGCAGTTCTGGTTATTTGTAGTACAATGCCATGAAATAAGCTCCTTTTTTTTTTATTATATTTTTTTTTTTATGTGTATGTTTTCAGGAAAAAGCCAGACAGTCTTACATAGAACTTGTTTCTGGCTTGATCTCCACGGAATCTCCTACCAAACAATCAACATCCAGTGCTGACCAGAAATATGAGACTTTAGAGGTGTTTTCTCAAGATAATATTACAAAGATATTCCTGAACAGACCAGAAAAGAAAAACGCAATCACCTTGCAGGTAATACCTATGATAAAAACGCTAGGTAAAGGCCTTAAAATGAATGTAATTAATATTCGTAGTTTTCACAGCTGTTTACAATAAAGACAATCAGTCCTGTCTTGTAAGGTTTTGAGTTAAAAGTGAAAAATGGTACTTCATAGTAATGTTAAAGAATGAAATTTGGGGAAAAAAATGAGTGGAGAGAGAGTTTACAATGATAAGTTACATATTTCATTATCTAATTTATTTCCCTATAAATTATTGGCCCAAGGGCATAGTTATTAGTGATTATACAGAATTACATGGATGCATAAAAGCACAATGCGACAGACTGAAATATATGGCAATTTATTAAAGTCCAAGGTGACCGCCTGTTTTTTTTGTTTTTTGTTTTTTTTTTTAATTAGTCAGAACATTATTTCTTAGACATGTTTGACACACAGGGCATTTTTAATATGTACTGATGTATTTCATATTCAATGGCAGCTTTGGGCCTTTACGTGGGTCACATACATAGATCATGATTGAATATAATGCTTAGACCTTTTTAATATAGGGATGTTTGTCTGCTTGGTTCTTTGAGTCTATTAACTGTGGGGTTTCAAACCTTGAAGGTTCATCTATGTTAAATCCTACAATTTCCAAAGGACAGTGGCTTAAAGGAGAAGTGCAGCCAAAGATTGTTTGACTGTACTTCTGTGGATCACAGGAGTGCAGATTGTTTTGCACTCCTGTGAACCATTTTCAGCAGATGGCTTCAGCCTGCTGTCACAGAGACGATCCAGGCTCGGAAAAGATCATGACCATATGGTTGGTATCAGACCACATTCCTGGACTGCCACCTAGCTCCGCCTCTCAGCAAACCACTGAGAGCCTGAGCCGGCTTCTCCTGCCCCCTCCACAGCCCAGTGCTCCAGTGAGCGCGGAGGGGGGACATCAGAGAGCTCTGAGAATCGAGCGATCAGCGGTGTTTGCTCGGTTCTCAGCCTTCGAGCCGGTGGGGGACAGCTGCAACATCGGTCTCATGCTGCATCCACCTAGGTAAGTAAAATTAAAAAATTCCCATACTTGTCTTTTTTAATTATAGTATTTTTATTTTTATTTTTTACTTGGATCTAATTCACAAAGACACAAACTGTAGAAGCGCTACCAGAATCTGCATACTCTGCTTTCACATGTTCGTCTTGTTTATGGAAGATGTTTGGGGCAGCACAAATAAAATGCTCTTGAACAGTGCATCACCAAATATACCCTGTCTGCCCTTAGTAGATGTCCTGCTTGTTTTTTTCTTCTAAGGGATAAGTCAGGGCACACTCGCCACCAAGTAAGGAGACCTACTGATTGCCAATGTAAGGCGGGCAATACACTGACCACAATGTCAGGGGGCACACTGAGCACCAGTGTATGGGGGGGGGGGGGGACGACTCGCTGAGCACTGCCCACCAATATAAAGGTGCATGCTGAGAATTCTCACCAATCAAGGGGACGCGCTGACCATCGGTGTAGGGGGGCATTCTGAGTAATGGCAGCACACTGACCAACAACATAAAGGGACGCTTACTCCTGACCACTGGACTTTGCAAGCGCTGCTGTGCAATTAATTACATAGTCATAGCCCCTGCACAACAAAGTTTCCCCACACATGTGAAATGTCCCATCAGTCATGCCAAAGAGGTAATAATGGTAGATACTGGTGGGGCTGGATGGTGGCTGTCTACTATAGCTGCCTGTCATTCTCAGTGAAACATCTGTTTATCAAAGACTAACCTAACTTTTATGGATACTGTTACATTTGGACCATTGTTTATCGGGCTTATTTAATGTACAGTCCATGGAGCAAGGTGCCAACTGTATTCATCTATAGCAATTAATGATTCTACTAAAGATACACCCCTCCCTATAAGATGGATGCAGATTGGTTGCTGCAGATAGTGAGCGTTACATGTAATACTTACCGTTCTTTATTGACTAAAGCTTGTAAAATGTATAAAATTTAAACATTACATTGTGGTTATGCTGTTTCCAACCCCAGTTCTCACTACTTTCAGGATTTAGTTTGTGTCAGCTCATGTGAAATTCCACCTTATATTTCATAAATGTGCTGACTGCACCAAGACCCAACCCATGTCTCTGATTTGTCATGGCTCATGCAGAATAAATGGACCACCACTTCACCACGCAACTATCTCATCATATATGATATATCATATATGTTCAGTTTTTAATGATGGTTTCTGTTCATTTTTTTACAGATGTATAAAGAAATTAGTCTGGCCTTAGATGAAGCTGCAAAAGATGACTCTGTTATTACAGTCTTGACTGGTACTTTTTTTTTCATTGAAGTTTTACATATTCATACTACATACATTTCAGTTTGCTGACTATTGTGCTACACATTTTGTGCATACATATTTAAAATTAGAATGTTCAGTTTGGATTATAAAATGAAAATATTCTCATACTGTGTTATTTTTACATACTCCATTGGTTGTGGTTCATATGCATATAGGCTGGATTGGTAAATTCCTTGCTTCCAAATGTAGAATATTCATCACTTTTTTTTCCTTGCCTTCCCAAACTATGGCCTCAGTCTGAAGTTGCATTCAGACAAACTAAGGCTTCATGTAAACCTTAGACTTCATGTACATGGGACGTTGTTCAACCTCCCCTGAACGATTTAACTTGACAGCTAGAAACCGGCGTCTAAAAACGGCCATTTAGCCACTTTTACATGCCGCGTTTAGAAGCATTTGTAAAAAAACTAAACACGTTTAGCAGCGTTTATAAGCTCTTACAGGCATTTGACGTTTCAAATGCCTCTGAACATCCGTCTGAACCCATTTTTTTGCGTTCCAAAAAAAGCTTCTAAACGTAACTGCCTAGAAACGACTATAAACGACCCTGTGTACATGTACTGATAAGATAACAGAGTTCAGGGGCAGCTGAAAAAAATGCCCAACTGCTCCTAAATGTCTGTTTACCAGCAGCAGTGTACACGAGGCCTTAAGACTCAAAGCATTCAGCCTGCGCTTTGCTGACCTTTAGCAAACCCATAGTGCTGTGGGTTTTCTTTGTCATGTATTATGTTCTAACGATCGGGACACAGATTTTCAGATTCCGGGTCACCTGGTTGCTGTGATAGCCTCTGATTAGCTATTACAATGATCAGTCACTGTGAAGCATGCCCCTGTGTTTTCTGTCTGGACGAGAGAGATGCATTGTATCACTTTGTCCTTGCAGAGAGAGGAAAAAAAAATATAAAATAAATACCTAGATCAAGGTTTGGTCTAGGTCAGTGCCAGGGTTAGTGTTTTTGGGTCAAGGTCAGGGTCAGTATTTTTTGGACAGAATTTTTATTTTATTTTTTTTTTTGTTTTTTGTTTGTTTTGTTTTTAATTGGTGTCCGTGTCGGTACATTTTAGGTAGGATTAAAAAAAAAAATGCAAAATGCACATAATTGTTTCTGGGCTGGGTACAAACAACAACTTACATGCACATATGTTGTATCCCTGGGATCGTCAGTAGCAGAATTTTTTTTTTTGGGTTGTTCTTTGGTGGCAGGTTATGGTGGTAGCAAGAAATGTACACCTAAATTTAAACAAATGATTCCTTCCTTTTTTTATTTTTATATTATTTTGGGCCAGTTTTCCCTTGATAATAATAAAAAAAAAAAAAATCCAGGAGATCTCCATTACCATTTACCACCAAATGTAAGCCCTAATTTGTCATGAAAAAACAAGGTATAATCCACCTGGATGCACAAAGTAGTTATGGTGATTATGTTACGGTTTTACGAACGCATGTCAAAATTGCCAAATTGGGCTTAGGCATTTAGATTTGTTTTACCCTCAAATGCAAAGGGGTTAACACAAGTTTTAAAGGTACATACTTTAAAAACAAATTAAAACTGTCTCAAAGCCATTTTAATCCTTTAACGATAAGATATCCAAATTCTACCCGAGAGTGGTAATTAAACTTCTCATTACCCAAGGTAAATGTGCAAAATGCACATGTCAGGGATTTCTACAATCCAAAGGCAAATTTTAGTAACACTGGTGAACATTTCCTGCTTCTTAAAGCGGAGTTTCACCCAAAAGTGGAAAGAACTGGAAAGAGAAGACCTCAGACTGACTTTCTTTAGCTACCATCAAGGTCAGTCATTTTTAAGTTCAAGATGCTTTGTTCTGTACTGAATATACTGGGCATACATAGATGCCTATGAAGGGGAGCCCTAGTTATGCATCTATTCTCTAACTTTATGGTCCCAGGAGCAGCTGCAGTTTTGTTGTTTAAACCTTGTTGTCACTAATTGTAAATCAAGCCTAGCATGATAATCCCATTACCCTTGAAAATGCATAAAATTCTAAAGAAGTAATTTGTGTCTGCAATTGTTTAATAATTATGGTAGACTTTTATTAACTAGATCTTTGTAGCATTATTAATGTCTACTTTTGTACTGCAAAGCAGAAATGCACACCTTTTCACTGCCAAAGCGCTACCTTCACATATAACAAATGGCACACCGAAACAATACACAGTGCATTTATCAAACTTAAAAAAAACTAGACAATTGTGATTTTCCAAAATACATTACAAATATTTTAACCTCCAAAATATTATGTGCACAGTTGTATATTACAAATCGTATGCACTTAAAAATACACCCTTCTTGCATCATGCTGAATAGAAGAACATATTGCAGAAGGGGCTTCTGTGATGCACTTGCAGCTCTTCGGGTTCATTCACAGGGGCAGTGTATACTTCTGTAGCTACATAGTCAGGGACCCCCCCCCCCCGAGCATCAGTGCAGAAGTAGTAATGTTATGTGTGTGTGCTTCAACTACATCGCCGCACTCGGCAGGTGCTGACTCGCACATGCTGTTGTTGTGTGTCGCCTGAGTCTGCTGTTACACCGTCTGACCACTGGGATGTGTCGGCCCAGGCTGTTGGGCTGAGGGAGGCTCAGTCAGCAGGGAGGGGTGGTTCCGGGAGCTCCATTGATGCTCTGACCCGGCCCTGCCCCACCCCGCCCCATGTAGCCTGTATAGGCTCCGAGCAGAGAGGGAGTGCTGAGAGTGCCTCCCCTGTACATCTGAGAGCCCTGCCCCATACTGCGGAAAGCCCTGCCCCCAGACATCTGAGAGCAGGAGGTGAGCCCGCTGGCCAGGTAGGTCTTTCTTTCAATACACATTGCCTGTAGACAGTAGACACTGCTATGCTAAACCCTTCCTGACAGTGTCGTATAACCCCCTGTATAGCTGTGCATTGCTGAAAGTTAGAATTTAAAAAATGGCTACTTAATCATCTCCTGTAGTATGTCACCTCCGCAGTCTCTGGTCATTCCCTGTAGTCGCCTCCGCAGTCTCTGGTCATTCCCTGTAGTCGCAGTCTCTGGTCATTCCCTGTAGTCGCAGTCTCTGGTCATTCCCTGTAGTCGCAGTCTCTGGTCATTCCCTGTAGTCGCAGTCTCTGGTCATTTCCTGTAGTCGCATCTGCAGTCTCTATTCATTTCCTGTAGTCGCATCTGCAGTCTCTGGTCATTCCCTGTAGTCGCAGTCTCTGGTCATTCCCTGTAGTCGCAGTCTCTGGTCATTCCCTGTAGTCGCAGTCTCTGGTCATTCCCTGTAGTCGCAGTCTCTGGTCATTTCCTGTAGTCGCAGTCTCTGGTCATTTCCTGTAGTCGCATCTGCAGTCTCTGATTATCTGTGCATTTGGCTTGTGGCTGTGGCTACTGTGACATCAATGGGCAAGTTTAATGGCAGCACTGTGAAGCTAAGCATTGATGTCATGGCAATGTGTAGTCAATGATGCAGCTGCTATGTTCTTTTAGAGGTAGGTGGTCAAGGGGTGGTTCTGTTTAATCATCCCCTTTGACTCTCCGTTCACATTGACTGCGGCTTTGAATTCGAAGCTGCATGTGAGTGCGACTTCAGGTGTGACTTGGAAGACATCTGTGCGGCTTCATGCACCATAAGTAGTGCAGGAACTACTTTTTCAAATCAGTGCAGCATTTGAACATGGCCATTGCCAGCAATAGGGTGTGACTTGTCAAATCGCACAAGTTGCTCCAATGTGAACGGGGGGGGCTTAGGCCATTCTTTTACCCAATCTGGTCATGCCCACTACTCTGTGGCATGCTCAACAGAATTTGTTTTTCAACTGTATCCCAGGAGAGCTGGTATTTTGTTACACTGCTGTAATCTCTAGCAACCAATCAGTGAGCGGTAATGATAAGCAGTAATCTATTAATACCAATCAGTGAGCAGTAATGTGCAGTAACTTCTAGCAGCCAGTGTGCAGTAACCTCTAGCAACCAATCAGGAAGCAGAAATTACGTGCAGTAACCTCTAGCAAATAATCGGTGAGCCATAACGTGTGCTGTAACTTCTGGCAACCAATCACAATCACTACCTGATCTGTCACAGTAAACTGATTTTGAAAATGTTTGTCCAGGGTCCGTTTAATTTTAAAGAGGGTCTTGGCTCTCGCTGCTCCGCCTCCACACCTCAGTGCCTCCAGGCTCCTTTATATGAGAACATGTCTTCTTGACTTGTCCAGCCGCAGCCATCAGGACAGGAGGAAACACTAAGCAGAGTGGGAGCGACCGGCACCTACCTGCCCACTGATCCTCTCAATTTTCATTGGCTCCGCCTCCTTGCAGTGCCGCCTTTCACCTATGAGTGCTGCTTGGGTGAGGAGCAGGACCCTCAAGGGTGCTGTTGGCTGCCAGCCTGCCATGTGGACATGGATGTGGATGATGCTCTGAAGTGCTGCTGCTGCTGCTGTCTGTTCACCCACCCAGTCCAGGTCACTATGTGTGTCCCTCTTTCCCTTGTGTCCTCCTCAGTCAGGCTAGCTTAGAACTGCAGTGCTGCAGAATTTCTTCCTGTCATTCTACTGGTATCTGAGATTGTGGCAACTGCTGGCATAGTTGGTGATTGAGGCGCTGGACTGAGTCTTCCATAATTGCTGTTGTGTTAGCCTGTTAGGCACATGTAGCGATTTGTTATCGTGGGCAGAATATTTCTGTGATTCTGGCCGCCACCGCGCCCTGATTCCAAATCGCACTGCAATGCTGGCAAAACACAGCCCATGTGTTTGTGTTCCATTCATTTTTACTAGCACCACAATGTAGTGTCTTTTTGCTGTGATTGTTGAGCGATTTATCGCACAACAAGCATCCAAAACCACACTGTTTTGGTACTAATAAAAATGAAGGAACACAAACATGTGCTGCATTTTTGCCAGCGTTGCGGACAGAATCACAGTGCTTCTGTCCATGATCCCAAATCACTACATGTGAACAGTCAGGGCCTAACAGGCTAACCCAACAGCAATTACGGAAGACTCAGCCTCAGCATATTTTATAGGTACAAGGAAGCCCAGGTTTTGTTTAACATTGTCCCTTAAGACCCTCCCACTATCATCTTTGGCCACACACTTTTTTGCGGCGGCGCACTGCACGCACCACAGGACACTGCTTCCCTGTCATGCCCCTCATTCTCAAACTCAAAAGTTTATAGGTACATTCTGTATGTATGGACTCTGCACAGTACCACCTCTCTTGTCTAGTAACCTGGGTTAACAAAATATCAGTGAATGTGCTACCTTCCACAAGATGGTGCCCTTCGCACCTGCCCAGTAAGATTTGCTATTGCAGTGCACCGCCCTGTGATAGGCAGTCCAATGGCAGAGAACACTGACCGCTGTCTTCTGTCAGAACACAATAGCACAACGAGGAGATCGCTGTAGTAACACAGAGTGTGTTTAGTACATTGATCCGTCAGGTTTTTTTCATTTTTCGTTCAGCCAGTACCAGGTTTTAGACTGGACAATAGACAATCTTGCTGGGCAATGTTCATAAAAACTGAAATCAGGTTCGGTTTTTCAAGAGGATCTGAGAAAATAGAATTAAGGATGTGATTGCTTACTATGAGCAACACATAGCTTTTCCTTTTTCCAGTTTTCATGAATTTGGAACAATTTGTTTTAAAAATACTTTACTTAGTACCGGCTGCTGACCCCCCCCAGGGCAAAAAATTTTCTACGGCCCTGTACATAGTAAACAATGCTGAGCCAGTACAGAAGATAGGGCTCATTTGAACGCAGGAAGATTGAAGAGATCAAGTCCTAAATGCCTACCTTTCTCAAGGCTAAAGTCTTCAAACGGACAATACATAATAATCTTTTGTTTCAGGCTCTTTTATCATAATGTTTATCATTTTTCTTCTAGGACATGGTGATTATTATTGCAGCGGAAATGACTTGAATAATTTCACAAATATTCCACCAGAAGGCAAAGAACAGATGGCGAGTGACTCTGCAGTAATTTTGGAGTGTGTAGACAATAAGTATCTTTTATATGTTTATACGAATAGATTAGAGCATAAAAGAACTAAAATAATTGCTTAGTTAGATGTAGCTCAGGAGCCATTTAGCCAGTATACTGTTGAAAAACTGAATGTTGCACCCAACTTTCTTGTGCTTTTATCCCTGGTTCTCTGGCTCTTTAACCTTGCCTGCTGACTCCTAGAATTAACTGCTTAGACCCTGATTTCTATATTAAATTTGCACCTTTTAGGTTTATTTTTAAAATGATTGTTTGTTAAAAGCAAAAATTGAATCTGCTTCTAATTTTCCTTAGACCCCCCTCCCCCCCCCCCCCCCCCCCCCCCAATGAAATGATGTTGAATAAAACCTTTCCAATTCAGGTCTTATTTTACACCCAGTGATCTTATCATTGGGTCTATGTTTCTCTATGAAATGTGGGCAGATCATGGCTGGTGAAAGGGGCCAGCAGGGTGCTTCTTGAAAACATAGAACTCTTATTCAGGGACCTCTGGCATCAAAATGTCCTCATGGGCAGGGATCAGCCTGGAGGAGTAGGCGTTCCTAGGAAGGATGTATTTGCATGCGGATCACACAAAACCCACATATGATGGTGAGCCTCTATGAGTGAAATCCAGTAAATGAGGTGGGCCAGTGACAGGCTGGGGAGGAAAGCGTTATATGATATTGGAGGTCCTTACGCCAGTGAATAGGGCAGGCTTTATCTGAATTGTTGCAGCTTCTGATGCACACTGTGAGAAGCTAAGTGTGAAGTGACATCAAAGTAAGAAATTTCAATACAGGAGAGGAACCTCTACAACTGCAACTGATAGAAAGCTTGGAGTTCAGCCTTACAAAAATACGATTACATCACTTTTTATTTATGTATCATAAACTTATATGATATGCTAGTATCACAAAGCTGATTCGATTTTTTATTTTTTTTTCCCTATCTGTAACCTACACAGTTCTGTTTGTAATGTATTGTCCCATTAAAGTACCTACTTTCCATAACTACAGTAGATTGCTATTATGGACATTTTCTTGACCCAGCAATGTGCTTGGAAACAAGGACAGTTTAAGAACCATTTTTTGTATTGCCTTGGCCTCATGAAAGGGCCATTAAGCAAAATGGCTTTTTCTATGAACTCTCTGAAGCGTAGCACAGACCCTTATTACAGGCACGCTGTAATGGGGTAAGCAAAGACTCTAGATGCCATAGGTATATCTAGTTCTGTTTCAACATGTATTTTTTAATACATACACTTATGCATTTTCTACCTATATTTAAAAAAAAAAAAAAAAAAAAATTTAAAGATGTAGTTATTTAATCAAGCAATACATTTTTATTTTTCATTTCCAGAGCATTTGTCAGTAAATTCATTGATTTTCCAAAGCCTCTTATTGCTGTTGTTAATGGACCTGCAGTTGGCATCTCAGTCACCATATTAGGGCTGTTTGATGTGGTCTATGCCACAGATAGGGTAAGTAATTAACTGTGTTTGTTTAGAAGACATTTGTGTTATTTTTGCCTATTATGGTGTATATGGTCATTTTTCACTGCGTTTAGCTCTGTGTGCTAAAGCTGGCTATACACTAACAGATTCCCCTATCAACGCTAACAGTGCAGATAGACATATCCTCTGCTGAGGCTATTGGCAGAATACAGTGGGGGCTACAAAACAGTGACTCCAGATTATTGGCTGCAATCACTGTTCTGCTGAGAATTGTCGGCCCAGCTTCTTTGATTTTGAATTGAAGAATTTCAAGCAGTGGCGTGGCGACGGGGCCATCCACTGCTTGAATTTTGGCCATTTATCAGAAACTGCCTGAAACACAGTGTATGGCCAGCTTAAGATTGAGAGCATGTTTGTTCAAAGTGATGGTGATTGCTAAAATGCTATGTCATGCTAACAACCATTCTTGCATTCTTCCTTTTTGCAGGCTACCTTCCACACTCCTTTCAGCCAGTTAGGACAAAGTCCAGAGGGTTGTTCCTCATACACATTCCCTCGAATTATGGGTCTAAGCAAGGTAACCTTGAAGTGGGATTATCTTCCTGAATAAAACTACTATTTAAAATAAGGGTCTCCAAACTTTCTTAACAAAGAGCCAGTTTATTGTCCTTCAGGGGTGCTGAACTGTGGCCAGCAGGAGTGGAAATTTTCCTGGCATCAGAGGGAGTAAGCATCGCCACATTTGGTATTAGGGGGAAAGAATACAGAATAGTGCCCCATCGTTGGGAGAAATGGTGCCCCATTGTTGGTGTCAGTGGGAGAAATGGTGCCCCATTGTTGGTGTCAGTGGGAGAAAAAGGTGCCCCATTGTTGCTGTCAGTTGACTGAATGGTGTCTCATATCAGTGGGAGGAATAGTGCCCCAAGGGACAGATAAAGGCAAGTAAAGGGCGGCAGTTGGGAGACCACTGGTTTAGAATATCGCATACCCTCCTTTACCATGCGTGTTTGTGAAATGTCCAAAGCTCACAACACACTATTCCCAATGCATGCGTTCCTGTAGAAATGTCTGTGCATATAAGTGAGCTCTTAAAGGAGTTGTAAAGGCAGAAGGTTTTTTATCCTAATGCATTCTATGCATTAGGATAAAAAACCTTCCGTGTGTAGCAGCCTCCTCAGCAAATACTAATTACTTACCCGAGCCCCATCTCTCTGCGGTGATGTCCACGAGTGGACACGTTCTAGAGATCTTTGGTGTGCTGGTGACATTCTCTTGCGTTCTGAAATGTCCCACATCCTGGAATACCTTCCCCAAACACAAATGTATACAGGTATAAATTCCAAGACCTTGTCAATACGACTGCTGAGGTCCCAGTTTGTGTGGTCCTGTAGTTAACTCGAGATTGAGAGCGTAGTTAACTGTAACAATCTTTTACACAAAAGTCCCCAAATCTAAAAGTAAAGGAGGGGGGGGAGGTTGATTTTCTTTTATTAAATCTTTGCTGTTGAACATCTAAAAAACCCCTTGTTATCCCTAAGTAAATCCTTCCTCCTGCTCTCTTTAGCTAGATTTTGTAATCGTAACAACACCAATTGCTTTTAAATTATAAAATGGTCAAACTGAAAAAGGGGGGTTCAATTTTTTTAAATAGAAATTAATATTTTAATACCAGTCAAAGAAAGCCGATATATGTATAATTTCTGTGAAAGTAAATACAAGATTCTTGCCAAATGAATAGGCTCATATAATATGAAAATGCTTAAAGTGGATGTAAACCCACTCTCATCCGTTCTAAACTACTGCCATAGTGGTTATCTATAAGGATATACATGCCTCCTGCATGTATCCTTACCTGTCAAATGTCTCCCCTCTGTGGGCAGGACTGTTGTCTGGAGCTCGGTTAGATGGAGTTGTGATGTCAGTAGACTCCCCACCCACCTCTACACTCCCCTTGGCCAGGCATCGATATTTCTTGCACTGAACTTCTGTTGGTCTTGTGGATTATGCCCCATGATCACTAACATCCAGTCAAAACCCAGGAAAGTCACCACATCAGTCATGCTGAGGTGTGGAGCAGCCATTTCTGGGAGGGCTGGAGAACAAAGGAGGGGGGGATTTGAAGTACACAGAATGCCTCTCTCACACTCGTGCATGAGATATGTAAATCACCTGTCACTCCCCCTTGCTGACACCTGTCACTGTCAGCAAGGGAGAAAAACTGACATCTAATTCTTTGTGTCAGTTTTTATTTCACTAAAAAACGATAAGAGGACTGCTCAGAGCTGGATTAACTCTTTGTGACAAGACTGGGCACAGATGACATGAAATCCTATACTGTACAAGGTGCAAGCCTTAATTTATTTTTTTTTCGGGTTTACATCCACTTTAACTGGCTAGATTGGTGGAAAGTAAAAAAAATCGTTATAAGTACAGCATGTGTTTGGTGCTCATACTTGAACAGTAACTGATTGAGCCAGTGCAATGCAGCTCCCAGAGTTCCCAGTGAAAATCATACATTACTTGTTTTATGTTCTGTAATGTACAGTAAATGGATCGCCCATTTTGCCTTTTTTAATGCTGTAGCACTCAGGGAACGGAGACCTGGGAGGAAGGAGTCAATTTGGAGGCCAACATGTTTGAAGAGGCAATGGATGTTTCAGTTTCTCTTGAGCCATCTGATCTGTCATTTAGCAATGCATGGGATCAGTGCTGTCAATTTAACAGATTATTTTTTTCCAAAAACTTTTAAATCATTGCCTCACTGCAGTCTTTTTATGTTGTACACTGTGTCCCATAAACAGTTCTTTACATGAAGTATATTAAACGCTCCAAAGAGAACCAGGGAAACCTCTTGTTAAATATTATTAATGCTGTTTAATAAAATTTACTTTCAAATGTTTTTAGGTTATTTGAGTATTTTTGTATTTAGATGTCATCCTCAGAAATGTCGCACTATTAAAAAGGATCCACTGCAGCACTAAAATCTTTTCAATGTATTTTAAGGTCGAACTAAAAACACTTATGATTTTTTCCAGTGTGCATTGGAACTTTGTCTATATGCATTAAATAATAAATCTATTAAGTGTAGAATATAGTGCATCACAATCCACCAAGTTAAAGCAGCAGACAAGTACATAGGCATACTGTAATCTATAACCGTTCCATAAATCAAGGGAGATTATCTCTAGATACCAGAAATATTAAAATAATAAAAAAAAGTGTAAACATAGATCTAAGGGTATCTTTGCACCAGCACCTTGTGGGAGGACCTTGTGACAGATTTTAGAGAGAGGGTTAGAGGTTTGATGTATGGGTGGATTACAAGTAGAGGGGGTGTTCTGTGGGTATATTTGGGGAGGAAAGTAGGTATTTGGGACATTTGATGCTGTTCTCTCTGGAGTATATTTAATAAATGTTAGAGGAGGTAGCCTCTGGATGTGTACATGCTTTTTTGTTGTTTTTATATTTTTGGTATGCTGGCTCCTGCAGTTACACCCACCCTATATGATAGGGGGGCGTGGTTCCCAAGACCAACACATTTTTTGGTGTAGATGATCTCTACAGATGGAAACACGCAAGCTGTTATAGCTGACTTCTGAAAATGCTACTTGCCGGTCTGCCATTTTTAACTAAAGTCTTCCGTAGTTTCTGCATCTCAGACCACTAAAATAGCATTTTTGCAAATAGTACTTTGTTTAGGGTCAGTGACCTAAAGATTTGGAGACAGAGGGTCAGCATGGCCAGGGTTTTTCAACAGCAGGTCATTGTTGGCAGATAAATAACGAATTATTCAATTCAAACCTTACAATGCCGATCCTCCTGCTGTAGTTATAAATTGTTTGTGTGACAGAACAATTTGTTTCAGGTATAAGAACCTTTCATCAACCACTATTGTAAATATGCATTTTAGGTTGTGCATTATGCAGTGTTAGAGCAGGGGTAGGCATCTACAGCCCTCCAGCTGTTGCAGAGCTAAAGGTCCCATCGTGCCTCTGCCTCCTCGTCTTGTAGTGCCTCTTGGGACATGTAGTGCCACAACAGTTGGAGGACCACAGTTGCCCACCCCTGTGTTAGAGGATGCTGGACTGGTTTATGTTAAATCTATTCCAACATCCCTTTGTGTACAATTGTCTCTGTTCTAATGGTGGATTGGATTCATTATCTTCTACTTATAATAGAGGACTAATTATTTAAATAAATAAATATGAACTGAGCTTTAAGGCATGCAGAGTCTTTTTATTTTTGAAGTAGTTGTCATAATTGCACTATTTCCTACCATTAAGGAGGAGTGTTGTGTTAGGTTAAGTTGAAATCTTAATTTCTGTGCCCTCGGATACTCCCTGTAGCTCTGATCTTCTTCTGGTGCTGCGGGTGTTAATTTAAGTGGCTGCAGTTGTGGCAGGCACTTGTGAAAATTGACGAGAAAAACAAACAAGGCCGTCACTCTGGGTGCAGCATTAAAAACATAAGGATTTTATTAAACGGCACAATTGGCAACTCACATTTGTAAAGGAATAGAGCACTTTGCACATCATAACAGATTGGTGTAGCCCAGGACATCCACTTTAACTTAGGACAGAACTGCAGAGCTCCGCTAGAATACTGGAAGTAGACATGCCATCCTGGGACTGTGGAACCCCGAGCCTTGCCTGGAGGAGATGACATCAGTGCCTCGAGTAGGAAGGGGCAGGAGAAGGTGTTGCCTACACATTTCGGAACCACCCAGCTCCTTTATTAAAGCTTCTTGTCAAAGCGCTCTCTTGCTTAACAAATGTGAGTTTCCAATTGTGCGGTTTAAAAAAATTCTCATGTTTCTAAAGCTGCACCTAGATTGGAGCCCTTTTTTATTTTTCTAGTTGCTGCTAAGATTCCTTCATGTCTCTAGGGAGCTGCCTTCCAGTGCTGCTATTCATTAGATGAACTTCTTGGACTATGTTTTTTATTCTGTGAACTCTAGAGGTATACCCTGTCATTTGCACCATATGTTTGTACACTTGTCAAAATTGACAACTATGTTCACCCCTGTTTCTGTATGATTATCCTTTAGGGTACACCTCGCCCCTGCTCATAGTCTTCTACTAACTTAACCATGTTTCTGTGCAATGTGCAGTCTATAGGGAGCCACTGCAGACTCATCTGGCTGTTCATTTGCTTCTTCTGCACATACGCAGAAAAAATTCATTTATTTCTATAAAGAGACAATCTATGGTAAGGATGCATAATGGACAGATTGTCCATGGGAATTAATGTGATTTTCTCTGCACATGCACAGAAGCTAAAAACTGTCCAGAATGCTTGTCCTATGGATCTTGCAGTTTGAACAGTATTGAGGCTTTTTTTTTGGGGGGGGGGGGGGGGGTTTAATTAAAAATGATGATTTTACATACGTATAGCTATTCTTTTATATTCTCTGAAGAACTTTTTCATGACCAGATACATACACAGCAGGTATGGGATTTTGCAGGAAACTGATAAAATATTTCTTTAATAGGCTTCCGAAGTGCTCCTCTTCAACAAGCTTCTGACTGCACATGAAGCGTCTCAGCTTGGGCTTGTCACTGAAGTCTTTCCAGACAGCACTTTCCAAAGGGAGGTTTGGGAAAGGCTGAAAGGTTATGGCAGTCTACCAAAAAATGTAAGTGTTTCACCAAATCTGGAAGCAGCAATAACTATTATGACCTGTGTTAAATAATATGGAACAAAGATTGCTCTTTTCTAGAAGTTCAATTCCATAATTTATACTGATTGATTGCCAAAATTACCATTTTATGCTATCAGACAAATGAGAACTAAGATAAGTCACGTGCTTGAAAATTACCTTTTATGGTTAATTATTATTATTATTATTATTATACAGGGTTTATATAACACCAACAGTTTGCACAGCACTTTACAACATGAGGGCAGACAGTACACTTACAATACAAATCAATACAGGAGGGATCAGAGGGCCCTGCTCGTTAGAGCTTACAATCTAGAATCGCTTTGTGAGCTAAATCTGGTTTCTAATTTTTGTGTGCCGCTCTCCTGCAACATTATAAGGAATCATGCAGATAGGACATCAAAAATGCAGCTTTTACAGGCGTTTGACTTTCTTTTTTTTTCCGCCTCTAAATGCCCCCTATCATAGTCTGTGTCCTTGCACACAGGCATTTACAGATATTTAGAGACAGGTAAATAAACACACCACCAACGGACTCATGAATGGAGTGTTCTGGCACAAAACCGCCAAATGCGCACATTAACACGCATTGCCACTAGCATGTTTAGGTTCATTTGCATTTTAATGCATTCTAATGGCCAAAATAAATTAAATTTCTGGCCAATAGAATGCATTAATACCAAATGTGCGAACGCGCATTAACACACATGTAAAACACAGATTTAAGTGTGTTTTTAGTGTATCCCTCAAACTGAAAAATTCACAACTTACAAGGAAGTTCTGGTGAATTTTTATAAATTGTGCAGACACACTCAGTTCTGTATAATGTAATATACCCTTGATGCTGGGAGACTCTCCTGGAAAGGAGATTGAGTAATATGCTAGCCATCACATTTTTTGCCTTACTTTGTGAGATACAACACGTACAACATAGTGGCCAGGATTGGAATGCTTGGCCCAAACAGATGATGCTGCATTTTAGTCTTCAGGCACTCCCATGTGGTGGAAACTTTTCCAACGGGTAATTTTTTGGACAGAATTTCTCCTTTGTTTTGCATAAATTGCTATTGTGTTATAAAACACAATGGAAGACATGATAGAGATTTAGTTGAACATGTGCAGCTCATGCAAGTCAAGGTGACTCCTAACAGGGCATCCCCCAACCCCACTATACTCAACTTGCTTGCATTTCCTTCCACCTCTGCAGCTGGTGCGGAGATTGGCAATCCAGGGGAGTGGTGATGTCACTCCTCTAGCCATGTAACAGTGCTCAGGTTTAGCAATCAGCTGATAGGCCAGGGAACTGTCACTGGGGAGTGAGACCCATGCTCCTCCATACCCTGAAGTGCCAGGTATTCTCACTGACTATGGAGGAACAAGAAGCTGTGAGGGAGCACAGGTTAGAGAACTAGAAGTGAGTTTGGATGAGGAGCTTTCCAGAGACACTGTCCCCTTAAATCCTAAAGCTTTTTCAGAAATTTTTGCTTTTGCCAGTATTTGACATAAATTGAAGACTTTATAAAACTAAAATCCTCCTGTCTTACAACAAAGGCAGGCAGTACATATACCATTATATATGTTCTAACAAAAATGGCTTTTCTTTGCTTTTTCCAACAGTCCTTGGTTTTTTCCAAGCAGTTAATGCGTGCAACTGAGAAGGAAAAGCTACATGCTGTGAATATTGAAGAGTGTGAACGCCTCAAGGAGCGCTGGCTGTCAGACGAGTGCATGAATGCAATTATCAGTTTTTTCCAGAAGAGAGTAAAATTGTGATGATTTTTTTCCCCCAATGGCTTACATTTTGAAGTTCTACCTTAATGAATTTGTAACAAAACTTGAACTTTGTTAACCTTTGTTAATATAAATATGTAATTGATATTTTATTAAAAAATTGATCTTTATGGAATATCCAATTTAAAATAAAGACGTGTCTGACAAACTAGGATATATTTACGTTTAAAGCAGTTGTTCTAGATCAGTGCCAAGGGCAGTAGAGAAATAGCTGGAACCACCAAGCCACATTAACAATTTCAAGTTTTTTTCCCATGTGTTCATGCTCTGAGCTAAAAGTGCTGAGATCTTTTGAGGGTTTACTAAGGGAAATACAGAAAGATCACTTTTTTTTTCTTTCTTCAAGTAATAATCATGATTGGTACCGAATGAGCAGGCAATATTTAGTAATGTTCACTTGTGCCTAGGATAGCTCTGTTTCTTTAAATTGTCTTGGTAAGAAAACCCACTCAATGGAAACACTTTGCACTAGTTATTTCCATTTGATAAAAGTTGATTAGGACATCTGGAGCTTGAAGTTTCCTTGAACTTTCCTAGCAGTCCAGGACATATTCATAGGCCGCATAAGGGGGCTTTACGGTTCCAGAGGTACTATATACAGTATGTATAAGGGCTTTGTTACATTGGACATACTTGAATGTCTTGCTCTGCATCCAAGAATCACTCCTGCATCTGTCTGAAAATATCTACATTGGGCACCAAGTGCAGAATTGCTAACAACATTTGTAGGCTCCTAGTTATTTCAGTGTCCTAGCAAATACCTCAAATCTAGTTCTGCCCACATGCTAAAGAGGTTTAATATTAGTTTCAGAAAATAACTCAACCATGGCGGACTACATACTATCACTGTTTTTTTTTTTTTGTTTTTTTTTCTCCCCCACCCCACAGAGTAATAGTAGAGATAATAAGCATTTTATATGCCTTATTAGCTTGTGATTATTATGAAGGTTTATGCTTGAAGAATGCTAATAAAATGCAATGTTTACTAAATATTATACATATTGGTTGGACTTTTACAACTATATACAGGTAACAAAGACTGTAGGCGAAAGTGGTGATCAGCCAAAGATTTTTGTGCATTTTACTGTGTATATGTTCGCATTTGCCAGGAATGTTCCTTCCTAGTTAGGTTTTGATTCACACGAATGCGTTTTTTAAAGCATTTTGCAGAAATGCAGGGAAATTTTTTAACATGGGTTCCTATGGAACATATTCACATCAATGCATTTTTGTGCCTCTGCGTTTTTGGAAAGGGTCGGGAACTTTTTTTCCCACAAAATGCAGCGTTTTGCATGTAATAGAATTCAATGGACCCGCATCCAAAACGCAAGTACCGCGATTTTGCCGCGTTTTGCTTTTTTTTTTTTTTTTCTTTTTTTTTTTACACAGTGTTCTGCTTCGCGTTATTGAACTGTTGTATAACACTAGTCAGACAGCTTAACAATAATTCAGAAGTCAAGAAACGTGAGACATCAGATCTGTATGTATTCTTTATCCCGAATAACTTTGTAAAACTACAACATAAGCATAAACAAAACATATGTGTCAGTACATTAAATATTATACAGCAGCCTCACTCTATCAGTGAGAGTACTCACAGACAATTCCATCATTAGTCCAGGAATAGTTTAAGAGCTCTTCTTAATGCAGTCTGTTAGATCCAGGAGCAGTATTGTAATGAAGGAAATACAGTTCCAGGTTAAAGGTTACTGCCTTTTACTATGAGGAGAATCCTACTTCCTGTCAAGTTCTGGCAAAGTAATAACCATCTCTGACCACTAGATGGAAACAACATAAACTAACATTACAGTATAAACTGTAACAGTGCATAGCACATATTATTATGAACAATATGGGCAGAACACACAGTATATAGCTGGTTGCTAAGGAGGGGGCCGGGAAGCCGGCCGCCGCATCCTTAACAACCGATGAGTCGTCGGCTGTCTTCCCGCTCAATGTAAAAAAAAATTGCCGGCTAAAAAAAAATCGTGAAAAAAAACAGCGTGGGGTCCCCCCAAGTCCATACCAGGCCCTTGGGTCTAGTATGGATTCGGAGGGGACCCCCACACACCAAATTTTTTTTTTTAAATGGCGTGGGGGGTCCCCCCAAAATCCATACTAGACCCTTATCCGAGCATGCAGCCCGGCAGGCCAGGAACGGGAGGGGTGAGCGAGCGCCCCCCCCCTCCTGAACCATACCAGCCGCATGCCCTCAACATGGGGAGATGGGGGCGGGGGGCCCCCGCCCCAAAGCACCTTGCCCCCATGTTGATGGGGACAAGGGCCTCTGTCTGACAACCCATGCCCGGTGGTTGTTGGGGTCTGCAGGCAGGAGGCTTATCGGAATCTGGAAGCCCCCTTTAACAAAGGGGCCCCCAGATCCTGCCCCCCCATGTGAATGAGTATGGGGTACATTGTGCCCCTACACATTCACTAAAAAATGTAGTGTAGTGTTAAAAAAATACAGTAGACAGTTTTTTACAAGTCTTTTATTAAAAATCATCTTCTTTTCCGCTCCTTCCTCGGGTCTTCCTCCATCTTCTTCCACATCTTCATCCTCCGGTCTTCTCCTTCTCCCCCTGCTTCTTCTTCCGCTCTTCTTCTGTCTTTGTCCGGTGTTCTTCCTCTGCCGCCGCTCCCGCCGTCGACCCTCCTCCGATGCTGCATCTTGCTCTACATCCGGAGGCCACGCCCCCTTGTGACATCACCACCCTGGGCATGATGGGTCTGTGGCATCACAAGGGGGCGTGGCCTCTGGATGACTTAATCTTATTGCCACGCCCCCATCGTTATTTAAGAAATGCAGGACATCAGCGCCGACAGATTAGCGGGACGCAGAATCAGAGGAGGGAGGATAATCGGCTGAAGCGGTGGCAGAGGAAGAAGAACACCAGACAAAGAAGACAGAAGAAGAGTGGAGGAAGATGCAGGGGGAGAAGGAGAAGACCGGAGGATGAAGATGCGGGAGAAGATGGAGGAAGACCAGAGGAAGAAGCAGAGAAGATTTTTAATAAAAGACTTGTCAAAAAATGTCTACTGTATTTTTTAACACTACACTACTTTTTTTTTTTTTTTTTTAGTGAATGGGTAGGGGTACAATGTACCCCATACTCGTTCACATATGGGGGGACCGGGATCTCGGGGGCCCCCCTTGTTAAAGGGGGCTTCCAGATTCCAATAAGCCCCCCGCCCGCAGACCCTGACAACCACCGGGCAACTGATGACTCACCAGTTGACAAAGACGCGGCGGCCAGCCTCCTTAGCAACCAGCTATATACAGTGTAAAAAAAAAAAAACGCAAAAACACATGTCCAAAAATGCGGCAAGCACCGCAAAAAGCACTTATTAACCTTACCTGTACTGTGCTTGCAGATCTTGTTATCTGCTGTTAACTAGATTTGAACATGCCTGTCCTAACAAATGGTTAAATATCTGAAAGCTGGATTTCTGCATTGTAAGCTAAACTCAGTGTTTCCCTCTTCATCAGTGGGCATAGATTGAGTTTCCTCACATTTCAAATAGTTCATAGTAGCTTGTAGAGGCCTGCACCAAATAGACACCTAGAAAGGTAAGAAAATATATTTTTTTAATTATATTTTGGTATGCTGTGTGAATGGGAGCACACAACAGACACATAGTGGGTGCTTTCTAAAATTTGACTGCAAAAGTGGAAATGCACCACAGTTCCCAGCATGGTGTCCAGTGCATTCCGGTTCATGTGCGAATCAGGTCCGAATTTTTGCCTGAATTCGCACCTGAACCGGACCCAAATGCACACAGGACCCTTTTGGAATGTGGATCGCGGCCACCCCGGACCTGTGTGAACCGCATCCATTGAGAGCTGGTCATTCTCGTGTCATGCGATTTGCATGCGGGGAAACCTGCTTTCAATTCACAAATATGTGAACCCGGCCTTAGAGGTTGTTCTCAGTGGCACAGTAGTGCAGTCAAGAATAGCCTATGTGGCAAAATGCGCTTTTTATTTTTTTTGTCTGATTCAAAAAGTTTTATTGAAAAATGTTTGAAAAGAAAAAAACATTGAGGATAGGTTCACATCTGTGTGATGCACCAGCTGCGTTGCTGCGCATTTTTATATGCGTTACACTAGCACTCCCCCCCCCAATACTTGAGCCCAATCTCATTCCAGCGATGTGCACATGAACAGAGGCTCTCTCCCTCCTCATTGACTCAGACACAGCAATGGGAGCCATTGCCTCCAGCTGCTGTCCGTCACAGCCAGCAAGAAGGCGATGGGGCCAAGCCATTCTCTGTGTGTCTTATGGTCACAGAGTCAGGCTTGGTAGCAAGCGCTTATAAGTGTCCCCAAAGGTAGAGCCTTCCTATGGGGGCACTCGGCAGTGGGGGATACCAGAAGAGAAGGATCGGGCTGCTCTGTGCAAAACTATTGCACAAAGCAGGTAAGTATAACATGTTTATTATCTTAATGGAAAAAAAACAGCATTTAGAATCAAGCTTGCACATGTGGAGTGGGGAACCAGCTGTGGTTTTTCAGGAAGCCACAACTGGCTTCCATATCCGTGATGGTGGCACATAAGTTCCTCTTTAAGGGCCGATTTACACTTGAATGTGGTGGGAGAAAGATGCATTCCGTGCATGTTTCCTGCACTGCAGGTGAACGTGATGCCCTTGTGATCTGCATGCACATGCCAAGCTATTGTTAACAGCACACCAAACAGATCAAAAACTGTATATTTGTGGGCACCAATTGGCCTGATACTGCAACATGTTTAGCGCTTGAGTGTTCTTTCATTTCAATAGCCAGACTAAATTATTCTGGCCAATGAAATGAGTGAACACCAAAACACTTGATGCACCTCATCACATTTAAACATGTGGCTTTGGGGGGCGTGGCCTGACACGGCATGGAGTAGGATGCAAGTGTGCAGAGCTCCACTTGCTAAAACTCCTGTTCTGCTGATCCTGTGACCCTACTATCTCCTGTTTGGGCTTGTTCTACTCGGGAGGGATCCCTCGTCCTGCCTCAACATGTCCCCACCCAAAAAAGTCACAGACACCGGGGCTAAATTGGACCATTTTTGTCAGCAAGTAAAGGATACTCCTGGGGAAGATGGCGGCGCTGCAGCGGGAGAGACAGACTCAGTGGGGAGTGACACTGCCAAGGTACTGGAAGCCATTTCGTCCTGCCAAACCACGCTGACTTCAAAAATTTAAGAGGTGAAGGTTGATATTTCACTTATTTGCCAAGACCTCCAGAAACTCCAGGAGCGGGTCAAAAGACTAGGCTGAGCGGTGTGGAAGATGCTATCCCACCCTTACTGTCTCTGATCGCATGCAGCTTCAAATCAGCTAGCTGGTACAAAAAAAAGTTGATATAGAGAAGAGGCACCAGAGATGTAATCTGTGTTTCATTGGACTTCCCGAAGGAGCTGAAGGTAGGGACCCGACAATGTTCCTTGAGAAACTACTCTTTACTTACAGCTGTAAAGCCTTCTCTCCTACTTTTGCAATAGAGAGAGCCCACTGCATGCGGGCTAGGCCTCCACCACCGGGGGCCCATCCCCACACCTTCATAGCCAAGCTTCTCAATTATAAAGACCGTGATGCGGCGCTCTGACTTACCAGAGAGAAAAGAAATTTCCCCTTTGGGAACAACAAGGTGGCTGTCTTCCCGGACTTCTCAGCGGAGGTGCAACGTCGCCGCAAGAATTTTACAGAAGCTAAGCGATGTTTGAGAAGCCAACATCTCAAATGATCAATGCTATTCCCTGCATGCCTCTGAGTGGAGGGAGATGACTGGGTACTCTTTTTTGAGGATCCTGAAGAAATGCTAACTTGACTGGAACGTTGAGAGGTTAATGGAGCGGCCAATTTAATTCAGTATCATGTGAGTTTCCCAAATGTTCATCACATATACAACCATATTGCTGTAATTTCCCACTTTTGTGCCTTAATGAAAGTATATGCTACAAAGAAAAGTCCTGGACTGTACTTATAAATAGAGAACTTTTGAATTGAGACTATAATAGACTTTTATGGTACTGTACAAGAGCTTGAGATACACAAAGTATAAAAGTTAAATGCACCATCTGTGCATTTAAATCACAGATTGCATATGGTCAATTGGTTTTGATAACTTTTCCAGTGTCGCCTCATCTGTGAATTCATAGAGCTACATACCTTTTTTTTAACTATATGTATATTTTGATATGTTTTAATAAAATTTAACTTTTATACTTACCTTGTGTATCCCAAGCTTATGTACGGTACCATAAAAGTCCATTATAGCCTCAATTCAAAAAGTCCCTATTTGGGGGGCGTGGCCGGCAGTGGAGGAAGATGGCTGCTATCTAGCTGAGTTCTGCAGCACTGACTTTCCCTGAAGCAGCACATGGCAACTAAAAGCGGTATTGAGGGCACAAAAAGATACTGGAATATCTGGAGTAATAGCGTGTCACAATGGGGAAAAGGAAAGACCGCGGAGGACCCAGGGCATTGGGGTCATTTAAGAATCACTATAGTGATCCTGTGAGGAAAAATGGCACAGCGTTACCTCAACACTCTGGCGCTGAACAGCAGCCAGCACGCCTCAGTGACAGAGACAGTGAGCTTGGTAACACTGAAAACGGCAGATATGTGTCTGACTCTGACATGGGGGAGGAAATTATTGGACCTCAGAGACAAAGAAGGAGGATTTCCCCCTCAGGTGAACATGCCAGTAGTCCACTGCCTGATTATGACCAGCCACCTGTTAATAATCCCTGTGCTGATAAACTGCTTGCCTTCCCCACATCTGGACAGCCTATACTTAATACAGATATCAAAGAAATGCTTCTGTCCCTGAGAGGAGCAATTCAACAAGATGTGCAGTCATATATCCACAAAACTAATGTGGCAATAGAAGGTCTAGGAGTAAGAATTGATGACATGGAAAATAAAATGGAGGATGTCGCTGACGCGCATAATGAATTGGTAGACTTCCATTTTGAGCTAATAGAAGAATTGAGGCAACTTAAGTTGAAAGTGTCAGAAATCGAGGACAGATCCAGACACAATAATATCAAATTCAGAGGGATCATAGAAATTGTCAAAAATACTGAATTACAGGGATTTTAAAAAAAAATGATGTCTGACCTACTCCCCAAAATCCCGCATCAGGAGCTGACAATTGACAGGGCTCATCGATTGCCAAAACCTTCGCATATACCAGAAAAACTCCCGAGAGATGTTATTGCGAGAATTCATTTCTATCATATTAAAGATCTCCTGATGCAAAGTGCACGACAACATGTCCCACTACCTGATCCATATTCAGGTATTTTTTTCTACTCAGACCTTTCACAAGCAACTTTATTGGCACGGAAAAACCTGAATTCCATTACTAAGTTACTCCGTAATCATAATCTCAAGTATAGATGGGGTTTCCCCACCAAATTGATCGTTGATCGTAATGATGTTTTCTACAATATCTATACACTGGATGACGGCCTGAAGTTGTTGGGGAAATGGGGGTTGCTCCATATGGATGAAGATAACTCTCAGAGCAAATAATCTGCAGTATAAATAGCACAAGAAGAGCAACTTGGTCATGCCTAAACTCCCTGGATTACTACGGTTCACTGCTTATATTGCTGCCTCAAAAAGAAGAAAGGTGTTATAACGGCAATCAAAGGGACAGTCTCATTCCATATTTTGGACTCAGTAATAGACGACCATGGTCGGTATATAATTCTAGTTGCTATTATAGACAATGTTACTTACACAATAGCCAACATTTATGCTCCTAACAAGCATCAACAAAAATTCATCCGTAAGCTGTTGAGAAAGGTATGGAAAATACAGAAAGGGCATCATCTGCGGAGATTTTAATGTCCCGATGGATCCTAATGTAGATACTACTAAAAGAGACTGCACAAATAGATTGAGTCTTGGTAATATTTTCACTGAGGAAGATTTATACGATCCATGGAGGTGTTTGCACACTACTGAAAAAGACTACACATTTTTCTCTAATGTACATAAAACGTATTCTAAAAATGATTTCTTCATTACAGACAAAATGCTCTTACAAAAAATTTCAGATGCACAAATTCATAATATCACTTGGTCGGACCATTCACCAATCACTTTATCTATTACAACAGGCCAACAAGGCCTAACGTCAACCCTTTGGAAGAATAATACATTTCTATTCTCTCAAGAGACATACTTGTCTGCAATGAAGAACAAATTGACAGAATTCTTTGATTTGAATGATAATGGCTCTACATCCACTCCAAATTTGTGGTATACTCACAAAGCCTTTATTAGAGGTATCCTTATCCAGATGGCATCTAGGGATAAAAGAGGCTAAAATTTGTTTATACCCTTTTAACCACTTCAGCCCCGGAAGAATTTACCCCCTTCCTGACCAGAGCACTTTTTGCGATTCGGCTTTGCGTCGCTTTAACTGACAATTGCGCGGTCGTGCGACGTGGCTCTCAAACAAAATTGACGTCCTTTTTTTCCCACAAATAGAGCTTTCTTTTGGTGGTATTTGATCACCTCTGCGGTTTTTATTTTTTGCGCTATAAACAAAAAAATAGCAACAATTTTGAAAAAAACGCATTATTTTTACTTTTTGCTATAATAAATATCCCCAAAAATTAAAAAAAAAAAAAAAAAAAATTTTCCTCAGTTTAGGCCGATACGTATTCTTCGACATATTTTTGGTATAAAAAAAAATCGCAATAAGCGTTTATTGATTGGTTTGCGCAAAAGATATAGCGTCTGCAAAATAGGGGATAGTTTTATGGCATTTTTATTAATTTTTTTTTTTCACTAGTAATGGTGGCGATCATCGATTTTTATCGTGACTGTGACATTATTGCGGACACATCGGACAATTTTGACACATTTTTGGTACCATTGGCATTAATACAGCGATCAATGCTATAAAATTGCATTGATTACTGTAAAAATGTCACTGACAATGAAGGGGTTAACCACTAGGGGCGGGGAGGGGTTAAGTGTGTCCTGGCCAGTGATTGTAACTGTGGGGGGGATGGGCTAGCAGTGACATGACACTGATCGCTGCTCCTGATGACAGGGAGCAAACGATCGGTGTCCTGTCACTAGGCAGAACGGGGAGATGCTGTTTACATCGGCATCTCCCCGTTCTTTATCTCTGTGACACGATCGTGGGTATCCCAGCGGCGATCGAGTCCGCGGGTCCCGCGGGCACGGTCACGGAGCTTGCGGCAGGTGCGCGTAGACTGCTGGCGGCACGTGTGTGCACGGCGGGAAATTCAAAGTAACGTACAGGTACGTTACTTTGCCCATCCGTGCCATTCTGCCGACGTATATGTGCTGACAGCGGTTGGCAAGTGGTTAAAAGATATATCTAGTCTTAAAAAAGAACATAAAAAATCTCCAGATAATTCAAACTTATTACAAAAACTCAACAACAAAAGGAATGAGCTTAGGACAACTTTATTAACTAACCATGACAAATACCTCAAACGACTGAAATTGAATTATTACTCCCAAAATAATAGGGCAGGCAAATTGATGGCCTCTAATTCATCATAAATCTGGGAAAGCATTAATAAACCCACAAGAAATAGCAGATGCTTTCTCAGATTATTATGGAGATTTATAAAACTTAAAAAATGACAAGGATACTATCCAACCAACGTTAAAAGACATTACAGTATTCCTAGACAAAGTGAACTTACCCAAAACTCTAATACACTTGACGCACTAAATCAACCCATATCGTTAATGGAAACCCAGAAAGTTATAAAAGATCTTCTGCTGCATAAATCGCCAGGTAATGACGGTCTATCCAACGAATATTACAAAACATTCATTAATATTTTAGCTCCACACTTAACAAACCTGTTTAATTGCATAGCTACAGCCAAATGTTGCCTAAAAGAACTATTAGAAGCAGTAGTAATTACTCTCCCGAAATCTGACAAAGACTTGGCATATCCTTTAAACTATCGACCAATCTCGTTGCTCAATTCAGACATTAAAATTAATGCCAAAATATTGGCCATTAGTTTGTTAAAAATACCCCCTTACCTGGTCGACTCTGACCAAGTAGGCTTTCTTAAGGGTCGTCAAGCCCCAGACAGCACGAGAAGGATGATCAATTTGATTAACTACTTTGAAAGCACACGAACGCCTTCTCTGCTCCTAGGTCTGCGCGCAGAGAAGGCATTCAATAGAGAGCACTGGAACTATATCTCCAGGACTCTTGAGAAGTTTGGATTTTCAGGATTTATCTTCATGAATTTATCCATGAAGAATTATGCTACTTTTATACACAACCATCAGCAAAAGTTTCCACCTCGGGAATGTTGTCTAAAACTTTTAACCTCACGAACGGCACCAATCGCCACTTTCGCCCATTATATTTTCTTTGATAATTGAACCCTTAGCGGAAACCATTAGGTCCAATGAAAATAATTCAGGAATAAAGATAGAATACATAAAATTGGGCTATTTGCTGATGACATCATTCTATCTTTAACTATTCCCAACAAATCCCTGCACGTGCTACAATCAATACTTAACTCCTTTAGTAAAGTATCTTATTACAAAATTAACAATAGGAAAAGCTTTGCCCTACCTATGAATATATCTAATGATACCTCTACCATCCTCAAAGAAAAATATACCGTATTTATCGGCGTATAGCACGCACCCCAAGTTTAGGAGGGAATTTTAAGGAAAAAAACTTACATTTAAATGCCCATCAATGCAGCCTTATCAGTGTCCATCTGCAGCCTTGTCCATCATTGCAGCCTTGCCCAGTGTCCATCTGCAGCCTTGCCCAGTGTCTTTGCAGCCTTGTGTATTGCAGCCTTGTCATTACAGCCTTGTGTATTGCAGCCTTGCCCAGCCTCATTGCAGGCTGATTTTTTAAAATTGGTGCCGATCTCCGCTAAGTGGGAGCGGAGCGAGCGCCGCCGACATACACAAAGCTGAGTGTACTCGGCTCCGCTCGCAGTCCCGCCCCTATGATGGACATAACACAGGTCCAATGGCGGGACTGGGCGTGACTGTGAGAGGAGCCGAGACTAGCTGAGTACACTCGGCTTTATGTATGTCGGCGGCGCTCGTTTCGCTCCGCTCCCAATCATGCATGTTATACGCCGATAAATACGGTAATTAGGATGCATCTTCGTTCAATCTTCAATCGATCAACCTAACATTTCCCGCAAAAAAACTATATGCAGCTAATTTTCCTAAGTTATTAGACTTGATCTCTAAAGATTTTCAAAATATAAAACAAACACACCTATCCTGGATAAGCAAAATTGCAGCATTTAAAATGCAAACCCTACCCAAGATACTCTACCTATTTAAAGCCATACCTATTCCAATACCTTCAAGCTTTTTCAAGATTCTCAATACCAAATTGAGAAACCTGATCTGGAATAACAAAAAAACAAGGGTAGCTTTCTCTATTTTAACATCTTCTAAAAACAAAGGGGGTATGAACTTACCTGATATGCATAAATACTACTACGCAACACTTTTGGATTAAATGAAATACTGGTTCTTCCCAAATGACGATAAGCTGTGGTTATCCATTGAAAGAGAAATCACCAAGGGAAATTATTTATTTACCCTGTCAGTGGCTTACATGATATTCCCTAAGGTCATAGTTCCTAAATTGCTTTCCATTAAAGCTACCCTGTTAGCATGGAAGTTTCTTGTCTCAAACTTCCATGCTCTAGGGCATTTACAAAAGATACCTATACCACTCAGAGCCCTTGACTACTGTAGAGGCCGACTCTCGATGAACAAATGGATTGCTGAGGGCTTTAACTTTTACGTACACCTTCCCTCAGGATACATAGCCACGATTGATGATAAGTTAAATAAGCTTTAATCCACATCAAGATTTTGAAATTCCATCTTTAATTTGGTCACACCTCAGCTTTAACAAACCTGTAAAACAAAAAAGTATAGCTTTCTTCTATAAAGTTTTTTCTCAGTATCCTAAATATGAGAAAAACCCTAATATGTATAAATGGGAAAAAGATTTAGGACAATCCTTTTCGGACGAATGTTGGTACAATGCTATTAGAATGCTATTAGAATAAACCAAACTGCAACATCCTGCTTGGAGCATTGGGACAACTCCCAGAAAATATTGGACTACCGCCGGACTTTCTGAACGGACGGACTTGCCTACACACGACCGGACTTTCCGGCAGGCTAGGTCCGCCCGTCTTTCCGACAGACTTTCGCTGGAGTTACGGCGGACTTTCAGAATGAACGGACTTGCCCACACACAGACAAGTCCGTTCATTTTGAACGTGACTCGGGTACGACGGGACTAGAAAAGGAAGTCAATCTCGCCGCTTTTATCGGCGAGATTGACACCTTGCAAGCCCCGTTGTGGGGCATACCAGGCCCTTAGGTCTGGCATGGATTTTAAGGGGAACCCCCTACGCCGAAAAATCGGCGTGGGGTCCCCCCCAAAATCCATACCAGACCCCGATCCGAGCACGCAGCCCGGCCGGTCAGGAAAGGGGGTGGGGTCAAGCAAGCGCCCCCTCTCCTGAACCGTACCAGGCCGCATGCCGTCAACATGGGGGGTGGGTGCTTTGGGGGAGGGGGGGTGCCCTGCGGGGCCCCCCACCCCAAAGTACCTTGTCCCCATGTTGATGAAGACAAGGGCCTCTTCTTGACAACCCTGATAAGAGGGCCCCCAGATCCCGGCCCCTCACCCTATGTGAATGAGTATGGGGTACATGGTACCCCTACCCATTCACCTAGGGAAAAAGTGTCAATAATAAAACACACTACACATGTTTTTGAAGTAATTTATTAGACAGCTCCGGGGGGTCTTCTTACGGCTTTGGGGGTCCCTCCGGTTCCTCTTTTTCCAGTGTTCCAGTTCTTCGGCCGGCTCCTCCGCTATCTTCATGCTGCTCTCTTGCCAGCGGAGGTCCGGACTTCTGGCTTCTTGTCTTCTTGGCTTCTTCCCTCTTCTCTTCTCCAGATGTTGACACCATGGTCCCTCCGGCTGGACTGGTCTCTGAGCACTCCAATGTGACTCCAACATCTGGAGAAGAGAAGAGGGAAGAAGCCAGAAGTCCGGACCTCCGCTGGCAAGAGAGCAGCATGAAGATAGCGGAGGAGCCAGCCGAAGAACTGGAACACCGGGAGAAGAGGAACCGGAGGGACCCCCGAAGCCGGAAGAAGACCCCCCGGAGCTGTCTAATAAATTACTTCAAAAACCTGTGTAGTGTGTTTTATTATTGACACTTTTTCCCTAGGTGAATAGGTAGGGGTACCATGTACCCCATACTCATTCACATAGGGTGGGGGGCCGGGATCTGGGGGCCCTCTTATTATAGGGGGCTCCCGGATTTTGATAAGCCCCCTGCCCGCAGACCCCGACAACCAACGGCCAATGTTGCCGGGAAGAGGCCCTTGTCCTCATCAACATGGGGGCAAGGTGCTTTGGGGCGGGGGGGCCCCGCAGGGCGCCCCCCTCCCCCAAAGCACCCCCCCATGTTGAGGGCATGTGGCCTGGTACGGTCCAGGAGGGGGGAGGTGCTTGCTCGTCCCCACCCCCTTTCCTGACCGGACGGGCTGCGTGCTCCGATCGGGGTCTGGTATGGATTTTGGGGGGGACCCCACGCCGATTTTCCCCTTAAGATCCATACCAGACCTAAGGGCCTGGAATACCCCGCACTCGCCGCAATAGGAAAATGTGTTTTTCCTATTGCAGCGAGCGCGAGATGCAGTACTCTGCCCTTGCGTCGTTTCTGGTTCGTCGGACCAGCATACAGACGCATGCAGACGAACGGGCTTTCCGTCAGAAACTGAGTCCGGCGGACTAAGATTTAAAGCATGCTTTAAATCTAGGTACGGCTGACTTTTGGGGAAAAAAAAGTCCGCCGGAGCCTACACACGGTCGGATTGTGCGGCGGACTCTGGCCCGCCGGACCAAGTATGCCGGAAAGTCCGACCGTGTGTACGCAGCATTAGAGTCAACACCCAGGCGTACTATGAATTACTGTTAGCACTTAAAAATTATAATGTAATTCACTTTAAGAAGCACTGGCATGTATGTATCATACATCCTAAAGCATCTACAGTACTAAAATACTTGTACACTCAGTCTTAACTACCACTAGGTCGCCTGTTGGTATCACTTATTCCTTGCAGAGACTTATGCTGCTTTCATTTCCTGATTGGTTTGACTCGCTAGAATACATTGATTTACTAGACAACATCCTGTTCTCTCTTTTGTTTATTCATGTTAGAATAGACCTGTTCACAGTTTGCTCCCCTAGGGGGGAATAGGTTTTGTCTTGGGGGTTTACTAGCTAGAACTGAATTTAAAGATATGAATTTGAAGGATTCTTCACGATTATTATACTGACTTAACCACTTGACGACCGCCTCACGCCGATGTACGTCGGCAAGGTGGCACGGACAGGCAAAATCACGTACATGTACGTGATTTGCCTTCCGCGGGTGGGGGGTCCGATCGGACCCCCCCCCGGTGCCCGAGGCGGTCGTCTTTTGTCCAGCGGCGATCAGAGGTGAGGGGGAGACCATCCGTTCGTGGCCCCCCCCTCGCGATCGCCGCCGGCCAATCGAATCATTCCTTTGCTGCTGTATGCTAAACAGCAGCAAAGGAAATGATGTCATCTCGCCTCGGCTCGGTAATTTCCGTTCCGACCCGAGGAGAGAAGACAGGTATGTGAGTGCACAACACTACACACACACAGTAGAACATGCCAGGCACACTAAACACCCCGATCCCCCCCCCGATCGCCCCCCGATCCCCCCCCCCCGATCACCACCCCCCCCGTCACAAACTGACACCAAGCAGTTTTTTGTTTTTTTTTCTGATTACTGCATAGTGTCAGTTTGTGACAGTTACAGTGTTGGGACAGTTACTGTTACCCCCCTTTAGGTCTAGGGTACCCCCCTACCCCCCCCTAATAAAGTTATAACCCCTTGATCACCCCCTGTCACCAGTGTCACTAAGCGATCATTTTTCTGATCGCTGTATTAGTGACGCTGGTGACGCTAGTTAGGGACGTAAATATTTAGGTTCGCCGTCAGCGTTTTATAGCCTCAGGGACCCCCATATACTACCGAATAAATGTTTTAACCCCTTGATGGCCCCCTAATTAACCCTTTCACCACTGATCACCGTATAAGTGTTACGGGTGACGCTGGTTAGTTCGTTTATTTTTTATAGTGTCAGGGCACCCGCCGTTTATTACCGAATAAAGGTTTAGCCCCCTGATCGCCCGGCGGTGATATGCGTCGCCCCAGGCAGCGTCAGATTAGCGCCAGTACCGCTAAAACCCACGCACGCAGCATACGCCTCCCTTAGTGGTATAGTATCTGAACGGATCAATATCTGATCCGATCAGATCTATACTAGCGTCCCCAGCAGTTTAGGGTTCCCAAAAACGCAGTGTTAGCGGGATCAGCCCAGATACCCGCTAGCACCTGCGTTTTGCCCCTCCGCCCGGCCCACCCAAGTGCAGTATCGATCGATCACTGTCACTTACAAAACACTAAACGCATAACTGCAGCGTTCGCAGAGTCAGGCCTGATCCCTGCGATCACTAACAGTTTTTTTGGTAGCGTTTTGGTGAACTGGCAAGCACCAGCGGCCTAGTACACCCCGGTCGTAGTCAAACCAGCACTGCAGTAACACTTGGTGACGTGGCGAGTCCCATAAGTGCAGTTCAAGCTGGTGAGGTGGCAAGCACAAGTAGTGTCCCGCTGCCACCAAAAAGACAAACACAGGCCGTCATGCCCATAATGCCCTTCCTGCTGCATTCGCCAATCCTAATTGGGAACCCACCGCTTCTGCAGCGCCCGTACTTCCCCCATTCACATCCCCAACCAAATGCAGTCGGCTGCATGAGAGGCATTTTCTTTATGTCCTCCCGAGTACCCCTACCCAGCGAACCCCCCCAAAAAAGATGTCGTGTCTGCAGCAAGCGCGGATATAGGCGTGACACCCGCTATTATTGTCCCTCCTGTCCTGACAATCCTGGTCTTTGCATTGGTGAATGTTTTGAACGCTACTATGCACTAGTTGAGTATTAGCGTAGGGTACAGCATTCCACAGACTAGGCACACTTTCACAGGGTCTCCCAAGATGCCATCGCATTTTGAGAGACCCGAACCTGGAACCGGTTACAGTTATAAAAGTTAGTTACAAAAAAAGTGTAAAAAAAAAAATATATATATATATAAAATAAAAAAAAATTGTTGTCGTTTTATTGTTCTCTCTCTCTCTATTCTCTCTATTGTTCTGCTCTTTTTTACTGTATTCTATTCTGCAATGTTTTATTGTTATTATGTTTTATCACGTTTGCTTTTCAGGTATGCAATTTTTATACTTTACCGTTTACTGTGCTTTATTGTTAACCATTTTTTTGTCTTCAGGTACGCCATTCACAACTTTGAGTGGTTATACCAGAATGATGCCTGCAGGTTTAGGTATCATCTTGGTATCATTCTTTTCAGCCAGCAGTCAGCTTTCATGTAAAAGCAATCCTAGCAGCTAATTAGCCTCTAGACTGCTTTTACAAGCCGTGGGAGGGAATGCCCCCCCCCCACCGTCTTTCGTGTTTTTCTCTGGCTCTCCTGTCTCAACAGGGAACCTGAAAATGCAGCCGGTGATTCAGCCAGCTGACCATAGAGCTGATCAGAGACCGGAGTGGCTCCAAATATCTCTATGGCCTAAGAAACCGGAAGCTACGAGCATTTTATGACTTAGATTTCGCCGGATGTAAATAGCGCCATTGGGAAATTGGGGAAGCATTTTATCACACCGATCTTGGTGTGGTCAGATGCTTTGAGGGCAGAGGAGAGATCTAGGGTCTAATAGACCCCAATTTTTTCAAAAAAGAGTACCTGTCACTACCTATTGCTATCATAGGGGATATTTACATTCCCCGAGATAACAATAAAAATGATTAAAAAAAATAAAAATGAAAGGAACAGTTTAAAAATAAGATAAAAAAGCAAAAAAATAATAAAGAAAAAAAAAAAAAAAGTACCCCTGTCGCCCCCTGCTCTCGCGCTAAGGCGAACGCAAGCGGCGGTCTGTTGTCAAACGTAAACAGCAATTGCACCATGCATGTGAGGTATCACCGCGAAGGTTAGATCGAGGGCAGTAATTTTTGCAGTAGACCTCCTCTGTAAATCTAAAGTGGTAACCTGTAAAGGCTTTTAAAGGCTTTTAAAAATGTATTTATTTTGTCGCCACTGCACGTTTGTGCGCAATTTTAAAGCATGTCATGTTTGGTATCCATGTACTCGGCCTAAGATAATCTTTTTTATTTCATCAAACATTTGGGCAATATAGTGTGTTTTAGTGCATTAAAATTTTAAAAAGTGTGTTTTTTCCCCAAAAAATGCGTTTGAAAAATCGCTGCGCAAATACTGTGTGAAAATGTTTGGGGGTTCAAAGTAATTTTCTTGCAAAAAAAAAATAATTTTTTCATGTAAACAATAAGTGTCAGAAAGGGCTTTGTCTTCAAGTGGTTAGAAGAGTGGGTGATGTGTGACATAAGCTTCTAAATGTTGTGCATAAAATGCCAGGACAGTTCAAACCCCCCCCCAAATGACCCCATTTTGGAAAGTAGACACCCCAAGCTATTTGCTGAGAGGCATGTCGAGTCCGTGGAATATTTTATGTTGCGACACAAGTTGCGGGAAAGAGACAATTTTTTTTTTTTTTTGCACAAAATTGTCACTAAATGATATATTGCTCAAACATGCCATGGGAATATGTGAAATTACACCCCAAAATACATTCTGCTGCTTCTCCTGAGTACGGGGATACCACATGTGTGAGACTTTTTGGGAGCCTAGCCGCGTACGGAACCCCGAAAACCAAGCACCGCCTTCAGGCTTTCTAAGGGCGTGAATTTTTGATTTCTCTCTTGACTGCCTATCACAGTTTCGGAGGCCATGGAATGCCCAGGTGGCACAAAACCTCCCCAAATGACCCCATTTTGGAAAGTAGACACCCAAAGCTATTTGCTGAGAGGTATAGTGAGTATTTTGCAGACCTCACTTTTTGTCACAAAGTTTTGAAAATTGAAAAAAGAAAAAAAAAAGTTTTTTCTTGTCTTTCTTCATTTTCAAAAACAAATGAGAGCTGCAAAATACTCACCATGCCTCTCAGCAAATAGCTTGGGGTGTCTACTTTCCAAAATGGGGTCATTTGGGGTGGTTTTGTGCCACCTGGGCATTCCATGGCCTCCGAAACTGTGATAGGCAGTGAAGAGTGAAATCAAAAATTTTCACCCTTAGAAATCCTGAAGGCGGTGATTGGTTTTCGGGGTCCCGTGCACGGCTAGGCTCCCAAAAAGTCCCACACATGTGGTATCCCCGTACTCAGGAGAAGTAGCTAAATGTATTTTGGGGTGCAATTCCACATATGCCCATGGCCTGTGTGACCAATATATCATTTAGTGACAACTTTGTGCAAAAAAAAAAAAAATGTGTCACTTTCCCGCAACTTGTGTCAAAATATAAAATATTCCATGGACTCAATATGCCTCTCAGTAAATAGCTTGGGGTGTCTACTTTCCAAAATGGGGTCATTTGGGGGGGTTTTGTGCCACCTGGGCATTCCATGGCCTCCGAAACTGTGATAGGCAGTGAAGGGTGGAATCATAAATTTACACCCTTAGAAATCCTGAAGGCGGTGATTGGTTTTCGGGGCCCCGTACACGGCTAGGCTCCCAAAAAGTCCCACACATGTGGTATCCCCATACTCAGGAGAAGCAGCAGAATGTATTTTGGGGTGCAATTCCACATAGGCCCATGGCCTGTGTGAGCAATATATCATTTAGTGACAACTTTTTGTAAATTTTTTTTTTTTTTGTCATTATTCAATCACTTGGGACAAAAAAAATAAATATTCAATGGGTTCAACATGCCTCTCAGCAATTTCCTTGGGGTGTCTACTTTCCAAAATGGGGTCATTTGGGGGGGTTTTGTACTGCCCTGCCATTTTAGCACCTCAAGAAATGACATAGGCAGTCATAAACTAAAAGCTGTGTAAATTACAGAAAATGTACCCTAGTTTGTAGACGCTATAACTTTTGCGCAAACCAATAAATATACGCTTATTGACATTTTTTTTACCAAAGACATGTGGCCAAATACATTTTGGCCTAAATGTATGACTAAAATTGAGTTTATTGGATTTTTTTTATAACAAAAAGTAGAAAATATCATTTTTTTTCAAAATTTTCGGTCTTTTTCCGTTTATAGCGCAAAAAATAAAAACCGCAGAGGTGATCAAATACCATCAAAAGAAAGCTCTATTTGTGGGAAGAAAAGGACGCAAATTTCGTTTGGGTACAGCATTGCATGACCGCGCAATTAGCAGTTAAAGCGACGCAGTGCCAAATTGGAAAAAGACCTCTGGTCCTTAGGCAGCATAATGGTCCGTGGCTCAAGTGGTTAATGTATTTATCAAAAATGCATTCACTATACTATGTAACTGTAATTGTGTGAATCCTGTTATACTTTTCTTAATGTCTTTATTTGTTATTTTATGTTCTGATAACTAAATAAAAAATTGAATGTTAAAAAAAAAAAGAAAAGTCTCTATTTATATTTATAAGGACGTAGGTAACCCCCCCCCCCCCTTTTTTTTTTCTATGTTTAATTATTCTCCTCTGGCACTTCTTTAACTGGACTGTACTAAGAATCTTTAAATACTGACATGGATGGGGATCTTCAGTCTGTGTGAATATGCTATGTGTCCCTCGCAGGATTTCTTGTTTTGCAGGCACGATTATTATTCCCTTTCAGTTGCCTAAGTCTTCAAGGGTCTATATTGCTCCGGTACTGTATTCCCACATTTTTTTTTCTTAGTTTTCTATTGCCTGGGGATGACACAGTCCTACAATGTGCAAAAAAAGTGCAGCAAAGTTTCACCCTATTCACAACTAGCAACAACATTAATGGTGGTCGGGGTTTTTGCTGGGCAATAACTTGCATTCTACCAACGGTTCACAGATTGTTTATAATGCTACTGCTTGACGATCTGCTGTCCAGGGGCTTAACCCAGCAATCACCTGTGAACCTCATTTTTGTTTCTCTTATCCTTTACAACTGTTTTTTTTTTCTTTTCAACTTTGCAACTTGTTTAGGGTGTATGCCCGCACCAGTTGGGGTGAGTGCAGGGCGGGGGGGGGGGGTTGTTACTTTTCTGATGCAAAGCAATTTTAAATGTGTGGTATGGGTACAGATTATGTTGCTGCATGCATTGCTTAATCTTTTTGCGCTAACACATGATTTACTGCTCTCGATGTTGGAGGGTCTTAGGCTGGGTTTACACCATCGCCGCATGCGGCTCCCAGCAGGGGTCCGTTGCGTCCTCGTTTACCATTGCAGGTCTGATTTCAGCCCGAAATTTTGGCTAAATTCGGATCTGAACTGGACCAAAAGACGCACAGGGCTTCTGTGCAATTTTGCATCGGAGCCGCAGCGGAGATATGTGAACCGGTTCCATAGAGAGCCGCTTCACATGAACCGGTCTGAAGGGTCTGGTATGGATTTTAAGGGGAACCCCTTGCCAAAATTTTTAAAAAAATGGTGTGGGGGTCCCCTCAAAAAGCCATACCAGACTCTTATCAGAGAACGCAACCTGGCAGGCCGCAGGAAAAGATGGGGGACGAGAGAGAGCGCCCCCCTCCTGAACCGTACCAGGCCACATGCCCTCAACATGGGGAGGGTGCTTTGGGGTGACCCCCAAAGCACCTTGTCCCCATGTTGATGGGGACAAGGGCCTCATCCCCACAACCCTTGCCCGGTGGTTGTGGGGGTCTGCAGGCGGGGGGCTTATCGGAATCTGGAAGCCCCCTTTACCAAGGGGACCCCCAGATCCCCCTCCTGTTTGAAATGGTAACGGGTACATTGTACCCGTACTATTTCACAAAAAAAGTGTCAAAATGTTAAAAAACCACAAGACACATCTTGGGACAAGTCCTTTATTAAAAAATAAAAAATAAAAATGTCCCACAAAGTCCATTCATCTTCTTCTTTAACCACTAGCCCACCGCCCACCGTCATATGACGTCCTGGGCTTTGGGCGGGTATATCTGAATGATGCCTGTAGTTACAGACATCATTCAGATATTGCCGGTTTCAGCCGGCGAATCTCTACACCATAGGAATGATCATAGCGGCCGTTCCGCCACTTGATCGTTCCTATGGGAGGCGTGAGGGGACGTCCCCCCTCCCGCCGCCCTCCGGTGCTTCTACCGACTCACCTCAGTGATCGGTGAGTCGGATAGCGGATCCGCCGGCGCCGGATGTAGATCATAGAGATTTCCGGCGGACCAGATGGTCCCCGGAGTCTCTATGATCGTCGGGGGCCGGGCGCGATGTTATGACATCACGCCCGGCCTCTCCATTCAAAAAAACGGCGCCGCTTCGGCTTGGAAGCAGCGATCGTTTTATTTTTTGTTTTGTTTTCAGGCTTCCCAGCCTAGTGGTGAGATATGGGGTCTTATTGACCCCATATCTCACTATTAAGAGCACTTGACATGTCATATTGCTATTACAAGGGCTGTTTACATTCCTTGTAATAGGAATAAAAGTGATCAATTTTTTTTTTTCAAAAAAGTGTCAAAATAAAAAAAATATATATATAATTAACAATAAAAAAAAAAAAATTTTTAAAGTGCCGCTGTCCCCGTGTGCTCGCACGCAGAAGCGAACGCATACGTAAGTCCCGCCCACATATGAAAACGGTGTTCAAACCATACATGTGAGGTATCGCCGCGAACGTTGGTGCGAGAACAATAATTTTGGCCCTAGACCTCCTCTGTAACTCAAAACATGTAACCAGTAAAAAAATTTAAAGCGTCGCCTATGGGGATTTTTAAGTACCGAACATTGGCGCCATTCCACGAGCGTGTGCAATGTTGAAGCGTGACATGTTAGGTATCTATTTACTCGGCGTAACTTCATCTTTCACAAAATGCAAAAACATTGGGCTAACTTTACTGTTTTGTTTTTTTTTAAACACAAAACATTTTTTTCCCCCAAAAAAACGCGTTCGAAAAATTCCTGCGCAAATACTGTGTGAGATAAAAAGTTGCAACAACCGCCATTGTATTCTCTAGGGTCTTTGCTAAAAAAACATATATAATCTTTGGGGGTTCTATGTAATTTTCTAGCAAAAAAATGATGATTTTTACACGTAGGAGCAAAGTGTCAGAATTGGCCTGGTATTGAGGTGGTTAAAAAGATCTGCCTCCATGGGAGGCGCCTGTCTTATGAAGCTCAGTGCGATGACAGTTCTTTTATAACTGAGGGTGGGGCCAAACGGTGATGTACCCGAGTGGCTCCGCCCCCCTCTGACGCACGGGGACTTCCCAATGGCTTTTCCGTGGCGGATCTTTTTTATTTTTTTTTTCTCTGTCCATCAGCGGAGCGAGAGAAGAAGATGAATGGACTTTGTGGGACATTTTTATTTTTTTTTTTTTTAACCACTTCAATACAGGGCATTTTCACCCCCTTCCTGCCTAGGCCAATTTTCAGCTTTCAGCACTGTCACACTTTGAATGATAATTGCGCAGTCATGCGACGTTGTACCCAAATTAAATTTTGATAGTTTTTTTTCCCACAAATAGAGCTTTCTTTTGGTGGTATTTGATCACCTCTGCGTTTTTTATTTTTTGCGCTATGAGCAAAAAAAGAGCTACAATTTTGAAAAAAACACAATCTTTATTACTTTTTGCTATAATAAATATCCCTTTTTTTTTTTTTTTTTTTTAAAAACAACTTTTTTTCGGCCGATATGTTTTCTTCTACATATTTTTGGTAAAAAAAAAATCCCAATAAGAGTATATTGATTGGTTTGCGCAAAAGTTATAGAGTCTACAAAATAGGGGATAGATTTGTCATTTTTATTATTATTTTTTTTTTTTTTACTACTAATGGTGGTGATCTGTGATTTTTATCGAGACTGTGACATTGTGGCGGACAGATCAGACACTTTTGACACTATTTTGGGACCATTGAAATTTATAAAGCGATCAGTGCTATAAAAAATGCTATCCCTAATGTTGCATATGGTTCATTATTCCTTCTTTACTAGGTGCCACTTGTCTAGTGATATACTTAGGGGATGTTCTGTACCCCAACTCTAAGTTCTTTATTGTGTATGTATTTATTACTTTGCACGCTTAATGTGATACTGTATATGTACAATATTATTTCATGTGCATAAGCCCTTATAGTTTTCCTTATTAAAAAATCTGTTTAGATGTTGATTGCCTCTTTAAATAAGAAACTGTGGCCCCTTTAAGAAATCCTCATTCCTCCTCCCCTTTTGTTTTACTCTTTGGTCTGTGTTACAAGGATAAAGGCTACAACTCCGGAAAAAGAGTGCAGTGCTGTAATGATCCAACACACAAAGTAAACACTTTTAAAGGTGAGTAAGAAAACTTTGATAACTTTATACTGATCAGTATATCTCATGTGTGGCTGACAAACTCCTTGTTTCAAAGAAGGGTCTTCCAGAAGGAAGTTTTTCCCTTTTGTCATAAACTGAGTTTTGTATTTATAGTTTGGATGTCAGGAATAGTTGCTATACTGAACTGTCAGCTGGAAGGTGCACAGATTCCTTGTCTCTGTGCTCAGATAAGGGACACATTATTCCGAAAGTTTAATACTGGGCACATTTAGATAGGAGATTCCTCTTATAACAGTGACAGCTATGGCTAATGTGTATTATAGCCAATTTATTCCTTAAATTACCAGCTACAATTCCTATGATATTCTTTTAGGGCACATACACACAATGGCTGTTGAGCTGCGGTAATTTGCCTAGATCAACGCAGGTTCAGGGCAAGGGCACAATAAAAACAGTTGTTGTCTACGTGCCCTTTTTACACCATTCGGGTGCAGTGGTGTGCGTTATGTAAAAATGCAGCATGTATACAAAAAGATTAAAAATGTTACATTGGTACCATAACACAATTTCTTCCTTGTCAAAAGTTTTTATTAATTGTATGTTCAATGACAAGAATAATAACAGTATATAGTAGAGAATATTAACAACGTAAGAAAGCTAATTAATATGTAAACTGTGAATATAAAGATATGTATGTAATAATTATACAAACATTTGATTATTCAGATAAGTCTGGGGGTTTAGTATGGGTTTATATACCAAAAAAAAATGCATACTGTAATATTGTGTAAAACCCTTTATATATATATTATAGTTTAATGGGAAATTTTTTTTTTTTTAAATAAAATTTATATTTGATAGAATAATGAGTTTTAAAAGAAAGGTAAAGTACGAAAAGTGAAGAAAGAAAGAGGAGAAAAAGGTGAAGAAGTCCACAGGGTCGACCCAAAAACCAGCTCATGTTACATTCTAGCTGTGAGGATATTCAAGTATCCATGAATTGAAATATATTGTCTCCTAAGCAATTAGACACTCAAATAACTAAGTATACGAGTATCTAATATGTAAATCAGCTACCATGGCAGAAGAACGGATTCATTAAATGTTGGTGGGAAGTGATATTTTATCCAGGGGTACCATATTTTTTCAAATATGGGAAGTTGGTCTCTTTCAATCGCTATCATTTTAGTGTGAGACATGGAAGTGTTCAATCTGTTTTTTTGTCTCAGCCATCACCAGAACAGGGGACCTTCATGCTCTTGCAATCGTTTGTTTTGCAGCTGTGAGAAGTTGAACAAATAGTTTGAATTGATTGTGTGTTATAAAATTTGGATTCAGATTGAGTATTGCCGTGGCTGGATCTGGTTGTATTTTTTGTTTAAACATTCTGGATGCAATTTCAAAAATTTCTATTCAATAGGTTTGAGCTATTGGACAGGACCACCATATATGTAGATGTGTACCCGGATCAGAGCAACCTCGGAAGCATTGAGCTGAATGGTTAGGTGCGAATTTGGCTACTCTAGAGGGTACCAGGTATATGATATTTGGTGATAGGATTGCGCAAGCCCTGTCTGTCTTTGGGGTGAAGTCATAACAGGTTTGAGATTGAGAGAGGGTCACACTCTGATGCTTCTATGATCACCCATAAAGGGATTTCCTGTGCTGCGTGGTATTTGGCAAGACTGGCAATATGTGCTGCTTTATAATAATTTGCAAAATTGGGGAAGCCAAGGCCTCCTCTTATTTTAGGGAGATATAATGTATGTAGGGGAATATGTGGTTTGGAGGAACCCCAAACAAATGTTTTTGTTCTTTTCTGGATTATTCTTAGATAGTAGGAAGGAACTTGGATTGGTAGGACTCTAAACAGGTATAACAGTTTTGGTAACATTGAAGATTTTATTGCATTGATTTTACCTAACCATGACAATAGGAGGTTAGACCACTGTCCTAGTAAGGTTGTTATCTGTTTCAATATAGGGGAGTAATTAGTCAAGAAGAGGTCAGAATAAGAGGCTGTCAAATGGATACCATGGTAAGGTATTGATTTTTCCGCCCAAGTGAATGGAAGCGCATTTTTTGCTGCAATGATTTCCATCTTAGAGAGGGATATATTAAGGGCCAGGCATTTCTTAGGATTGATTGAGAGGCCAGAAAATGTTGCAAATTTATTGAGAATGGGCAAGAGATTAGGATCTGATACTTGTGGTGATGACAGGAATAACAAATTATCATCTGCAAACATGCAAATCTTGTGTTGATGTCCCCCTGTCTCTATACCGGTTATCGTTGGGTTTGTTCTAATATGCTGGTCTAAGGGTTCTATTAAAAGGGCGAATAACAGGGGGGAGAGTGGACATCCTTGACGCGTACCCCTCTTGACATCAAAAGAATCAGATCTATATCCTGCATATTTTATGTATGGTTTGGGGTTGTCAAAGTGCTGTGATCCATTGTATAAAATGTGGGCCAAAACCCCATTTCTGTAAAGTATATTGTGGGTATGGCCAGGATACGGAATCAAAGGCTTTTCTGATATCAAGGGAAAGGAAGCATGTGGGGATGTGTTGAGTTTTAGCAATATGTGCTAAGAGGACTGCCCATCGTACATTATCACCAGCTTGGCGAGTTGGTATGAAGCCCACTTGATCTCTATGGATCAGGCTACCTATAATTCTATTAAGGCGTTTTGCTAGAATTTTTGCTAAAATTTTAATATCTAAATTTAGAAGGGAGATGTGGCGATAGTTTGCACAAGATGTGTCATCAGTGGAGGGTTTTGGGATCATGCAAATGATGGCCATTAATGATTCTTGCCTAAAGGAACGTCCGTCTAATATTACATTAAAAGTTTTGGCTAAGATGGGAGAAAGGGTTTCTGTAAATGTTCGATAGTATAAAGCCGAATATCCATCAGGACCTGGTCTTTTGTTCATTTTTAATTCTTTAATAATGTTGGCTACATCTACTGGCGTAATATGTTCTTCAAGTAAATTTTTTTGGTCTTGGCATAGTTCTGGTAGATTTATTTGTGAGAAAAAGATGTCTGCTGCGTTTCAAATTGCAAATTGCCTCTGAATTATACCACGCAGCACAGGTTTGTGAGCTTCCCAGAGCGTTAGTGATGGGATATCTGGACTAATGTTGATTGATAGATATTCTTTTAAAGCTTGATCAATAAGTTTGCGATGGTTTGGATGTTTAAGCATAATATCTGGAAGATACCAAGTGGTTAGTGTCCTTTAGGTATAGTGGAAGCAATGTCAGCTGTTAATAATAAGTATATCTTCGTTTAATTGGATTATTTTCTCTCCAAGAATCGACTAGGTTATGTTTAAACATGAGTTGAGAGAAGGATAATTTAGGTGGGTTTCTGGGTGAGGCATATGGAGATTTGTCTAGAAATGGAAAGAGGACTTAATTGGAATCACCACACATTATAATTGTTCCTAATTTGTGGTTGTGTATTACCTGTAAAAGGTGTTATAAAAATGCTGTTGGTTGTTTATTTGCTGCATAGTATGAGATAATAATGATTGGAGTACCCATTATATGTCCAGTAAGGATTAAAAAACGTCACTCTGGGTCTTTAATTTGCGATTGAAGAGTAAATGGGGTGGAGCGATGAAAAGCTACAAGAGTGTCCCTTTGTTTGGTTGTAGCTGAGGCTGTAAAAACTTGTGTATAGAAGTGAGACATAAATTTGGGAGTGGAGCTATTAGTATCTTGTGTGCTTTCCGAGAATGAAAGGTTCGGAACGCTTTAGTGTGTTTCTGAGGAATATTAATACCCTGAACATTCAGGGAAAGAATGTTTAATGGTGCCATGATATCTGATAAAGGAGATGAAACTTACCAATTCGCATGTAGTGCTGGTCAGATGAGACAACCCATGTGGACTTGGAAGATATCAGAAACCAGTAGAAAACAGTAAAGTCTGAAGAGGAGAAAAAATTTAAAACATAAAAGATTAGATAATATACACTTGGATTAGACCTAAAGAAAGGTACAAGAATTGCCCATGACAGGGGATAAAAATCCCCTTCAGGGGGAAGGGTGCTTCCGTCGGACTTCCACATAATATAAGGGGAAGAACGAGGAAGGCGAGGTAAGGCACACGGATCTTCCACGTGTGGGAGAAGAATGCTATAATAAGAACATTGTAAAGATGTTCATGCTTTTGAGCCACTTGGCATAAAATAATTATTGATTCATAGTTAGTAAGGTTGAATAAAGACACCAGTCCATCCAGTTCAACCTGAGTGAGTGTGGGTCTACAACCCTGACCCTTGTCCCTAACCCTGTACATCGCACACTCACATCAGTCCCTACCCTCAATCCAAGGTCCCCATTCATATACTAGGGCCAATTTTGGACAGAAGCCAATTAACCTACCAGCATGTCTTTGGATTCAATAGTCCCAGATGTTCCAGGGAAGAAATATTATTAAATATGGTCTATATAAGAATAGACATGACAGGATTGTAGATGGAAGGATTGGGAAAAGGGTCAAGAGGATAGGAAAATGGGAGAGGAAATAGGTAAGGGGGTGGTTGAACAATGCTGAAGGTGTGGCTAAGAATTGAGGATTACTTCATCCTAATAGCCAAAAAGGAATTCATTAATGAAGTAATAATATAAGAGGGCTCAGGGGGATGCAGTGGAGTGGAATCAGTCCTCCACTCCGGTCTTCCACATACTGCAGGATACGACCGACACCAAAGGTGTAAATTCCCAATGCTATAACATGCTATTGTTGTCGTTCCTAGAGGGGCACCCCACGAGGGCAGTGACACAGTGGGAGGCAGATTTGGGGCCTATTGGAGGGGCATTGTGGGAAGAGGCCCTGCAGGCAGTTAACACATGCTCATTGAATTTGGCACAAAAAGTGTCCCAGTTATATATATTACTGAGAGTACATTATACACCCGTAAAGCTATACAAAATGGGCAAAATACCTGACCCACTGTGCCGTAGGTGCAGAGCGGCGCCTGGGGATCTGATTCACCTCCTCTGGCGTTGCCCGAAGCTCCACAGATACTGGACGGAGGTTCTGGCTACACTTAATCAGGTGTTCCAGACCAATGTTCCTCTTGACCCAATGAGCTGCTTGTTGGGGATACTGGAGGGAGCGATAGCGGAGGAGGTGACAAGAGTTGCCTTTGCCAGAGCTCTGTTCCAGGCTAGGAAAACGATCCTTTATGAGCTGGAAATCAGCTGCACCACCAAAGACTAAGGCATGGATACAACACATGGGTAAAACACTCATAATGGAAAAGTACATATATCAAAATAGGGGAAACCCTGGCAAATTTGACAAACTGTGGGACGCTTGACTTGACACACCAGGAATAAGCCCCTGGAGTTGGTACAAATGAGGCTGCTACGGGGGGTATAGGCACAAAATGTGTAAGATACCCAGTTAGATTTTGTAATACTCCCGGGAATAAGGGTGCGGGCACAGGTGGTACGGAAAAGTCGCTAATGGGTAGATATATGGCACAGACAGTGATAAATTTGATGGCGTATATAAGAAAGTACTATGTGCAGAAGCTAAGTTCACTTAAAATGTTGACAAATGTAACTATGGATTATATGATGGAGAATCCTAGATATGAACAACGTGTATTGTGTTTCATGTTTGAATATATTGTTTGTTTATGTGAGCAATAAAAACCTTTTGATTAAAAAAAAAAAAATAATAATAATATAAGAACCTTCAAAACAACTTAAGGTAACTAATACATGAATTACTTACTCAAGGAAATAATATACTATCTTCATATTTAATGATAGTATGTCGGTTGACAATAAATGATGAACTAAAATTAATTAACATTAAATACCTGGTCTGTAATAAGGCCAAATATGTTCTTGAATGTATATTGATAATTTGAGGTTATGTGAATCAGTGAAATTCGAAACATATAGAGATAGGTTAGGAAGTGCAAGAGGTCTTAGGGAATATAATAATAAAGTAGCCAATCAGGGAACTATTAGGAGAGAAAATACAACATTGATACGTAGCCTGTATTCATTTTAGAAGTAGTCTATAGACTCAATAAAGGCTACAAGAAGGATAAAAGAGTAGTAAAGAATTCCTTATTGATGATTATTGTCAGTCCATAGAGTCTTCTTGGTCTTGTGGAGGAGAGGCAAATCATCCTCTCTTGTGAGATTGGTGGATGCCATTTTTCATCGTGATGTGGGTGGAATTGTTGGTGGGTGATGGTGATTCTGATCTTCTACGAGTGGGGGCAGATTTGGAAGAAGGTTCAATCAAGCGTAGGTTTAGAAGGGTTTGTTGAAGTTCTCCAGGAGAGCTGCAGGTGTATTTGATGATTGATTATGATTTTGTGGCACTGTAGTTCCATTAGTAGCAGTTTCATTGTATAGAGAATGGAAAAAAGCCGCGCTCAGGATAAAGTAAAAAAGGTTGCTGCCTCCCCTAAAAGGACTCCCTTAAGGGGGCTCTAGATATATAGCAGACAGACAAGAATTGGGGTCAAATGGCACTACCTGTTGACTAAGGGCACAAAAGAAAAAGGGTCTGTGACCACAGGTGTAGAGTATGCAATAAAACTAAACACCTGACATCCTAGCCTAGATGTTAAGGCAAGCCTCCTATGGGGGTAATACCTAAAAGTATGTGCAGGTGTGTAGGGCATATGCCCTCACAATACGTGCAAGTGAGCAGATACACAGTGTAACTCCTATAGGTAAATTACACCAGAATCCTGCCTAGAGGTTCCTGGTGGGTGTATATATACATTAATGTGATATACCATTATGTAGTGACAAAAATATGTGTACCATGGGTAAATCAATCATACCAATTACCCTAAATAAAAAAGAAAAAAAGAAAAGAATATACTGTGCAAAGATGCATATATAGTGTCCCAGTACTTTCATGACCCATCTAAAGATCCAAAACGTACATTGATTCAATCAAAAAAATATAATAATGTCCAATAGTGTTGCATCCAAAACACCAAAAATAATAAATTGCAAGATAAAAAATATAGTAAAAATAAATGTACAAAAACCAGAGATGTGGCAAAGTCCAAAAATATCAGAAGTCAAAACACCACCGTAAAAAACATATATACATCTATATATGTAAGTGAAAAATATATGACAGTTCCCGTGTAGATAGTCGTCAGGTTGTGCACATAAATATATCAGAAACCCTCAAGGGTCCCCACTCATCGGATCCTATCACCCCCGCAGGGGTAGTGTACATGTAGTTACACTCTGTTTAACCGGTTCAGCCAGGTGTCCGCTTTATAGGCTCCAAAGACGTCTCTTAGACTCCAGGTTAGATGGGCGTGAGCATTAGTGTATTCCAGCGATGCTGCCTTAGAAGGATTGGGATTTCCTCTGAACATGTAGTGCGGGCTTAGCTGGCTCCATGCAGTCTGCCCTCATCTTTTCTGCCTCTCTGCCTTTCATCTTTTCCATGAGGGCATACTGCATGGAGCCAGCTAGGTATACAAAAACATATTCAAGCTGATGGACATGGGCTCAAAGTGCACACTCTCAGGTTTAATTTTGAGGGTATGTACACCCAAATCGGAGGAAGGGTTTAGGAATTACAGCTCTTAAGAATAGCCATCCCCCTTTTTCAACGGACCAAAAGTCATTGGACAATTGAATCAAAATCTGTTTCATGGCCAGGTGTGGGCTACTTGATTGTTTCTTCATCAATTAAGCAGGTAAAAGGTCTGGAGTTGATTCAAATGCCCCGTACACACAGTCAGACTTTCAGACGTAAAATGTGCGATAGGAGCTTGTTGTCGAAAATTCCGACCGTGTGTAGGCTCCATCGGACAGTTTCCATCGGAATTTCCTTCGCACAAAATTTGAGAACTGGTTCTCAAATTTTCCGACAACAAAATCCGTTTGCGTAAATTCCGATCGTGTGTACACAATTCTGACGCACAAAGTGCCACGCATGCTCGGAATCAAGCAGAAGAGCAGCACTGGCTATTGAACTTCATTTTTCTTGGCTCGTCGTACGTGTTGTACGTCACTGCGTTCTTGATGTTCGGAAATTCAGACAACCTTGTGTGACCGTGTGTATGCAAGACAAGTTTGAGCCAACATCCGTCTGAAAAAATCTATGGATTTTGTTGTCGGAATGTCCGATCAATGTCCGATCATACGGGGCATAAGTGTGGTATTTGCATTTGGAATCTATTGCTTTAAACCTACATCATGCGTTCAAAGGAGCTGTCAATGCAAGTGAAACAGGCCATTGTAAGGCTTCAAAAACAAACAAATCCATCAGAGAGATAGCAGCAACATTAGAAGAGGCCAAAGCAACAGTTTGGTAAATTCTGAGGAAAGAAGAAAGCACTGGTGAGCTCAGCAACATAAAAAGGCCTGGAGGTCCACGGAATCAACAGTGGTGGATGATCACAAAATCCTCTCTATGGTAAAGAAAAAAAACCATTCACAACATCCAGACAAGTGAAGGAAACTCTCCAGGAGGTGGGTGTATCATTGTCAAAGTCTACAATCAAGAGAAGACTTCACAAGAGCAAATACAGAGGGTTCACCACAAGGTGCAAACCATTCATATGCCTGAAGAATAGAAAAGACATATTAGACTTTGCCAAAAAACATCTGAAAAAGCCAGATCAGTTCTGGAAAAGCATTCTTTGGACGGATGAAACTAAGATACATCTGTACCAGAATGATGGGAAGAAAAAAGTGTGGAGAAGGCTTGGAACAGCTCATGATCCAAAGCACACATCGTCATCTGTAAAACATGGTGGAGGCAGTGTGATGGCATGGGCATGCATGGCTTCCAGTGGCACTGGGTCATTGGTGTTTATTCATGATGTGACAGAAGACAGAAGCAGCCGGATGAATTCTGCAGTGTTTAGAGATACACTGTCAGCCCAGATTCAGCCAAATGCAGCAAAGTTGATTGGACCGTGCTTCACAGTACAGATCGACAATGATCCAAAACACACTGCAAAAGCAACCTAGGAGATTTTGAAGGAAAAGAAATGGAATATTCTGTAATTGCCGAGTCAATCACCCGATCTCAACCCAATTGAGCATGCATTTCACTTGCTGAAGGGAAAACTAAAGGCAGAAAGACCCAAAAACAAAGAAGACAGCTGCAGTTAGAGCCTGGCAAAGCAACAGAAAGGAGGAAACCCATGTCCATTTGTCCATTGCCAGTAAAGGATTCTCAACAAAATATTAAAAATTAATATTTTATTTATGATTAGAATAATTTGTCCAATTACATTTGAGCCCCTGAAAAAGGGGGGGGGGGGGGACTGTGTATAAAAATGGTTGCAGTTCCTAAAATTTATACTTGATATTTATGTTCAACCCCTTGAATTAATGCTGAAAGTCTGTACTTCAAATTAATTTAGATTGTTTTGTTTTAATTTTATTCTGGTGGCATACAGAGCCAAAATTATGAAAATTGTGTCCAAATCTATATGGACCTAACTGTATATGATACAATAGTATAGCATGTAGGGAGGAGGCAGTCAGACGAGAGGGCCAACCAAAGTCCCCCCCAAGGATGAATATGGGGACGCACTTATATAATAAAGGCATCTCCGCCTAAGGAGACCCGTGAGGCTGCTCTGCTGGCATACTCCAGGCCTTGCTAGGGAGGAGGAGACACACTATAGACGGACACCTTTTTGGATGCCCACAAGCAAAGGTCCTTTTTTGGGTATTTCCAGCACATTAGAGCGGCTCATCTGGAAGGATACCCTCTTTCAGACACGGACCAAGGCTTCCTGGACACTACTCATAGGACTAATGCCTATATAAATATACCCTGTATCAGGGGAGGGCTGGCAGCCTTAGGCCTGGGGGGCAAGTCCAGTCAAGTGGTCCACTGAACTACCGAATCAGCTCACCATTACCAGTGCCTATGAATGCAGCCTCACCAGTGCCCATCAGCACAGCCTCCCCAGTGCCCATTAGCACAGCCTCACCAGTGCCCATCAATGCAGCCTCACCAGTGCCCATCAGCTCTGCCTCATCAGTGCCCATCAATGCAGTTTGTTCAGTGCCCATCAATTCAGTCTGTTCAGTGCCCATCAATGCAGCCTCATCAGTGCCCATCAATGCAGTCTGTTCAGTGCATGGGGATTAGAGAGATCGGAGAGCCTCCTGGACTGGCTCCTATGATAGACATCATCAGTGTGCTGTCTATCACAGGAGCCAGTCCAGGAGGCGGGACTTCGTATGACAGCGGCCACCAGGTAAGCAGGAGATACCCGCTCTGTGTAGTCTGGCAGTGCTCACAACCCCCCCGAGGCAGCCCAATGGGCCCAATGGGACCCATGGTAGGGTCGGGCCTGGGCGCCCTCCCACTGCCCCAGCTCGCGGTGCACCCACCCTGGATCGGCCCTGCAAAGCTTGCGCAAAACCGGGGACAGACCTAATCCAGGGACAGTGTCCTCAGTCCAGGGACTGCCCCAGGAAACCAGGGACGTCTGGTCACCCTAGGCTAGTGGCCAGCAGGCTCCATAGGCTATGGCTACTGACATGTGGGTCCTGCTGGCCATGGCCTGTGGGTCCTGCTGGACGCTGGCCTGTAGGTTCTACTGGCCACTGACCTATGGGTCCTGCTGGGAGCTGGCCATGGGCGGTGGGTCCTGCTGGCCATGGCCAGCTTCTAGGAGGATCAACAGGCCATGGCCAGCTCCCAGCAGGCCCCCAGTGTCGAGGGCTATTTTGAGGTTACTGGGTGGGCACTGCCTAGGGCAGGGACAGTAGGGTCTATGGGGGGGGTAGATGGGGTGTGGGGTTAAGCTGCGTGTGTCAGGGTCTCTCACCTCAGCGATGGCAGCTGCCCGTGTCAGCTCAGCAGGTCCTTGCATGGCCTCCTCTGTCCTGGGGTCAAGTAAACTTGCAGCCTGAGCCAGTCACGTGGGTCCCACTCCCTGGCATGCCCTGCTGCCTTTGCCTGCCTCCATGATCTGGAAGTTGTAGTTTCCTGGCTGCGTTGCGCTGCTCTCAGTTCTCCACCCACTGGGAGCTTGAGTGCGTGTGGAGTACAACCAGGGGTGTATCATGAAATCAATGGGCCCCTGTGCGACATCCAAAGTGGGCCCCCTATGCAGTGTGAAAGGCGAAGTGCGCTGTTGCAAAAAGTGGGCTTGGTTTAAGTTGCACTAAATTGTGGGTGTGGCTTAAAGGGGTGTGGTTAAAAAGAGTCTGAGATGACTTACATAGTTCAGAATGTGGTAATGTTAAATAGGGAGTACCTGGGTCCTGGCCCTGCTGAGTGACTCCAATCATCAGGACCAGGACCCAGGTACTCCAACTGCTACTATGTACACCTGGGCTGGGGGGTCTCCTTTACCGAAGAAACATGTGCGCCACTCCACTCAGCAGGGCCAAGACCCAGGTACTACCACTGCCACTCTATACACCTGAACTAGCTAGGGGGGCTCTCTTACCAAAGAAACTTGTGTGTGTGTGCCACTTCGCTCAGCAGGGCCACTCACAAGCCTGCCGTTCCCGGCTGCCACAGTCACCACCGTGTCAGTACAGGCTGGAGAAGCTTCCAATCCAGTCCTCACATCGGCACCCAGCTTTCTCTCTTCACAGCTCCGCCCTTGCAAGTTGTAGAGTGCGCCAATGCCGGGACAAGATCATCCAGTGCCCAGGGCAAACTCCTCACCCCCATATACCCCCTTCTAGCACAAATCCCCCCTCTCAGCACAAATCATCACTCCCCACATCCCCCTTACAACATATATCCCTCTAAAACCCCTCCATTCACAAATTCTCTTACTCCCAATCCCCCCTCTCCTCTCAGCATAAACCCCCACCCCTCCACCTCCCCCTAGCAGCAAAAATCCCCCTTTCAGCACAAATCCTAACCCTTATTTAACCCCTTCCAGTAAAAATCACCCTTCTCAGTACAAACCCTTGCCTCCACCTCCTTTCCTAGTGCAAATCCCCCCTCTTAGCAGAAATCTTCCCCATCTCTCCCTCCCACCAGCATAAATCCCCCTCTCAGCACAAATCCTCCCCCATTTCCCCCCTCCCAGCATAAATCCTCTCCCATCTCCCTTCCCAGAATACATACCCCCTCTTAGCAAAAATCCTCCCTGTCTCCCCCTCCCAGAATAAATCCCCCCTTAGAAAAAATCCTCCCCCATATTCCCCTCCCAGCATAGATCCCCCTCTCATCACAAATCCTCTCCCATCTCCCTCTCCAAGAATAAATTCCCCCTCTTAGCAAACATCCTCCCCCATCTCCCCCTCCCAGCAGAAATCCACCCTCTCAGCAAAAATCCCCCCCATCTCAAACCTGTGCCTCCTTCTCTCCCTTCCCAGAACAATACCCTCCCCCCCAGCTCCTTCTCCTGTTCTGTAAGAGCAGCCTGATATGCTGAGACTTGTAGTGCCCTAGACTACAGGGGACTGAAGAATGGTTGCCCACTCTGATGAGACTTTTAGTGCCCTCTGTGGGGGACTGAGGATTCCTCAGTCCCCCACAGTCTAGGGCACTACAAGTCCCAGCATAGGAGGCTTCCATATCTCAGCCCCCCACAGAGGGCACTACAAGTCCCAACAGAGCGGGCTGCCACTAGTCCTCCACACACAGCATGAGGAGACTGCACAGCCTTGCCTTCCACCCCCGACACTCATTCCTTAGATGCCATACACTCCTCCCCCCTCTCCCCTTACAATGGTGTCCTCGGCTCCTGTCCGCCCTTCTCCGGAGTCTGGGCAGCATGTTGTGCTGCATGGTGGGGCAGTGGGTGGGATTTCCCCTTGTCTGAAGATGCATCCTGGCTCCCACACCCCGACACAGCACACAAGGCTGCAGATCACTCTGCCACTAGTCAGGAACCTCACTGGCTGTGGGCAGCGGTGGCGGGCGGATCTACAGACTGGGCATCGGCGGATGCGGCCGCCGACTTCCTCAGAGAAAAAAAATCATCAATTGGCAGTGGGCGACTGCTGGCCATTTTGCATATAAGTTGGAACGGCCTGGGGGGAAATTGCCACCCTGCCCCCCGGCCCAGCCTGCCCCTGCCCTGTACCCAGGGATCCAAGATACTCTTTTAACTACAAGGATACTATACCTATGCCTTTGCAGACAATTGGATACCTACCTGTTTATTCTTATGCAGCGTACACATGACCGGACTTTCCAGCAGACTAGGTCCGACGGTCTTCCCGACGGACTTCTGGCAGACTTCTGACGGACTTTCTGAACGGACGGACTTGCCTACACACGACCAGACTTTCCGGCAGACTAGGTCCGCCGATATTCCCAACGGAGTTACGGCGGACTTTCCGAATGAACGGACTTGCCCACACACGGACATGTCCGTTCATTTTGAACGTGACTCTGGTACGACAGGACTAGAAAAGGAAGTCAATCTCGCCTCTTTTATCGGCGAGATTGACCCCTTGCAGGCCCTGTCGCAGGGTATACCAGGCCCTTAGGTTGTCGGGGTCTGCGGGCGGGGGGCTTATCGGAATCCGGGAGCCTCCTTTTAATATGTGAATGAGTATGGGGTACATCGTACCGCTACCCATTCACCTAGGGAAAAAAGCGTCAATAAAAAAACAGTACACAGGTTGTTAAAGTAATTTATTAGGCAGCTCCGGGGGTCTTCTTCCGACTTCGGGGGTCCTCTTCCGACTTCAGGGGGTCTTCTTCCGACTTCTCCGCTCTCTCCGGCCTCTTCTCCCGATGTTCGACCTCTTCTCCCGTTGTCCGGTTCTTCTGCTGCGCTCCTCTGCTATCTTCTGCCGCTCTTTTGCTAGCGGTGACACGGTCTTCTGCGTTGTTTTCTTCCCTCTTCTCTTCTTCCGATGTTGACACGGCGCTCTCTCCCGCGACGCAGAAGACTGGGCCACCGCTAGCAAAAGAGCGGCAGAAGATAGCGGAGGAGCGCGGCAGAAGAACCGGACACCGGGAGAAAAGGCTGAACATTAGAAGAAGAGGCCGGAGAGAGCGGACAAGTCGGAAAAAGACCCCCCGAAGTTGGAAGAAGACCCGCGAAGTCGGAAGAAGACCCCCAGAGCTGCCTAATAAATTACTTTAAAAACCTGTGTACTGTGTTTTTTTTATTGACGCTTTTTCCCTAGGTGAATGGGTAGGGGTACGATGTACCCCATACTCATTCACATAGGGTGGGGGGCAGGGATCTGGGGGCCCCCTTATTAAAGGGGGATCCCGGATTCCGATAAGTCCCCAGCCCGCAGACCCCAACAACCAACGGCCAGGGTTGTCGGAAAGAGGCCCTTGTCCTCATAAACATGGGGACAAGGTGCTTTGGGGTGGGGGGCCCCCCTCCCCCAAAGCACCCACCCCCATGTTGAGGGCATGCGGCCTGGTACGGTTCAGGAGGGGGGGCGCTCGCTTGTCCCCACCCCCTTTCCTGACCGGCAGGGCTGCGTGCTCGGATAGGGGTCTGGTATGGATTTTGGGGGGACTCCACGCCGTTTTTTCAGCATAGGGGGTTCCCCTTAAAATCCATACCAGACCTAAGGGAGATTGTCCCCCCCCCCCCCCCCCCCGCTCGCTGCAATAGGAAAATGTGTTTTTCCTATTGCAGCGAGCGCGAGATGTAGCACCCTGTCGCTGAGAACTAGCCCAATAGGATCGCGCTGGAAACACTCTCACGGGTAGGTGCTGTAGTTGCCCTTGCGTCGTATTTGGCCAGTCGGACCAGCATACAGACGAACGGGCTTTCCGATAGGAACTGAGTTTCGGCGGGAAGATTTGAAGCAAGTTTCAAATCTAAAGTCCGTCGGAAGTCCGATGCAGCCCACACACGGTCGGATTGTCCGCCGGATTCGGTCCGTCGGACCAGTCCTGTCAAAGTCCACCTGTGTGTACGCCGCTATAGGCGGAGACGCCTTTAACCACATGCTTACTGGGCACTTAAAGCCCCTTCCTGCCCAGGCCAATCTTCAGCTTACAGCGCTGTCACACTTTGAATGAAATTGCGCAGTCATGCTACACTGTACCCATACAGTATGAAACTGTTATCATTTTTTTTCACACAAACAGAGATTTCTTTAGGTGGTATTTAATCACTACTGGGGTTTTTATTTTTTGCTAAACAAACAAAAAAACACTGAAAATTTTGAAAAAAAAAAGGTTTCTTAGTTTGTTATAAAATTTTCCAAACAGGTAATTTTTCTCCTTTATTTGCGCTGATGAGGCTGCAAACTGATGGGCACTGATAGGCAGCGCTGATAGGCGGCGCTGATAGGCGGCACTGATAGGTGGCACTGATAGGTGACACTGATAGGTGGGACTGAATGACAGCACTGGTGGGCACTGCTTAGCAGTACTTATGGGCACTGGTAGGTGGCACTGATGAGGCGGCAGTGGCTCTCTGTGTGGGGAACCGATATCCCGTTTATACAAGCCGGTAATCTGCTTTTTTATTCTCCTCGCGCTGTCATCTGAGGTAAAAAAAAAGTTGATTGCCGGTTTCTGTTTACATCATGTGATCAGCTGTCATTGGCTGACAGCTGGTTACATGATAAGGGGCCAGGATCGAGCATGAAGAGGTTAATACATAAGCAGGGGCGGACTGATCATTGAGCGATTAGGGCACTGCCCGAGGGCCCCGGGCCACTAGGGGGCCCCATCAGGGTTGCCAGCCTCAGTAAAACCAGGGACAGTATGTATAAATCTGTGTTTTTTTTACATCTGTCTGTGTATACTGTGTGTACATGTATGTGTATACTGTGTGATTGTATACTGTGTGTGTGTATACTGTGTGGCCCCATACTCTCTGATTGCCTGGGGGCCCCATAATCTCCTATTGCCCGGGGGCCCCATAATCTCCTATTGCCCGGGGGCCCCATGAGTTATCAGTCCGCCCCTGTACATAAGCGTGTCCCCGTATTCATCCTTGGGGGGGGACTTGAGTTGGTCCTCTCCTCAGACTGCCTCCTCCCTACGTGCTCTACTATTGTATCATATACATTAGAAAACCAATTTTAACCCTTAAGCTCCCGAAGAAGCACGCCTGTCGCAAACCTTGTCGAGCAGGACTATGAACTGGACATCACCCCTCTAAGCTGCCATGTTTTTCATATTCCTCAGTGTTGTGTATACTTGGGGGTTCTAACCCAATTATGAGGGCTGATAGTGACACCAGTAAAGCACATTATTGTTTATGAAGAAATTGTGTGATCGTACCAATGTAACATTTTTAATCTGTTTGTAAATTCTACATTTTTAATGATAGCTGAGCTTGTAGTGCCATTAAAGTCCAGTGGGCTGCAGTTTTACGCAGCCCACATGTCACTGCAGCATGTTGCAAAATACTGCAATGCATAACATTAAATGAAGAGTCATTTTTCTTGACACCTCAGTAAAATAAATAGCGTGATGTGTTGTAACAATGCATCACACCATCCTTATACAACATACACGAGTTTGCACACATTTTAGCATGCAAGCTGGTGTGAACAATCCCCTTTAATAACTACATACACTTTACATTATACTTGTAGAAATTGGTATTGCTACTTTCAGCTGCAAAAACGTCCATCTTTGTACTCGTTAACGCTCATTTTCAGCGCTGAGGACTGCACACATGGCTGGTAGCCTTTAATGCCTATGTGATAAGTGCCTGATAAATTATAGCAGACCTTGCGTAAAAATGCAAGGTCCATTTATCTTGGAGCGCTCCAAATACAAAAACACTAAATTAAAGTGGGGAAAAATCATCCATTTATAGTGGAATGAAACTCTATTTTTTTTAAAACGATGACCGGAAGGGTTTTTTTTTATGACAGAAGAGAGAGTGGTCACTTCTGTCCTAAATACTTCTCCCTGCCTGTATGAGAAAATGGGGGGAGTTTGGGACTTTATGTGAAGCACCAAAAGTGCCTCCATCCCGCGGGACTTTGAATGAAGCACCCTAAGGTGCCTCCATCCCTGTAATGAATAAAAAAGGGAAGTTTGGGACTTTATATGAAGCAATTGAGTAGTGGAGGTAGATTGCAATAAAAACATATTTATTAAGTAGCATGAGTTTGCATACAAAGAAATATAGATAAAAGAGTGTTTTCATATCAATATACATAAAAGACGTGCACAAAGGCTGAAAATGCAAGAATGGGAAAATACATGCATAACATCATGTAGTCAAACCAAATAAATACATATATACATTAGAATAACATGTACATGCCACTAGCAGCAGGCCTACCACCGGCACATGCACCCACATGGTACATCTGTGTCCACCAGATGGAATAAAAAATCATATATTAAAAATAGGTAAAGTAAATCGCAATCCGTATGGCTGCGGCATCATATAAGGCTCGACGCGTTTCGTGGGCATTCCCCACTCATCAGGAGCTGATGTACATGGGTTTCCTATAGGATGTATATATACAAGTATAATGAACCACATAGTCCATATAAAGAAATAAAAAATATTAATAGATGAACATAAAGTAAATGTAGTTAATTTTTGCCGAACACACTCACCAAATCAGGCAGCAAGTGCAAATGCGCAGAGATGGGCGCACGGTAGGCCACGGATGTAAACTCTCCACGGGAGCCGAGGCGGCATACATATAGATGCGACATCGGACAGGATGAAGGGGATAGAATGGGACAGGGTGTGTTCACGAAAAAGAGTGTGTTATCATGGGAACAAGCGAATCTGGGAACAAAATAGTAGTATTATATTAAATATATATGGTATGTAATGTTTTATTCATTGAAAATTAGATAATGAGCCCAGTGAGTTCCAAGGTTGGTGAGGGTCTGGGTAAATAAATGTGTGAAGAAATGCCTATCAAATAGGCGACATGGGGGTGAATATAGGGATAAACCAAATCGGTGGGAGTAAGGTAGTAAAAGAGTATGCATAAACCAAGAAGAAACAAACCACAATAGGTGAAGAGGAAGAAACGAAAGAGGGGAAGAAGAAAACCTACCCGTATGAGGCATCAAAAAGCACTGGCAGCCAAACACCAGGTGAGGCTGGTGTGCAGAGACCCCAGAGAGAGACTGGTCGTGTGAGCAGCCAGCTCTAAGTGGGGAATATAAGTATGCCGCCAACGCCACGTGGGTGACGTAGAGGAGAAACCACCGCATCCGAACTGAGTTAACACTCCGCTGGCAGCGTGAGAAGGCTCCTCCCTAGAGACACCGAGTATGGAAAACACTAGACGTCAGCGCAGTGACGCCGGGGAATGACGTCACGCGCATGGCGTCGGGTACGTGGCGCCGATGCGCAGAGGGGCGTCCGCCCGATCCCCCAATCATGTGATAGATGGGGAGAAGGGGCGGACCCACTGGCGCATCGCGGCTCCCGCAGAGACAGAAACCCATAACCGCCCTGGCGCCCAATCAACGCACACAGAGCATGATTGCTTGCCAGGTGGAGAGTGTGTCTGGGGCATCGGTTAACCACTTCAGCCCCGGAAGGATTTACCCCCTTCCTGACCAGAGCACTTTTTACAATTCGGCACTGCGTCGCTTTAACTGCCAATTGCGCGGTCATGCAATGCTGTACCCAAACGAAATTTGCGTCCTTTTCTTCCCACAAATAGAGCTTTCTTTTGATGGTATTTGATCACCTCTGCCGTTTTTTATTTTTTGCGCTATAAACGGAAAAAGACCGAAAATTTTGAAAAAAAATGATATTTTCTACTTTTTGTTATAAAAAAAATCCAATAAACTAAATTTTAGTCATACATTTAGGCCAAAATGTATTCGGCCACATGTCTTTGGTAAAAAAAATGTCAATAAGCTTATATTTATTGGTTTGCGCAAAAGTTATAGCGTCTACAAACTAGGGTACATTTTCTGTAATTTACACAGCTTTTAGTTTATGACTGCCTATGTCATTTCTTGAGGTGCTAAAATGGCAGGGCAGTACAAAACCCCCCCAAATGACCCCATTTTGGAAAGTAGACACCCCAAGGAAATTGCTGAGAGGCATGTTGAACTCATTGAATATTTATTTTTTTTTGTCCCAAGTGATTGAATAATGACAAAAAAAAAAAAAAAATTTTACAAAAAGTTGTCACTAAATGATATATTGCTCACACAGGCCATGGGCATATGTGGAATTGCACCCCAAAATACAGTCAGCTGCTTCTCCTGAGTATGGGGATACCACATGTGTGGGACTTTTTGGGAGCCTAGCCGCGTACGGGGCCCCGAAAACCAAGCACCGCCTTCAGGATTTCTAAGGGCATAAATTTTTGATTTCACGCCTCACTACCTATCACAGTTTTGAAGGCCATAAAATGCCCAGATGGCACAAACCCCCCCCAAATGACCCCATTTTGGAAAGTAGACACCCCAAGCTATTTGCTGAGAGGCATGGTGAGTATTTTGCAGCTCTCATTTGTTTTTGAAAATGAAGAAAGATTCAAACTTTGTGACAAAAAGTGAGGTCTGCAAAATACTCACTATACCTCTCAGCAAATAGCTTGGGGTGTCTACTTTCCAAAATGGGGTCATTTGAGGGGGTTTTGTGCCACCTGGGCATTCCATGGCCTCCGAAACTGTGATAGGCAGTGAAGAGTGAAATCAAAAATTTACGCCCTTAGAAAGCCTGAAGGCGGTGCTTGGATTTCGGGGTCCCGTGCGCGGCTAGGCTCCCAAAAAGTCCCACACATGTGGTATCCCCGTACTCAGGAGAAGCAGCAGAATGTATTTTGGGGTGTAATTTCACATATCCCCATGGCATGTTTGAGCAATATATCATTTAGTGACAACTTTGTGCAAAAAAAAAAAAAAATTTGTCTCTTTCCCGCAACTTGTGTCACAATATAAAATATTCCATGGACTCGACATGACTCGGTGTCTACTTTCCAAAATGGGGTCATTTGGGGGGGGTTGAACTGTCCTGGCATTTTATGCACAACATTTAGAAGCTTATGTCACACATCACCCACTCTTCTAACCACTTGAAGACAAAACCCTTCCTGACACTTTTTGATTACGTGAAAAAATTATTTTTTTTTGCAAGAAAATTACTTTGAACCCCCAAACATTATATATTTTTTAAAGCAAATGCCCTACAGATTAAAATAGTGGGTGTTTCATTTTTTTTTCACACGGTATTTGCGCAGCGATTTTTCAAACGCATTTTTTGTGGTAAAAACACTCTTTTTTTAAATTTTAATGCACTAAAACACACTATATTGCCCAAATGTTTGATGGAATAAAAAAGATGATCTTAAGCCGAGTACATGGATACCAAACATGACATGCTTTAAAATTGCGCACAAACGTGCAGTGGCAACAAAATTAATACATTTTTAAAAGCCTTTAAAAGCCTTTACAGGTTACCACTTTAGATTTACAGAGGAGGTCTACTGCTAAAAATACTGCCCTCGATCTTACCTTCGCGGTGATACCTCACATGCATGGTGCAATTGCTGTTTACATTTGACGCCAGACCGACGCTTGCGTTCGCCTTAGCGCGAGAGCAGGTGGGACAGGGGTGCATTTTTTTTTTTATTTTTTTTTTTCTTTATTATTTTTTTGCTTTTTTATCTTATTTTTAAACTGTTCCTTTCATTTTTTTTTTTTAAATCATTTTTATTGTTATCTCAGGGAATGTAAATTTCCCCTATGATAGCAATAGGTAGTGACAGGTACTCTTTTTTGAAAAAATTGGGGTCTATTAGACCCTAGATCTCTCCTCTGCCCTCAAAGCATCTGACCACACCAAGATCGGTGTGATAAAATGCTTTCCCAATTTCCCGATGGCGCTGTTTACATCCGGCGAAATCTAAGTCATAAAATGCTCGTAGCTTCCAGTTTCTTGGGCCATAGAGATGTTTGGAGCCACTCTGGTCTCTGATCAGCTCTATGGTCAGCTGGCTGAATCACCGGCTGCATTCTCAGGTTCCCTGTTGAGACAGGAGAGCCAGAGAAAAACACGGAAGACGGTGGGGGGGGGCATTCCCTCCCACTGCTTGTAAAAGCAGTCTAGAGGCTAATTAGCTGCTAGGATTGCTTTTACATGAAAGCCGACCGCTGGCTGAAAAGAATGATACCAAGATGATACCTAAACCTGCAGGCATCATTCTGGTATAACCACTCAAAGTCGTGAATGGCGTACCTGAAGACAAAAAAATGGTTAACAATAAAGCACAGTAAACGGTAAAGTATAAAAAATTGCATATCTGAAAAGCAAACATGATAAAACATAATAACAATAAAACATTGCAGAATAGAATACAGTAAAAAAGAGCAGAACAATAGAGAGAGAATAGAGAGAGAGAGAACAATAAAACAACAACTATTTTTTTTTATTTTTGTTTGTGGTTTTTTTTGCAAACGTATAACTTTTATAACTGTAACCGGTTCCAGGTTCGGGTCTATCAAAATGCGATGGAATCTTGGGGGACCCTGTGAAAGTGTGCCTAGTATGTGCAATGCTGTACCCTACGCTAATACTCAACTAGTGAATGGTAGCGTTCAAAACATTCACCAATGCAAAGACCAGGATTGTCAGGACAGGAGGGACAATAATAGCGGGTGTCACGCCTATATCCGCGCTTGCTGCAGACACGACATCTATTTTGGGGGGGTTTGTTGGGTAGGGGTACTCGGGAGGACATAAAAATGCCTCTCATGCAGCCGACTGCATTTGGTTGGGGATGTGAATGGGGGAAGTACGGGCGCTGCAGAAGTGGTGGGTTCCCAATTAGGATTGGCGAATGCAGCAGGAAGAGCACTATGGGCACGACGGGCCTGTGTTTGTCTTTTTAGTGGCAGTGGGACACTACTTGTGCTTGCCACCTCACCAGCTTGAACTGCACTTATGGGACTCGCCACGTCACCAAGTGTTACTGCAGTGCTGGTTTGACTACGACCGGGGTGTACTAGGCCGCTGAAGCTTGCCAGTTCACCAAAACGCTACCAAAAAAACTGTTAGCGATCGCAGGGATCATGCCTGACTCTACGAACGCTGCAGTTATGCTTTTAGTCTTTTGTAAGTGACAGTGATCGATCGATACTGCACTTGGGTGGGCTGGGCTGGGCCGGGCGGAGGGGCAAAACGCAGGTGCTAGCAGGTATCTGGGCTGATCCCGCTAACACTGCGTTTTTGGGAACCCTAAACTGCTGGGGACGCTAGTATAGATCTGATCAGATATTGATCCGTTCAGATACTATACCACTAAGGGAGGTGTACGGTGCGTGCGTGGGGGTTAGCGGTACTGGCGCTAACCTGACGCTGCCTGGGGCTGGTGCTTACCAGTTCACCAAAACGCTACCAAAAAAACTGTTAGCGATCGCAGGGATCAGGCCTGACTCTGCGAACGCTGCAGTTATGCGTTTAGTGTTTTGTAAGTGTCAGTGATCGATCGATAATGCACTTGGGTGGGCTGGGCTAGGCTGGGCGGAGGGGCAAAACGCAGGTGCTAGCAGGTATCTGGGCTGATCCCGCTAACACTGCGTTTTTGGGAACCCTAAACTGCTGGGGACGCTAGTATAGATCTGATCAGATATTGATGCGATCAGATACTATACCACTAAGGGAGGCGTATGCTGCGTGCATGGGTGTTAGCGGTACTGGCGCTAATCTGACGCTGCCTGGGGCGACGCATATCACCGCCGGGCGATTAGGGGGCTAAACCTTTATTCGGTAATAAACGGCGGGTGCCCTGACACTATAAAAAATAAACAAACTAACCAGCGTCACCTGTAACAGTTATACGGTGATCAGTGGTGAAAGGGTTAACTAGGGGGCAATCAAGGGGTTAAAACATTTATTAGGTAGTATATGGGGGTCCCTGAAGCTATAAAACGCTGACGGCGAACCTAAATATTTACCTCACTAACTAGCGTCACCAGCGACACTAATACAGCGATCAGAAAAATGATCGCTTAGTGACACTGGTGACAGGGGGTGATCAAGGGGTTAAAACTTTATTAGGGGGGGTTAGGGGGGTACCCTAGACCTACAGGGGGGTAATACTAACGGTCCTACCACTGCTAACTGTCACAAACTGACACTATGCAGTAATCAGAAAAAAAAAAAAAACCTGCTTGGTGTCAGTTTGTGACAGGGGGGGGTGATTGGGGGGGGATCGGGAGGCGATCGGGGGGGGGGATTGGGGTGTTTAGTGTGCCTGGCATGTTCTACTGTGTGTGTGTGTGTTGTGCACTCACTCACATGTCATCTCTCCTCGGCGCTGGAACGGAAACTCCCGAGCCGAGGAGAGATGACATCACATCCTCTGCCTGTGTGTACTATACAGAGGCAGGGGATGTTTCTCATTGGCTGGGAGCGATCGCGAGGGGGGGGCCACGATCGGATGGCCTCCCCCTCGTCTCTCAACTCTCCCAGCCAAATGCCGACCGCAGCTGGCACCGGGGGGGGGTCCGATCAGACCCCCCGCCCGCGGGAAGGCAATCACGTTCCAGGTACGTGATTTTGCCTGCCCGTGCCGCTCTGCTCACGTATATAGGCGTGAGGCGGTCGGCAAGTGGTTAAAGAAAAAACCAAAGGGCATGAAGTCAGTAAACCCATGTGCATCAGCTCCTGATGAGTGGGGAATGCCCACGAAACGCGTCGAGCCTTATATGATGCCGCAGCCACTTACTCCATACGGATTGCGATTTACTTTACCTATTTTTAATATATGATTTTTTATACCATCTGGTGGACACAGATGTACCATGTGGGTGCATGTGCCGGTGGTAGGCCTGCTGCTAGTGGCATGTACGTGTTATTCTAATGTATATATGTATTTATTTGGTTTGACTACATGATGTTATGCATGTATTTTCCCATTCTTGCATTTTCAGCCTTTGTGCACGTCTTTTATGTATATTGATATGAAAACACTCTTTTATCTATATTTCTTTGTATGCAAACTCATGCTACTTAATAAATATGTTTTTATTGCAATCTACCTCCACTACTCAATTGCTTCATATAAAGTCCCAAACTTCCCTTTTTTATTCTCCCTGCCTGTGAGCGGTAATATACACTTACGGCACTGCTCCTTGCCATGATGATGTGACTCCTAAAATTGGGGTGCACTTTATACACCTGTGCGTGTTATACACCGATAAATATGGTACTTACTTATGGTAATTACCACTTGCCACCCAGGCCAATTCTGACACTTTTCTCCTACATGTAAAAATCATAATTTTTTTGCTAGAAAATAACTCAGAACCCCCAAACATTATATATTTTTCTTTATCGTACATCACGGGACACAGAGCACCATAGTAATGACTATCTGGGTTATACGCTACCTTTAGGTGATTGGACACTGGCAACCAATAGTAAGAAAGTTCCCCCCATATAACCCCTCCCATACGGGAAGTACTTCAGTTTTTTCGCCAGTGTCTTGAAGGTGATGGTCATGGCTGTTTGAAGCTCTTCAAAACTTAATGATGTCCCAGTAAAGGGCGTTATGATTGGATCCATTCGGATGGCATGAAGGCTAAAATGGATGGTACCCGAGCCTCATGGGAAGGAGAGAAGATTCCTTGAGGTTTTGCCTGTAATGCAGCCTTATGGCGCTGGACCCTGCGTAATGGAAACCTGTGCAGTGTTTGTTCTGACCAAGGTGCTTTCCTGCAGGGTGCTATACAGGTCCAGGGGAGTGGACCCCAGATTGAGGGGGACCAGTCTCTGAAGGTCTTTTATGACAAAGCTTGCCGTGATGGGTGAAGATTGGACTCCTGTTATGTTTAGGGTTATGCAGCAGGAATGGTAAGTCTGCATTTGTTTGCAGTTTTTTTTTTTTTTTAAAGAGAGAGAAGTCTGACTGTCTGTTCTCCCGGTGGCCACTGAGAGCAGTGTGCCGTTTAATCATGCTATGTACTCTTACTCATGTGGACCGTGGTTTATCCTCCAGCCACTAGAGGGCGCAGGCACTCAGTATGGCTTATTTTTATATAGGCAGGAAGTGGAAGGCCGGCCATACCATGTGGCAACAGGTTCAGTAGGCCTCTGGAGATATAGCAGCAGCCTCAAAGTGTGAGTACTTACTATGGAAGAACTATGTGAAGACAAGTCATGATTTTATGCTGCATATTTACTGCTTATCCGGGGGGACTGTACAACTGAAAGTTAAGACACCCCTGGATGGTTAGCAGTTAACTTTAAAGTGTTGACCGCTCTATAAGCAAATGCAGCGTAGTATACATGCTTGCAATCTTGTTGCTTAAATGCACGTTTAAATATACACATTTGGGAAAACGTGAGCATGGATGCATTTTTTTTAAGGAATTTGTATCTCTAGTATAGTGCATATGTGCTTGACTAAAAACCTGCAGGTCTAGAATGGGCCCACCTGCAGTTAAGCAGATGCTTGCAAAGCTGCTAAAACGCACGGTTGCTAAAAAGGCACCGTTGCTAAAACGCACATTTGCTGAAAATGCACGTTTGCTAAAAACGCACGGTTGCACAAGGATGCATGATTGCACAAAGATGCTTTTTTTTATGTTTTGCATAAATATACATGGTTATACATGTTTGCATATAGATACATGGTTGCACAGAATACATGGTTGCTTAAGCATGCATGGATGCACAAAGATGCATGTTTACTCTTGTTTGCAGAAATGTACAAGAATTTACATGTTTGCATGGAGATACGTGTTCATGGTTGCATACAATGCATAATCGCATAGAGATGCATGGTTATTAATGCTTGCATAAAGATACAGGTTTGGATATGTTTATATAAATGGACATTGATTATTCATGATCACATAAAAATGCATGGTCGCATAGAAATGCTTAATCGCATAAAGATGTTTGATTGCATAAAGATACATGATTATACATGTTTGCTTGAATATACATGGTTATACATGTTCACATGGGGAGTTGTCTGCGGAGGGCAAATCCACTTTGCACTGCGGGTGCACTTGGTAATGCAGTCGCTCTGAATCTAAGAGGTAGATCTGAGATGAGGGGAGGCTCTGCTGATTTTATCATCCAATCATGTGCAAGGTAAAATGCTGTTTTTTATTTTCCTTGCATTTTCCCCTCGATCTCCAGCGACTTTACTTCTGAGTGCACTTGTGGTGCGGGGTGGGTTTGCCTTTGGTGAATAGCCCTCATGGTTGCATAAGAATACTGGATCACTTAGAGCTGCTAGATCACATAAAGCTGCTTGATCGCATAAGGATGCTTGATCGCATAAGGATGCTTGATCGTAAAAAGCTTCTTGATCGCATAAGGATGCTTGATCGCATAAGGATGCTTGATCACATAAAGCCGCTTGATCGCATAAGGATGATTGATCGTATAAAAATGCTTGTTCACATAAAAATTCTGGATCGCATATAGATGCTGGATCATATAAGATACATAAGCACACATAAAAAAAATACTTGGTTGCATAAAGATGCATGTTTATACATGTCTACAGAGATACAGTACATGTTGCATAAACAAGTTTCATAAATGCATGCTTACTTTTTGCGAGAATGCCTGTTCCATGGGCACGGGTTGCATGAGTACGTGTATACAAAGCACACTTTTTATATTTTGCCAAAATGCATATTTGCATGAACACATGCTTCCATAGAAGCATATTGCTTAAACACATGCTGGCATGTTTTCATTTGTACTGCATACACATATTTATTACATGAAGCTGTATACATATGTACTTGTTTTCTCCGGGACTATTTACCTATGTACTTATTTACATGGGACTACATGGATATGGGTCGATTTGCCGGGGTGCCTGTTTGCCTGAGGGTACATCCGTATGAACGTATTGACCCTGTACTACATACATGAATGCATGAATGGCAAGAGCACTTGTATACCTACATGTTTGCATGCCTAGGTACTTGCATACCTAAGGGCTTGTATAGAGGTAAACATTGGTTGAGGACTGTTTATTGGGATACCTGTTATACCAGTTAAACAGTTCCAAAAATGAAAAAAAAAGGAGAGGCACCCAGGGGAAGCAGGAGCACTGCTCTTAGGTTCAGTGATCTGGCAGGTATCCGCATCCCCTGATGAACAGTGGTTTCAGGTGCATCTGAACCACTGTGGTGTTTGGCATTGCAGTATGTCCTGGCGCATTCTTTTTTTTATCAGACTGCGGCCATATCACCTTGTTCATGCCTGATCTCGGTTGATTGAAGCCTAAGCAGGATCAAGCCTGGTTAGGATACAGATGGGAGACTGCACGGGGATACCGGATACTGTAAGCTATTCCCTACCGGGGTGAGGGAAGCATCTGAGGCTGAGTTTTTTTCTGAGTATCTCAGGCCAGTAAGACTTAGGGCAGTCTCTAAGGTGGTTTGTTCCATCTTTTGCTGGCAGAATAAACATGGACAAATCAGCCCTTCGCCCAGCCCAGGTTCTGGTATACCTGGGCCTGATCTTGGACACAACTCAGGCAAAAGTGTTTTTGCCTTCCTCAAAGGCCAGCTCCATAGTGGAGCCTGTCTGGATTTTGAAAAGAAAAAAGAAGCCTTCTATTCGGCTATGCATGAGGTTACTGGGCAAGATGGTGTCGTCTTTCGATGCAGTCCCTTACACACAGTTCCATTCCAGGATGTTCCAGAACAACATTCTGGAGGCCTGGAACAAAGTCACTCAGACTTTGGATCGTCCTACTGTATGTCCCTGTCCCCAAGGGTGAGACAGAATCTCTCATGGTGGTTAAGGGCTAGGGATGAGCTTTATGTTCGGGTTGAACATTGGCTGTTCGCCCGTTCGTCAAAAACCGAACATTATGGGGCATTCGCGCCAAATTCAAGTGCCGCGTAACGCCCCATAATGCACTGCAGGAGCGAAGTGCATTGCTGTATGATGATTGGCCAAAGCATGCACCATGACCTGCATGCTTTGGCCAATCCCAGCGCCCTCAGCCAAGAGAGCCATAATTGGCCAAAGGCAGGGTGCCTTTGGCCAATCATGGCTCAGGGGGACTAAGTCCACACCCCACATTATATATAAGGGCTGGCCGCACGTTGGCCCAGTGTAGTGTGTTGTTGGCGTGGACGGAGAGAGAGAGTGTCATTTAGATTGAGCAGGCAGGCAGGTTATTCAGTTAGCTGCAGTGTATTTAATATATAACCACTGCATCCAGTTTAGCTAGATCTGACTGCAGGCCATTCCTGGTGTACTTTTTCTGATATACTTCAGGCAGGTTATTCAGTTAGCTGCAGTGTATTTAATATATATATATACAAACCAGTCTCATATCTATATCTATATCTATATATACATCTATCGTATTTATCTGCGTATAACACGCACTTTTTTTCCCCTAAAATCAGGGGAAAATCACGGGTGCGTGTTATACGCCGATCCCCTGCGATCCTGAGCTGACAGATGTTCAAAATGGCCGACCGCGATTTGAAAATGGCGCCGCCGGCGCCGAAATACACAGAGCCAGTCCTCGGCTCTTCTCGGCCACTTTCGGCTTCACTCGAGCGCCGCCCGAACCTAGCCGAGTGTACACGGCTAGGTTCGGATAGCTCCGCTCACAGTCACGCCAATCCCGGGCGGGACTACGAGTGGAGCCGAAAGTGAACGAGAGCCGCCGAGAAGAGCCGAGGACCGGCTCTGTGTATCTCGGCGCCGGCGGCGCCATTTTCAAATCGCGGTCGGCGATTTTGAAGCTCAGGATCGCAGGGGATCAAACTGCGAGCTGCAAGGCTGCACTGGGATAAGGCTGCAATGGACACTAGGGAAGGCTGCACTGACAAGACTGCACTGGGGCAAGGCTGCACTGAGAAGGCTGCAATGATGGGCATTTAAATGTAAGTTTTTTTCCCTTCAACTTCCCTCCTAAAAGTTTTTTTTTCCTTAAAATTCCCTCCTAAATTGGGGTGCGTGTTATACGCCGATGCGTGTTATATGCTGATAAATACGGTGTATGTGTGTATATATATATATATATATATATATATATATATACACACACACACTGCATCCAGTGTAGCCAAGCCTATATCTTACTGCAGGCCATTCCTGGTGTACTTTTTCTAATATACTTCAGGTGGTGTACACAATACAGTACACCCATAGTTATTACACTTCTGTTGGTGTACACAGTACCGTGCAACCCTAGTGCAGTTGCTACTACTTTTCTAGTGGTGTACACAGTGCACCCATAGTTGCTATTAGGCCACCAAGGAGAGGCAGACGCTCACAGGCCACTTAAAAGAGGGCAAACAGGCTCTGTGTCTACAGTTGACAGTGCTGGTCGTGGATACGGTGCATCCTCAGCACGTTGCCGCGGGGCACACTTGTCCTTTTTTTCTGCAGCTGGCCGTGTTATTGAGCCACAACATGCAGAAGAGTTGGTGGAATGGATAACAAAGCCATCCTCATCCTCTGTCACCCAGGCTCAGAGTAGTTTGCCTGCCAGTGCAGCTGCCAAAGCGGCCTATTCCATCGGCTCTATGTCAACAGTCACTCCTTCCCTAGCCCCACCATCATGCACGGAGGAGTCCCCCGAACTATTCGACCACAGTGTGGGGTACATGCTGCAGGAGGATGTGCAGCGATTTGAAGGCTCCCATGATGATACCCGGGTTGGGGAAGGGAGTAACGTGAGCCCAGAGAGAGGGGGTGCCCAAGAAGGTCAAGAAGGTTGCAGTCATGTTCCCCCAGCTGCAGCATACTGCCAAGTTTGCTCCAGTGGCAAGGAGGGAGGGGATGATGAGGTCACTGACTCTACTTGGGTGTCTGATAGAAGAGAGGAGGAGGAGGCACATCTACAACGAGGCAGGATGCCCTCCAGGGGGCAGCTTAAGGGCAGCCACCCTATTGCATCACACCACAGAGCTAAGCAGGTGCAGGGCGCTGCTGACCCCCTGCATATTTTGAAAAGTTCTTTGGTGTTGGCCTTTTTTTGACACATGTGCAGCAGATCGCACCATTGCTGTATGCAACATATGTCTGAAGTGTATCAAGCATGGCCAAAACAGCAGTCGCTTGGGCACCACATGCTTGACCAGACATATGACGACCTCCTATGCAGTCCGTTGGCAACAGCACTTAAAAGACCCACATCAAAGAACAAGGTGGACCTCTCCTTGCTCCTCATCAGCTGGGATCTTCAACCCCACTATACCTTCAGCCCTCTCAGAAACCTGCACTGAGAGGAATGAAGGTATAGAAATAGGTGTCCCAAGTACTTGCGGCCAATCTGCTAGTGGTACACATCATCCGATTTTAGCAGGCAAGTTTCCCTATCCCAGTTGCTAAACCGACGTGAGGAATTCGGTCCCAGCCATCCACATGCTCAGCACTGCAGCTGCTGCCTTTTTAGCTGGTAGACTTTGCCCCCTTACGTGAATTTGTGGAATGTGCGGTACCTCAGTGGCAGGTTCCCAAACACCATTTCTTTTCACGGGAAGGACATTCCGGCTCTCTAACAGCATGTGGAAGGCAATGTCTTGGCCTCATTGGACAGGGTGGTCAGCAGTAAGGTGCATATTACCACTGACTCAGGGTCCAGCAGGCATGGACAGGGACGTTACCTTTCTTTCACGGCGCACTGGGTAACTCTGCTGGCAGCTGGGAAGGATGCAGGACAGGGTTCAGTATTGTTGGAGCTTGTTCCGTCACCATGCCTCCAAAATGCTAGTAGTGGTGATTCTGCCACAGCTCTCTCCTTCACCCCCTCCTCTAGTTCTTCCTCTATGGCCTCTTCCTCTGCAGATTTGTCCTCTGAACCAGCGGTTCTCCATAGGCATTCAAGGGGCTACGCAAGCACTCAGGCAAAAGGATGCCATGCGGTGCTTGAGTTGGTCTGCTTAGGGGACAGAAGCCACACTGGGGCAGAGATTCTGGCAGCTCTGCGGGGGCAGGCTCAGAGGTGGTTGACTCCACACCAGCTTCAGCCAGGAATGGTTGTATGCGACAATGGCACCAACCGCCTCTCCGCCCCACGACAAGGACACTTGACCCATGTTCCCTGTTTGGCTCACGTCCTGAATTTGATGGTGCAGCAGTTTTTGAGCAGGTACCCGTGCTTACAGGATCTCCTGAGGCAGGCCAGGAAAGTCTGTGATCATTTCCGCCGGTCATATAATGCCAGTGCTCGGCTGGCTGACATTCAAAGAGAATGCAACCTGTCCAAGAACCGCCTCATTTGTGACATGCCCACCAGGTGGAGCTCAACGTTGGCAATGCTGCAGCAGCTGCACATGCTGCAGAGGGCCATCAATGAGTACCTGTGTGAGTATGGCACCAGGACAGGGTCAGGGGAGCTTGGCTTTTTTTCGCCACGCTAGTGGATAATGATCAAGGATGCATGCACTGTCCTGTCACTATTTGAGGAGGCCATGAGGATGGTGAACAGTGACAGTGCATGCATCAGTGATACTGTCCCTCTTGTCTTTTTGTTGGAGCACACGCTTCGTGGAATAATGGACAGGGCACTTGAGGCAGAACAGTGGGAAGAAGAGGAGGACTTCATTACCTCTCAAGGCCCCCTTTATCCAGATGGTATTCTTGCAGGCCCGCCAATCACACAGGAAGAAGAAGAGGAGGAGGATTGTGTCAGCATGGAGATAGAGGATAACACTCAGCATCAGCAGCAGTCTTCAAGGGATCGTTTTCAGTCCCCAGAAACCTATGGAGTTGTACGTGGCTGGGAGGAGGTGGTTGAGGATCATGTGATCCTTAGTGACCAATGGACTCAGGATAAAATGCCTATGCAAACTTACGCTGCATGGCCTCCCTGATCCTGCAAAACCTGCAAAAGGACCCTAGGATTTGTGGTATCAAGGAGAGGGTTCATTACTGGCTGGCAACCCTTCTTGATCCACGTTACAAGGGTAAGATTGCTGAACTTATCCAGCCTTTGCAGAGGGAGCAGAGGATGAAACATCTTCGGGAGGCCTTGCAGAAAGGTTTGTACAATGCGTTTCCAGAGCCTGGGAGGTTACAATTTCCTGGTGCTGGACAACGTGTTGCTGAGGCTTCGTTCAGTCACAGAAAGAGCGGTGGAGAAGGTGGCCGGCTGACCGATGCCTTCAGACAATTCTTCAGTCCTCAGCGCCAAGGTCTGATCGGTTCCAGCAACCATTGCCAGCGTCTGAATTACATGGTGCAGGAATATCTAGGGGCAAGATCAGACTTGGAGACCTTTACAACAGAACATCCACTGGGTTACTGGGTCTTGAGGATGGACCACTGGCCAGAGCTTGCTCAATATGCAATTGAGCTACTGGCCTGTCCTGCATCCAGTGTTCTTTCTGAATGCACATTCAGTGCTGCTGGAGGCTTTGTAACCGATCACAGAATGCGCCTGCCCACAGACTCGGCTCACATTCATAAAAATGAATCGGTCTTGGATCACCAGCTACCAAGCACCTGATGCTGATGTAACTGATTGATTTTTCCATGGATGTGGGATCCCTTGAAGACTGCATATGCTGAGTGACTCAGAAACAAATATATACCTCAGCATGGGATTTTTAAGGCAATGTGATGAAGAAAAATTGTATTTAGTTAAAAGAATAATTTATTAATACATAGAACATATATGACGTACAAAAATACTTTTAGTGATCATACAAATATAAAGGGAATCATTTAATAGCATGAAAAAAGTAGGGAGTTGATACTCCTATATCGTGATACATCCTGCTGCAAGATACAATCGCCACCTATGCTGATACAGTGGCGTCGAGCAGCGATATTCCAACGCGTTTCAACTTATGACATCAAACAAGTCTTCCTCAGGGAAGGATTGCATCACATTCTAAAGTTTCAAAGAATATCAAAAATAGCAATGTTACATACCATATATTGTATACTTATGTCACACATATCATTAAACATATACATTTAATGGGAGCAACTTACATTTCTCATGCAGCTGCAGATAAGGTACATTCCCAGTGCTTAAAAACAGGAAAGGTCTCTGTCATTTGTTGCCCAAGCTGTCCAGAATCCTCTACAGGATGACCGGATATGTTTTTGAAAAAATCCAATCACAGGCAGCCAATACATGAATTGAAATTCTAATAAACAAAAACAAAATAGGAATAAAAAGCCCATTTAAGAATGGTGGATAGAACAGAAACCCTTCAGAGACCAAATTTCCCTGAGGGATTTCTAGTTGGAGCCTATATTAACTTACCTCCCAATATTATGGTTGAGTTTAAGTCTTTATCAGCGGTGCAGGGAAGCCTGTTAGGACGAGCCTGAATTGCAGAGAACCTCTCGGTCAAAGACCGAACAAGAAGTACCGCCATTGGCTGTCCCTGGCGTCCTAATAAGGGGATGTGGGCGTAGTTAGAGTACGGGCGCTGCGTCCCCTTGGGGTCGCCATGCTGTTCATTCATTTGATACAGCTGTGAGGGGCGCAGTGCCGACAAAGCGGCATCCCGCCCCTCAGTCGAGTCTCAACGCCCTATATCCGTATTTCCTATGGGTCATGGGTGTGGCAGTGACGATGGAGGGAAGCGTCGCCTCGCCTAGGCAACGCCGCACCTCCCCACTGCCTATTAGCGGCATATCTAGCGTCATGGTCATGTGACCAGACGCTATGAAGATGTCATGTCTCCTAAAACAAGCTCCCCAGGAAGAGATGTAGTGACCATCTCTCATACGGGCGGAAGTCAACCCGAGTCAAGCATGGGGACAAATCACCCACTGCTAGGCAAAAAGCAAATGCTATATTGCCTGATAGAAGTCTGTAGCATATTGCACAAAAATTATTTAAAACGAAGGGGAAAAAAAAAAAATAGCAATATGCTACGGACTTCTACCAGGCAATATAGCATTTGCTTTTTGCCTAGCAGTGGGTGATTTGTCCCCATGCTTGACTCGGGTTGACTTCCGCCCGTGTGAGAGATGTTTACTACATCTCTTCCTGGGAAGCTCGTTTTAGGAGACACGACGTCTTCATAGCGTCTGGTCACATGACCATGACGCTAGATACGCCGCTAATAGGCAGTGGGGAGGCACAGCATTGCCTAGGCGAGGCGACGCTTCCCTCCCCCGTTTGTGTGTGCCACGCCCATGCCCCATAGAAAATGGGGATATAGTGCGTTGAGACTCGACTGAGGAGCGGGACGCCACTTTGTCCGCACCGTGCCCCTCACAGCTGTATCAAATAAATGTACGGTGTGGCGTCTACAAGGGGACGCAGCGCCCGTACTCTAACCACGCCCACATCCCCTTATTAGGACGCCAGGGACGGCCAATGGCGGCACTTCTTGTTCGGTCTTTGACCAAGAGGTTCTCTGCAATTCAGGCTCGTCCTAACAGGCTTCCCTGCACCGCTGATAAAGACTTAAACTCAACCATAATATTGGGAGGTAAGTTAATATAGGCTCCAACTAGAAATCCCTCGGGGAAGATTGGTCTCTGAAGGGTTTCTGTTCTATCCACCATTCTTAAATGGGCTTTTATTTCCTATTTTGTTTTTGTTTATTAGAATCTCAATTCATGTATTGGCTGCCTGTGATTGGATGTTTTCAAAAATATATCCGGTCGCCCTGTAGAGGATTCTGGACAGCTTGGGCAACAAATGACAGAGACCTTTACTGTTTTTAAGCACTGGGAATGTACGTTATCTGCAGCTGCATGAGAAATGTAAGTTGCTCCCATTAAATGTATATGTTTAATAATATGTGTGACATAAATATACAATATATGGTATGTAACATTGCAATTTTTGATATTCTTTGAAACTTTAGAACATGATCCAATCCTTCCCTGAGGAAGACTTGTTTGATGTTATAAGTTGAAACGCGTTGGAATATCGCTGCTCGACGCCACCGCATCACCATAGGTGGCGATTGTATCTTGCAGCAGGATGTATCACTATATAGGAGTATCAACTCCCTACTTTTTTCATGCTATTAAATGATTCCCTTTATATTTGTATGATCACTAAAAGTATTTTTGTACGTCATATATGTTCTATGTATTAATAAATTATTCTTTTTAACTAAATACAATTTTTCTTCATCACATTGCCTTAAAAATCCCATGCTGAGGTATATATTTGTTTCTGAATCTTCTGAGGGATGATGGCAATGACACATCCAATCCTCTGAGTCACCCCTATTTATGCATATGCTGAGTGACTATCCTAATATGCTGAGTGACTATCCTATTCCTCAATCTTCATGGTGATAGCTTCTAAGAAAATTTTTGGTTCAGGGCACCACCACCACTGCCTAAGGCCCAATTTTTCTGCCCCTGTTTAACAGGGACATGTAATTACAATTTTTGCTATAATATTTCACAGCAGGGCTCGTTCCTGCGCTCAACAAGAGAATCTGTGAGGGATTACAGTGTTGTGGCACCACCATCACTGCCTAAGGCCAAATTTTTCTGCCCCTGTTTAACAGGGGCGCGTAATTACAATTTTGTATATAATATTTCACAGCAGGGCCTGTTCCAGCACCCACCAAGAGTAACTGTGAGGGCTTATAGTGAGGGAGACAACAGGAAGTGAGAGGAAATCTACCCCTAGTAAGGGAAAATTTTCTCCTGTAAGAGTTAATATGGGAAAAAAGGTGTCTCCACTGATACTTTATCACCAATCCTAGTTTCCCTAATAACCCAGAATTTTCAAAATCCAATTGTCTTTGGGACAGAAAGTGAGGTGAAATTTCTGAACAGGGGCACAGACAGCAAAACAAATGTTACAGGGGTGATAACTCTTCCCTATGTTATCCAAAAAGCTAAAAAATAGATTTTTTTGGCTGGAGCTACACTTTAAAAATGTACCTGTTCCAAATTACAAACAGACTCAGCTTAAGAACAAACCTACAGTCCCTATCTTGTTTGTAACCCGGGGACCGCCTGTATACTGCTGTTCAGAGTATATAGGGCCTGGGGGCCCCACGCCTTTTTTTTGTAATTTGGGTGCGGGGTTCCCCTTAATATCCATACCAGACCCAAAGGGCTTGGTAATGGGCTGGGGAGGGGACCCATGCCGTTTTTCTCAATGATTTTTGTGACAGACCTAGCCGTGAGAGAGACTTTCGGAGGGGACTGAATGCTAGCCTCTTGCCGATCAATCGTGGGCCCTAGCATTTGGGGGAATGGTGCTCTTTGTGAGCTGTATGCCTGGGGACCCTTGAGGTGGTATTACTGTGGATTCGGGTCCTGGTCCCCCAGGACACAGACACTGGGGACCCTGGTTTTGCCATATTAGAAATAGTGGCTGATTCATAATGCTGGGACAAATACTGTCAGGAGATGCTGATGTCAATTCCAGCCACCTGTCTGTTTGATGCCTGCTAGAATGTGTATTGTAAATAAGTCTAGTATGGGATCTAAGAGTCATTAGATCCCCATTGTTGTTTGTGTTAATTAACTCTGCTATTGTGTGAAGAAGAGTTGGGTGTTGATTTGTGATAATGTTGATTGGGTTTTCTGAGCTACAAGACGGCCAGTCTGGCCTAAAGGTCATGTCTGAGTCATCTAGGCTGTCTAAAGGGATTAGTTAATTAGCCCATGTTAATTAGGTTTCTAGTCACAGGTGTATGTTCAGAGTAATATCAGCAGGAGGTATGCACCTCCTCTTTTACTGTATAAAAGAGCCTGTATTTTTCAATAAAAGAGATTCCTGGTTGAACATACATACAGCCTGCCTGGTGTTTGTTCTGAGCTACACAACTGGATTAGAACGGCACATAGCTATAGTTCTAGTCCCGGAGCATCGGATGACCGAACCATCAGATGTTGCGATCTGCAATCTGATTCTTTAGCTGCAGAGGAGTGTCAGGAGAGTGGAACCGAGCAAGCAGGGGCTCGTTACAATTTTCATCTATATTGCCGGGAACCGACATTACATTACAGCCGCAAGCAGTTTTAAATGACTTTTATTCCTTTAGAAATGTCGTTTTGTGCAGGGACTGTTCTAAACACGGGATAAATGTGCCACTTTACAGGCATACTATAGTCACCCCCCAGGCACGATATTTAACCACTTCAAAACCAGCCTCGTTTTGGATTTTAGGTGTTTAAGAGTTTAAAACAGGTTTTTTTGCTAGAAAATTACTTAGAACCCCCAAACATTATATATTGTTTTTTTTCTAACACCCTAGAGAATAAAATGGCGGTCATTGCAATACTTTTTTTTGCACCGTATTTGCGCAGCGGTCTTCTAAGCGCACTTTTTTTGGAAAAAATTCACTTTTTTGAAAAAAAAAATAAGACAACAGTAAAGTTAGCCCAATTTTTTTTTATATTGTGAAATATAATGTTACGCCAAGTAAATTGATACCCATCATGTCACGCTTTAAAATTGCGCCCGCTCGTGGAATGGCGTCAAACTTTTACCCTTAAAAATCTCCATAGGCGACGTTTAAAAAATTCTACAGATTGCATGTTTTGCGTTACAGAGGAGGTCTAGGGCTAGAATTATTGCTCTCACTCTACCGGTCGCGGCGATACCTCACATGTGTGGTTTGACCACCGTTTTCATATGCGGGCGCTACTCACGTATGCGTTCGCTTCTGCGCGCGAGCTCGTCGGGACAGGGCGCTTTAAAAAATTTTTTTTTTTTTTTAATTATTTATTTTACTTTATTTTATTTATTTTTTCACTGTTTTTTAAAAAAAAAAAATTTGGATCACTTTTATTCCTATTACAAGGAATGTAAACATCCCTTGTAATAGAAAAAAGCATGACAGGTCCTCTTAAATATGAGATCTGGGGTCAAAAAGTCCTCAGATCTCATATTTAGACTATAATGCAAAAAAAAAAAAAAAAAAAAAAAAAAAGTCGTTTAAAAAAATGACACAAAATAAATTGTGCCTTTAAGAGAAGTGGGCGGAGCCGTCGTAATGACGTCGCTCCGGCCGTCACATGGTATAGAGACGGGTGGGGGCCATCTTGGCCTCACTCGTCTCAGTACCTCAGCAGTGAAAGGACCCGATCGCCTCCGCCGTTACCGACGGCTCCGGTAAGCGGCGGAGGGTGCGGGAGAGCGGCGGGAGGGGGGGTGGCACCTCTCCCGCCGCCGATAACGGTGATCTCGCGGCGAACCCGCCGCAGAGACCACCATTATCGTGTGCAGAATCGCCGGCCCTAAAGATGGATACCTCGGTTGTGGCAGCAGCTGCTGCCGTTACCGAGATATCCATCTTTAAAAAACAGGACGTCAATATACAGTGGGCGGTCGGGAAGCGGTTAAAGGAATATTTCACTTTTATTGTTTCACTTTAAGCATTATTAAAATCACTCCTCCCGAAAAAACGGCCGTTTTTAAAGCTTTTTTTTGCATTGATACATGTCCCCTGGGGCAAGTCCCAGGTCCCCAAACACTTTTTTTATGGCAATAACTTGCATATTAGCCTTTAAAATTAGCACTTTTGATTTTTCACGTTCGAGTCCCATAGCCTTTAACGCTGTTTGCACAAATTTTTTGCCTGTTCGTATGTTCTGCCACGAACCGAACCGGGGGGTGTTCAGGTCATCCCTATCAAGGGCCAGCAACTTGAGGAAGGAAAAATCATTTCCGCCTATAACCTGGTAACCTGGAGGGTGATGACCATGGACACCAGTCTTTTTGGTTGGGGAGCAGTCCTGGAGGAAGCGTCATTCCAGGGGAAATGGTCCAGAGCAAGAAAGAGTCTACCCATCAATCTCTTGGAGATTCAGGCAGCCCACTTAGCTCTAATTTTCTGGACAAACCGGTTACAGGGTTTTCCTGTCTGGATCCAATCCGACATCTCCACGGTGGTAGCATATATCAACCACCAAGGAGGCATCAGGAGCCAGGCGGTCCAAAGGGAGGTAAATTATATTTTAGCTTGGGCAGAGAAGCATGTTGCCTTTCTTTCGGCAGTGTTTATACCGGGAGTGGACAATTGGCAGGCGGATTTTCTGAGTCGCCAACAGTTGTTGCCGGGGGAATGGTCCCCTCATCCCAAGGTATTTCTTCAGATCTGCCAACGTTGGGGTACCCCACATGTAGATCTATTGGTGTCCAGGTTCAACTCCAAGCCGGACAATTTTGTGTCCAGGACCAAAGCTCCATCTGCTGTCAGAACAGATGCATTAGTAGTTCCTTGGGATCAGTATTCCCTGATGTATGCCTTTCCTCCAGTTCAAGTGCTGCCACGCTGCTGCGCAGGATATAGGAGGAACGAAAGCCAATAATACTGGTGGCTCTGGCTTGGCCCAGGAGGGCTTGGTACACAGAGATTGTGAAATTGGCAGTGGAGGATCCATGGTTCCTTCCATAACGTCCAGACCTGCTCTCAAGGACCCATATTCCACCCTACTTTACGATCGCTAGTTTGACGGCTGGGTTGTTGAAACCAGAATCTTGAAAGATCATGGTATTTCGGGTTCAGTCTTATCTACCCTGATAAATGCTAGAAAACCTGTCTCTAGAGATATTTACTATAGAGTCTGGAGGTCATACATTTCCTCGTGCAAAGCCAAAAAATGGCACCCTAGCAGATATGAGATTGGAAGGATTCTCGCCTTCCTACAAACACGGGTGGAGTTGAAACTAACTAGGGACAATCAAAGGGCAGATCTCGGGCTCGCCGGGGTTTTTTTTGGGGGGGGGGTTTCAGAAACTGATTGCATCTCATTCATTAGTGCGAACCTTTGTTAAAGGGGTGACGCGCTTGATGCCACCGGTTAAGCCGCCCTTATGTCCCTGGGATCTGAATCTGGTTCTGTCAGTTCTGCAGAAGCAACCTTTTGAACCTATTAGGCATATTCCTTTGATCCTGTTGACAAGGAAATTGGTCTTTCTGATTGCTATGACTTTGGCAAGAAGGTTTCAGAGTTGGCCCCCCTTTCTTGCAAAGAACCATTTTTGGTTTTAGATCAGGACAGAGTGGTCATGCGCCCCCGTCTGGATTTTTTGCTTTAAGTGGTTTCCAATTTTCATTTGAATCAGGATATCATTTTGCCCTCCTTTTTCCGAATCCTAGGACTACGGAGGAGAATTTGCTGCACTCGCTTGACGTTGTGCGGTCGATCAGAATCTGCTTAAGGATGTCAGCCCTGTTTCGGAAGACTGATACCTTTTTTGTCCTGCCAGATGGTCCTAAGAAAGGACAGGCAGCAACAAGTTCAACTATTTCTAGATGGATTGGCCAGGCAATTGAGTTAAAACGTAAGGTTCCACCTTGTGATTCAAAAGCACATTCCACCAGAGGGGTTAGTGCGTCTTGGGCAGTGCGCCATCAGGTGTCTATGGCTCAGGTTTGCAAAGCAGCCGCTTGGTCTTTAGTCCATACATTCACTAGGTTTTACCAGGTGGATATTAAATATCAAAAGGAGGCTGTATTTGGCCACAGCGTGCGGCAAGCAGCATTGTAGGCCCTTTGTCCAGAAGTGGGCTTAGGAATACTGTGTTCCCTACCCTCAGGGGAAATGCTTTAGGACATCCCAGATAGTCAGTCATTACTGTGATGCTCTGTGTCCTGTGATGTACGATAAAGAAAAATGCATTTTTTAATAAAGCTTACCTGTAAAATCCTTTTCTTGGAGTACATCACGGGTAGGGATGAGCCGAACACCCCCCGGTTCGGTTCGCACCAGAACCCGCGAACGGACCGCAAGTTCGCACGAACGTTAGAACCCCATTGACGTCTATGGGACTCGAACGTTCGAAATCAAAAGTGCTCATTTTAAAGGCTAATTTGCATGGTATTGTCCTAAAAAGGGTGTGGGGACCCGGGTCCTACCCCAGGGGACATGTATCAATGCAAAAAAAACTTTTAAAAACGGCCGTTTTTTCGGGAGCAGTGATTTTAATGATGCTTAAAGTAAAAAAAAAAAGTGAAATATTCCTTTAAATATCGTACCTGGGGGGTGTCTATAGTATGCCTGTAAAGTGACGCGTGTTTCCCATGTTTAGAACAGTCCCTGCACCAAATGTCATTTTTAAAGGAAAAAATCTCATTTAAAACTGCTTGCGGGTTTAATGTCATGTCGGGTCCTGGCAATATGGATGAAAATCAGTGAGACAAACGGCATGGGTACCCCCTAGTCCATTACCAGGCCCTTTGGGTCTTGTATGGATATTAAGGGGAACCCCGCACCCAAATTAAAATAAGGAAAGGTCCCTATATACTCTGAAAAGCAGTATACAGGCGGTGCAAACAAGACAGGGACTGTAGGTTTGTTGTTAAGTAGAATCTGTTTGTAATTTTGAACATTTTTAACGTGTTTAGCTCCAGCCAAAAAATCTTTTCTAAGCTTTTTGGAAAACATAGGGAAGGGTTATCACCCCTGTGACATTTGTTTTGCGTCTTTCCTCCTCTTCAGAAGATTTCACCTCACTTTTTTGTCCCAATGAAAAATGTTTTTTGAAAATTTGGGTTTTTTTGTTGAACAAGGATTGGAAAGCATCAGTGGAAAGGAGAAATTGTTTTCCCATATTAACTCTTACATGAGAGAATTTCCCTTCCTAGGGGTAGATTTCATCTCACTTCCTGTTGTCTCCTTCCGTTTGCAAGTAGGAGTCGTTTGTAAGTTAGATGTTTGAAAGTAGGGTCCTGCCCTATATACTCAGCAGAAATTAGGGCCTTAGGTGTTGCTGTGGCCAAAACACTGTAAGCCCTCACAGGGCCCTGCTGTGAAATATTAGATCAAGAATTGTAATTACATGCCCCTGTTGAACAGGAGCTGAAAAATTAGGCCTTAGGCACTGGTGCTGGTGCCACAACACTGCAACCCCTCACAGACACTCTAGTTGGAACGCAGGAACGAGCCCTGCTGCAAAGTATTGCATCAAAAATTGTAATTACACGCCCCTGTTAGACAGGGGCAGAAAAATTGGGCCTTAGGCACTGGTGCTGGTGCCACAACACTGCAACCCCTCACAGACACTCTAGTTGGAACGCAGGAACGAACCCTGCTGCAAAGTATTGCATCAAAAATTGTAATTACACGCCCCTGTTAGACAGGGGCAGAAAAATTGGGCCTTAGGCACTGGTGCTGGTGCCACAACACTGCAACCCCTCACAGACACTCTAGTTGGAACGCAGGAACGAGCCCTGCTGCAAAGTATTGCATCAAAAATTGTAATTACACGCCCCTGTTAGACAGGGGCAGAAAAATTGGGCCTTAGGCACTGGTGCTGGTGCCACAACACTGCAACCCCTCACAGACACTCTAGTTGGAATGCAGGAACGAGCCCTGCTGCAAAGTATTACATCAAAAATTGTAATTACACGCCCCTGTTATACAGGGGCTGAAAAATTGTGCCTTAGGCACTGGTGGTGGCGCCCAGAACCAAAAATGTTCTTACAAGCTATCAGCGTGATGATTGAGGAGGAAGAGGATAATTACTCAGGGATAGTCACTCAGCATCAGCATAGGCAGTCTTTGAAGGGATCTGAAAAAAATTATTCAGTTACATCAGCATCAGGTGCTTGGTAGCTGGTGGTGATCCAAGACTGATTCATTTTTATGAAGGTCAGCCGATCGACCGAGTCAGTGGACAGACGCACCCTGTGATCGGTTACCACGCCTCCAGCAGCACTGAATGTGCGTTCCGAAAGAACGCTGGATGCAGGACAGGCCAGTAGCTCAATTGCATACTGTGCAAGCTCTGACCAGTGATCCATCCTCAAGACCCAGTAACCCAGAGGATTTTCGGTGGGAAAGGTGTCCAAGTCTGATCTTGCCCCTAGGTATTCCTGCACCATGTAAAACAGACGCTGGCGATGGTTGCTGGAACCGATCATACCTTGGGGCTGCGGACCAAAAAATTGTCTGAACGCATTGGTCAGACGGCCACCTTCTCCACCGCTCCTTCTTTGACTGACCGAAGCCTCAGCAACACGTTGTCCAGAAACAGGAGTTTGTAACCTCCCAGTCTCTGGGAACGCGTTGCACAGACCTTTCTGCAAGGCCTCCCGAAGATGTTTCATCCTCTGCTCCCTCTGCGATGGCAAGATAAGGTCCGCAACCTTACCCTTGTAACGTGGATCAAGGAGGGTTGCCAGCCAGTATTGGTCCTTCTCCTTGATACCACGAATACGAGGATCCTTACGCAGGCTTTGCAGGATCAGGGAGGCCATGCAGCGTAGGTTTGCTGAGGCATTCGGTCCGGAGTCCTCTGGGTCACTAAGGACAACAACGTCCGCAGCCACCTCCTCCCAGCCACGTACAAGTCCATGTGTTCCTTGGGACTGATCCCTTAAAGACTGCTGATGCTGAGTGCCAGGCTCCACCTCCATACTGACACAATCTTCCTCCTCCTCCTCCTCCTCCTCCTCCTCCTCCTCCTCCTCTTCCTGTGTGATCGGCGGGCACGCAGGAACACTGTCTGGATAAAGGGGGCCTTGAGAGCTAAGGAAGTCCTCCTCTTCCTGCCTCTGTTCTGCCTCAAGTGCCCTGTCCATTATTCCACGCAGCGTGTGCTCCAACAGGTGGACAAGGGGGACAGTGTCACTGATGCATGCACTGTCAGTGCTCACCATCCTCGTGGCCTCCTCGAATGGTGACAGGACAGTGCATGCATCCCTGATCATGGCCCACTGGCGTGGGGAAAAAAAACCAAGGTCCCCTGACCCTGTCCTGGTGCCATAGTCGCACAGGTACTCATTTATGGCCCTCTGCTGCGTGTGCAGCCGCTGCAGCATGGCCAATGTCGAGTTCCACCTGGTGGGCATGTCACAGATTAGGCGGTTCTTGGGCAGGTTAAACTCCTTTTTGGAGGTCCGTCAGCCGAGCACTGGCATTATATGACCGGCGGAAATGCACACAGACTTTCCTGGCCTGCCTCAGGACATCCTGTAAGCCCGGGTACCTGCCCAAGAACCGCTGCACCACCAAGTTAAGGACGTGAGCCAAACAGGGCACATGGGTCAGTTGTCCCTGTCGGAGGGCAGAGAGGAGGTTGGTGCCATTGTCGCAAACCACCATTCCTGTCTTAAGTTGGCGTGGCGTCAACCACCTCTGAACCTGCCCCTGCAGAGCTGACAGAACCTCTGCCCCAGTGTGGCTCCTGTCCCCCAAGCACACCAGCTCAAGCACCGCATGGCATCTTTTGGCCTGCGTACTTGCGTAGCCCCTTGAACGCCTACGGAGCACCGCTGGTTCCGAGGAAGAGGCCATGGAGGAAGAAGAAGAGGAGGGGGTGGAGGAGAGAGGTGTGTCACAATCAGCATTTTGGAGGCGTGGTGGCGGAACAACCTCCAACACTACTGCACCTTGTCCTGCATCCTTCCCAGCTGCCAGCAGAGTCACCCAATGCGCCGTGAAACTTAAGTAACGTCCCTGTCCATGCCTGCTGGACCATGAGTCAGCGGTAATATGCACCTTACCGCTGACCGCCCTGTCCAGCGAGGCATGGACATTGCCTTCCACATGCCGGTAGAGAGCTGGAATCGCCTTCCGTGAGAAAAAGTGGCGTTTGGGTACCTGCCACTGAGGAACCGCACATTCCACAAACTCACGGAAGGGGGCAGAGTCTACCAACTGAAAAGGCAGCAGTTGAAGTGCTAGCAATTTTGCCAAGCTAGCATTCAACCGCTGGGCATGTGGATGGCTGGGAGCAAACTTCTTTCGGCGGTGCAGCAGCTGGGGCAGGGAAATTTGCCTGGTACAATCTGGCGTCGGTGTACCAAAAGCAGATTGCCCACAAGTACTTGGCTGTGACACACCTAATTCTACACCTTCATTCCTCTCACTGCAGGTCTCAGAGAGGACTGAAGGTCTAGTGGGGTTGGAAATCTCAGCTGATGAGGAGCAAGGAGAGATCCTCTTTGTTCTTTGGTGTGGGTCTTTTAGATATGCTTGCCAACGAACTGCATGGCAGGTCAACATATGTCTGGTCAAGCATGTGGTACCCAAGCGGGAGATGTTTTGGCCACGCGAGATACGCTTGAGACATATGTTGCAAATAGCAGCGGTGCGATCTGATGCACTCGTCTCAAAAAAGGCCCACACCAAAGAACTTTTTGAATAACGCGCAGAGACTGCAGCGCCCTGCACATGTGGAGCTTTGAGGTGTGATGCAGTCAATGTGCTGCCCTTAGGCTGGCCCCTGGAGGGCATCCTGCCTCGTTGGTGATGTGCCGCCTCCTCCTCCTCCTCCTCTCTCCTATCAGGCACCCACGTTGTGTCAGTGACCTCATCATCCCCTCCCTCCTCATCACTGGAGCAAACCTGGCAGTATGCTGCAGCAGGGGGAGCATGACTGCCAGATTGCTGTCCTTCTTGGGCACCCCCTCTGTCCGTGCTCATGTTACTGCCTTCATCGAGCTCAGTATCATCATCAGAGCCTTCCAAACGCTGGGCATCCTCCTGGAGCATGTACCCAACACTGTGGTCAAACAGTTCGAGGGAATCCTCATGAGGACATGGTGGAGCTAGGGAAGGAGTCACTGATGACATTGAGCTGAGGGAAGAGGCCGCTGCTTTGCCAGACAAAGCACCCTGGGCATGGGTGAGAGAGGATGAGGAGGATGAGGACGGCTTGGTCATCCACTCGACCAAGTTTTCTGCATGTTGCGGCTCAACACGGCCAGCTGCCGAAAAAAAGGCCAAGCGTGTCCCATGGCCACGTGCTGATGAGGATGCACCGTCTCCACGACCAGCACTAGACACAGAGCCTGCTTGCCCTCTCTTATTGGCTTGTGACTGTCTGCCTCTCCTTCTTGGCCTTCCAGACATACTAATGGCCTGTAGCTGCACTAAGCTGGGATAGAACACCTGTAATTTTCTTCAGGTAGCTTTATATACTGTAACCAGACAAGCCTGCCTGTCAGTAGGAAGATAACAGGAACGGATCTAGCTGAACACTGTGAGCAGGACGCACTGCACTAAATGTAAATAGCAGGAACGGATCTAGCTGAACACTGTGAGCAGGACGCACTGCACTAAATGTAAATAGCAGGAACGGATCTAGCTGAACACTGTGAGCAGGACGCACTGCACTAAATGTAAATAGCAGGAACGGATCTAGCTGAACACTGTGAGCAGGACGCACTGACTGCACTAAATGTAAATAGCAGGAACGGATCTAGCTGAACACTGTGAGCAGGACGCACTGCACTAAATGTAAATAGCAGGAACGGATCTAGCTGAACACTGTGAGCAGGACGCACTGCACTAAATGTAAATAGCAGGAACGGATCTAGCTGAACACTGTGAGCAGGACGCACTGCACTAAATGTAAATAGCAGGAACGGATCTAGCTGAACACTGTGAGCAGGACGCACTGCACTAAATGTAAATAGCAGGAACGGATCTAGCTGAACACTGTGAGCAGGACGCACTGCACTAAATGTAAATAGCAGGAACGGATCTAGCTGAACACTGTGAGCAGGACGCACTGCACTAAATGTAAATAGCAGGAACGGATCTAGCTGAACACTGTGAGCAGGACGCACTGCACTAAATGTAAATAGCAGGAACGGATCTAGCTGAACACTGTGAGCAGGACGCACTGACTGCACTAAATGTAAATAGCAGGAACGGATCTAGCTGAACACTGTGAGCAGGACGCACTGCACTAAATGTAAATAGCAGGAACGGATCTAGCTGAACACTGTGAGCAGGACGCACTGCACTAAATGTAAATAGCAGGAACGGATCTAGCTGAACACTGTGAGCAGGACGCACTGCACTAAATGTAAATAGCAGGAACGGATCTAGCTGAACACTGTGAGCAGGACGCACTGCACTAAATGTAAATAGCAGGAACGGATCTAGCTGAACACTGTGAGCAGGACGCACTGCACTAAATGTAAATAGCAGGAACGGATCTAGCTGAACACTGTGAGCAGGACGCACTGCACTAAATGTAAATAGCAGGAACGGATCTAGCTGAACACTGTGAGCAGGACGCACTGACTGCACTAAATGTAAATAGCAGGAACGGATCTAGCTGAACACTGTGAGCAGGACGCACTGCACTAAATGTAAATAGCAGGAACGGATCTAGCTGAACACTGTGAGCAGGACGCACTGCACTAAATGTAAATAGCAGGAACGGATCTAGCTGAACACTGTGAGCAGGACGCACTGCACTAAATGTAAATAGCAGGAACGGATCTAGCTGAACACTGTGAGCAGGACGCACTGCACTAAATGTAAATAGCAGGAACGGATCTAGCTGAACACTGTGAGCAGGACGCACTGCACTAAATGTAAATAGCAGGAACGGATCTAGCTGAACACTGTGAGCAGGACGCACTGACTGCACTAAATGTAAATAGCAGGAACGGATCTAGCTGAACACTGTGAGCAGGACGCACTGACTGCACTAAATGTAAATAGCAGGAACGGATCTAGCTGAACACTGTGAGCAGGACGCACTGCACTAAATGTAAATAGCAGGAACGGATCTAGCTGAACACTGTGAGCAGGACGCACTGCACTAAATGTAAATAGCAGGAACGGATCTAGCTGAACACTGTGAGCAGGACGCACTGCACTAAATGTAAATAGCAGGAACGGATCTAGCTGAACACTGTGAGCAGGACGCACTGACTGCACTAAATGTAAATAGCAGGAACGGATCTAGCTGAACACTGTGAGCAGGACGCACTGACTGCACTAAATGTAAATAGCAGGAACGGATCTAGCTGAACACTGTGAGCAGGACGCACTGCACTAAATGTAAATAGCAGGAACAGATCTAGCTGAACACTGTGAGCAGGACGCACTGACTGCACTAAATGTAAATAGCAGGAACAGATCTAGCTGAACACTGTGAGCAGGACGCACTGCACTAAATGTAAATAGCAGGAACGGATCTAGCTGAACACTGTGAGCAGGACGCACTGCACTAAATGTAAAGAGCAGGAACAGATCTAGCTGAACACTGTGAGCAGGACGCACTGCACTAAATGTAAAGAGCAGGAACAGATCTAGCCTAATCTAGCTCTCAAATCAAATGACACTGTCTCTCTCTCTATCAGCACACCGGAACACACTACACAGGGCCGCCGTGCAGGCGGCCTTATATAGTGTGGGGCGTGTACTAAATCCCCTGAGCCATAATTGGCCAAAGCCACCCTGGCTTTGGCCAATTACAGCTCTCTCTACTGACGGCGCTGTGATTGGCCAAGCATGCGGGTCATAGTGCATGCTTGGCCAATCATCAGCCAGCAATGCACTGCGATGCCGCAGTGAATTATGGGCCGTGACGCGCCACACGAATTTGGCGCGAACGGCCCATAACGTTCGCAATTCGACGGACGGTCGAACAGCCGATGTTCGAGTCGAACATGGGTTCGACTCGAACACGAAGCTCATCCCTAATCACGGGACACAGAGGTCCCTCCGCTCTTTTCTGGGATCTTCATTGCTTGCTACAAAAACTGGGGTACTCCCCGTATGGGAGGGGTTATATGGGGGGAACTTTCTTACTATTGGTTGACAATGTCCAATCACCTAAAGGTAACGTATAACCCAGATAGTCATTACTATGGTGCTCTGTGTCCCGTGATGTATTCCAAGAAAAGGATTTTACAGGTAAGCTGTATTTAATTTTTTTAGCAGACACCCTAGGGAATAAAATGGTGGTCGTTGCAACTTTTATGCTACATGGAATTTGTGCAGCAATTTTTCAAACGCATTTTTTTTTTTTTTTTGAAAGAAACTGTTTCATGAATAATAAAAAAAAGAAAAAAACAGTAAAGTTAGCCCGATTTTCTTGTATAATGCGAAAGATGATGTTACGCCGAGTAAATAGATATCTAACATGTCACGCTTTAAAATTGCGCACACTTGTGGAATGTCACCAAACTTCAGTACTTAAAAATCTCCATAGGCAACACTGTAAAATTTTTTACAGGTTACAAGTTTAGAGTTACAGAGGAAGTCTAGTGCTAGAATTTTTGCTCTCGCTCTAACAATCGCGGCGTATGTAACCTGTGTGTATCTGGCTCTGATACTAGCCAGTGCCTCACCAGCCACTGACCTCACCGCACATCCTTGATGTACATGGAGTGTACATGTTCTTCCTGTGCTTGCCCAGGTTTCCTCCAATTACTCTGGTTACCTCCCACACTCCAAAGATATGCTAATAGGTTTGGCTCCTGTCTAAATTGGCCCTAGTATGTGTATGCAGACATTTTAGGTAGGGACCTTAGATTGTAAGTTCCTTAAAGTGGGGTTCCACCCAAAAAAACAAACATATCTAAAAAATTCTAAAAAAAAAACCGAAAAAACATTTGGATATTTTTTTTTTTTTTTTTTTTTTTTACTCACCTCTAAATGCCTGTTGCTAGGTGGTCCCTCGTAGTCTGCCCCCTTCTTCTGCCTGGGCTGGTGACATCACTTCCCCCTGGCACAGGAAGGGCTCGGCTCTTCTCCCTCCCTCCTGTCAATCATCTGGGACCCATTACAGGTCCCAGGTAACTGAGCGGCCAATCACGGCGCGCGGCGCCGCTCGCGCATGCGCAGTGGGTGCCAGGCTGTGAAGCCACAGCCCGGCGCCCACAGTTGAAATGCCGGCGCCGACGAGCGGAGGGGGGGGAAGAGCGGGGCTTCGATCCCCCGCATTGCTGGACCCAGGGACAGGTAAGTGTCCAATTAAAAGTCAGCAGCTGCAGTATTTGTAGCTGCTGACTTTTAATTTTTTTTTTTTTTAATGGCCCGCCTGGGTGGAACTCCTCTTTAACCACTTAAGCCCCGGACCATTTGACTGGCCAAAGACCAGAGCACTTTTTGCGATTCGGCACTGCGTCGCTTTAACTGTCAATTGTGCGGTCGTGCGACATGGCTCCCAAACAAAACTGACGTCCTTTTTCCCCACAAATAGAGCTTTCTTTTGATGGTATTTGATCACCTCTGCGGTTTTTTTTTTATACTTAATAAACAAAAAAAGAATGACAATTTTGAAAAAAAAGCAATATTTTTTACTTTTTGCTATAATATCCCAAAAAAAATATTAAAAAAAACATTTTTTTTCCTCAGTTTAGGCCGATACGTATTCTTCGACATAATGTTGGTAAAGAAAATCGCAATAAGCGTTTATTAATTGGTTGTGCAAAAGTTATAGCGTTTATGACATTTTTATTTTAATTTTTTTTTTTACTACTAATGGCAGCGATCTGCGATTTTTATCGGGACTGCAACATTATGGCGGACACATTGGACATTTTTGACACATTTTTGGGACCATTGTCATTTATACAGCAATCAGTGCTATACAAATGCATTGATTCCTGTGTAAATGACACTGGCATTGAAGGGGTTAACCACTAGGGGCAGTGTAGGTGTTAAGTGTGTCCTAGGGAGTGATTCTAACTGTGAGGGGCTACGTGTGACACATCACTGATCACTGCTCCCGATTACAGGGAGCTGTGATCAGTGACAGTGTCACTAGGCAGAACTGGGAAATTCTTGTTTACATTAGCATTTCCCTGTTCTTCAGCTCCGTGAGACGATCGCGGGTATCCCTGCGGACATAGAGTCCGCGGGACCCGCAAACACACTCACGGAGCTCGCGCACACGACCACATGGCGGCAAATTCAAAGACGTACAGGTACGCCCATTGGCGCACCCGTGCCATTCTGCCGACGTATATGTACATGCGGCAGTAGGCAAGCGGTTAAAGGGAGGGACGTCAATGTACAGTATGTGAAGTGCTGCCTACATTGTTGGTGTATATAAATAACTATAATAAATAATACAAAATTCATTTAGAAATGCTAATTTTATAAATGTGTGTGTTGCTCACACATATGCAGCATGTCAGCAATATTCTCCTACTAGAGAGACTCAATATCGGTTTTGTCGTTTCTGTTAAACATTACAGATTCCTACAAACTATGACCTGCGTTCAATGTCTTTGAAATCTGAGCTTTAATACTTCTTTTATTCATTACAGGCTATTTCACAGTCCTTGTCCTGATCACACCAATAAGATGCAATCCAACAATAAGCTTAATACTTGTATAAAAATGTTGGTAAGTTCATTTTTTTTTGTTATTAAACAAAATGTCACTCTAAATGACTTTTCAGGGTACAGTTTGTGTTTTTTATTTTGTGATTTAGAAAAAATATGGTTTATGTGCTAGTATTTGACTGATTTTGCAATATTATTTACCAGAATGTTTGTTTGCTCAGTTCACCATAAGCTGTAAATGCATGTTTTAAGCATTTACTCAGCCTTCACAAATAATCCTAATTTTACCTAATATGTATATTTCCTATGATTGTCAGCTCCATCTAGGAACCATAATGTGGTATTTCCCCGATTTTCGGTATTTCAGGAAAATACCTGATTTTGGCAAGTAGATGGAGCTAACAATCACTGGAAATACTGTAAACATATTATGTAAAATATGGGTTTTATTCATGACAGCTGAGAAAATGCTTGAAACGTTCACGCAGCAAATTTTGTTATAAATAGACCATATGTTACCTGATAAGCTTTGTACCTACGGCACAGAACAGTGCCATGGAAGGAATAAAGTCATTTTTTGCTCTTTGATGTAAAATCTAAAAAAAACAAAAATTCTTGCATTCGTTATGCTGTGTTACTGTTTGTGCTCAATTTCAGGACAAGACACAGAAGGATGTCCATCTTTTACCAAATCTGGTATCCTCAGAAACTATAAAAAATGGAATAAACAGCCAATCAAAATATAAAAACATTCAAGTGATCTATAAAGATAATATCACTACAATAGTAATGAAGCGGCCAGAGAAAAAAAATGCTTTAAGTATGGAGGTAATATACCATTGACCTGTTTTACTTACTGTATATGCTGGTAATAGCATGTTTTTTTTTGTGATTTTTTTTTTTTACTTTTATTTTGCATCTGGTGCTGCAGTTATTAAAACAAGGTGAAACTGAAGACTGATACAATGGGGGAAATTATTTATTTGATCCCGTGCAGATTTTGTAAGTTTGCCCACTTACAAAGAAATTAATAGCCTTTAACTTTTATCATAGGTGTATTTTAAATAATAGAGAATATCAACCAAAAATCCAGAAAAAACTCATAACACAAATGTTATAAATTGAGTTGCAGTTTAGTGAGTAAAATAAGTATTTGATCAAAAGCAAAACATGACTTAGTACTTGGTGGAGAAACCCTTGTTGGCAAGCACAGAGGTAAGACGTTTCTTGTAGTTGCTTTTTTGGTTTGCACACATCTCAGGAGGGATTTTGGTCCACTCTTAACAGATCTTCTCTAAATCCTTAAGGTTTCTTGGCAGTCGCCTGGCAACTCGATTATTTGGCGGTCATTGTCATGCTGAAAGACCCATCCACGACCCATCTTCAGTGTTCTGGCTGAGGGAAGAAGGTTATCATCTAAGATTTTACAATACATGGCCCCTTCTATTGGCCCCTCAATTCAGCAAAGTCAGCCTGTATCTTTAGCAGAGAAACGGCTCCAAAGCATAATGTTTCCACCTCCATGCTTGACTGTAGGGATGGTGTTCTTAGGGTCATAGTCAGCATTTTTCTTCCTCCAAACACGGCAAGTCAAGTTAGTGCCAGAGAGCTCAATTTTGGTCTCATCTGACCACAGCACTTTCTCCCAATCCTTCTCTGAATCATTTAGATGTTCATTGGCAAACTTCAAATGGGCCAGTACATGTGCCTTCTTGAGGAGGGGGACCTTGCAGACGCTGCAGGATTTCAATCAATGGTGGTGGCATGTGTTACCAACGGTTTGTTTGGTGATTGTGGTCCCAATTGCCTTAAGATCATTCACAAGCTCCTCCAATGTAGTTCTGGGCTGTACACTCACTTTTCTCATGATCATCCTTACTCCATGAGGCGAAATCTTTCATGGAGCTCCAGACTGAGGGCGATTGATGGTTATTTTGTATTTCTTCCATTTGCAAATAACTGCTCCAACAGTTGTCTCCTTCTCACCAAGCTTCTTGCTGATGGTCTTGTAGTCCATTCCAGCCTTGTCCATGTCTACAATCTTGTCCCTGACGTCTTGTGACAGCTCTTTGGTCTTGCCCATGATGGTGAGGTTTGAATGGAAGAATGAGATTCTGTGGACAGGTGTCTTTTGAACGCATAACTAATTAGGAGCACCTTGTTAAATTGACAGGGCTAATCTGTGTACCACATGAGCATATAGTGTAGCCAGTCTGTGGGAGCCAGAATTGTTGTTGGTTGGTAGGGGTTCAAATACTTATTTTACTCATTGAACTGCAACTCAATTTATAACATTTGTATTGTATTTTTTCTGGGATTTTGGTTGATATTCTGTCTCTATCATTTAAAATACACCTATGATAACAATTATAGACCCTTCATTTCTTTATAAGTGGGCAAACTTACAAAATCTGCAGGGGGATCAAATAATGTTTTTCCCCACTGTACTTTTCCTTAAAGGAAAATTGTAGCTTAGGTAGAAGTTGTTCTTTAAGGGATGCCCTTATTCTACATCAGTGGTGGCTGGTGCTCAAAATGGGGGGGCGCTAACACACTGAAAAATACTGAACCCCCCCCCCCCCCCATCAATTTCAGCCTCTCTGTGCCCATCAAATGCAGCCATTGTGCCCATCAATTGCAGCCAATGTGCCTATCATATGCAGCCATGTGTGCCCATCATGTGCAGCCACGTGTGCCCATCATGTGCAGCCACTTGTGCCCGTCAAATGCAGCCACTGGTGCCCGTCAAATGCAGCCACTGGTCCCCGTCAAATGCAGCCACTGGTGCCCGTCAAATGCAGCCACTGGTGCCCGTCAAATGCAGCCACTGTTGTGCCCATCATATGCAGCCACTGTGCCCACCACCCCCCCTCCACTCGCGGGGCTCACGGCTCTGGCAGCACAATCCAACCCCCCACGCGGCTCTGACATTGTGGCACTTACCGCGACCTCCGCTCCTCTTCCTAAGCGCCAGGCATCCAGTAGGGTGGCCTGGCACTTTGGCCAATCAGGAAACAGGTCTGACGCCCTGCCTCCTGATTGGCGGGGAGGAAGGTTGGTGTGAAAATAGCGAAAATTAATTCACTATCGTCAGGCAATTGGGTGGGATCAGAGCGCACTCTCTGCACCCCGAGCCCACCCTATTTTGAAGCCTATTAGAGCCGCTGGCTCTAATCCGTTACTTTAAAAAGTACCACCCCCTCCTTTCCCCGCCATTGGAATCCATGCGTCCGGCGTTTTGAAAGGGGCCGAGTGCATGGATGGGGGTCGGCGCCCGTGTGCCCAGAATGCACAGGCCGCCACTGCTCTCCATCCCTCCTGGTCCAATACTTATCTTTGTCCACATTCAAGCAATCTACTCTGTATGACTGTGCATGGAGCTATGCCATCTTTCTTACAAAAGCATTTTCACCTGGTCCTCTTAATCCTGCATAAAGATATATCCCTGTGTGGAGAGCTGTACTTTGCAGGACCTCTGGAGGCTGCAATGAGTATGTTATAATTTATGTTGTTTTTCAAAAACACAAGCTCTCTTCCGGCTGTATCAGTTTACAGGGATGAGATTATCCATTTATCACTGACCTTTATTCCAAAAGGAAAAAAAAAATATTAGTTGAACTGATTATAAGGTGTGAGCTGGAGTTTAGCTTCAATTTGTTACTATATTTAAATCTGTTAATATATTTACAGTATCCCTTCCCCAGGACAATGCAGCTGTCTGCTGCACCCCCTGTGCTCCTTCATTCAAAGTGGGAACACTCTTTTTTTTTTTTTTTTTTTTATTATTTCAAATGCTTTATTTGTAAAGAAATGTAAAGTATCCTACAATATAACGAAGGCACCAGGGGTGCCATTGCACATCAAATATAGTTACAGTCCGGGGTAGTACAATCAAATGTAGGGTAGCTCGGCATGCAAGTCAGCGTGGCATTACTGACATTCAGGTGAGCCTCCCACTTCAAGAGATCAGGTGGTAAAAGTGGGGACACTCTAATACAAGAGGTGTGTTACTGGCCAGTTCACCAGGTGAAAACAGAGGGGAAAAAGCCTAAAAAAAGAAAACAAATGCAACCAAATATCTAAAGATTGGTAAACCGCAATATATATCATTTTTGGTTTGGGGTTTAACACCTCTTTAACTAAGCAGATAAACCTGTTTTAGGATTTATCTGCACCACCCACACCAATTTCTATTTCAGAGTGGCTAATTAGCATAGACATTGTGGCAGTTTTTAGTATTTACATGCCTCGATGGAAGGCTTTAACTGTAACAATAGAGCTATACGTTTAGACTTTCAAGCTAGTCGTGAGGAAATTAATTTCCTTAGAATAGTGAAAGGGAACATCATTACCTCTGTTTTTTAAGGAGACTGACAGGAATTAATTTATTTTACTTGAGAGTTGTCATCAACCCTTGTAGTTAAAGGCAGCCCCCAAGAGCCAATTTCAACGGAACAGAAGGAGCTGTACAAATTTAGGATAATTATTTTATACAAGCACAAAGATTAAAGACTAGGTTCCTAAAGAAAGGGTAAGACTAACAAAATCTGGCACAAGTGATTGATCAGGTGGGTCGAATAGATCGTGAGACAATGCTTGCTAAAAATGGTAAGATAGGTGGTGATGAAATGCAGAGATTTAATTGGTTTTTGATAACTAATTTCTCTATACAACCTAATTCTATATAAAAAAAAAATGAAAAAACAAACAAAAAACACTGGTAGTTTTTGAAAAATGACCAGGTGTTGGAGCCTCTAGTACCAGACCATCCTGCAATTTTGTATAGGGGGCTCTTTCTCTGTGACTCCCAATATTAATGATCCTCTCATTTTTGGGTCTATGTTTGGCTTTTATGATGTAAATGTTCTATATGTCAAATTATTACAGATATGAGTAGGAAGATTTCTATGTTTCAGGCCTCATGCCCACAGGCCTTTTAAAAGATGAGCTGTCAAGCTAGTACCGACACCAGCAAAAAAGTGGCATTAAAAACGCGATTTTGCATTGGCTTAAATGTGCGTTTGGCCACACTAGCTTTTGGCAGCGTTCCTCTGCCTCTATGGGAGCCCATTGGTTTGAATAGAAGTCGCACCAGAAATCGGATCATGATGATCCAACTTGCGGTGC